>OY720349.1:28757468-29978343 GCA_963082975.1 Labia minor
TTAAAAAACTTGAATTTGAAATGTTAAAAATAATATTAATTGAACTGCTTAATTTCAAATTATCTGGTTTATTTTTATTGATTACTTAATTATAATCGTTTATTAATTGAGTATTAAGATATTAATTAATATAAATGCATTGAATTTTAACCATTTTCATCCGCTTACAAACGATAATAAACACAAAAATGGAACAAGACTTGACGGAAATTCAATATAAAATTGCTATTAATTTTTAAATTTTACCCCGAGGTGATATGGTTTCTTGTTTTCATCTTATAAGTGGCCTTTTTAAAAGTTTATTAAATTTTCCTTTCTATACATTTATTACACAGGGAATCAATTACATATTTTTACATATGCATATATAAATGCAAAATAACTAAAAAAATAAAAAAATAAACCATATTCATTTATAATAAAAATTAAATATATAAATAAATTAAATATATTATATATATATATAAACCAATATATATATTCATTAACTATTTTAGATTGTAAGTCACGTAACTAATTAATAAAAATTATTTTCAATCTATAAAAACAAGATTTTTACAGTAATTTTGAAACAATGATATTGTAATGAATCAGTAGAGATAAAATAAAGCCATACGATTGTGATTGATAGATTTTCTTTTATCTTCAAACATTAATTACCAATAAATAAAACTAATGAGACTAGATTGTCTATAAAAGCCAACTTGTTACTTTCATTTGTTTTCAAGACATTATTGCAAATATTGCAAGATGTCTATGGAATTGAAATTATTTTTTGCAATTTATTAATCAAAACATCTTGATTTATTTAATTGATAAATTAAATGAATGATTTTTATCAATATAATCATATTACTTTTATATATGGTAGAATGATTTTTATCGTTTATAAAAATTAATTACTTCTTTTAAATTAAAATCTTTTTTTTTTTAAATATTGTTTATAAATTAATTAAATATTTTTACAAACTAAATTTTTTTATTTTGGGTAGATTTCCTATTGATCTGTTTATCAAAGTTAAAGTTAATTTGTTTGTTTCCAAAATTTTAATTTTTAAATATAGTAGTATTCTCTTTCATCAATATTCTCTTTTTGATCAGTACCAATATTGACTTTTCATTAATTGTTGAGAGATATTGACTTATGTACTTTAAATACTTATTTGATTCGGATTTGTTTTTGAATTTATTTTAAATAATAAAAAAAAAAAAACTACAAAATAGGTTATATTCTATATTGTTTTACCATCATATATAACAGGAGTCTGCAAACTTTTTTAGGAAATGGCCAAATATAAAAATTTTAAAGAACTGGGGGCCAGACATCTCAGAATAGGATATATTTTACTGTCTTAACCAAGAATTTAATAAAATATAAATTTTAAATGAATTAATTAATTAAATAATACACATTTTTCATTAATGTGATGAATGTAATTGTTTTCTTTTTGAGATATTATTTCATCATAATTGGGTACAAAGTTAATACTTCCTATAATTAAAGTTGTTTGCAAATGGTCATCTGTTTATAATGATCATCTGCATTGCAATTTTGTATACTTCAGTTTCGAATGTCTTTTCACATTGGTATGTACTTTTAAATACAGAAATAAACCCTCGTGCATATCATTTTAATTGACCGTATTCATTTTCGGAAAGATATTCATTGAATTGTGTTAGATCCATACCTATGATTCGTTTTTAGTGTGTCATTATTTTGCAGATCAATGACTTCTGACAGAAGTTCGTCAATCGTACACTCAAATGAATTTTGAAATATGAAAATTTATTTTTCATTTGCATCAAACATGACAATATTTATCAGCGGGCCTGATAAAAATAGATGGCGGGCCGGATTTGGCCCGCGGGCCGTAGTTTGCCGACCTCTGATATACCTATATATATATATATTATTTTTGCTAATATAATGAGATAAGATATATGATATTATTTGGATGTTGATGTGATTCTAATGCACATTTCAAGTAAAATATAAAATTATAATATTAGTTTTATTATTTAATAACCAAAGATAATTTTTAATTATTTTTTTTTAATCAATTATCAAAATTATATCAAATCTTTTAGCATCACCTTATTCTAACACAAGAAAATAACTAACCATTAAATATATTTGAGATGAATTGAATAAAAAGTAAAAAAAAAAAGATAAAAATTAAATATTTTAATTGCATTAAATTTTTCTATTTTTTTTTTTTTAATTTCTTTTAGTTTGATTAATATAATAAGAAATAAAAAACGCTTGTATATTTTTCTTAAAATTAAATAATGTGATAAAGTTAATTAACTAATTGAATATAATAAACAAATAAATGGAATATATTTAGGAAAATATATCAAGACTAATTGAATAATATGATACGATGAAGCTTATCTAGAACAAATTTATTCAAATGATTAGAGACATTGTCAATGGACTCGGATCAAATTATGATAATGCTGCAGAGTTTTAGAGCACTCAAAGGAGTCATAAAGGAAATAGGATAATAAAGTAATTTGTAAAGGTTCTTTTAGAAGAAATCTAATTTTTATTATAGGTAATCAATGTTTAAATGGCCATATTTTCTATCATTAAAAAAAAAGGATTTTATTGCGAACGAAGGGATGAAACTCTAATGAAAGGGAGAAAAATATTGAGCTTATCGTGAATTGATTTAATTACAATTATAATTGATAAATGGAAGGGTATTTATTTGTAAAGTAGTACCGAAGTGAAGGAAGGGGTAGTGCCAGGGTAGGGGTAGTGCCAGGGTAGGGGTTGCGGCATCTACTCGTCTGTATCAGATCTAATTAGAACTTGGATAGAAATTATCAGAGATCCAGAGGGTTCTAGATTTTTTTAGAATAAACATACAATTTAGCTAGTTTTTTAATTCTAATTAAAAATAGAAAACTAATTTATTATAAAATAAATACTGAAATTTATAAAAGACATAATTTAAGTGGGGTTCAAGCCCCTAAATCAATTTTACTGATAATATCAGAATCCCTTCATATGATTGACAAATACATTTTATATAAAGGTTTGCCTATCTTCAAAGAAGACATATTATATTCCTTGGAATAAGGAGAATAATCGAATAATAAGAAAAATAAATTCTAAATTTATCTATAATAAATGTAAAATAGAAATAAGGTATTTTTAAATATAATGTAAATATAAGAAAATTTAATTATATTGATTCTAATAAATCCAAAATTATTGAATCTCGTAAATTAAATATAAATTAATAAATAAAAATATGTATACTTATATATCATTTTATTCTATTATTAGATAATTTTCTAGTATCTAGAATTCTCAACCTTTTTTTTTACCGCGGCATACTTTTAACGGTTTAAAAATTTGGCGGCACACAAAGAAAAAAATAAGTGTAAAAGTTTACCATATTGAAAAAAAGTCCCAAAAACGGTTTACCTTTTTTTAGAACCAAATTGAAAAAATTTAGAAAAAAAGTCGGAAATGTTTAAGTCTCTTTACATTTGTAATAATTTGGCAGCACATTTTTTAAAATCTCGCGGCTCTTAGGTTGAGAATCACTGGTCTAGAAAAGATAGTTAGTAAAAATGTATGTGTTTGAAAAGTTGAATAGTTTTATTTCAAAGATTCACTGCCAATTTTTATATTTAATTAAATTTTATGTATATACAACTCTGCTTCCTGTACCCTCAAAGTGATGAATACTATTTTGATGAAAGTCTTTATGTAATAGCTTTTCATTTATTTTATTTCAATCAGTAAATTAAAACCTTCACTTTCTTTTTATTTTATTTATTTTTTTAATTTTATCACTAAATATATATATTTTATTGTATATCTTATAAGGGGATAAAATATTTCTTAATATTCAATTTATTATGTTTTTATTATAATTGGATGAAGGGGTATAATGATATGTAAGGAAGATAGAAGCATTTTATAAAACTAAAACCAACCTTTTTAACGTTATATAGAACTATAAACTTAAAATATAAATATAGAACTTTTTTCAACCGTCTCTATCCTGAGCCACCTCCATCCAACCTCTATTCTCACCTAACTCCCTCACGTTCTCTATATTGTTTGGTCTTACTTGACACCTAAGTTTCCAGTTAGTTTTTCCTCACTCTATCCAAACACATGTCACGTCTATCTCCACCTTGCTATTTAATTTACATTTGATTGATAATTTGTATTAAAATTTAGACTAATTCAAATTTTTTTATTTAATTTATTTACGATTTAATATTATTTACTATCAATATAAGAGCACAAATGAATAAAATAAGAGAATAAATCATAATATTGAAAAGGAAACATTTAAGAAAATAAATTTATATGTTTATCTTTTCTTTTAATTTATAAAATCAATTAATTTTGCGTCTATAGCCTTGCAATTTCCCGAATGGACAGAAATGAAAAATTCTAAATTCATATATGGATTCTCCAGGTCATGACCGGTTGAAAAAACACACATAATTATATTTGTACTATAAAATAACTTTAGATCCCTAGAATACAGGAGGGCCGAATTAAATGAGAAGACTGCCAGAGGGAATACGAACATTTGCTATGTTTATAAAATAAAAATAACATATATATAAACAAGTTTAACACGCATTAATATGAGGTGTTTTTAAACAAGAACAATAACCAGTAATAAAGTAGAAGAATAAAGTGAATCTAAAAGTGATTTTGGCATTTGTTCACTTGTATGACATGACATCTTTTCTATTATGTAGTATTTGAAAATTGTCAGTTACTGTTGTAAATATAATTCATTATATTATTATTAAAAATAAGGGTATTTATTCATTTTTAAGATTTCTAAGTGTGATATATATATCGATTGTCTAGGAATAAATAATTTTTCTAGGTCATACACATATGATAATAATAGCTAAATAATTGTAAATAAATTCAATCAAAATGTGTAAAATGTAGTTTATGTATGAAATATTAATATATATTAAATATATAGACAAATAGATAATAATAGATATTTTTAAAATACTTTTATACTTACAATCTCATCATTAACTCCCCACTCAAAAAAATTTAAAGCTTCTGACATTAAATAAAATCAAATTGAAAAAAATCTTCCTCAATATGAATTTCTATATAATTCTAAAAATCACTTATTGAATAAATATTTTAAGAAATAAAAGTTTTATTAAGATGTTTTGCGGTAGGTAAATAGATACGTTTGAACAATGATACTTTTCATTTTTCCAAACGTCTTGTAATTCTTATCAGTTGTCATTATATACATTTCATCATAAATAAATATTTACCGATTATCCAATTAATAAAGTAATAGATAGGTTATTAGTATATAATAATTTAACTAAACTACATAAATTATAACTAAAATAATTTTCGGCTGATATCTCAAAAAAGGAGAGAAATTTCTAACCAATTTCGAAAAATATTTAAACTCAATATGTATATAATTTTAATTTTAAAACATTAAATATTTAATTCTATTTATATTTTCATATATGCGCTAAAAGTAAAATATAATAATAATATATATTCGTAGATATAGCTAGAACAAAATTAGGGGCAAACCATAGTAATTCAGGTTATAACATTTTCAGAAATATTTTATAAAAGGTGATTGAAGCCGAAATTTTTTAAAAATTAAAGCGGTGCAGAATTATGTGTTTAAATCTAATTTGATTTCGTTTTCATCATTTTATAATGATTTAATTATTGGATCATGGATACATTATATATAATTATATATATATATATATATATATAGAGTATTTTTAAATAATAATATATAGAAATTTATGGAAAAGTTTAGTTCCCATAAGTACAAGTTGTAATAGTTAAATTATATATAAATGGAACTATTTTAAATATGGAAAAGGTAAGTAAAATATATTTAGTAGATCTTTAAACAAATATTTGTAAATTAAAATTTAATATAAATACAAAAGGGATTTTTTAGATAGATATAATTTAAAAAGTATCATGAAGGTTCGGTAGAAATCATTCTTAGGTTTCATAGGTGAAAATAATAACCAATAAATAATTTATCCCTAAGAGAAAATATATTAAAAAGTGATTTAAAAATTATAAATATACTATTTTTATCGCACTTTGTGTCGTTTTAAAAAGTCTCTACACCGCCTGAACAGTTTATAGTAAGAACTGAAAACTTTATTATATACCTAATGAAATAAACCCCACCATTCATTTGTTCTGGGTACCTCTCAATAATTTTCGAAAGGTTGGATTTATTTCACCTGCGCACAGTGTAATCAATTTAGATAAATAATATAAAAATTATACATAAATATAAATGTGATAATAAAAAAAATCAGATAAAATAAATTTAGAGAAATTTTTTTTTGATAGTCTTAACAAAATTTTAATTGTATATCAATTTATTTTATTTTACTATATTAAAAATATATTTACTTTAATAATTTTTATATATTTTTCAGTGTCGAATACAATAAAAAAATAATATGATAAGTTTAAATAAACAAATAAATTAGGCTTTTAATTAAAGAAAAACTGAAGACTCTCAAAGAGTCAGGTACCAGCCATCGAGTGGAAAAATTAGTTTTGTAAAATATTATATAATTGAAGATTTGGATCTAAAATTGACTAAAACATAAATAGTAGTTAATGGTTTAATACTAGATTGGTAAATAAATAGATATAAGGATGTTGTTAACTAATGGCTATTGTTGATAAGATTCCCATAATATAATATTGAAAAAAGTTGTATGCCTCCCCGTCTATATATAATAGCATAATACTTTCATTCATATATTGTAATTATATCATATTTTTTAATATAAAATAAATAAATAAAAAATTGAAATACTCATTTTAAACAATAGTAAACTAAAATTTCTACAAATTTAATAAAACTATAAAGCAATGTGATACTTGTCTGGATTTTAAATGGATTTTTGTAAAAAAATTGAATATTTAGTTGATTAGACACTTAAAACATTTTTATACTAACAATAAATATACTTTAATTTAAATATGTTTACTCATTTGCATTCTATAACTAAAGTTACATCAAATATAAAAAATCTTAATAATATTTATTTTAAATAAAGTATGTTAATTGATCATTTATAGTTATAATTATTTATTATGGATACAAATTTTGTCGGTATCTATGATTAATTAAAAATAAAAATGACTTAAGTATGGTTTTAACTTATGAAAATAATAAATAAAAAATTAATAAAAAAAAAACAGGTATCAGAGGATGGAGGTATTGTAAATGAGTTAATCATTATTTGTAGATGAAATGAATATTCATGGATGAGTCCAGTTTCAATGATGAATAAATGAATCTGTAACGTGATAAAACAATTTTAGAAAAAAATAAGAATGAAAAATTGCTTAAAATTCTATCAATTTTAGAATATTTCCTAAGGAGATAATCATATTACCGATTAAACATCCCATTAAGAATATATATATATATATATATAATATTATAGAAAATATATGTTTGTATTAATAAGGTATTTAATTATCTTCAAATTGAATGAAAGAGTTCATTGAAAAGGTGAGATTCATATTCTTCAATTATTGTGTATCAAAACACTATTTTTTTTTTTTTTTTTGATGATTTGTAATAACTCATGTGCTAACAGAAAAAAAATAATTTGTTTATATAAACAGAGCGATAAGTATGTGCGTCAAACACTATCTTTGAAAATAAGAGTAAAGAAAAAAATGATTGAGAGGTCTTGGGGTGCCTAAATTTTTTTCAAATATAAACTATTAATTTATCCTACCTTGAAATTCCTAGATAATATTTTTATTCTTTTATTATTCAATTAATGCATAATTGAAATGAGAAAATCTCATAAAATATATTTTATTATCAAATTTATTATAAATATTATAAAATTTAAAAAAATATTTTATTATATAATTATCGAAAATCTATTATAAATATAAATCCAAAAAATAAAAAAAAAAACATTTGTATACTTGGTTTTAAATGTATTTATATGAAATTTGATTTTAATAGCATGACATTTATTTAATAATTTATTTAATTAGGTTTATTTTAAAAAGTTTCTAAGATTGAAAATGTAAAAAAAAATATAGGAAAATGAAAATGAAATACTATAACTTTATAAAAACTAGGGAAAATGGATTTTATAGAATTTTAGTTAAAAATAAATGATAGAATTATAAAGATATGATTGAATTTCAAAGAGTATAAAAAATTTGATTATTTGCCATTTAATTTTCAATCATTTTATTTAAAAATAAGATTAATCACTTAAAATCATATTTTTATGGTTTTAATTAAAATTTATAAATTTCTTTATTATGTGTTTCTATTTATCAGTTAGCATTTAAACTATATATACATATATAAATGTTATATGAGAAAATGTGTTAAATGTCAATAAATTGTTTAATATAATATTTTGTATGATATATAAATATGATATTTTAGAGAATAAAAAATATAATTATTGTGAAAATAAAATTTAATATTTATAATCTATCTATATTTATAGGTATGCAATTGTTAAAATTTAGGGATTATTTCTTAAGAAGAATATTAATGTTTTTAAATATATAATATCTTAAAATTTTTTTTAACATTTTTAAAATAATTAATATGTAAGTTTTGATAACTTACATATTAATATAGCAAAAATATTATATAGCACAAAGGTATATATATAATAATAATCCTATAATAATTTACTAATTTTTTTAAAATTAATAATGAATTGAAATTTTTCTAGTAGATTTTTTTGCAATAAAGATCGTAAATTAGAATTGTAGTGGAATCAATTGGTGGAAGTAAATAAATAAAATCAAATGTTAAGGCTAAATGTTATTCACAAACAATCAACAGCAGTAAATAAAATTCAATTACTTAAATGAAAAAAAATGTTAAATCTTTGTTTTTGTGGTTGGATGAATATAATTTAGTAGAATTTTCGCTTTAAATGATTTTAATTTTAATATTAATATTATTATTATTAGTATTATTATTATTATTTCTCTTTTTTGTCCCCCCCGGAACAGCAAAGAAACTAGCAGACGAGATTCCTTCCCACTTTGACATTTCCTATTGTTTGACCTGTCAATAGAGTAAAAGGGTTCCCAGGGAATCAATTTACAAGCCTAGTTTATTTCAGATGATACAATGCTTATTCTAAACTTTAATATCATTTTAGTCAAATATTATTTCTCAAGTGATCAATACAAATGGCGACTGAGAAAATCAATCCGGGTTATAGTTAGTAAATGCTCCGAAAAACAAATTGTGATGCAATTCGGTTACTTACTTTTAATCACACGTTCAGCAGTGGATACTTTTTGATTGTTTGAAGACATCTTTGGATTTTACTAAGTGTTTACACCATAAACATTGGATGTATGAGATAAAACATATAATTACAAACTAAATTCTACTCTCGGACAAGATGTCGCTCACTGAGGCCAACTGCAGCCGGTGGCGCGCAGCCGCCGAGAGCGCTCTGGCCGTTTGTTTCAGTGGCCGACAGGCGCAGCACCGAGCAGTGCACCCCCACTTCAAACATCAACCTGCCATCTAGAAATGTATTCAACAAATGGTCTCAGAAAATTTTAAAAAAACAACACATGAATTATAATTTTAAAATATGCATTAAAAAAAATTGAATTTCTTTTAAATTTAATTTAGTTTTTTATTAGCCTAATGCCTTTAATACACAAAGAAATATTTTAAATATATAAAATTAAATGATTGATAGAAAACAATTAAATTTTATTAAAGATGTTTATTTTTTGGTGGAAAGAAAAAAATTATATATATTTAAAAAATTAATCATTTTTCGTCAGATGGTAAAACTTAAATAATAAATAAAAATATCAGTTAGTTTTTCTTTAGATTATCTTCCTTTTAGTGGGTTGAGTTGAACTATTTACCTATATTAGGAACCTGAACTGAACAAATTGAAATATTATCCTAAATATTTTTTTATTTGTAAATTTAGACATTTAAATGTAAATCAATTATATTAATTATATTGATAAAATTGGATCTTTTTTCTTTTATTAATAATATATATGAATATTTCAATCATATTAACAATACATTACCTGAAAAGACTGGCAAAGCCATAAAGGAATGAGAATGGGCTATATATAAACAGAAGCACATAATTGCAAAGAATACCATTGGTCAATGAAAGTTTTTTTTTATTGGAGGAAAAGGAACAAAAGAATTTAGTCATCCCTTACAAGTAAGGTTCCTTTTGTTCCTTTTCTAGTTTACTCCAGCACCAAGGACCAATAGGAATTTTTTCTATTTAAGCCACTCCCATTATCATCAATCACATCGATTTTTCATTTATTTTAAAAATATTATTTTAAGTTAACATTATGAGTATAAATATACATATAAATTATTTTATAAATATAATTAAAAATATAAATTTTATAAACTAAATACAATATTTCGAATTTGAAAATTGAAATTTTCAAAATCTATTTATGGGTATAAGAATGAGAAAACGATTTTATGGGCTTTAATTACTTTTCTTTTTTCAAACATAAAATTTTTTAAAAATTAAGTATTTTTATCATTTTTTTATACTTTTTAAAATTAAATTAATATTTAATAAATTATTATTTTAAATAATATTAAATGTTGCTAAATTGTAATAATTAATTAATATTTCTTTTTCTACTTCTATTCATCTTTAAATTTTTCTTTGTTTTTGAATTTGTATCGTCACTTAATTCTTAATTTATAATTTTAAAAAATCTGTTAAATATTAATATATATTTAGATAATTAAAAATTTTAATTTGTGGTGGTTGTGATTACTCACTACTATTCGATTATGAATTTAAAATCTTAATTAACGATAAACAATTACAAATGATTTATAAGAATTTATTTAAATTCAAGATTGTATTACATTTAGACACATACAATATATAAATACAAACATTTTAATATTGAGTATAAAGAATATCTGTGAAAATATTTGAATGATTCATTCCAAAAATATTGATTTTTCAGCTAGAATTAAAAGCTGATAAAAATAAGTAGTGATTAGAAACAAAATAAATGATTTAAAAATCAGATTTCGGTCTCTTAGCAATCCAAGCTTTAATTTCTGGAACAGTGTTAACCTTCTCAGCCAAGGCTTTAATATTAGGGTATCCTTCAGTGATGTCTTTTTCAGCCATATAGCTCAAATAGTCAAGAATGCCAACGAAAAATATATCAGCCCAAGTTAACTAAAAAAAAAATTATTTTATCTTGAATGTCAAATGATGGTTTTGATTTAAATATTTGTTAATATTATTATTAGATATGATAATTTGTTTATTTTTATTTTATGAATCTAATTATTAGTATTAGTGCTTGAGGAAGACAAGTGTATTTCTTGGTATTAATTTAATTTTAGACATATTATATCCTATATTTAAAATGATGTAATGTTAAAAAATACTTTCCATTAATCTAAATTAATATATTTAAAATATTATGTATTCATATTAAGATTATATTTACCTTTCCATTAACCAAATAGCCCTTATTTTCAACTACTTGTTTATCAAGACGTTCCATATAGAATGGAATTGTCTCATTCATTAGGGGATCTTTTTTGCTCTTCTTTGATTCTTCAATTTTGTCATAATTATAACTTGCCATAGCTAAAAAAATAAAGACAAGAAAATAAAATACATATGTATCTATATTTTTTACTTTTATTGATTCCTTGAATGTTCATATCATAATTAACGTGTCAATCATTTTAAAATAACAGATTTTAAATTTATTTATGAAAATTTAATTAAGATTTTTTAGTTTTTCTTAGAATTTCCATTTTAATTTTCAAAGTCAACATTTTAAGGATTTCGAATGAATATTTATACAGAATAAATATTTTATAGAATTTTATGAAATTTATTTATGGAATTTTTTAGTCTATACGAATATTTTATATATAATTTAATATAGAAATTATTAACGGCCGTAACAAATACTTTTTAGTTGTTGAACTATGATTTGAAATGTCAATTAAAGCTATTATCTAAGAGAAACATGGTAACTGTTATCAACAAGTTTCCCGTTTTGAACCGTAGGTAAGATAAATAATTGCAATTAATTATTTAAATAGAGTTGTCAAACTATAATTGACCTTAAAGTAAGTATAATTAAATTTAATGAGATCTAAAAATACCTGCACGAAGATCTCCAATAATATCTACAACCATATCAATTTGAAAATTTTCCCAATCGTCTTTACCGGCCAAACCATATTGTTTGGCTAAATATCTGCAAATAGAAACCGATTGTTGAAGAATTTTGTCGTCGATTTCCAAAACTGGTACTTTTCCAAAAGGCATTTCTAAAAATTAAAATAGAAAAATAAATTAATTAAATTAATAAAAATACAATTATAAAAATACCAACATACTCGGTTTCAATTCTGGCCATTCTTCGATTTTGAAGCGTACATCTTCAAAATCCTGTTTCCCATAGCTAAGTAAATAGCGAATTGGTTCTCCAAGGGCCTTAACGGGGAAATAGGTGAGTTTGTAGGAAGGCATCTGCAAAAATCATTCAATTAGATGAGTTGAATATATAAATTTATTTCTATCATGACAATCAAGAATTTCCAAGGTTAGGATGATGATTCAAAACACTCTTTCAAGGACTTCTTTTCCAAACCTAGGTATATGATTTTTGTTTTGGCATTTTATCAATTTAAAAACGAAAATATTTGTTCAAATTAAATATTAATATTTCCAAAGGATGATAATCTAAATATTCTTAAATTATTTTTTCTATATCCTCTGCTATAACTAATTTGTATGAGCTTAGGCAGTTTGTGTCACCATACTAAAGACATAGTCAAATATTATCGTAATATTGCTTAATTAAGGAAATACTGAATTTGAAAAAACATTTAAATGACCTTTTCCTAGGCTATTAATCCAATTTATCTAAATTAAAATTTTACTTAATAATTATCATTATTTTTCACTAAGTTTTCTTTTTTTTAATTTTTCTTTTAACAATTGGATCACCAATCTTAAAAGAAAAAAAAAATATAATTAAATATTATTAAACCTATAAAATAAAAATTATTAATAAAATTTCTTGGTTCTCCAACGTTGAGTAAAAATTTATAAAGAGAATAAAAAAATGTCAAATTATTGATAAAGTAATAAAAATAGAATGAATGTGGATCAATACTCAAATACTCCTAGACTAGTTAATGTAAAGACGCCATTTTGTTTATCTAATGTCTTCAAGAAGACTGTGCGACCTAAACCTGAAATTATAAATTTGTCTTCTTATTCCTCCCACCCAAATAAATATATTTTTTGTAAATCGAGATGTTTATTTAGTTAATTTTTTAAAACGCAATACAAAATGCTAAAACTGCATTGGTCATTTTTTGTTTTTATTGTAATCATCCCTTTCCTAAGGAAATTATAAAAAAAACCTTGAATAAATGTGACTTGGTAGGTAATTTGCAATTTCCAGCGGGTCAAATTACTTAGCCATGACTGAATGCTTCAGTTTCATTGGGAAGACGTTTCACGGATGAAAGACGTGTCAAGGTCAAAATGCGGTTGAAATTGATGGGCGTTAACTATATTCAGTTGTTCTCAATTAAATCTCCAGTTTACAATAAAAATGCTTTTATATAATTATATTTAAGGATTAAC
The DNA here is from genome assembly GCA_963082975.1 of Labia minor. Lineage (NCBI taxonomy): Eukaryota > Metazoa > Arthropoda > Insecta > Dermaptera > Spongiphoridae > Labia > Labia minor. The sequence continues at coordinate 28,771,170 of OY720349.1, forward strand.
ATTACTTTTATAATTAATCCAATTTAATATTAAACAGATAGTTTTATTTTTTGACAAGTTATTTATAATATATGATAAAACTATTATCAAATTACAAATAATTAAAACAAATAAATATATAAAGGAATTGCATTCTATATATCTTGATAAAGTGAATGTAATTAAGTAAATAAATTTTTATTATGAATATGAAGAATAATAATTCTTATCTCATTTTTTAATTTAATTATTTCTGTGAACTATGTTATGATAAGCTTCCTTTTAATATAAAAATTAAAAACTTTTCTGTTTATTTGAATTCTTTGAATGTGATGATTCTCTTTGTATTAAAATAAATAAATTTATTTTTATTTATATTTGTCTATCTCCTCTATCTTCAAACCTGAGCGTTTTTACTGTTTTAACTTTTTTTTAATCATAATTTATTGATTTCCAATTATTTGCACTGGGTACTAGTAACAGTAATTGAAAGATAGTGTATTGTGCACTATTTCCAATTATACCGGTGACTTCTTTAGATTTTGAAAAATTTGAATTCTTTTTGTTTTTAATTTATAAAAAAGAAATGTAGTTAAGAAATAATTATGAATATAGTTATTGCTGCCTATTCTTTAATAATTTTTTAATCTAATTAATATGTGAATGTATTTTAATAAGAATCAGGATAAGAGATGATCATATGAAAAATATTTAAAATAAAAATATTCAAATCCTATGTTATTAAATAATTTTAATTTAAAAAAAATTAAATTAAATAGTAAAGATTGATTTATTTAAAAAGTTAAAATTTATATTTTAAATTAAAGAAAATTAAATGATATATAGAAGATAATTCTTAATGGATTAAAATACTTAAATATTATTGAAATATTTGAAATATATTATTTATTCTATTATGAAATTTTCAATATAAATAGTTGATATTATTTAAATTAAATTTATGTGTATATACATATATATTTAAATATTAATAATTTGTGTTTAATATGTATTTTAAAAATAAATTATAACGGTAAAAATAGATATTCATATATTATTATTTTAATAATTATAATTGAGAAATTTTTTAGATATTCCTACAAAAATTCAAATTTCCAGGGAGAGATAAATGCATGGGCATGATTTAAACATATGAAATGTGATTTTATATAATAATATAAATAACTTAATAGTAATTACAAATGAAATTCATTTTTTTTTAATTAAATTGTTTAAATAATTTCCAATAATTATTTAATTACTTTCTTCTGAACACGCCTTTCAAATTTATTAAAAATTATAAAAACTTTTAACATTAATTTTGATAGATTTAATTAAATTATTTAGTATTAAAAACAATAATATAATAAATACAAATAGTAGTTTATTTTTTGAAATGATTGATTTATTTAACTATTTAAACTTTTTAACTAATATATATTTTAAATTATTTTTTTTTAGTTATAAATAAATAGTTAATGTAAATTTATATTCCTCGAAAATACATTTTAAATCAAGCTTATATTCTTAGAAAGTCAACAAATGAGACGCTTTTATTAATTATTAATCAATATCAAATTTAATAATAAAGTAATTGAAATATTTAAGAAATGTCATTAAATGAATGTCGAATGATTGATTAATTAAAGTAATTGTAAGAGAATGACCTACCTTCTTTAGTTTATCCCGAATATAGAATGTTGAATTATTGTATGGTTATTCAGACTCTCGGAATTCAACTGAACAGCACGGCTAGTTGGATTAACTTTATATTTATATGCCCTGTTGCAAGGTCGCTGAATGCCGGCCGGCCGGCTTGCCAGTTGGCTGACTGTCGGATGGTGGGAGTCTCTGTTGCCACGTTGGCAATAACAAATAAAATCATGGCGCGGAATTCACGTCTTAATCATACCGTTCTCACGTACAAAAGGAAATTAAGTTTTAATAAAATAGTACCATCCTTAGAAAATATAAAACAAAATTAATTTCTTTTCAATTGATAAATAAATAATATTTATTTTTTTTTATTTATTTAATTTGTGATTAAAAAATCTTGGAATGTGCAATTATTTCTAAAATTTTCATTAGTTTTTCATTATTTCTTAAACTCCGAATTCTATGAGAGAAAGTCAATTTTGTGCAGTAAAACAAAATATGTAAATATAGGTTGTTCTTTATATATACCCTTTTCCTAAATCAAATAATCCAAATAAAGAAAAATTCTTTCAAAACTATGTAGAATGAAAATAATGAAATTCGCTATAAAAATAAAATGTAAATGTATAGTATGAGTAACCAATTGGTTGTAAAAATTATTGTAAATCCTTTTTTGTTATGTTATGGGATAAAAATAAGCGGGAGTGTCCTCCCCTAGACTTTCCCGCATATAAATAGGTATAAAGAGTTGTGAATGAATATTTAGAATGTGTAAACTTGGTATTGATAAAGAGCCAGTTCGTATTAGTTTATTGGTGTCAAATCTGATATTTGGTATATATATATATAGATATGGATATAATATAAATATTTTTAATTTTATTTTATTTATAATATATAAGGGCTGGCTGTGACGTCATGAAGTGCTGGGTGACGTCATATAATTTTAAATTAAGAAAAAACTAATGAAGATGATTATTCTCGAGGATAAAACCAATACAAAGTGCATAACACGTGGAGATAACACGTGGAGATATGTCCTCACGTGAAATTTGATATGAAAATAACCCTTCACTTCCTCTCTTCGATCGGCAATACTAGCACTTCCGGTTTCCGGATTTGCACCAAAAGTTGATCAATTCATCCTACTGATGTATTAAGTATATAGACCAAATTTCATCAAAATCCGTTGAGCCGTTCAGGCTGTACACATCTATACGGACGGACGGACGGACGGACGGACAGACATCATGCTAAAAATACTTTTTTCTGTTAAAAAAATGCATGATTCGTGGAGATATGTACCTAAAAATATCCATAGGTGAAATTTGGTGTGAAAACAATACCTCCCTTACTATCGTCGGTCGGTAAAAAAGAAACGCTACTTGTATAGGTAAAATGTCACTTCCGGTAGTCAGATCATGATGAAATTTGGTGTCTGAATTTTTTTCATATTTTTCAATCTATATACAAAATATGAAGCAAATATCTCGAAGCAAACTGGTACTTTACTTGAAAGGTAAACGCAACCAGTGTAGGTAAAGTACCACTTCCGGTTAACCGATTTTGACGAAATTTTGATAGAAATCTACAAACTGTGAATAATATAGGTGTACCAAATTTCGAAGTCCTAGCTTGATTAGTTTTTGAGTAAATTTGCTTACAGACATTACATACATACATACATACATACATACATACACACACACAGACATAATTCGAAAAATGGTATTTTCCGACTCAGGGAGGTCTAAAACGTCAAGATCTATCGAAATCTCGAAGTCGAAATTTTTGACGATTCCAATACTTCCCTTATACGAAGTATGCGGGAAAGTAAAAGATTGGCTAATGAACATACTTTTTTAAACTAAAGCTGAAATTCTATATATAACAGTTATATACATTTTTTAATCATGTGAAAAACTATCAAACATATATCTTTATTTTTACGGTCACTTTAGAGGAAAAGAAAATGAAAACGTAATTGTTAATTGTCCTATGTATTGAGCTACAATTTCTTAAAAGTTGATAGAAAACTACGAATTTTAAATAATGCCCGTTTACCAAATTTCATTATTCTAGTTCAAACCGTTTTTTAATAATCTTGTCTAATTACACACACACAGAGACATTTTTCTCAACCTTAGTGAAAATGACTCAGGGACCTTCAAAACGTATAAAAACATCAAAATCTCGACATCGAAAATTTTCGTGATCGCAATACTATCTCTGGCGAGATAGTAAAAATAGCAAAAATACTCGACGAGGTGTATAGAAAAATAAATATTAAAAAAATCTAGAAAATTGAAAGCCCTTAAAAATTAATATTTTTTTCATTTTATTTTATAATTCAGAAATAAAGAAAAAATTCTTAATGATATATATAAAAAGCGGAAGTAGATTATTATTCTAATAATCAGTTTTTAAGAAATCTTTTGTCAATTTATAATTACTTACTTAAACAAAAAGATCTTTTCTTTTTTATCAATGGATTCCTTAGCATATCTATTAAAAAGTAATCCTTGAACCCTGCATCCGTTTAATTCAAAGATCTGTCCTCCAGTTGTTTCAGCTTCTTTATAGTTTAACTGATTCAAAATAATAAATGTTATCAAACAGATTAAAAAAAAATGATAAGTATTATAATGTTAATGCAGAGGAATTTGAAAAAGATTATTGTGGTCGAATAATAAATCAGTTAACTATTGAATGAATGTGACTATATTAATTTAGAATTTTTTTTTCTTCATTTATTGATCATCAATTAAAATTAAAATTTCAATTTATTTAGTAGATAAATATTAATTCAATAAAACAACATTTTTAGAATTATTATTTTTTTTATTAATTAGTGTTTACTTACTTGTTTTTTTTTTTAATCGATTTTACAAATTATTATCAAACTATCAAATAAAAGTGTAAAAGTTATGTTTTCAAAAAACATTTAACACTTACTATTTGATTATTTCTATGTAAATTTCACAAGAAGAACTGCTAAAATTTTTAAATGTTCTGTAATTGTAACGTCAATTATCATCTCTCAATTAATTCTAGTTAACGTAGGGTAAGTAGATATAACTGATATAATAGTATAAGTCGGTCAAACTTTTTGAAGTTAGTACCACAACCACTTTTATCAAGTATCACACCAAAAATACCACTAAAACAGGGCCCGCTTTAGAGGGCGGCCAAACAGGCAATTGTCCGGGGCGGCAAATGCGAAAGGTAGCATTTTGGTTATGAATGTAATAAATTTTATGAATATATAGGCGGAATATTCTCTATTGCCCGGGGCGCTGTAAATGGAAGAGCGGGCGCTGCACTAAAAGTAACACTACTAGAGGTATCACCGTCAGTTTATAAGACATCACCAGTGGTATATGTATCACAGTTTGAGAATCTCTGCTAAATGCCAATTATTTTAAATTTTTATTACGAAATACAAGATACCAGTTAATAATTGACAATAACAAAATACCAATTATACTTTCGACTCATTCTTCCCGCATTCTTTCAAAATTCTTTATATTTATTTACTTGTAGGTACATCACAATCACATAAGACTTTTTAAATTTAGAATGTTCTTACAAAATTAAGTATATGTAAGGTCAAAGTTTTATTGTCCATCAATAAAAGTCTTTCAACCATATCGTTCGTATAAAGTAGCGTTGTTAATTCATTCTCAAATCTCCGGTCCCATTGTCATCCAGATAATCCACAATATCTACAAAGAGAACACACTGAGACAATTATTAAAATTTGACATATGTAAAATTTACAATTATAAATTAAGAGAATATTGTATTTTGAGGTAATATTTATTTTATTCATTAACTTTTAGAACATTTTAAAAATTCATTAATATACAATATGGGTGGGGACTCATGCTTCTTTTATATTTAGTTTTAGTAGTAAAATATAATTTATTCACTTTATCATATTCGATACCTATATCTATCTCTGTGGCTCTACGGAACTCGAAAGTTCTTGGCCGCAGCAACCGATCCCTCTCCAAGTACTCCTATTCTGAGCCACAACCCTCTAATCCCTATCCTCTCCCATCTCTCTCCTCGTTTACCACCCCGACTCTTATTCGGAACTGAATTGTCAGAATTTTCTTGGTAAAACTTCATACTAGTATTTACCTCTTATAGGTTTTACTCCTTTTGGACAGTCTCCAAGGGTCGTGTCCATCTTTGATGCGCACTCGAAGAAAACCTCCAGCCGACTTGCCGGAGTAAGGGAGAGGGAAATGTGATTGATTTTTAATATTGAATTGTTGGGATTTGGGATTTGATTAGAGTATGGGACGAGACTCCTCAATTAGAGGTGAGGAAATGTGACTTGCCTGAGCAGGATTGTTTCCCTGAGAGGACCTATCTCTATAGGGGTCATACTCCTACTTTTCACGATAAAACGACTGAAAATAATGGTCAAAAATAAATTGACTATTGCCGTATAACAAACACTATGTTTGAATGATTAGCCATCAATTTAAGCTAATATTAATACGTTAATTAAGTTGAGTTCAAGTTATTCATTGACTCTTAGGAGGTAAGAAGTTCACCGGGTCATTATTCAATAAATACAGTTCTTCTTGTGAGATAAATAATAATTTTAAATAATTTTTCAAAATTAGTTAAATAGTCAATTAATTAAAATAATGAAATAAATGAAAACTTAGGAAAAGTTCTTTGAATTTATAAGAACAAAGTAAAAAATTTCTAAATAAAACCTAAATAATTTGATAAATATCATAAAAAAGTTAATTATTTAGTTAGTATTAATTATGATTATAACATAATATTTTATTGAAGATGAAGAATAAATATTCAACAAAAAAGAGACCATTGGAATACTTCTGTAAAATACCAAATGTAAAATGAAATTTATAAAACGCATATGTTTAATAAATTGAATAAAAATATATTGTCCCATTCCAACGTGAAGGTCTTTTATTTGATCTGTTAAATCTTGGGGTGATATAAAAAAATCTTGATTAAAATTTATTAAGAATATAAAAAAATATATCTTTAAAATGTAAACAGTGAAAAGATCCAAGCCATGCATGTGAAATTTCATATCATTATTTTTTTTATCTTTTCAACCATAGGACATTATATGGAATTTTTATATAAATATAGTATAATTATATTTAAGATAATTATGAATAGAATTTAATATTATTTGATTGAAACGAATAAATCACTATTATTACTTTTATTTTAAATTCATAATACATAAAATTCAACATGAGGAATATGGTAAAGAATTTGATTTATTATAAATTATAAATTTCATACATTATTTCAGCTTTTTTAATCTGAATCTTTATCTATCTATCTATGTATATTGGATCTTATCAGGGTATTGATTGGTGAAAGTGTAAACTTATTTAAGATTGTATTTCAGTGTGATTGTATCATTTTTATTATGAATTCATAAAATCGAATAATGAATTTTGTTAACATTTCAATTATACAATCAATTTATCATCATTTAAAAATATAATAGTTATAAAAGTAAAAAAATGTATATTAATGAAATTAATTATTTTAAACTGATGATTCTTAAAATATTTTAGTAATAATTATTTTCATTTAGGATACCTTCAAATTTTATAATTTTAAATAACCCATTTTACATTTATTACATATATTTGCACAATTTTTAGATTTTCATTATTCTTATTAATCCGATCATGAAAAATATTATAAATTTTATAATTTAATATTTGTTTGTATATTTCGTAGGCAAATAGCAATTTTAGGAAAATAGAATTTGCCTAGGCAAAAGCCAATTGCTTGGCCAAATAGCTTCAACTATTATTTCATTTCAATTAGACTAGGAAAATAGCATTTGTCTAAACAAAAGCCATTTGGCTAAATCTTTTTTGGCCACATAGCTTTAACTATTACAGTAGCCAATTACGAAATTATTCAAAAATTTTTTTGTTCTTCAGTGTATATTTATCTAACTTCAGCTTGCCATAACATAAGTTGTTAATTTTTAAATAATTTTTTTAGACTACTGTTCACTATGAATAACAAGGATGAATTTTAAATAAAAAATATAAATCCACTACTGTAAAAAAACCATGGAATTTTGACAAAAGTGAAGAAACTTAACACTTTTAAAATAGTGTCAAACAAAAATAACTCAAGAAATGTCTTCAGTCGATAAATACTATTCATTAAAATATGGTCTTCTAGAAATTGCTGGCAAAACAAAAATGTCCGACATTTGCTGAGCTATTTTCTTATTCAAATTGAAATGAAATAATAGTTAAAGCTATTTGCCCAACAAAGATTTAGCCAAATAGCTTTTATCTAGGCAAATGCTATTTTCCTAATATTGTCATTTGCCTACGACATATACATACACTAATTCAGCTTTTTATATATGTAGTAGAAAAGATGAAATTAATTTGTTCTATAATTAAATAATTTAAATTTAAATGAGTATAAATGGTATATATATTATTTGATCGATTGTATCATAGATTCAGGAGCTTAAAAATCTCATTACCGGATGTCAAGCAATTCTAATTAAAAATGATTCATTATATTGTCCTTGTTTTTTCGCTTTCCTTTCTAATGATTGATATAATCGTATTTAAATTTTATCTTTTTCAAAATTTAAAAGACAATTGTCATTTTGATAATAATTTGTTAATCTCGGAGATATTTTTGTTGATGTGATGATAAAAATACATCCAATGATTATTTCTCAAATATACTTTTATGGCATAGTTTCCAGTAAATGATTATATTGCTTCCGGATAAATTCGATAACCAAATACACATTTTTTACCTTGGAAAAAGGTTTCTCATGTTTTCCATTATACTACCTGAACAGTAAATTTAATTTATCTAAACAAATAATTTAATTAGAAACGCTATTATTTACAAGATTTCATTAGGCTGAATTCTACATGAGAAATTACTTTTCAATATTCAGATCGTAAATATTTTCTTATTATTATATATATATATAGGCATATATAAAAAGTTTATTTTAAAATAAATATATATATTATTTTCGTAATATTTTCATAAGTAACTGTTAAATTATAAATTTCACCTAGTCTAAGTATTAAAAAAACATAATTTTTGAGGATCTCAAGATTCAAAAATAATGATTAAAGTGTAACATATAGAAATAAAGGAATATATTATATAAAATAAATTAAATAAACCTAATTAATATTATTAATTTATAAATATATACGAATTAAAGTTAAAAAAGGTTCTTTAGATAGCATATCTGTGTGTTGAAATTATTTTTCCTATTCTATGTGCAGTTTCAGATCTGGAAGAGATTAATTATTGTTTCACTCAACAAAGTTCCACTTACATCATAATGAACTAACAAACAATAAATTAAATGCTATTTTCAAATAAGAAGAATGGCAAAGGGATAATATATCAATTTATTATTATTGATAAGACAACTATTCAATTGTGTGTGAGTCATATAAAATACCTCCTCCAACTAAATCTAATTAAATAAGAGGATTTTTTATTTAATCTATAAAAATATGCTGACTTGTTTTTGTATTATGTTATAATGTTAACATAACTTGAAACTTAATAAATTTTTTTAAAATAAAAAGGTAAAATTTAAAATTAGATTTTCATTGAATATTTTTGAATTTTTGTCAATTGAAATTTGGTTCATATTAATAAGAAAATTGTAGCAATTTATGGTATAACATGATTTTTTTCTTTATCAAATATTTAAATTGAAAACAAATAACTTTAAAATGAATGAATGAATAGAAGCCATTCAATAAGTCCTGGCCTAACAAAAAAAAATCTGGAGTGTCTCCACTCGATTATCTCTCAAATTTGAATTGGATTAAATAACATATATTAATTTAAATTAAATTAAATTAATTAAATTATAAATTAAAATTAATAAATAATATTTATTAAACCAGCGCATGTTTGGCTCTTTGTTGATGGCACCACGTCACGTGTTGGCGCGTGAGATTTGCAGTGTTAAAAAATTAATTCTGGTACTTTCAGCGATTCAATCAAGCTGAAATTATGTATATAGCAGTTTTATACAATTATTAATCATGTGAAAAATTACCAAACATATATCTTTATTTTTACGGTCACTTTTGAAGAAAAAAAATCCAAACGTTGTAGGTAAAGACCCTCTTCCGGTTGAGCTATATTTCTCAAAAGTTGATAGAAAACTATGAATTTTGAATAATGCCCATGTTCCAAATTTCATCATTCTAGCTCAAACCGTTTTTGCGTAATCTTGGTTATATACATACACACATACACACACACACAGACATTTTTCTCAACCTTAGTGAAAATCTTTGGCGAGATAGTAAAAACTATTAGGCAAATGAAGATAATGAAGATGAATGATGAAGATATTCTTATTCAATAGTGATACATTGAGTCCTGGAATCCATTTCCTGTACCATTTTTAAATAAATATTTGTCTATACTTTCAAAGAGATAATTTGCACAGTTTATGATAATCAACAAAGCAATTCACTTTTAGGTTTTGTGACAATACAGGAAACATGAATCCATTATCACGCTTGAATCCAGAAATTAGACAGCTCAGTGGATAGTGACAAAACTTTGAGCAAGGTATCTTTTTATTTTGGAAGGTGAAGGAAATTTTGAAAATTGACTATGGATAAATGAGCATAATTCATAAGTTAAATTCATAATTTCTCAAGTCATCGTAAAATGATATATAATATTTGTATTTTTTCTTTTATATATTAAAAATAAAATAATAGTAATAATAAACCAAAGTAGAAGCATTTAATAGAATTATCATTAGGATAGTTATCAATGATATCAATTAAACTCTTTTTTCATTAATCAATAAAAATATTATTTATTTTCTTAATCGGAAATTTTTTTAAATCGTTAATGATAAATTAGTTAGTTAATTTAGTTGTAAATTTCCTTTAAAGAAATATATTATCTGTAGATATTAAATTATTAAAGCTTTGGTGGTTGTTTTTATTTATAACGGAATTTTGTAAATTAAACCACATATTGATATTTGTTATTGTAAATTTATTCAAAAAATACAAACATATACACAACGTTTCGTTTGCTGCTTCTGTAAATTTATTCAAAAAATACAAACATATTGCAGAAGCAGCAATCGAAACGTTGTGTATATGTTTGTATTTTTTGAATAAATTTACAATAACAAATATCAATATGTGGTTTAATTTACAAAATTCCGTTATAAATATATTATCTTTGATATATTATCCGATATTACTAGATACATGATCTTAGAAGAACATAAAATTAAAGAAGTATTTCTGATTAGTCCTAAATTAAATATAATTGTAAAATTTTAAGAAACAATTTAAAAAAAAAAAAAAATTTTATTCATTTCTTTTATATATAGATATATTAATAAGTTATCTTTTATTTGTTTTATATATCTAGATATAGATCAGTGATTCTCAACCTTTTTTTTACTGCGGCACACAAAGAAAAAGATAAGTGTAAAGTTTACCATATTGAAAAAAGTGGTCCCAAAAACGGTTTACTTTTTTTTTAGAACCAAATAGAGAAAATTTAGAAAAAAAGTCGGAAATGTTTAAGAGCCTCATAATCTCGCGGCACACTAAAGTGTGTCTCTCATATAGATATATACAATATAATAAATAAAATAATATACAGGATTAATTTGTTAAAAACTAAAAATAAAATAAATTCTTCTATAATTTAGAATACTAAACTAATATAATAAATCACATTTTTATATTTTTCAAATATTTATTTTTTACATATTTGATTAAAAGACATAATTATTTTATTTGAATAAATAAATGTTTTCTTTATTATAAGAAATCGATTGTTATACCACACAGTATAATTAATTATATACTGATGAATCACATATTAACAAAATTAATAAAAAGAGATTAATACTCTAGGAAGACTAGAACTAAATATTTTATTTAATTAAGTATTTTAAGAATTTAAATTTAATTTGGTCTCAATATAATTTATATATAGGTACATATATATAAATATATTTTATAAATTTTAAACTCCTTTCAGTAATATTAGTGTCATTTTCATTCATATGAATAATAAGGAAAATCATATTTTCCATAACTTGTTGATTTTTAATAAATTAATTAAATTAAACATCTTTTTTTAATATATGAATACAATCAGTGGCGTCGGGCCGGGGGGGGGGGGTTCACGAGGGGGCTCGTGCCCCCTCACCCAAACATTGTGCAAAAAATAAATTTAAAAGTGATTAATTTTGTAATTGAGAACCCAAAAGTAAAAAATCATCTTTATTACGTATAAGTATAATCTAAAGGTTATGAATAAATAAATAATTTATTTTGTCAAAATTTTTTTCGGGGGAGACCCCCGGACCCCCCCCCCCCCCCGAACATAATAGATCACCACTGAATACAATTGTTCATTTTAAAACATATTTTGAATTAGAATTTATTAAATAAAATAATATAATAAATATTTCATATAAATAATCTAATCAACATTAAAAATAAGTTTATTCTGTGTTCGATGATAATGATTTAAGATTTCTGTATAATAACAATGTGTTACATTTTTTATATAGGTATATAATCAATGATGATAACAATAATATAATTTATCTCTTCTTATGTTAATAATATCGATGGTTGAATTCATAATTCATCCACCCAATTTATTAAACTAATTTATTAATAATCTTTCCAGAAACAAAAAATTAAATTAAATTTATTAAATTAATTAATTATATAAATAAATAAATAAATTGATCATTTCTTACACACTTATTTAATATTATTATTAATATGAGATTTTATGTAAAATAATTTTTAAAAATTAAAAAGATCCTTTTATAAAGAAAATACATTTATACGTTCCAAGTCACATTTTGTAAATTAAACTATTAAAAAAGTTTTATTTAATTTTTTATTTTTTTTTTATTCAAGAAAATTTAAATACTTCATTAAGAAAAATTGAATCGGTAAAAATAAAAATTAAAATACTATAATTTTAAATTAATTCCATTTCATTTGATTTTTATAACATTATTTACATTTACTTCATATTTATCACCAAATAATAAATCTATTTTATTTGATCTAGTAATATAAATAATACTTTTACCATTTTTTTGAAGAAACAGTTACCAATACTTATCTAACTATATATCATATACGCACTTATATTCACAATTATAGATATTTTATCATATATATATAAATATTTATTAATTTAATATTTAGAAAGTACATAGTTTGTTTTCAAGTTCAACATTCTTAAACTATTTACCTATTATAATAAAATGATGTTTGTTTGTATAATTGTGTTCTTTTGTTTATGTTTTTTTTTACAATAAATAAATATAATAGATTCATATTTATTTTATATTGATTTTATATTATATATATATATTTATATATATTACAAATAATATTTATACATTTTTGTATCGAAATGACAGTTCAATCGTAAGCCCATCAAGGGTTTATTTTTATTAATGTGAACTTTAATTTTAATTAAAAATCGATTAATAATATTGAAAAATATTGATAAATAAATAAATAAATAAACAATTCTATTCAGAGACGGATTAGAATATTTGATGGCAATACATAAATGATAATCAGATATTAAATTTTAAATATTTTATTTATTATTATTATTAAATAATTTTTAATAAATTTTACTATTCTATAGTTTCAGAAAACATATCCACATTTTAAATAAACAAATAAATATTTAAATAACTAAAATCAATATATTTATAAAGCAAAAAATAAAATATTTTTTTTTTGTTTTTATAAAAATTTATATTCATTAGCTAAGCTTCAAACTAAATGTTCAAGAAATGTAGTTAATAGGACTAAAAGTCATAAGTAGATTTCACCATCAAGTTAGTCTAGTTTTAGTCTTCAAAGTAACTTAGAGAAACCACAATATAATACCTATTCGTATAATAATCTTACAAGAGAAATTATTAAAAGATAAATAATAATAACAAATACTGAATCATTTTTTTTTCTATTCTTGAAATTACCCATCTTATATTAAAACCGTCTCTAATTTCATTTTATTAATTTATTTTCTAAAAATTTTCATGAATATGTATTTTTGAGAATAATTTATTGATATCGTTGATGTTATTTTAAAAAAAAAAGTGTCAAAAAAATAAATAATTTTAATAAATATATATCATCAAACATTTATAAATTGTTATATTATATTTAGTAGACATTTCTATGTTAGGAATATGAAATTAATATTAAATAATAAATTGTTTTAAAGTAATAAATAAAAATAATGACTAGAATATGCAGGGAGAGAGAGAGAGAGGAATAATATTTTTAAAGTTTAAATTTAAAACACGTTATGATAATGAAAAAATACAAGATGGACGGGACATAAATGGGAGGCGGGGTTACAATTAAATTTGATCTTCCGCAAAGTTGTGATTCTCATGAAGTTGTGTGGTATACATCCGATGACGATCTTCTGAGAGTCTTACGGAGGCTGAGCGTACCGGAGGAAACTTGGCCTGGGAGATACCATCTGTGCCGATGGATGCTTGGTTCACCCTTTTTAAGCTCACATAAGTCGTACAGGTGTTTACTCGTTGTAAAGAAGTTTGCTCGGAATCCAGTCCTGAGATCATACAATAGAATATGAATGAAAGTAAACTAACAAACAATCGATTTCATTAATTAAGATAATTTCCAATTTTTTATTTGATTGATTATACAATAATAAAATTTGAACTAATATCCTCAGAAAAGGTGAGGTCTTTTAATGATGTTTTACAATTGATTTTTATTTTATTTATCTAACTAGATAGTACTGTTGGACTAGAAAAGTATATTAATCTAATAATTAGATTCCTTTTCGACACCACAGGGTGAGAGGTTAGCGTAGCTACATTCTCGTGATCCCGGGTTCAAGTCCCGGCACTGGCAAGGGAATTTCTATAGCTGGTGTCAACCCAGTCTCCTGGATCAACATTGGGAAGCTAATTGATAAAAAGTAGCGCCTCCGATCAAGAAAATCAAGGTAAAGGGCCCGTACTACTGATCATAGGACACCTAATTGATATAACTGACTTGATAGGTGCTTTCCTTGGGTAGGATGTACAAAAGTTAGAGGGTTTTTTTATTAGATTCCTTTTTTTTAAATTTTTTTTTATTCTAGAAATATTTTAATTATTAGTAAATCTCTTGCTTATCCATTTTTTCATTGATGTTTATCATTTATATTTTAATTTAACATTTATTAATTATTTTCTTAAATCATTTTTTTTTTTTAATTTAATTTGTTTTATTTTTAAGAAAAAACAACATTCTTAGATATTTTCATCATTTTTCAATGAAGTCATTAATGCTGTATTGAACAATCACCTTAGAGATATGTTTTAAATAAATAAATTATCGATAAATTTTAATTAAATAATAAAATTATTCGAGCAAAATTGAAATTATTATTATATTATAATAATGAAAATTCATTATAGGATATTGATTATTTCACAATTTCTTTTTTATATATTTTTTATTTATTTTTTTGTATATTAAATTGGATTTTTAATTATATTTTTGTTACAGTATTAAAGGAAATTTATATATTAATTTCATATCAATGTAATTTCATTATGTGATTAAATATTAATCAATAAATATTAATATTAAAAGACAATTGGAACAAGGTCAATATTATAAGAATTTCTATAGTATTTATAAATGAAAGGGTCTGGGAACAAATAATATTTTCTATAATAGCAAAATCTATATTCAATTATTTATTTATTATTTTAAATAATAAAAAGTGAATCAGGTCGAATACGTAATTTTCATACAATTATAAAATATTGGATTTTATAAAAAACCTCCACAGTTATTTGCCACTAGATGGTGCTCTTATAACGGGAAACACTATACCAATTTTTACAAACGAACATGTGCTTAAAAGGTGACATTTCAGCTTGAACTTTTTATGACGATTGTTTCCAAAAAAAAAAAAAAAATTTTATAAAATCAGTGAATTGTCTGAAATAAAATTTTTAATATAAAACCCTGTAAAATTCAAGAAGTAAGTGAGAATACTGAGAATGAACTATAAGGATTCAGGAGGGGTTTGACTTATTCTATTCAAGGAATTTCAATGTTCGACCAGTCAACTGAAATTTTTACAACTGGTGAAGCAAGACCGTCAGAGAAGTTGTCAGAAAATAGCTAAGACAGTAAAAATCAAGCATATGGTAGTTTGAAAAGAACATGTTCAAATAAGCTCGAATCTAGTGGCAAAAATTTATTATTTATCATACTTGCAAAAAATGCATAAGTTTGATTGAATTTTAAGGCAACCATAAAAAGTTTTTTTCGAAACACCAAATGTTACATCTTTGTAAAAATAAAAAAAAAATGTCAAAAACCCAAGCATATTATATAAAACAACATTTCAATTTTAATAACATTCTCATATATAAATTCTATACGCGTATTATATTTATATATATATTATTTTCTACACATCTGCAAATAACTATAAAACAAACTTAAAGGAAATTTCTTTCTTTATTTATTTAGATAAAGATCTACTCTTTAAAAAACTTTAGCACTCATCAGATTATTTGGATATTTTGTATTTATAGATCTATTCTTTATTATTTATTTAAATCAACATACTATATAAAACGTTTTAAGACTTTTGTGAAAAATAATCAACACATGGTATAAAATAAAAATAATATTTTCAAGGACAAGAAAAAATTATAGAAAATTTTTCCAAACATCTTCTAAAATCTGGTTGGGTTTTTTGAATTATTTGAATTGCATTGTATTTACCATAGGGATGACAGCTTTATCTGAATCTTGAAACGGAGCTTGATTCTAAACTGGTTTAATAGATAGCGCTAGAGGCACAAACAGATAGTATTGCCCGACAGGTGGCACTGCAGTCATATTTTTAAAAACCACTGATTCTGAATCATTTCATTTGAATAAGGAAGGCATACCACAGCTGACCACAGCTTACCAAGATGGTTTCTAAAGTTATATATTTTTATTATTAGAGAAATTATTTAATTATTAATTATTAAATTATATATTATAATTAGGTTTTCTAAGGTAAGTATAATTTTATTGTTATAGAAATTATTTTATTGTTTAATATGAAATTATATATATATTCCTCACAGAATATACATAAATCATATTTAAATTAATTCTTAACGAATGTATAAACATTTAATATATATAATGTTACATTCAATTTTAAAAAAAATTCTATATATATTTTTACATTAAATTTTAAAAAAATATCTATGACAATATAATTACGTCTTTGTATATCAATATAAAAAAACTTTGATATATAGTTAAATCAACATTACAACATTAATTTATTCTTTTAAACAAAATTTTGACCTCGTATTTTATATTCATTGAATTTGTAAAATTATTAAGAGGTTTTTATCTAATATAACTAATATTATTAATTTACGCTAATTTCTTAAACCAATTTAAAATTATCTCGTATTTTTTTCTCAGATAAATTAAATTTGCAAGAATAATTTTATTGATAATATGATATTATATTTGTGGTGCCGCACACCACAAGTAGATGGCGCCGCGCCAACGTGCGCCAGCCCATGACGGCAACAACATGATGGGGACATATGTATATATTGTGAATTCAATAAAATGAGTTATGACTCCGACTCAACGGCTTTTATTTCTAGCCCTTTCCTAACATCCGACTTCCACCTTACCTATACACATGTCCGCCACATATTATTATATATATCACAGACATATATATATTCATCACAGAATATACATAAATCACATTTAAATTAATTCTTAATGGAATGTATAAAATTTTATATTTTTTCCAGATCACTTGTGCTCTTATTGGTTACATAACTAATTCATTACCCGTAGAAGAAAGGGGACACCTGTTTTGTTTTCCTAATATTTTACTAATCATGTATCAGTGGAGATTGATGATTTTTTCCTGAGAATTCCTGATCTAATCCGCAATTTCGATAACCTCCTTCCTGCTATATCCAAGTCCTTTCTCCCTGCTGCATTTTGTCAGACTCATGGCGATTATTTCAGCTCAACCTGTACACTTCTTTTGCATAAAATTGTGTTGCACCACTTTGTGAAAATGTGTAACAGAATTATATGCAAAAGGGATACAGTTACAAATGCTGCCATCAGCAGTTTTCTAAATAGTATTACATAATTTTGTTTATTTTAGTTGTTAATTTAATTTATTCATTATTATTATTTTTAGTTGTTAATTTAAATTTATTTATTTATTATTATTTATTTTAGTTGTTGTGCAAACGCCCCATGGTACTTTACAAACGAAAGTTTACACAGTGATCTTCTAGTCCCGTCAGTTAGAGAAGTAATTCTTCAAAGATTCATAAAGCATACACAAAAACTTGAAAATCATCCAAACACATCAGCCATTACTCTCCAGGATAACAGTGAGGTGACCAGAAGGCTCAAGAAGAACCATGTCAACCATGTTTTAGATACTGAAGTACGCTCTTCTTTGAACAATTGGAAAATGAAATTCAAATAGGGAAGTTTTCGATGGATAACTTTCCCTTCAAGTGACGTGTGAGTGTATGAATGAATGTGTGTGAGTGTGTGTATGAATGAAAATCACTTTTATCAAATTTACTAATAATTTTTGTATAAGCTGATTGTAAATAGAAAATAAAATTAAAGATAAAAAAAAATTTAGTTATTATTATTATTTTTTTTATTGGTTTAATTATTTGTTTTATTTTATCTTTATCTTATTTATCTTATTATTATCTTTATCTTATTGAAATATGTTTAATAGAACAGATTTAATAGCGAGATGTTCACAAATTTTGTAAAAACTATTTTGTGTGAAATTTTAATTAATTTTCAAATAAATATTTTATATTACATAAAACATTATTCGTTTCTTTTATATTTTTTAGTTACATTAAAGTATGTAGAATTTTCAGTTGAATTAAATTAAAATAACTTATTTATTATTTTGATATAAATCCAACATGGGAAAAAAACAAGTGTTTGCTACACTGCTATTATCCTAATTTTATTCCCAATATTCCTTCCAAATAAATTTATAAAACCTTGCAAGCTCGCGTTTTTATGAAACAAATTAGTTACATATTGGATTGTTAGGGGCGCTTGCTTAGTGTCCAATTTTTTAAATTTTCTGTGTTTTCATATTGGGTTGTTAGAGTGCGCTACAAACAATGTTTCAGAATTTAACATTGGCTGTCATAGTCTTATAGAGATGGTCTGTGGTATTCACACTCCCCCCACTCACCTCATTTTTCTATTTTACTGTAATCCTAAAAGTATTCCTTATAATATCTTAAATAATATCCGATAGAATGTGTAAGATCTATCAATCAATACCATTTATAGACCAATTAATTAATTCTCAATGTCATCTTTTCTAAATATTTGGAATTAGAAATAATTTTCTACTTTTATACTCCTAATCTCGAAAAATAAATGTATATAATTACTTGTACAACTAATAATTAGGACAGAAAAATTAATTATTAATTAATTATTATTAAAAAAGTTTAATTACTAATTAAAGTGAAAATTTTTTAAAATTATTTAAACGATTATAATATATTTTTTTCAATAATTATTTATTTTTTTTATATAAAGTTTAATATTTAAAAGTATAACACTTTTGAATATATATAAGATATACAAAGATATTCGATTATTTATTAACTCTGAAGGAGGTAGGTGGAACCCCTTATCTAAGGATGAAGAGCGCTAAAGGCGTTCTGAGTACCTAGTAATATTATAATGAAGATAATATTAATTATAAATAACAAAATTCTTATCAATTTAAAGGAAAAATAATCTCTTTGTTATTTTGAAATAAAATCTTTCCAATTATACTTTCATCTAAAATTAAAAAGAAAATAAAATTATAAAGTTATAAAAAAATATAATCAGTGGTAGATTTTTTTTTTAAAAATTATTAAAAAAAATATATTAATTAAAACGGAGTGAGGATCAAATGTAAACATAATCTTTGTGAATTGTTCATGCGAGAAACAAGTTCTCTTAATAAACAACAAAGCGACAACATGGATGGGATGGCTTTCAAATTTTTCCTTTTGTTAAGTCTTTTCCTCAATTTTTTTTTTAAATCTATTGTTTTGGAAATGGGAGAAAGAAACAATTGATATGAGATAACCTGTTGAATATAAAAATAAATTTATTACATTGAGCATTATGCGTGACACTAATATTTAAACAAATTTTTCATTGCAGTTCAATTAAGTTGAATTTCTTCTATTCATTGTCAATTCACCGAGCCGCCGTTCAAATAATTTAAAAGAATATAAATTATAAAAATAGTCATAAAAAATACAGCTCTTAAACGTACGAAGTATGGCCAGTGTGGCGCTGTCTGACGTAGTTGCTGACGTCATTTAAATTTCCTATTTTAAGTTAAGAAAAAACTAATAAATGTTCTGAAACAATTTCAAATAATTTAAAAGTACGTATTAATGCCATGAAAGACAGATATGGATATAACAAATATTTTTAATTTTATTTATAATATTTTGTATTTCAGCAAGCACTGTCTGATGTATCTAGTTGCTGACGTCTTTCAAATTTTCTATTTTAAATTAAGAAAAACTAATAAAGTTGATTTTTCCCTAGGATGAAACCTGAATACAGTTCGATATATATATATATATAAGATAAGATATAATATCCCATGACTAATACCTATTATGTAATATTTGTATTAAAATATGTTTATATAAATTTGTAAGCAAATTAATTGAATTAAGAAAATCATTGTGTTCACAATAACTTATTTAAATATCCTGATTCAAAGTAATTTAGAGATTATAATGCTTACAAAATAAATCAAACGGATCCTTTATAAAAAAAAAATTTTCGTTCGTTTTCTCTCCAATTTTTCTAATCCCATAGTCCAATGCTAAATTATTTATTTTTGTTTAATTATTTCTAGATATATATATTTAGGACTTTTAGTCCATTTCATTGTTTATATTTGTTTGCTTCTCAATCGATTACATTTGTGGCATAGTGTGTATCAAGCACCCCCCCCCCCTCTTCTCTCATCTCAAAAACGTAGAGACCTCCAGAAAGATTATCTATATAGAATGAGGGACAAGTAGATATATTTGTCAATTTGGCTCTTATCACGCCTCTCTTCTTTTCCTCTTACTCCGCCTCCTTTCTTTTCTCTTTTTTGATCTTAAAATTAATGGTAATATATAAAAAATATCACTGGAGACCAACAAACTAACTCTTGAATTATACTGGAAATCATGAAATTACTCTGTGAAGACCAAATAATAAATTAATAGCAATGCTAATGATTTTGTTGTTTAGTTTATTAAGGATATTCTCCTTTGAAATTTCCCATTATTGAGGGATCCCCCTTTTTTAAAAACATTTTCATTTTATCTCCCCATGAGCCTGGCACCTAGCTCTGAAAGCGAAAATAAGATTAAAAAATTACAATATTATTAGTCTGTTTGAGGTAGAGTTATTTGTAAACCTCAATGGAAAATTTGTGTATTTTTGTTATTTTGTAGGGCTTCCTCCTCCTAATTTTGACATTGAAATCGCTTAAAATACATTTTATTATTAAAATCTGGGACTTGATGTAGGATTTTAATTTCTGTTAATTTTTCTTTAATCACCCCTTTTTAATTCTCAGTAGGTATAAATGCACATTAATTTTTGTTATAATGCCAATTTTACTCTTGAGCCCTAACTATATACTTTTCAATTATAAATTCTATTTTTTTTAGCCACTGACTTTTTAATAAATAAAGCCTGTTTTATTGCAGTTCCCCACCTACCTAACTTCCTGTAAAGCAACTTTGTTTAAATTATATTTTCGAGTTTCGATTATTATGGAATATACCTGGCTTATACAAGTTTAGTATTATTATTAATTTTAATATCCTCATTTTATTAGCAACAGATATTTAAAGAAATGAAAAAACTAATAACAAAGTTGAGATTAAAAATGAAAAGGAATTTAATTATTAGTAAATATATAACTATAATCAATGTTTAATATATATGATATTATATCATATAGAAAGTAATATTGTGTATAGAAATATTAAACTTTATCTTAATACTAGCTGCTCAGAGCTCCTTCGTCGCTCTTCACATCTAGACGGGGGCTCCGCCCCCTGTACCCCCCCCCCCCGAGTGTCCCTATTCTGAGCTATAACCATCTAACTCCTAACCTGTCCCATCTCTCTCACGTTCCTTCCTACATTGTCCACCCTGTTCCCAATTGGTCTTCCACACAGACATTTTCCAATCGAACTCCTCACCAATATATTTTTCCTCTCCCATTCTAGCCATGTGCCCTGCCGATCCCAGCCTTCTCGCTTTTATAACCCTAACTATATCTAGAGATGCATAGAGGTCATGCAATTCCTTGTTATGCAGTCTCCGCCATTCCCCGGTGTCCTCATCTTTCTTTGGCCCATAAATGCTGGGAAGAATCCTATTCTCAAATACTCTGAATCTACTCTCATCTCCCAGGGTTATAGACCATGCCTCCCACCCATATAATACAATTAATAATTTAATAATTTTGATCCCCTTTGATAATAATTTCCAGATTGCAACCTCGATTTAAATTCTTTGCAAATATTATTCTCTCTGATACTAATTATTTTGTCTTATCACTATTAATTTCAAACCCCATCAATTTTCCTGCCTCGATTAATTTTTTTATGCTACTTTAAATGTTATTAATTTATTTAAAAAAAAAATCAAAGTAAACAAAATAAAAATAAAATATAAAATTAGCATAACACTAAACTACTATAAAAATAATATTAAAAAATATATTATATATTAAAATCTTACGTGAAAATCCAATTATGAGATCAAATTTTCTTAATTAAAATAATTTACTCACATAATCTTAAAAATTAATAGTATTAAATTATAGCCGTAATGTGAATGTTTTCAAAGTTTAAAAGGCCAATAAGATCAATTGAGATATTGTAAATATCAATAGATATATAAAAAGATTTTTATCTGCACATTGCTCAGAATTTAAATTACCGCCAAATTATCGCCACCAGCGCCTCTATGATCTAGTATGGTAACTAAACTATTTTTAATTATTTATTCTTTATAATTTTTTTAAAATTTTTCTAATTAAAAAATCGAAAATCGGGCTTCGAGGTCTGGTGGCCAGCCCTTTTGTGCTTCCGTGTAAAAAATTCCATGTCCCTGCGTGCGATAGATTTGGCTGGAGAGCTCGGTCAGACAGACAGACAGACAGACACATTACACTTGCTTTTATTATTATAGATAAACTTTAACATTGTTTGTTGTTGTAACACAAAAAGGGTTGTTTAAATTTTAAACACACAAATTTATCATTTTACATAATAGATATAAATATTGGTTCTATAGTATTATATTTCATTATGTGTAAAATGAAAAGTACCTGTGCCTGGATTTCCATGACCTGCTGTCATACTGGCAAGACCAGCTTGAGGTCCTCTGCTGCTAGTCCCTCTTCTTCCTCTGGTCCCTCGGGTTCCTGCAGCTACAAAGGGTACAAGGCGCCCTAGTCCCGGAACATGGTCAAGTGCAGCACAAAATCCGACTCGAAAACGAGCATTCATCCAACAATAGATGACTGGATTATAGCAGCAATGGGACATGGCCAACCAGTGGAAGGCTGCATACAAATAGGGCATACCAGCCCATCTAGCTAAATGATGGTCCACCAACTGAAGAAACAATAGAATACAAAATTATAACAATTCAAGAATATACATTTCAGTTGATTAAATTAAATTATGGCTTATCTCTCTATTATCTCTTTTATAGTAACTGTATAATTGATTTCGAATATCTTAATGTATTATCTATTCAATTTACAATGTTATTACCTTTAATATTAATAGCAGCTCTCAAATTAATCATTAGAAAGAGATTTTCGGATAAAATATAATCATGAATTACTTTAAATCCATAAATTTACATCTAACTTATAAATAAACCCTTGATTAATCATTATTAGGAATAAATAATTTGAAAGTTTACTAAATGCTAATATTATTATTTTAAAGAAATGTATAATTTCATGCACAATATCTAAATTATATTATAGATATTGTAAAAAATTATTAATAAAAATTATAAAATTATAGAATCCGATTGTAAACTATCAATAATCAGCAAAGCAGTAAAACAAGGTTTTTCTTTATATATAGCCTTTTCCTAAATCAAATAAAGAAAAATTCTTTCAAAACTATGTAGAATGAAAATAATGAAATTCGCTATAAAAATAAAAATGTATACTTATTACGACCATGAGTCACCAATTGGTTGTAAAAATTATTGTAAATCCTTTTTTGTTATGTTATGGGATAAAAAAAAATTGGCTAATGAACATAATTTTTTAAACTAAATTAAACTAACAAAATAAACAATTAAACACTCCTTCCCAATAAAAATAAATCTGGAGTGTCTCCACTCGACTATCTCGCAAATTTGAATTGGATTAATTAACAAAATTAAATCTAATTAATTATAAATTAAAATTAATAAATAATATTTATTAAAGCAGCGCGTGTTTGGTTCTTTGTTAATGGCACAACGTCACGTGCAGGCGCGTTATTTGTAGTGCGTTAAAAAATTAATTCCGGTACAATCAGCGAATCAATCAAGCTGAAATTCTATGTATAGCAGTTTTTTACAATTTTTAATTATGTAAAAAATTATCAAAAGTTGATAGAAAGAAAACTACAAATTTTGAATAATGACCATGTTCCAAATTTCATGATTCTAGCTTAAACAGATTTTGCGTAATCTTGTCTACCTTCACAGAGAGAGAGAGAGAGATTTTTCTCAACCTTAGTGAAAATAATTCCTCCACAAAACCTTCAAAACGTATAAAAACATCAAAATCTCGATATCGAAAATTTGCGTGATCGCAATACTTTCTTAATATAAAGTAAAAAGACAAGTTTGAATTATATCCCGCATTTAAATAAATATTAATAATAACTTAATATGATTAAACAAATATAATAAACAAATTGAATATTACTGCAATATTATTATTGTTCAAATTTATGGTATTGTACAATATATGTAAGAAGTTTTTTTTTAATAAAAATTTTAAGTCAAATCAGCCTTGTTCTTTTATTACCCCATCTATAAGTTCAGATATCCAATCAGCTATAGGCTTGGTGTATCTTTCAAATGCTATTGAATCAGATGTAGTATAAAATTTGGCGATTTAGTGATTCAGGTAGAACAGGATAGAATTGGATGGAATAAACTTTACATTTATATTCGCATAAGTTTCTCACATTCAACGGATAAAGACGAAAAAAAATTTTTTTTAAAAAAAAAGAAAACAAAAAGGTAAAAAAAAAAAATGAATCCAAAAACGAAAAGGAAAAAAGAGATCAAGAGAGGAAGTGTTGTTTTCTATTTTACATCCCACTCATACATTCAAACATTAGCCTTGAAAAAATTCGTCTCATTTAAATTCTTTCAAGGTAAACGTAGTCCCTCTCTATATAATTAAATATACATATATATTACGAACAAGGGATGCACCACACAACTTCAGTAAATAAATATAAAGAATTATTTTTTTTTTCTTTTAATGTTATATTTGTTTGATGTTAAATAAATTAAATTAAATATTGAATTTTATTTATTAATGTTATATCTGAATAAAAGAAATTATAAAAGAAAAAATATTGTTTTCCCATTCTCCTTAATTATTTAAATATTCCAGAGTAAGAAAATTATTTCAAATGTGTATTTATTCATAAATTTTTTTTTTAATTCATGTAATAAAATAACTAAAAAAATGTAAAGATATAATTTTATTTTGTAAACTTAAGAAAATTAATTAAAAGCGATTAATTTTAAAATTAGAACCAATAAATATATATTTAAGCTGATCTTATTTCACAAAGTCTATAATGTTATTATTATACCTAGTACCGGGACCCCGAGCCTCGGCTCGGTACTTAGGTTAAAATAAGTTGACCTGTGGCCAGGTCCGAACAGACCGACGGTTTGAAGTAAATTAATTTCCAGCTACAGAAACAATTTCAAATAATTTTAATCTATACTATCTATTAATGAAATAAAAAACAGATATGGATACATAAATAATAAATATAAACATTTTTAATTTTATTTTATTTATAATATATATGCAAGACCAGGCTGTGACGTCATGAATGGCTGGATGACGTCATATAATTTTAAATTAAGAAAAAACTAATAAAGATGATTTTTCTCGAGGATAAAACCAATACAAAGTGCATGATTCGTGGTGATATATAAAAAAATCTCCTCATGTGAAATTTGGTGTGAAAATAACCCTTCCCTTCCTATCGTCGATCGCTAATACTACCACTTCCGGTTTCCGA
Organism: Labia minor; assembly: GCA_963082975.1. Lineage (NCBI taxonomy): Eukaryota > Metazoa > Arthropoda > Insecta > Dermaptera > Spongiphoridae > Labia > Labia minor. The sequence goes on from OY720349.1 coordinate 28,797,301, forward strand.
ATTTGCACCAAAAGTTGATCAATTCATCCCACTGATACATTAAGTAAATATACCAAATTTCATCAAAATCGGTTGAGCCGTTCAGGCTGTACACATCTATACGGACGGACAGACGGACGGAAGGACGGACGGACGGACAGACATCATGCTAAAAATACTTTTTTCTGTTAAGAAAATGCATGATTCGTGGAGATATGTAAAAATCTCCACATGTGAAATTTGGTGTGAAAACAATACATCCCCTACTATCGTCTGTCGGTAAAAAATGATTCATTATCATTGGATTTGGCTGGTAATATTAATACCTGAGACACCGAGTTCTCGCTCTACCCTTTAAAAAATATTGATATACAATTCTTTAATTATTTATTATAATTATTTAATGTTACACATTTGCATTTAAAATGAATGAACTTGTGCTCCTCAATAATACATAAATATATAAATAATATATACATAAATTTTTTTTTGAAAAACTGAAAATTTGTTTTGTTGTTTTTTTTTGAGAGAGATTAATAAATATATATATATTATTAAAAATAAATATTTTTAATTTTATTTCGAAATTAAATAAAAAATTTTAAAATATTTTAAATATAAAAAAAATATTAATACAATATCATTTAAAAAAAGGCGGGAGTCAAATTTCAATATGGATGTCAATTGTGACGTCATCCATATATAAATTTAAATTAAGAAAAAACTAATGAAGATGTATTTTTCCTGAAATGTGATCAATAAAACTCAATTTTTATTTATAAATACTATATCTAGTGTGAATTTCAAAAAAATCGTTAGAGCGGTTTTTGAGAACCCATGGCCAAACAAACAATTTTAGCTAGCATAAGAAGATAAGATACGATTAGAGTGAAGAAAAAATAATAATTCTTCTATTTATACATCATATTCAAATATTTTTTTGTTTTTTACTATCTTGCCAGAAATAGTATTGCGATCACGAAAATTTTCGATGTCAAGATTTTGATGTTTTTATACGTTTTGAAGGTCCCTGAGTCATTTTCACTAATTGTAAGGTTGAGAAAAATGTCTGTGAGTATATATGTGTGTGTGTATGTATGTAGACAAGATTACGCAAAAACGGATTGAGCTAGAATCATGAAATTTAGTATACGGACATTATTCAAAATTCGTAGTTTTCTATCAACTTTTGAGAAATGTAGCTCATTCGGAAGAGAACCCTTACCTATCACGTTTCATTTTTTTCCACTAAACTGACCATTAAAATAAAGATAAATGTTTGATAGTTTTTCACATATTTAAAAATTGTATAAAACTGGTATATATAGAATTTCAGCTTGATTGACTGAAAGCACCGGAATTAATTTTTTAACACTGCAAATCACGCGCCAGAACGTGGCCTGGTGCAACAAAGGGCCAAACACACACACACACACGCTGGTTTAATAAATATTATTTATTAATTTGAATTTATAATTTAATCAATTAAATTTAATTTAAATATAATATATGTTATTTAATCCATTTCAAATTGCGAGATAGTCGAATGGAGACACTCCAGCTTATTTTTTAATAAAACTATTTCAATTAAGTAATATTTCTGAACACTAGATTCTACTAATTTAGACTTTTATACTAATCGAAAACGTATAAGTAATTAGACACTTAAAGATTTTAAGTGGTGGATTTCTGTTTCAATCAGTATCAATTTGAATTAAAATTCTTATAATACTTTCAATATATAATTCAAATATCAAGAATGACCATAAAATATAAAATATATAATTATGAAATTTTATATTTGTATTATTATTAATATTTAAATTTAACAATTAACTCTAAAATATAAGATTCAGGAAGTGGACAACATAGATTATTAAAATAAAAATGCAAATTTTATTCTAGTTTTTTATCGACGTTTCGGGCGCAAGGTAACACTCTTCATCAGAAATTTTTTAAGAGTAAAAGAGTAGAATTTTTAATTCAATCATCTGTGCTTCCCTCATCCTGAATCTTCTATTTTAAGAATTAAACTCATAAACATCATATTAATCTAAATTTTTAAATATCCTATAAAAAAGAAACAAGGAGAACTCTTGTCTAGTTTTATCATCTTATATATATATATATATGTGTGTAATTTACTTTCTTAAATTTCTTTACTTACCTCTTTTTAACTCAATGAAGTTTTACAAGGAACAATTGACATGCCATGACAAATCTACTTGGAATAAAATAGAAACCAGCATTTCAGCAAAAATACTTTAAGTTGGTGGAAGAAAAGACCTCGCATGGCAAATGATTGTCGAAAAAGTATCAGATAAAATGAAGATTCATCACAGGAATAAAAGAAAATGTTACCAACTCAATTTCATTTAATGATATTATCTTATCTTATTATGCTAGCTAAAATTGTATATATGTATTTATCTATATATATTGGTTCTCAAAAACCGCTCTAACGATTTTTTTCAAATTCACACTAGATATAGTATTTATAAAGAAAAATTAAGTTTTATTGATGATATCTCTTGAAACATACAGCTTCATTATTAATTTCTTAATTGAAAATTATATATGGAAAACGTCAAAATTTTTAATACTGCCTGCTAAGACAGTAAAAAAATGACAATTTTTTATCTAAATACATATAGTCCAGCGGTTGGACTGATGTTTTAACGAGTGGATTTCGTCGGTTCGAAACTCGCCGGGTGAATCGTTATTTAAAAATGAAAATAATGATTTTGTTATTTTTTTTTCTTTTTATCTATTGTTTACTTTTTAATAAATTACTATTCTATATTTATTTATTCATTGTTCTTTTATTAATTAAGTTTTAGATAGTTTTATAATTTTTAATATTTTTTCAATAAAATATTATTTAATATATTTATTAATATTATTTTATTTATTATTATTGAGTACCCGAAGTTCCATTCATTTTAATCAGATTGATGCAATGATGCAACAGTTAATAATTGTAATATTGTAATAAATTTCTATCTTGAAAATTGTTACATATTATTCAGGATATTTTAAAAACTATTTCTTTCTTTAATTAATATTCATTTTTTCTATAAGTCAGATATATTTCCAAATATTAAATAATTTTTGAAGTGAAAACTTCTTTAGCGGCGTTGAGCACTTTTGCGGGATGGGGAAAAAGTATAGAACTCGCGTGATCGTGACCAACACCATGAAGCTAGCACATTACGTCTGCTTTCAAATTTCTTATAACAGAGCGCGAAATTTGAATTGTCATTAGAACTGTTTTATAAATTATCTCTAACATATAAATATATATTTATTATGTAAAGTTCATTTCATATATACATATATAATCAAAATTATACGAAATGAACTTCACATAATAAATATATATTTTATGTTAGAGATAAGAATTATAAAACAGTTCGTATTGCAATATTTTAAACAAAGTTGTGTATTTATATATATATAAATATAAGTTACAAATTTGTTTAAAATATATGTTTAAAATAATATATAAGTTATATATATATACATGCATATGAAATTCATCTTTCTCGTGAAATAGCGCGAATTTCGTCTGTTTTAAAATTTCTTACGCAGAAGTTTTCACTTCTGTCGGCCAGTCACACGACTGCCAATTTTGCTTTTTTAATTCCGAAAAGCTGCAAAGCACGTTTTTTTGTCTTTAGTTTGTTTTATAACCACTTGGGCGCTAAACAGTTTTTCAAAAAAACACTATAGAAAAAAAATATATGTACCTATATATTATATATTTATGTATTATTGAGGAGCACAAGTTCATTAATTTTAATCAGATTGATGCAAATGTGTAACATTTAATAATTGTAATAAATAATTAAAGAATTGTGTATCAATATTTTTTAAAGGGTAGAGCGAGAGCTCGGTGTCCCAGGTATTAATATTACCAGCCAAATCCAATAATAATGAATCATTTTTTTTAACTTAAGTACCGAGCCGAGGCTCGGGGTCCCGGTACTTACTCTTTAAGGAATTAATGATAAATGACTTTGGAATGCCAATTGAAATTTAAAAGATAAAATCGTTTGATTTTATTATAAAATATCGATCAGGTGAGACAATTTATAATAAAAAAAATTATAATTACCAAAAGTATATTGTAGGGCAGCCAGCAAATAGTGAATACAACTACCACAATGACCATCATTTTGATCATCTGAAACAAAAAGAAATATCAGAGTATTAATATAAATACAATATGGTTCATCTAAATAAATTTAATAATCATAATAATTTCCCGTACTGAGAAACATAATTTTTTTTAATAAATCTACATATATGTATTTTCCAATTAATCCTAAAATAATTACTTAAATTATATATACTAAATGAGCTGAAAAGTCCTGGGATTTTTCAATAGGTGACAGTCAATAGTCAAAGCTACAGTCGTTTGAGTGACGCTACTTTCGCCTTCATAAGTAAAATGGAAAAACAGGAATATCGTGTCTTGATTAAACATTGTTTTTAATGAAAAAAACTTGTGAACAATCATTGCAGTGGTTGCAGGAATGTTATTCCAAATCTGCTCTTTTGAGAACAACAGTTTATCAAGACGCGATATTCCTGTTTTTCCATTTTTTACCGACCGACGATAGTAAGGGAGGTATTTCTTATGAAGGCGAAAGTAGCGTCACTCAAACGACTGTAGCTTGTAAACGAATGAACCATTCAATCAAGCTGAAATTCTATATATAGCAGTTGAATACAATTTTTAAACATGTGAAAAACTATCAAACATATATCTTTATTTTTACTGTCAGTTTAGAGGAAAAAAATCAAAACGTGGTAGGTAATGACCCATTTCCGGATGAGCTACATTTCTCAAAAGTTGATAGAAAACTACGAATTTTAAATAATGCCCGTATACCAAATTTCATTATTCTAGATCAGCGAGCCAGACAAATTTGGTCGGTGGGCCGAATGCAGCCCTCGGAACAGGAATTGCTCATCTCTGACTTAAATAAATGATTCGAATAAAAAAGATTATTCAAATAATGTGACAAGTAGAATAACAATTTTAGCTTTTTAGCTTACCTTTTCTACATCATCTTTTTACACTTTATTTCTTTATGTATTTATTAAGGAAATTTTTTCTCGATTGTGGAAGCAAAATTAAAATAAGTTGACCTGTGGCCAGGTCCGAACCGACCGACGGTTTGAAGTAAATTAATTTCCAGCTACAGAAACAATTTCAAATAATTTTAATATATCTATTAATGTAATAAAAAACAGATATGGATATAACATAAATATTTTTAATTTTAATTTATTTATAATATATATGTAAGACCAGGCTGTGACGTCATGAATGGCTGGATGACGTCATATAATTTTAAATTAAGAAAAAAACTAATAAAGATGATTTTTCTCGAGTATAAAACCACCACAAAGTGGATGATTCGTGGTGATATGTAAAAAATCTCCTCATGTGATATTTGGTGTGAAAATAACCCTTTCCTTCCTATCGTCGATCGCTAATACTACCACTTCCGGTTTCCAGATTTGCACCAAAAGTTGATCAATTAGTCCCACTGATGCATTAAGTAAATATACCAAATTTCATCAAAATCCGTTGAGCCGTTCAGGCTGTACGCATCTATACGGACGGACGGACAGACGGACGGACGGACAGACATCATGCTAAAAATACTTTTTTCTGTTAAGAAAATGCATGATTCGTGGAGATATGTAAAAATCTCCACATGTGAAATTTGGTGTGAAAACAATACCTCCCTTACTATCGTCGGTCGGTAAAAATTTAACAGTTAATTAATATAATAATAATATAAACAAAAAAACATAAACTACTTACTCGTACATATAATTAATAAATGAAATTATAATAAATTGATATTGTTTTATTTTTTGATATTTCTAAAAAAGTATAAAACTTTTAATTAAATTCGATGCTGACCAATCAATAATCAAAAACCAATAAGTTGAATAATCTTTTTTTTTATCAAATTATATACCTACTCTTTTTAATGATTTTATTTATATTTATTTTTATTACTCTTAATATATCGAATTTATGTAATTAATTCAACGTAAGGTTAAAATGTTATTTCATTATACAATAATTATTTTTTACTCTGTTCAATGGAAAGCAATTTAATTATAAGATACTTTGTAATTAAATACTCATTTGGTTATTTTTATATTAATATATAATTTTAATGGTCCTTTTAAACATTTGGGAAATTCTTAAATTGTAAATTATACAAGAATAACAATATTAACAAACTTAACAATCTTCTATATTCTATATAAAAAGTGTCCTCATATTGGTCAAAATTTAATTTTTTTTGCAAATTTTATGTTCCCGGTTCATGACCTGGACAATTCAAATATCAAAAAAAAAAAATTTCATGTCTGTGTGTGTGTTTGTTTATCCGGGAAATTGTAATCGACGATCGGTTGGTAGATGCGGTGAAGATATAAAAGGATGACGTGAGAAAATAGGAGTTGGATGAAGGTGAAGATAGAGACAGTTGGAGGAATGAGGTTGCTGAGACCAAGAATTTTCTAATTGTCGCATTGATGGTTAATTTTTACTATCTTGCCATAGATAGTATTGCGATCACGAAAATTTTCGATGTCGAGATTTTGATGTTTTTATACGTTTTGAAGGCCCCTGAGTCATTTTCACTATTGTTGAGAAAAATGTGTGTTTCTGTGTTTATGTAGACAAGATTACGCAAAAACGGTTTTAGTTAGAATAATGCAATTTGGTATACGGGCATTATTCAAAATTCGTAGTTTTCTATAAACTTTTGAGAAATGTTGCTCATCCCGAAGTGGGTCATTACCTACCATGTTTTGATTTTTTCCCACAAATAAATTTGATAGTTTTTCACATGATTAAAAATTGTATAAAACTGCTAATCACGCGCCAGCACGTGATGTAGTGTCATCAACAAAGAACAAAACACGCGGTGCTTTAATAAATATTATTTCAATTTATAATTTTAATTAATTAAATTTAATTTAAATATAATATATGTTATTTAATCCAATTCAAATTGCTAGATAGTCGAGTGGAGACACTCCAGATTTATTTTTATTGGAAAGGAATGTTTAAGTGTTTATTTTGTTAGTTTAATTTATTTTTTTAAAAAGTATGATCATTATTTTATCCCATAACATAACAAAAAAGGATTTACAATAATTTTTACAACCAATTGGTGACTCATGGTCGTAATAAGTATACATTTTTATTTTTATAGCGAATTTCATTATTTTCATTTTACATAGTTTTGAAAGAATTTTTCTTTATTTGATTTATTTGATTTAGGAAAAGGCTATATATAAAGAAAAACCTAGCCTATATTTACATATTTTGTTTTACTGCACAAACCGACTTTCTCTCGTAGTATTCGGAGGTTAATTGAAATAATGAAAAACTATTGAAAATTTTTTAAATATTGAATTTTAGAAATAATTGCACATTGCAAGATTTTATAATCACAAATTAAATAAAAAAAAAAAAAATATTATTTATTTATCAATTGAAAAGAAATTAATTTAGTTTTATATTTTCTATAAGAATGGTACTATTTTATTAAAACTTAATTTCCTTTTGTACGTGAGAACGGTGTGATTAAGACGTGAATTCCGCCCCATGATTTTATTTGTTATTGCCAACGTAGCAACAGACTCCCACCATCCGACTGGCAAGCCGGCCGGCCGGCATTCAGCGACCTTGCAACTTGCAACAGGGCATATAAATATAAAGTTAATCCAACTAGCCGTGCTGTTCAGTTGAATTCTGAGAGTCTGAATAACCATACAATACTTAATCATTCTATATTCGGGATAAACTAAAGAAGGTAGGACATTTTCATACAATTACTTTAATTAATCAATCATTCGACATTCATTTAATGACATTTCTTAAATATTTCAATTACTCATCTCAAAATGTCCAACTAACATAATGATAATGATCAACCTGATTTAAATGAAAAACTTGAGAATATTTTTCATCAACTCACTGATATGGATAATTTTTCAAATTCTCAGGGAAGTGGATATTCATTTATAAAAATCAACAGATGGTGGTTTACGATGTGGCCTTTTCATGTAAACAACACTGCAAAACAACGACAAGAAACACAAGAAGTGTATCTAATGGAGGATCTTCATCTGGAAATTTACATCAAGCAATGGCTATCCACTTTATTCAAAAAGAATCAACTACTATTTAGTCAATTCAAATTGAATTTAAAAAATTGGATTACAAGCAATATTGGACCAGACCAGGAAGACTTAACAAACATATCAGAACTTCCATTTTGGCATAATCAAATAAAAAAATTAAATATTCGAATTTTTAACATACGAGGTAATTTGATTTATTTTAGAAAAATTAACTTAAACGATAGTGATATAATTAACATTTTTTATAATAATATAAAGTATTATCATATAAATTATTTAGGTTTAACGAATGTATATTTTTATATATATTATAAATATTACAAAGTCGTCCGAGGTAGTGTTGGCAACATGTGAGGGATCCCCACTCCGGTCTCGGTGCGGTTGACGACTTTGACATTCCATTTTCATTCTCTATCTAGCGTTCTTTATGTAAAGACGCGTGTCCTAGTATTTAAAGACAATCCTCCGAGATGGATGGATCTTTTGTAATCTTTTTTCTATAATTAATGTTTTCAAGTAATCCCATATGTTTGGGAAGAACATCCTTTTATATTTATTGAATTAATCCCTGTAACTGGATTATAATTATATTATTTGTGACTCCCATGGTGGAGAATTTATATAATATTCTCTTTAACTTCTTATAATTATACGTTTATTATTTATAATCGTGTTTAAATTGATTTAACTCCTCCTTATTGTCCTGTCTCTTCGATTTGCTTTACCCTTTGTATAGCATGGCGCCCAATTGACTTGATCTTCGCTGGACCACTGGAGTAAAGGCAGATTGGACTCTTAAAGTGCTTGTAATCTTTTCCCCTTAAGAAAATACCCACCTACTTACCTGTGGAGACCTAAACCCTTTCTCCATTCCATAAAGTCCATTTTTCCCTCTCCCACTCCCCCTCCGCTCTCTTTCATCATCTTTTCCCTCCCTCCTCTTCCCCCTCTTCTAAATTGGCATCCCGAGCCACGCCTCCCCTTACAAGATGCATTTTTAAAAGATAAAACTAAAATAAATATTCATATATTCTGTGAAATATGTAATTATTATCATAAGCAAGATTTTTGTAATGACGAGATTATAAATAAAAAGTCCAAATTATGAAATTATTGGAAAATTAGATGTGCCTAAAACTAAACATAAAATTGTAATTTATGCGGATTTAGAGAGTAAAATTGATCAAAAAACAAAAAATCATTTCCATAGTGGTTTGTGTTGGTTGCTATTGAAAATGGTATGTTAATTTAAAAATATATAATAACTGCATATGATAATAAGCATAATATTATATCTGATTTTATAGATTCTTTAGTTACTTTTTCAAATGAATGGTCAAAATGTGAGTTAACTTTCGAGAAATGTAGATCATTCGGAAGTGGATCATTACCTACCACGTTTATTTCTTTAAACATTTGATTTATTTCTTAATATCATATATAAATTTATTTATTTATCAATTTATTTATATTTAACCATTCAATTATAAGATATTTTGTAATTAATTCCTATAAAGGTTCATTCTTCAATGATTTTGAGCCTGTTTATTGGAAAGCAATTTAATTAAATAATTAATCATTTATATGAAGTGAAAAAAAAAATTCTATTTGATGTTATGTGATAGCAAATAGTAAAGTGAGTAGTGAGTGTAGATTTAATTCCAAGGAGTGCACGAAGTAAGGGCCTCGTTTGAGAGAGGAGATTCTCTGTTCTTGACCTTTTTTTTTTTTATTTGATCCCTGGCCCTTGGCGAGTCATAAATTGGGTTTGTCTAGCGTTCCATTTAATTCAGAGGTTCATGAGAGTGAATTGCACGGTGGAAGGATTTCGGGTTTAAGCGATGTTTTATTAGACGGATTTGTTCCAGGTTAAAATTTACTAACGTCAAGTATTAAATATAACTCCATTTCCCAAGACAATGTGCTTAAGTCAATAGTCGAAAGCAGCACGACTGACTGACACGATTTGGAATAAATCACTATACATCTTTACGGCGATACCACATCTTATATCTCATCTAATAAGATTCCTTATTGGAGATAAGATAATTTTTCTTTATTTATTTTTACAAATCGAGTCTTTTTATCAAAAAAAAAAAATATTTATTTATTTTCACTTTCTCTTAAACATTTAAATGTGTTTATTCATGAATATGGAAGAGCGGTAAACAAAAATGACACCCACTTTTATTTTTTCTTAGACTTCTTATTTGCATTTTTATATTCATATATTATTTAATTCCTCGAGCTAAACATATTTTTCATTAAATTGTCATGAGTTCTGTTTTTTTTTTAAATGTTTCATTACTCTTGTTAAAAACTTGAGTTTATTTATTTTTTAATTAGTTATTGATTATTAATATATAATATATATATAATTAAGGATATTTAATGTAAAGTTAACTTTTAATATATGTAATTAACTTTTGTAGTCAAGTGCTGCTTTTCAAAATTACATATTTTACAATGGGTTGATATTTTTAATTAACAAATTTGAACTGTTAATGTGAAAGAAAACTCGTAGTAATAGAGTATAATGTATAATATATAAATAAAGGGGGAAAGTACTAATAATAAATCATTACATTAATGCCCGAAATTTATGTTTAATATTGTTTGTTTGTTGTATATATATGTATATATTTTTGGAATATTAAACTGCTCTAAGAATTTTTTTGAAATTCACACCATCGATAATTTTTATAAAGAAAAATCGATCTGTATTGGTTTCACACTCGGGAAAAATAATCTTTGTTAGTTTTTTCTTAATTTAAAATAGGAATTTTGATAATAAAACAGTGGCAACGGGCAACGCCGGACAGCGCTTCCTTAAATACAAAATATAATAAATAAAATAAAAATAAAAATATTTATTTTAATAATATTTTATAATCAAATTACGAGAGATATATTATGTTATATCCGCTAGCCATACTTTTCTGTATTGCAGTGCATTATTAATACGTATATTTAAGGGCTGTATGTTTTATGATTGTTTTAATTTAATTATATTTTAAATTTTTTGAAATTATTTAATATATTTTGTTGTTTATTTATTTTAAATAATAATTTTAATCTTAAATATTCATTTTTCATAAAGAATAAATTTTTTAAAGGTAAACCATAATATATATGTATATATGCAAATCAAAAATCAAATGATTGCATTTTTTCTTTCAACAAACAAAGTTAAATTCTTTTAATGAATAATCCTGCCTAATTTTTTCTGATAATAAATATTTTCTAAAGAAGGCAATGTATCTCTTTGACATACTCGAGATAATTAATTGTTAAAAAATATAACGATTATATATTTTCGAATAAATCTAACTTAATAAGCTTATTATTAATATAATTTAAAAGAAAACAGTCTAAATTATATAAAGCGGATAAATTCAACCCTTTAATAATTTTCAATTAGTTATACCATTAAATTAATAAGCTTTTCATTTATGAAACAAACATCCGCCTAGCTATCTTATGTTGGGAGCTGTTTTTAGCATTCATTAAAAAAAAAAATATTAATATACAATACAATTGATAATTTGTGATTTGAGTTAATTTAATTATTATATTGAACATTTTTTTATTTATTTACTCCAATTAATTTTTATAGATGGTACTTAAATAAATTCAACAACTAAAAACTCATTTAATTAAGATCTTTTCAAAACTCTAGATACAGTACAGATTTACTTCTTCTTAATATGATCTTAACCTGGCCAATTATAATTTGTATTCAAATAAATTCTTCAGCAAAATCTAATTATTTATTTCGTGTTTTTTTTTTATAATTTTAATAATATTCGAAAAACAGAGATTATGCTAATAATATTATTTTAAGATTAATAAATATATTATTTTCCTAATAACCATTATTTAAAGTATATGGTAAGATATAAATAATAATTATTAATTTAATTCAATTATATAATTAATCAATGAAAGCAAATAAATCAAATAATCTTAAGCTTTAACTAATTTAAACCTGGCGCAGATGTTCAAAAGGATATACGAGATTTGTTCAAAAGAAAAAGTGAATTTTGAATTATTTCGAAAAGTATTTATTTATTCATCAATGTCGCCTTCAAAGTAATTCCCCTCAGATATAATGCTCTTAAGCCAGCGCTTCTTATCGTCAAAGCACTTTTGAAATGTCAGCAGCTCGTTCTTCGATTCCGACTTTATCTCATCAATTGTGACAAAACGCTTTCCTTTCATTGGTCTCTTCATTTTTGGGAATAGGAAAAAGTCGCAGGGAGCCAAATCTGGTGAATTCGGTGGTTGAGGCATGATTACGGTGTTGTTTTTGGCCAAAAAATCACAAACAAGCAATGATGTGTGAGCTGGTGTATTATCCATGATTTGTTTTTTCACAATCCCAATCGTTTGAGGCGTATTGCTTGACGCAAACGTTGCATAACTTTTTTTGTAGTATTCCTTGTTAACAGTACGATCTGTTGGCAAGAACTCATGATGCACCATGTCATTGTAATCCAAGAAAACAGTGAGTAAAACCTCATCGATATCAACATCTTCTTGGCCTTCTGTAAAGCGCTTGTTTCACTTATAAACATTTTTTTGAGACAAAGTAGACTCGTCGAATGCCACAGTCAACCTTTTAAGAGAATTGGAGGACTTGATTCCATTTTTAACGCAAAATTAAATACAAATTTTTTAAAAAATCGAAGAACGCACAAAAATGTGACTAACTTTTTCAGTTATTAAAATCAAGCTACTAATCCAAAATGGCTGATAATGTCAACATATGAGAAACATATGTGTAACAACATAACAAAATAAATTAGCTGGAGTGTCTCCACTCGACTATCTCGCAATTTGAATATGTTTAAATAACATAATATATTATATTTTAATTAAATTTAATTAATTATAAATTATAAATAATAAATATTAAACCAGCGCATGTTTGGCTTTTTGTTGATGGCACCACGTCACGTGTTGGCGCGTGAGATTTGCAATGTTAAAAAATTAATTCTGGTAATTTCAGCAAATCAATCAAGCTGAAATTCTCTATATAGCAGTTTTATACAATTATAATCATGCGAAAAATTATCAAGCATATATCTTTATTTTTACGGTCACTTTAGAGGAAAAAAATCAAAACGTTGTAAGTAATGACCCTCTTCCGGTTGAGCTACATTTTTCAAAAGTTGATAGAAAACTACGAATTTTGAATAATGCTCATGTACCAAATTTCATCATTCTAGCTCAAACCGTTTTTGCGTAATCTTGGTTACATACACACACACACACACACACACACACACATATGTATATATATATATATATATACATACACACACACACAGACATTTTTCTCAACCTTAGTGAAAATGATTCAGGAACCTTCAAAACGTATAAAAACATCAAAATCTCAACATCGAAAATTTTCGTGATCGCAATACTATCTCTTACGAGATAGTAAAAAGTTTCGATTATCGAATATAAACAGCCCTCGAAAATTCAAAATTCACCTTTTCTTTTGAACAAACCTTTTACCGGATCTCAATAGAATAGAATAGAAGAATCTTGTGATTCTGAACAAGAAGATAGCAATGAAACATTTGAGAATGAAGAAAAAAGTGAAATTTATTTTATTGAAAAAGATAAAGTTACAAAATTGAAAAAAAATTCCAACAACCCAGCGAATCAGTTCTAGTAGTCATTATATTATTCGGACCCTTCCAGGAATAATTGGTGAATAAAGAAAGGCAAAAAAAAGGAAATAATAAATAGATTTTAGGTGTCGGCAATCTGCGGCTCGCGAGCCACATGTGGCTCTCCAGTTCCATGCGCAAATATGAAAAATTATATTATTTTATTTTTAAAACTCAAAATATTATATTGCAATAAAAATATATATAATGCAAACAAGATAAAAACACCCAATAGAGAATAGTTTATTTATTTTAAATCAAAAATATCTAAGCTTAATTAAATGTCATAATAATGAAAGAAAAATGTTAGTGGCTCTTTAAAAATTTGGAAATTTTTTAAATTGTAACTTTTGGTTTAGAATATAATGCAAAAAAATAGAATTATTTTTTGTAATAAGTATTTAGAATGTTGAATTTGTTTCATTTTTGTAATTTCTGTAATTCTGTAAATATGTTTTTTGAAGTGAAACTTCTTTAGCGGCGTCCTGACATTTGGTTGAGAATGGAGAGTGAATTGAAAAATTGAAATTTCGTAACGCAAGAGAGAAAGAAGATATAGGTATAACGAGTGAGAATGAGATAGCCTCTATCTGCGTCTCCCTTTTGTGCTGTCTTTCGTTCTAATCCCCACTCTAGGTCCAAAGTCCATGACGCGCATGCGCGCTAGTTAAGTCATATATAATTAGCTGGAGTGTCTCCACTCGACTATCTCGCAATTTGAATTGGATTAAATAACATAATATATTATATTTAAATTAAATTTAATTAATTATAAATTATAAATAATAAATAATAAATATTAAACCAGCGCATGTTTGGCTTTTTGTTGATGGCACCACGTTACGTGTTGGCGCGTGAGATTTGCAGTGTTAAAAAATTAATTCTGGTAATTTTAGCGAATCAATCAAGCTGAAATTCTATATATAGCAGTTTTATACAATTATTAATCATGTGAAAAATTATCAAACATATATCATTATCTTTACGGTCACTTTAGAGGAAAAAAAATCAAAACGTTGTAGGTAATGACCCTCTTCCGGTTGACCTACATTTCTCAAAAGTTGATAGAAAACTATGAATTTTGAATAATGTCCATGTACCAAATTTCATCATTCTAGCTCAAACCGTTTTTGCGTAATCTTGCCTACATACATACACACACACATACACACACACACACACACACACACACACATACAGACATTTTTCTCAACCTTAGTGAAAATGATTCAGGAACCTTCAAAACGTATAAAAACATCAAAATCTCAACATCGAAAATTTTCGTGATCGCAATACTATCTCTGGCGAGATAGTAAAAATTGATATTTATATATATATATATATATATATCGTGAAATAATTAAAATTCTCAAGTCAAATATACAGCGTGCACGCATACCGACGCATGTAATTGTGTGTGTGAACATGGTCGGCGATTCACACGCCAACACATACAGTTATGTGCGTCGATGACCATTCACGTTATTTATCCGAATCTCAACATTACTTTAACACTACTAAATCAATTTAAAATTATTATTGCATTTAAAACTGCTTTTCTCTACTCCACAGATTTCACTATGCCGAAAAAAAATAACGACCAAAATTTAGACGATATTATTTATTTCATACACCGTTCACTACTGGTTTATAGCCACACAGGTGCTAATGCACTTGAACGAGGCGAAGATAAAATCCCTCTAATTCTCGGGGGAGATTTTAATGTAAATTTTGGATCTGATGATTCGTTGCCGTTGATCAACTTTCTTCGAGAAACATTTGGTCTGCTTATAAATAACGATCCCAAGGAATCAACAACAAAATCTGGAACTACAATAGATGCTGTTTTTACACGTTATATAGAAAATATCGAATCACGAACATATATATCTTATTTTAGTTATCACAAGCCATTAATATCAGTATTACCAATTGAAGCACCAACCGACAATAGTACAGGCAATGTAGATATGATGATAGAGTAGATAATAATAATAATAAAGCGAATATTTGTTACGAAAATTTTATACTGTTATATGTCTTTCGAAATGATCCCTTTATTTTTCTCTATTTCTCTCTCACTCACACTCTCAACTAAAATTTATCTTATTCTCTAGATTGTAAGAAGTTTCACTTCCGCCACGTGTACGATGCTGCACATTTTGCTTTTTTTCTCTAAAAATAACTTTATTTTTAATAACATAACTTTATATTCAAATTCTAAGATTATATTGCAATTATTATATTAGCTAAATAAAATATTCTTGTTATATTGATAAAATCATTATAAATTTATCAAATATTGTGTTAGTTTTATTCTAAAAAGAATGTGTATCAATTTGAAGTATCTTCCCAGGTCTTGTTCGAAAATAGGCCGAGCTCGACGGGGAGGGTAGTGTTTCCTAAACTCCCTGGGGAGCCGCAACGCTGTCATAAGGGAGTAGTTTTTTTTCAAAAAAAGGTAAACCGTTTGTCCCGGTTTGGTTTTTTCGAAATATGGGAAATTTAAAATTTAAACTCTATTTAAGGGAGCCACGGAAAAAATCCGATGTATTATGGGAGCCATATACTGAAAAAGTTTGGGGACCTCTGGGTTAATGTAATTGAATGAAAAAAAGTATCCTTCGAGCCGGATTTGAACCAGCGACCTATGGATTTCTATGATGATTATCCCACTACAGTCCACCGCTCTACCAACTGAGCTATCGAAGGAATTATAACTTAAGAAATTATCATATAAAGAAAAAAAGAATTTAAAATTACTAATATTGAATATTTTATCCATGTTTATTTTTATCTATATTTATTTCTTCTAAATATTTATTTATCTATATTTTTATATTTTTCTTATGGTATGTATCAATGTATTCTGATCTTTTTAAAAAACAATGATAACAATAAGGCTATGATTATTCTCTATTGATAATTAAAAATTATTAATTAATATCTCCTTCGATAGCTCAGTTGGTAGAGCGGTGGACTGTAGTGGGATAATCATCATAGAAATCCATAGGTCGCTGGTTCAAATCCGGCTCGAAGGATACATTTTTTTCATTCGTCCATCAAATTTAAATTTTTTTGTATCACTACATACATTGTATGTACCTTAGGAAAGATGATACATTTTCAAGAATGGAATAAAATACATTAGTTATAGTAATTAACCAATATATAGTTATAATATAATAAATATACCTGTCCATTTATGCCGTGAATTGTACACCCTCCATTCCAAAAGAAATCGAACTTTTTAAAAAAAATAGTACTACTAATGCCATCTGTTGTAATATTTTACCCGTAGATGGCTTAGTCCCTCATTGACAACTGGTATAAATTTCATGACGTTTGGATGCATACAACAAAAGTTATTGCGTTTCAAATGTCAGTGTGTTTTGTACATCGGTCGGAAAATGAGTTTCAAACAAAGAGCTGCAATTAATTTTTGTGTTAAACTTGGTAAAAATTTTACTGAAACGCACCAAATGCTACAAAATGCATATGGTTGATGATTGTCTATCCCGTACGCAAGTTTACGAGTGGTTCGGGCGATTCAAATCGGGTAGAGAGAAATGGATGATGAAAGATCAGGCCGTCCCAGAACCGGATTTTTACGATTCAAAAGGAATTATCCACAAAGAATTTGTTCCACCCGGCCAGACAGTCACTGGAGAGTTTTACATGGGTGTCATGAAGCGTTTGCTGGCAAGAATTCGTCGTATTCGGCCAGAATATTGAGAAATCGGCAGTTCGCGACTCGTAACTGAATTTTTGCTCAAAAATCACGTTATTCCTTTGCATCATTCGCTCTATTCACCAGATCTAGCTCCGTGTGACTTCTATCTGTTCCCTAAAATGCATTTGGCGCTGAAAGGAAAGTGGCACTCATCGATTGAAGCGCCATTGAGAAGGCGACGACCGACGTCCTAAAGACCATTCCAGTAAAGGACATGGAGAAGTCGTTTGACAACTTGTTGGAGCGTGCAAATTTTTTTATCGATGCAGAAGGGCTAATAAAAATGATTTGTTCCAAAATGTACATTGGTTTTTTGTTTTTTTAAAAAGTTCGGTTTCTTTTGGAATGGAGGGTGTAGTTTTATTCTATATTGGACCAGTTTATTTATTAATTTAATACTTTAGTAAAATAAATATTAATTTAAAATAAATCATGGTCGATTTATCTAAAAGTATCGTAAAATACTTTTGGCTATTTGATTTTAAATATTATTTAAAAGTCAATTAAAATTTTACTCTATGGAGAAAATATCTTCTATTGATTATTAAATTCTTCATTCGAAAACTGATGGTCACAATTAATATTGGAATTAGTTGCCCTTGGGAAATCCAGCGATGTGGTTTGTTCATTACTCTTTCACAAATTAATATAGTGCAAATTAGAATTGGAAACATTGATATTGTGGTATTATTAATAGAAAGATATATTATCTTATTTTATTTATATAATTAAAAGATAATTTTTTTTTGACAATATTTTAATTTTTCTTTCATGTAGATAAATGAATATTAGAAATTATTAATAACAAATAATATTTAAAATTATACATATTGTGTTAACTAGCAATTTAGAGAAAAGCAACAATGACGGAAAAGGGATTTGGAATAATGGAATTCATTAATTGAATTCAACGGACCATTCATATTAACTAATTAGGATCTAAATTGAGGCACTTTCAGATTTTCTCTTAACGCGCTAATGCGATTAATTATTTTTAAAGGTGGTTTTAATAATTGAAATTAATTTTATAAATAAATAAATATATATATATATATATATACATAATAATATAAGTAAGTATATTTATCCTTTCTTATTATACTAGCAAAAATTGTATATACTAGTATATAATATATATATTTGAATATTTTGAGGATATTTTATCTTGATAAGGATTTTTTTAAAATTTACAAAATAGTTAATTTTTATAAAGAAAAATCAAACTATATTGGCTTCAGCCTTCTGAAAAATAGTATTTGTTAGTATTTTCTTATTAAAACATAGTAAAACTAGTAAAACTTTGAGATGTTTTTAAAGTTAGGTTATTGAAATTCATTTCTCTTAATTCTTTGCAAATTAAAATTACCTTTAATTTTACTTAGATTAATCAGAGATTAAATGAAATGATTTTATTATTATTATTATATTCCAATAGATTCCCTTAATTTATTTATATAAAATATTAAATTTAGACATTTAAGAGTAATTTGAAATTGTAGAATAATTTTGAACGAGTGAGCTTGTTTACCGTTTATTTATTATTTATTTCTATGATAATGCCCTTTTTTGAATTCTATTAATATTATTTTTTTAATTTATTTTTTTTTAAAGTTAATGATTATGAATTTATTTACACATTTTCTCATAATATAATATTATAATATATAATATGAATCGTTAATAAGTATTTAACTTTTCATTAACCTCTAAGATCAATCAGGTGCTAAGTTAACATATATTTTAATAAAATATTGCATAATAGAAAATCATGAAAACATAGGACCTTAGAATCAATAAAACTAGTGTTGAATTATAATTTAATTAGATTTAATTAAATTAAATTCAGTTAATATAAAAAAACTTATTAACATATATTTTTACAATTTACTTTACACTTTTTAATGATTTTATTTAGATTTAATTTTTAAATAAAATTTTTTCTTTTCTATTCACAAAACAATGATGAAATGACTGACTCATTTGTTTACTCAAATCATTAATTTTCAAATGATTCAATAGAAAATTTACCTATATATGCAAATTTTTTAAAATTGATTTAATTATCAATGTTATAAATATTTCAATTAATAATTAATACTATAAATTTAATTAAGATATGTTTCGTTGATAATAAAATGAGAATATTTTCTAAGTTTCTATTCTGAATAGATGGTTGCTATTATAGATAGATAGTAAACATAAATTCGATTGAAATGAAATGTGTCATAATTCAACATTTCAATTCATTCATATTTACTCAAAGCAAAAGTGAACAACTTGATTTTCATATAAATTTAAAAAATTATCCCAATAAAAGTAAATATTATCATTTAATTAATAAAAAAATTCTATTGTTATACAAGAGATAAAAATTAAAAGTAAAATAACCATATTAATATAATATAATTTTTATATTATATTATTTATATTACTATTTATTTTGTATTAAGAATAAAATAAAATAATATAGTTTTGAGGGATTGATGATGGCAAATTTTCTAAAAACAATTTTTTTTTTCATTTTCAAGAAGCTTAATTTTGGAAGGCACAAAGATGTTATAATAAATATTTCAATTCCTTTTTCTATTAAATAAACCAAAATTGAAATACGCCCTAATTTTTTTTTATTGATTCACTTTTTTTAATTTTGATGATGTACACTTGTTTATTTTTTATATCCTAAGTAATTTAATTATAAGAAACATACTATAACTTTTGAAATTTTTTTTTATCTTACATACATTTTATAATTTATTTTTTAAAGAAGAATATTATAGATATTATAACTAATTATATAAAATTTCTAATTAAATCCTATTAAAAGCAAATAAAAAATAAAATAATTAATTTTATATAAATGATATTTTATATAAATTTATTTTAGTAAGTAAATGTACAATAAATATCACAAAATCAAAAAGGTTTTTCAGGCATTATAGAATATTAACAAACATGTTATTTTTAAAATATTAAATAAATTAATTAAAAACTCGGTCGGTTAAAAAATAATAAAATATTTACATTTAGATATGCATTTAGATTTCAGCGATTTAATGTAGTCAAATTGCCATTTTAAAACAATCTACTTGTTCCCTCTTCTTCGAAAAACCTAGACTTATGGAAATTTCTAAATTATTTTCGTTATTCCTAGTCTAATTCTTATTTTTTTATTTTTTTTTTTAATGTAACCTTTCTCACTCGGTCTAATATATTGAGTTTGTAATACTATTTCTTCATTCAGCCGTTCACCATCAAACCCTCAGCATTGAACATCTTTATCTCAATTAGGATTTTGTAATTTTCCTTCTCATGTTATAACTAACAAAATTTTTAAAATTATAAAATTATTATTTTTGATATAATAAATAAAACATATTATTATCATTTCAAATAATATATATATATAAAAGGGAATTCGAGATTATTGTACTCTCAAACAAATCTGTCAATTTGCATGGATTAAATGATAGTAACTTCATTAAATTTAAGAGTAATTTAATCAAATTCAAAATGGATTACAACCTACAATTTATATTTACATTTTGGAAAATTTATTGAATAATTCATCCTTTTTATTGATCTAGTTAAGAATTAGACATTTTATACAATATACAATAATATTATTACTTGACAGGTAACAAATAATATTAATATGTTGAAAGAAATGGTCCATTATGTATCTATCTAATTTTATTATACTAGGAAAAATTATATATAATGAATCTAGTAAATATATATATATATATATTTAAAAATAATTTCTTTAATTTATAATCATTTAAAATTATAATTAAAGTTCTTATTTAATTTATAATTTATAAATTACTTTGCTTTGAACACAACTTCTTCATAATAATTTGAATGATAAAAATATTTAATAATTAAGTGTGAAATTAGTTTTATAATTTTGTTTTTTAAACTAGTAGGTAATCCCCAAATGTAAAAACGTATAACCAAAAGCTCAAACGCCAATAAACAAAGCCAACTCACCACATTACCTCTGCAAGGAATACAAAAAAAACGATTTTAGAAACGCAACCTAATTAAATTTTGTAATTTTACCCTTTTTATTCTCTATACATCTCTCATCGCTTAAGCTCTTTGTTATTCTATACAACAATATTTCTTGTTGTCATTTAATATGTCACCCTATTCCCCCTCTTCAATATCCCAAATGCTAAACTGAATTTTATTTCTATATGGAATTTTAATTCTTCGTTTATTGATAAATCTAATTGAGAGTCAATAATTCAAATATTAATATTTTATTACATATTTATTAATCCGGTGAATTTAAAAAATAAATATTTTAATAATTCAGTAGTAGTTCATTTTAAAGAAATAGAAAAACAGCTAACTAACACCCAGAAGATTAAAAAATGTTTAAAAAACAATTGAATATTCAAGGTTTGTTCAAAAGAAAAGATGAATTTTGAATTTTCGCGAGCTGTGTACATTTGATTATCGAAATATTTATTTTGTTATGTTGGTACACATTTGTTTCTCATATGTTGACATTATTAGCCATTTTGGATTAGTGGTTTTGCGAAAAAGTTAGTCACGTTTTTGTGTGTTTTTTGATTTTTTACTTAAAAACAATGGATCAAAGAATCTGTAATAATTTTTTTGTTAAAAATAAAATAAAGTGCTTCAACGCACTTAAAATATTGACAGTGGCATTCCCCGAGTCTATTTTGTTTCAAAAAAATGTTTATAAGTGATACAAGCGCTTTACAGTAGGCCGAGAAGTTCGATCAAATGTGAAGGTTTTGATCACTGTTTTCTACGAATACTTACCAACAGGTTGCATTACGATAATGCACCATCTCACACATCATTACTTGACTCAAAATAAAACATGCATACTTTCATTCATTTATATTTATAATGATTTAGAAATCCAATTGTTCGAATATGATAGGTTTAAAGATCTATCATGAATTTGTTGATTATTATAGCTATACCTACATATATATATATAACAATAAATATTTAAAATAACTTTGACATATAAGATGTTATCACTAATCATATTTGTATTCTGTGACTAATAATAAATTCTATTATTTTAAATAATTTAGTTAATCTTGAATTAACAGAATAAAAATAAATATTCTAATTTGAATTTATATTTATCTAGTTATATAAACCACAGAGAAAGCTAACAATTTAATTCTTTAATCTTTAATTATCTCACGAATGCTTAATAGAGATTACTACGCGAAGAAATTTAATTATTTATACAGATAGGTATTCTTTTGGAGGAAATGTTGTAGCTCGAAAAGAAACTCTGGTAAATTAGTTAATTACTTGCTACTAGTAAGTGAAAGTGGCAAAGTCAAGAGGCTCATTAGTCAATTTGCCAAGAAGGACAACAAACTAACAAATTAGTCGGAAAAGACAAGGTATTTTTATGGAAGTTGTTCCATACTTTCTTCGACAATTGTCAAACAATCAATCTGAATTCAAATATATAAATTAACAAGCTGATTCTCCCAGTCCCCGAGCATAATAGCTGAAATTGTTAATTAATATTTGAATTATTTATGAACAGAGAAAACTAATTATTAAAAGGTGGCTATAGATGGACCACTTAAAGGAATTTTGTTGTAAAATCCATGTATAATGTAATATATATATACGAGGGTGGTCTGAAAAGTTTCCGACCTGACCAAGAAAATCGATGATTTTAAATTTTTTTTTTTGCTATATTTTTCAACATAATCTCAATCAACACTGATACATTTCTCATAACGGTGCTCTAATTAATTTAATTAATTAATTAAATTTGATTTAATTTAATTTAAGTCTCATCAACAGTTATGAATTGACGCAAAAATTCGTTTGGATTACGCCTACAGCGCCAAATTGTCGTTAGAAATGTTTTTTCGAAGCAATTTTTGGTCTAACGTTAGGAAATGCGGCACCCACGTTGCACACAGCTTTCCATATTCATATGGTTTTGCAAAATATTTCGCACACGTTCAGCTGACATCGTACAGGTCTCAGCTATCTTGAATTTTGAAAAATAAAACAAAAAAAAAAATTGAAAAACATCGTTTTTCTTGGTCACGACGGAAACTTCTCAGACCACCCTCGTATATATATATATATACTATATATGTTAATGCAATCGTTACATTATATATTTTTTTCGTTATACGTAACAGAATCAATTCAGTGTTAATTAGAAATTTGAAAAATAAAGTTTTTGTTTGGGCCGGGCACATCCCCCTAACTCCAAGGGGAATATGAGAATGAACATAGTGAGAGCGATGAGAAACCCAGTGAAGATTGGAACATGGAATGTGAGTGGACTCACATGCTCAACGTTAATTCAATTCTGTATAGATAACGCATCTTCAATACAACTTTTCAATACCATAAGAGGTCCTCGATGCGGAATGAGAAAACTCTTCCAGGAGCTAAATGTGAATTTGATCACCAATTAGCATTAGGTGAATTCTAAAAAGATGTAATAAAAGAGACATCATAAAGTAGAGGGTTATTCCTGGGAAAATCGTTCAATTTTTATTTCCCGTTTCCCGGGAAAAAACGGAACATTTCCCGTTTCCCGGGAAAAACGAAACATTTCCCGGGAAAAAAACAAATTATTTTTCATGCTGATTATGATGCCGATACTGAAATTTTTATTTATTAACTAAAATAATCGTAATAAATATAATTAATGTAAATAAGCTGTCGTTGAGAGCGAGTAAGGTACAGATATAATTATCTGACAAAAAACCACTTCGTGGTAGAGGTTCCTCGCCAAGTTGTGAGCCCTAAAAAGTTAGGAAATCAAAAAAGTTAGGGCCCCGCAAAGTTGTCTTTCAAAAAAATTAGTGAAATCAAAGCTTGGCGGCCGCCAAGTTACTCACCTTACAATATTAATTGTTTTTAAAACGTTCATTTCCTGAATAGTGTATTTAATTGCATTTCCAATAAAACTTTTTCAAATAGTGGTAGTACCTCCCACATTACCACAGAGTATTTGTAATAGACGCTAGGAAGGCTCGGTTTTTTTTACTTGTCGAGGCGGAGCGCTGCCGGCGCTCCTAGATATTTTTTGATAAATAAATAAATTTATTATTTATTTATTCAAGAAATATTTATACAATCATTCTGTATGTTATTTCAGTCCACCTTTTTGGGTGGTGACAAAAAAAAATAGCAAAAACATCCAAAAAGCAAACAAAAACAAAAAAAAAGCAAAACATATTTACATAATAATGAACACTATAATCAACGATCATAAATGTCTTTAATTGAGGGCACACATAATCACAGAGTTTCAGTTTTCCATCTTTTTAGATATATACAGTAAAGAAAAACCAAAATAAGAAAAACAAAATACAAAAAAAATGCACAAAAAAAAAATCGAAAATAATGCAAAAAAACTACAAAGGAAGAAAAAAAAGAAAAAGGAATAACTAATCGTTACTCCTCTAATATGAAGGATCTAAGTTTTAGGCGACATTTCCCTTGATTGCCTCTCGTTTCTAAAATGTTATTTTCTGAACAAGTAAAAGAAAATAATTATGTTTATGTTATATTTTGATGATTATATATTATATCTTCTGGATTTTTTTTATTTTTTAATTAAATTTATTTTATATTTTGGCAAAAACATTTATTTAACTTTTTCGTAAAACTTTTACAACTTCCACCTCAAATTTAGTATTTTTATAATTTCCCGGGAATCCCGGGAAATGCATTTTTAAATTTCCCTGTTTTCGGGACGATAATATTCCGGGAAAAATAACCCTCTATCATAATGTAAAAAAAACTCTTGGATCGCTTGGAACGCTATCTTTAAATGATGAAAGAAGGCTAACAATATATCTTATCTTATTATGCTAGCTAAAATTGTATATATCTATCTATAGCCATTGGTTCTCAAAAACCCCTCTAACGATTTTTTTCAAATTCACACTAGACAGTGGCGCAACCAGGGGGGGGTTTTGGGGGTTAAAACCCCCCCCAGGAGAGAAAAAAAATAATAATTGCTGTATATTCAGTGGCGCAACCAGGGGGGGTTTTGGGGGTTAAAACCCCCAGGAGAGAAAAAAAAATAATTGCTGTATATTATGTTTTCAAATAGAAAAGAAAAAAAATTCTTAAAATATAACTTAGTGTATAATAAAAAAGTTTTTTTTTATTAATACATGTGGAAATTGATACCGAGGTCAAGGGATGTTTCGAGCTCCTCACTCCACTTCCTTATCCCTGGTTGTAAAATTTAACAGAGGGATAGCGGAAACGCAGGCCCTCACCCCCACAGGGCCTTTGGTGACGTCCAGGAGAAAGTCTCCCCCCTTCTCCACCACAACGGGTAGGGCATTTGTAAATAAACCATTTTATAGAAATTCGCAAACAAGAAGTTGCTCTATCGAGAACATTTACCCTAGACACCAATTCAACCCCTTCCACATTGCTACATACATTAATTGCTAATTTCATAAAGATTATGAAGCGAAGACTAATTTCAGATTTTTTTCAAAATAAGAAAAACAAGAAAGGTAAGATTTAAATTTTTTTTTTAAATTAGTGAATTAATTCTTAAATACTTTTCCATTTAAGAATTAGATAGTGAAGCTGGACCTTCAGAAACAACAGATTGTGTTAATAGCAATAGCGAAGAAGACAATAAAGAAATAGTTGATTTCACAACTGAAAAGGTTAATTTTTTTTATTTGTTTATATATATTAACCCATTTGTAGAGCCAGCGTTCCCAAATGGGAACATTGATTTTTATACACCAAAAACCCTTTCAAAAATATTTTTTTCTATATTTATCTACATGATATCTGGTCACCAATGGGTTAAAATCGAATTTCATTTTTTCACGTAGCCAGGAAAGAGGCAGGGGGGGGGATTCGTGAGCTTCAGTTCCCACACATAAAATCTATTTTTTTCTAAATTTTCTTAAGTTTAATTTTTT
Organism: Labia minor; assembly: GCA_963082975.1. NCBI lineage: Eukaryota > Metazoa > Arthropoda > Insecta > Dermaptera > Spongiphoridae > Labia > Labia minor. Next base: position 28,823,829 of record OY720349.1, read on the forward strand.
CAAATTATCCTACCACTACGGGCGGACGAAAAGCTTTCGACATCTTAAAGTAGTTTATTATAAATAACTCCTTTATTATTAAGTTTAGGTAAAAATGAATATAATGAAACTTTTAGTAAATGCGATTTCCTCTAAATTTAATACGATAGTATGATAATTCTCATAAAAATCGGAATTTATAAAGAAATTCAATAAAATGTGTTTTGACACCTCTTTAAACTAGCATTACTTATGGTCCCATCTTGTCCAAAAACAATCCAATCCCCGCCCATCATTCCAAAAAAAACATCTAAATATCAAATCCCAAGATAATATTTCATTTCGTTTAGACTTAATTTTGGTAACGAACGGCCGGCCGGATCAAAATTTTTTTTTGCAAGTTTGGATTCAGAACCGTCTGAAAAGTGGAAATCTCGAAGAATCTCGGAGCAAAAATTTTTCGATCATCGTAAAAGCTATCCTTCTTTCATGAGGAAAGCTAAAATGGTTTACTTATAGCTGGAAAAAAATATTTTCTTTCTAAAACTGTGAATACGAGTAAATAAAATACAAAATTTGCCAGATTTTGTAAAATCAGTGTTTCATTTACAAAACTTTTTTAAATATTTAATATAAAAAAAAAAATCTTAATGAAAATTTGTCTTTGAGTGAGCCCGCGGGGGGGGGGGGGGGCATAGGAAGGTGGAGCGGCTAGTCAAAACCCCCCCCAGGAGCAAATTCTGGTTGCGCCACTGACACTAGATATAGTATTTATAAAGAAAAATTGAGTTTTATTGATCACATCTCAGGAAAAGTACATTTTCATTATTTATTTCTTAATTTAAAATTATATATGGGTGACGTCACATGACATCCATATTGAAATTTGACTCCCGCCTTTTTTTAAAGGGTATTGTATTAATATTTTTTTATATTTAAAATATTTTAAAATTTTTCATTTAATTTCGAAATAAAATTAAAAATATATATTTTAATAATATTTTATAATTATAAATTACGATATATATTTATCATTCTTCCAATAAAAAAAAATATTCATGCACTTAGAAACATACCTAATAATACATATTTATGTATTATTGAGGACCCCAAGTTCCATTCATTTTAATCAGATTGATGCAATGATGCAACATTTAATAATTGTAATAAATAATTAAAGAATTGTATATCAATATTTTTTAAAGGGTCGAGCGGGAGCTCGGTGTCTCAAGTATTAATATTACCAGCCAAACCCAATAATAATTAATTTTTTTTTAACTTAATTACCGAGCCGAAGCTCGGGGTCCCGGTATAATAATTAAATATCGTAGTGATATTAAGGAGATTAAGGAAGCTCATTGTAGAGCAACCTTCCTCTAAATATTCTTTTGAAAATAAAATATCTGTTTTTTACTTGATATTTATTTAAAATGATAATTACATTTTATTTCTGATAAAGTATTAAGTAAATCTGATCCAATGGAACTATAAGCACAAATAAATTAAATAAAACGACTTTTGATTGATTATTAGAAATTAAGATAAAAATGTGATAAATTATATCTTCATAATTCTGGGAGTTACTAGATATTATCATATTTTCGTATTTATTGTCCAACAGTTACAAAAATATTCTGTAAACCCAGATGGATGTGAACATCGTAAAGCTTAACATTAATCTTTATTCATGGATTTATTTAATAATTTTTTTTTTAATAGAAGGCTAATAAGTTTATGTTTAAACACGGGTAGCTATGTATAAATAAGAATATTCTTAGTAATCGCCACTCAGACCTATAATTCTCCTTCTATTAATGGACTACAAAAACTTCCATTAGATTTAATAGAGAATGATTGGAGAAGTAAAATAGGATTTGCTAAAATGAACCTTTAGCATCTTGAAATTGACACTGCGATCGAATTAGTCGCAATTTATTATACTTATCAATTTTTACAGCCTCTTTTTATTACCTCCTTAAATTGTGTTTCGTTCTTTTTACTTTAGAGGGTGTCTATAGAGAGATTTTGTTTAATGAGCTTTAACTGAATAAACCTGATAAGGTGAAGAAATAGATATATATTATTATATTTGACCTCAAATAAGTCTAAGATTTATTTTAGGTTTTAAAATAATATTTTAATATTTTCCATCAACACAGAATCAAATGCACACTTAAAATTCAAAAATGCTTAGTATAAAGATTTTTTCCCTTTTTTAGATTACTTTAAATTAATGAACTTTGTATAAAAATATTCCTTATTCTTCTTGGTACTCGAATGACTCTCTGAAAGTTTGTTCACATTTTCTAATCAATCTTTTCAGTTTTTGTTAATTATAGAGCTTAGTTTCTTATTCTTTCACATTCATTTTTACCGACCGACGATAGTAAGGGAGGTATTGTTTTCACACCAAATTTCACATGTGGAGATTTTTACATATCTCCACGAATCATGCATTTTCTTAACAGAAAAAAGTATTTTTAGCATGATGTCTGTCCGTCCGTTCGTATAGATGTGTACAGCCTGAACGGCTCAACGGATTTTGATGAAATTTGGTATATTTACTTAATGCATCAGTGGGATGAATTGATCAACTTTTGGTGCAAATCCGGAAACCGGAAGTGGTAGTATTAGCGATCGACGATAGGAAGGGAAGAGTTATTTTCACACCAAATTTCACATGAGAAAATTTTTTTATATATCACCACGAACCATGCACTTTGTATTGGTTTTATCCTCGGGGAAAATCATATTTATTAGTTTTTTCTTGATTTAAAATTATATGACGTCATCCAGCCATTCTTGCATATATATTATAAATAAAATAAAATTAAAAATATTTATGTTATATGCCTATCTGTTTTTTATTCCATTAATAGATATATTAAAATTATTTGAAATTGTTTCTGTAGCTGGAAATTAATTTACTTCAAACCGTCGGTCGGTTCGGACCTGGCCACAGGTCAACTTATTTATGTCAGTGTGTATAAACTTAACCGCTACTATTTCTCCTTTTTTTCAACATTTGTTAAAATTGTTCAAAATAATTTCTATCATAAAGCAAAGTTTTGATAATTTCATTAATTAATGTTTATTAATATTAATTTATTGATTAACGAAAATTTTTCCACTCATATATACATATTGGCACTATGAGATTGACCATTAAAATAAACAATTATTTAAAAATTTACTTTAAACAGAAATAAATAGTTATTATATTTAAAAAAATAATTAAAAAAAAGTGAAAATATTTAGAATTCCGTTTGAGATTTTAGTAAAGAATCTTGAGCGTCTCCACTTAATTAATTATAAATTATGAATTAAAATTAATAAATTTATATTAAACCAGCGCGTGTTTGACTCTTTGTTTATCACACCACGTCACGTGCTGGTGCGTAATTCACAGTCAACAGTGTTAAAAAATTTAGAAAAAATAATTCCGGTACTTTCAAACTGAAATTCTATATATAGCAGTTTTATACAATTTTTTATCATATGAAAAACTATCAAACATATATCTTTATTTTTGCGGTCAGTTTAGAGGAAAAAAAATGAAAACGTGGTAGGTAATGGTCCTCTTCCTCTTGTCTCAAAAGTTGATAGAAAACTACGAACTTTAAATAATGCTCGTGTACCAATTTACATTATTCTAGGTCAAACCGGTTTTGCGTAATCTTGTCTATATACACACACATATATATGCAGACAATTTTCTTAACCTTAGTGAAAATGACTCAGGGACTTTCAAAACGTATAAAATCATCAAAATCTTGACATCGAAAATTTTCGTGATCGCAATACTACTACTATCTTTTGCGAGAGAGTAAAAATTAAAATTATAATTGATATCCAAGAAGTGTGACTTTTTATTTCAAAATGAAATAAACCGAAAAAAGGGCTTGTTGTCAGTTTCCAGTCAATTTTACCATTAAATTTAATATAGAATTCATGTAGAAGTTATTTATTTTCATTCACAATTTAATTCACTTCTATAAACGTTAAATAAAAATGACATTTTCAATTTAATATATTTTTTTTGCTTTCTTGGAGTTTGTCCAGTCAGCTAAAATGGTAAGGGGTACCATCCCCTCGACGCTCTCCTTGTTAGATGAGATGCATTTGCAAACCCGGAATACTTGAACTACAATAGGCCCCTTAATACCTTTCAATGTCTTGGAGAACAAAGCAACCAATTAGAAAGAAGGGGGTGGATTAGGTTATTGAAAATAGCTCTGGGCATCAGAAGCCAATTGGAATGCATATCACACACAAAATTATCATTAAGTGACCATCCGAGTTCATCATCATCTTAGCTTCTAAAGGATTTAGTAGAATAAAACATTTTCAATTATTATATTGATTTTGTTTGAAGCCTTCTTGACCTCTTCAAAATCTTTTATTTTATTTATTGAAGGACAATTAATTTCTTAATTGTAGAATCAATTAACGATCAAAAATTTCGAAAAAATTTAATTACAAAAAAAAAAATATTCTGCTTGATACAGAGGGTAAGTGATTTACTACTTTTGTTTATTATTTTTTTTTATTTTGATTCAATTTATTTATTCATTTATTTATTTTTTATAATTAATAAAAATACTAATGAACTACTATGGAATTCAGAAAATAATTGGTAATATATGGGGAGAGAGAAAATGGTGAATGAGAGATTTAAAAAAGACAGCCATTAAATGAAACATTAATATGAACAACGAATGAATAATTACATAAAAATATGATCTTGATTATGATCGTGAATGATTTCCATTAATTGACAAGAGAACAAAAAAAAAATGATTTATCTACAACCCATTTGATATGTATCATATATTTCGAATTTGCTTATATTTATGAAATTTTCAATAGCCATATAAAATTAATTCGATATAATGTATGATCTATTATAAAATTTGATTAAATCATTTGTAAAAAATGATAATAATTATTTCTCCATTGAAATATATTGTCAATCATTGTTTACTTTATTATCTAATTTAACTTTTATATATATATCAATAAGTTCGTGAAAGAAGACCCGGATTACAGAAGAAAATCATTTTCCAACAAGATAACGCACCTGCGCACACAGCTCAAAAAAACATTGCTAAAATAACTAAATTCAAGTACGAATTGTTGCAACATTCAGCATATTCGCCAGATTTAGCTCCCTCCGACTTCTGGCTCTATCCACAAATCAAATAATAATAGCTGCCGTGGAGGGATATTTTGCAGAGCTGACGGAAAACCATACAGTCAAGAGATTCATAAATTAGAACCGTTGGAATAAGTGTATTGAAGTTGAGGGAAACTACGCTGAGAGAGAAAAATAAAGTCATTTTTACAAATAAAAATTGGTTTCTTCATTTTAATTTCGCGAACTTATTGAACAACCTAGTATATATATATATATATATATATATATATATATATGGTATATATGGTATAATATTAATCTTTATTTGCACATTACTTAGAATTTAAAAAATTTTATATCTTTACTTTTCATGACCTGGAAAAGCCAAATATGAAGTATTTTCATCTTCGTCTGCTTTTACGAGAAATTCAAAGGGTGTATAATATGACTTACTGAACAATAGCTCGCCGATTATTATGAAATTACTCTTCATAGAATAAATATATCTCTACTATTTGAACATAGGCTATAGATTCAAATAATACATAGGCTATAGATTTTATCAAAATCTATTCAAATAATACTAGATAATAATTTAAGAAGCTCAAAAAATTATAAAAATGTAAAATAAAAAAAGAAAGTCTCGGGCTGTTGTCAAGTGCAGACGTGTGTCAGTGATAGTGAGTGTCCAGGATTCTTCGGACCCCTTCACAGCAACACAGTGAGTACAAAACCACCCAACCTATCAACCCAAAATTCCAATGTCGACTCTTGGACAAACATACTAAGAACCAGAATCCCAAAAATATTCCCGCCTAAATAACCTCTTGAAAATGGAGCCAAAATGAGTGCCGAAACATTGAGCAAACAATCTCACAAAAATACGTGATTATATCCCGGATAAATCTGATAATAATAATAATAATAATAATACTCACGGAAATCTAAACGCATATATATATATATAGGTCACTCAGAAGCCATACCGATTAACTCCAATTTTTAAAATTTTGCTAGTAATGTAATGTAATCTGCAACATATGAAGTGAATAATGAACTTGATAATCTTAATATTGCAATGCAATATACATTTTTCTGTAATCAATAACCCTGAATTTTCTACAAGCTGTGAACTTTGGGCTTCATTTTCTCAGTTTGTTTATATGTGGAGTTAATCGGATTGGCTTCTGAGTGGCACATATATAAATATGGGATCACATATTTTATCAAATAATTTTGAATATTTTTATCATCTTGAAATGAAAATCGAGTTATTTTAATTAATTTATACTATTTTAGGAAACTTATTTTTGATGTGTCATTTTTAGAAAACTCATTTAATATATAATTAAATAAGCGGGAGTGTCCTCCCCTAGACTTTCCCGCATATAAATAGGTATAAAGAGTTGTGAATGAATATTTAGAATGTGTAAACTTGGTATTGATAAAGAGCCAGATCGTATTAGTTTATTGGTGTCAAATTTGATATTTGGTAACATTATATATATATATATATATATAGAATAAAGTGCTACTTCCGGTTAACTGATTTTTTAAATGTAAAAAAACAGATATGGATATAATATAAATATTTTTAATTTTATTTTATTTATAATATATAAGGGCTGGCTGTGACGTCATGAAGTGCTGGGTGACGTCATATAATTTTAAATTAAGAAAAAACTAATAAAGATGATTTTTCTCGAGGATAAAACCAATACAAAGTGCATAACACGTGGAGATATGTCCTCACGTGAAATTTGAAATGAAAATAACCCTTCACTTCCTCTCTTCGATCGGCAATACTAGCACTTCCGGTTTCCGGATTTGCACCAAAAGTTGATCAATTCATCCTACTGATGTATTAACTAAATATACCAAATTTCATCAAAATCCGTTGAGCCGTTCAGGCTGTACATATCTATACGGACGGACGGACAGACGGACGGACGGACGGACAGACATCATGCTAAAAATACTTTTTTCTGTTAAGAAAATGCATGATTCGTGGAGATATGTACCTAAAAATATCCATAGGTGAAATTTGGTGTGAAAACAATACCTCCCTTACTATCGTCGGTCGGTAAAAAAGAAACGCTACTTGTATAGGTAAAGTGTCACTTCCGGTAGTCAGATCATGATGAAATTTGGTATCTCAATTTTTTTCATATTTTTAAATCTATATACAAAATATGAAGCAAATATCTCGAAGTAAACTGGTACTTTACTTGAAAGGTAAACGCAACCAGTGTAGGTAAAGTACCACTTCCGGTTAACCGATTTTGACGAAATTTTGATAGAAATCTACAAACTGTGAATAATATCGGTGTACCAAATTTCGAAGTCCTAGCTTGATTAGTTTTTGAGTAAATTTGCTTACAGACATTACATACATACATACATACATACATACATACATACATACATACATACATACACACACACAGACATAATTCGAAAAATGGTATTTTCCGACTCAGGGAGGTCTAAAACGTCAAGATCTATCGAAATCTCGAAGTCGAAATTTTTGACGATTCCAATACTTCCCTTATACGAAGTATGCGGGAAAGTAAAAATTGTATAACAATATTTGTAAAAGTGTCGAGCGATAGCAACTCCAGGTACTTATTAATTATACAGGTCCTTAGGGAGCCTTATCAAAGTTATCTAGCCCAATGTTTCTGTTGTATGAATGTGTGTTAAAGATGACATAAATTGTTTTTTTTTTAGTCAATTAATAAATGTTTTCGACCGATTATTAATTGCCGACTTGTCGCAGGCATTGACCTCTCCGTTATATAAATAAATATATGTAGACATATTTGTGATCAACTGATTAATCATAAACGATGTAAAAAAAAAATTAATTACTTTAGGAAATTTAATTAAAATACTTGTTATATTTATATTGATCCATTTATTCTTTTAATTTTTCGATAGGATTATTTTAAATCCTGAAATTTATCAATCCCTTTTTCAATATTTTATTTTTTTTTTTAATTTAAAAATAAAACAAAAAAAAAATAAATAAAAATAATTAAATAGTCAAATATTTAATTAATCTTCTTATAGAATTTTTTCTTTATAAATTTTTTTTTTTTGATTTCTCTTAATTATTAAATTTTAATTCCATCTTCGTAATTCCTTAAAACGAACTTAGATCTCCATTCCCCTTTCCTCCACGTACTATTTCATAACCTGCTTTAAATAATACCTAACTCATTTCCTTGTTTAAAGTGAGTTTTCCGTTTATTTGTGTTGTTCAAGCTCAAGACTTATTGTTCAACTTAATTGAAGCTTCATTAAACGACGAACGAATTTGAATAGTAAATATTCTAGAGCACTAATTAAGTGCAAATTATTTTATTGTTTTCTTTTTTTTGGTGTATATATATATATAAGAGAATAAATCACTTGGATGAAAATTTTATTTTCATATTATTTCCCCTAAATATATTTTATAATATAATTTAAGAATATAAATTAGAGAAAATATTTGGTGAATATCTTCAAAACAATAATCAAGAGATTTCTCTCGGTTTTATTCTTTTTTTTTTTATTAAATTTTTTTAATAGATTATTATTAAAATGAAATAAATATAAATCAACATTTCAAAAACATATGTATACTATATATTACATATAATTGGATTCTTAATCTGGGAAAATTGATATAAAACGAAATTCTTTGTTTTGGAGAGAGAAAAAAAAAACAAAATTATAAAGAAGAAATAGAGAGAGAGAGAGAAAAGAAAAAATATAAGAGAGATTCCTTTCCTTTTAATTTTTATTTGATGGTATTTTTCTCTTGTCATTTTTTTAATAAACCAACAATAAATTACTTTGTCGCTTTTATATTTGTCCAGTCTTTGCAAATGAATAGCATGAGATAGTCAGCTGGACAAGACAGACTTAGTAACTAAAGTAATTTTCTTCAGAATTCTAGATTGGCCTACGAATGAATTGTGTTTTGATTGAAATTGGAAACACAATAATAGATAATAATAATCATCTTTGTATGTATACCATATATAAAACAAAGGAATATTAATTATAAACAAATTGGAAGGCCATTTACACTTTCTAAAGAAAGTTAACAGTCAAAGAGTCTTAACGGGCAAATGTTCAAATTAAAGATACAATTTCCCACTAAAACAATTGCTTTTAAATCATAAAAGCTTCTAACTAAAACTTAGATAAACCTATTCATATTATTTAGTCTTAACTTTTTTAGAACAACCAAAAGAATCGTTCTGATTTTATTATAAAGGCGACATATTGGCAAACTAACCTACACCTTACTAAATATAAATTCAACTAAAAATTGCTTAAATTTTTATTACAAAAACAAAAAATAAAGAAATTTTTTTTTGGTTTTATTAGGTATAGAATCGTCATTTCTTTTGATGGAATTCTACTTCAACTATCCGTCGTTTAATGGAGGAAGGTATTATAAAAATATTAATAATAATACCGAAATTTGTCAAAAACTTCACACTTTGATATACTGAAGTGTGTTAGTGATGATATCAAAATGTTTTTTGGCTATGGAAAGTACGCAAGGTGGGATTAATGTTAAAAGAGGAGAAATATGCTATTCAAGAGATTTAATGGAAAATATCCAAGAAATAAAGTTTCAAGATATCTATGGATCATCAACAAAAACTAAACTTCAATCACTCAAATCTCATAACCGACTTCGAACAAGAATATAAGAGACGAAGAATAAAAATAATTAATAAAAATTCTAAACTCCAAATTATCGGGTAGAAATTTGGTGACAGCTATTAACACCGGGGCTGTACCATTCGTTTGGTATAGTAAATTGGTAACACGGACAAATTAAATACAACCACCAGACGATTACTTAATACGATGCACAGTCGTCAACGCCTAGACTTTATCTATCAAGAAAAGAAGGTGGACGAGACTTGGTGAATATATTTCAATTGTGGAAATCACAGGAATTCAAGATGAGGGCGAAGCTGCTTTCTGCTGAAGACAATCTCATGAGATCGTTAGTCCCAGTAGATCAGGGATATACCCCCTTAAGTCTTGGGGATAATGACTTTGAAATCCGGAAAACATGGGAATTTTTTGGCTTTGCTGAATGATAGGATTGTTGATAAAAATGCTTCTCTGGAATGGGCAAAATCGGAGTTCTTTATTCAGAGACTAAGGGCTTTATTATGGCAATTCAGGATTGGATAATAAGAACAAAAAATTATGAAAAGTAATATACTTAAACAAATTGGGTAAATTAATAAATGAAGCATCTTATTACTGCCTTATTATAGATATAACCCAACGCGAGTAGTAGAAAACAACAATTTTATTTTATACTGGGATAGATAGGTCTATTCTCAGACCATTGACAGAGACTTAGTTACAATAGAACCCGATATACTTCTCATCAATACAAATAAGACAGGCACCATAACTAATTAAGGGCTCCTCTTACCAATAATAGTGAGAAAATAAAAAAAGAAAAGAAAAATAAATATGAGAAACTATCCAACTGAAATTTATTTGGAAGCTGGATAAAGTTACCATATGGTAATATCCGCAGAAGGAGTAGTGCCTCAGAACTTTTTAATGAATATTGAGCAGCTTAACCTGGCAATAACATCTTTAGGAAATGATAAAAAGCAATAATTCTCCAGACATCAATTAATCATAAGTACCAATATTTTTGCTCAAATTTAATTAATACCCACATCAGGATATATAATTATAATTATACTTATCTATATGAACAAGAAGGTTCTGTTAAACCGGAGAAGTGGTGCAAATGTGGAACCCAATTGGAACGAGAGTAGGGTGAAAAGCTTTTCTCCCAAAAAGTAAATCCATCAAAAGTTTATATAAAAGCTTATTAGGTTATATATATAAACTATTTTTAATACATATATAATAAGTAAACACTACATTTATCGTGTCCAAGGTAGTAGTAGTACCTAAATTCGTAGGATCGGCTAGTATTATGATATCTAAAATAATGTTTTTTTATCGTTGAAATCAATTTCCAAATTGAAATTGAATTTTATTCATGAATTTTAATCAAAAAGATTTAAAACGCTTTGATTCATAAATTGAGCGATTTTTACTTGAGGCTTATTTTCCTTTCCAACTATTCCAACCATTCTAATCCTAAATCCATACATTTTTATTTTACATGTTAAAAGGAAAAAAAAGAACAACCAGTTTCTTGTAAAAATTCTCACGTAACAAATATCTACTTATTTTGAATTTAGATATGTAAATATCATCATCATAATTATATATATATGATATTATTGATGAAAAGAGGGAGAGGGATATTATTGTAGTGTATTTTATTAGAGAATCATTAATTTATAAAAACGTGATGGAATATAACACAGTAGTATTGTATATTTATGTATACAGGTTGTATATACAAATAATTACAAGCCTAAATCCAATAGTATTTATAGTTTTTCGTAAATTAATAGTATTAATTATAATCTCATTATAATATTTTATTGTATATAGTATAGTATAGTCTATATTTTTAAATAGAATACTATATACTATATTTAATTGTTATATTCATATATCTATGAATTAAAATCTGTTCCAATTTAATATATTTAAAGTATATTTCAATTTCAATTTCTTTAATCCTTTTATAATATTATCTGTATTTCCCACCTTGGAGAACGTTCCGACAAAGTATATTTTATTATAATAATATTTTATTGGTTTTTATATTAGGCATTTTATAATAATAAAATACCTAATTCAAATATAATTTTTAAAATTTAAAAATATCATACATTGATTTCATATTTAATTATATTTTTACCGATCGACGATAGGCAGGAAAGGTATTGTTATCATACCAAATTTCACATGTAGATTTTTTTTCATATCTTTTCGAATCATGCATTATGTTAAAAGAAAAAAGTATCTTTAGCATGAGGTCTGTCCGTCTGTGGGTCTGTCCATTGTGTGTCCTTATAGACGAGTATAGCTTGAACGGCTCAAAGGATTTTGATAAAATTTGGTATATTTATTTAATGCATCAGTACAACAGTAACATAAATTCATCATCTTTTGGTGTACGATATATCCAGAAACCGGAAGTGGTAGTTTATAAAGTATTAATTTTATATTCGTTGTCGGAAATTTTTCACTTAAAATATAGTAGAAATTAATAATCGAGTAATTAAACTAAAAATAAAAACCAAGATAATATAATTTAGTCATTTTAATTCAAGTTTTGAAAATATATTTTTTTTTGATACTTTATATATATATATATATATATATATATATATATATACGAGGGTGGTCTGAAAAGTTTCCGACCTGACCAAGAAAAACGATGTTTTTCAATTTTTTGTTTGTTTTATTTTTCAAAATTCACGATAGCTGAGACCTGTACGATGTCAGCTGAAAGTGTGCGAAATATTTTGCACAACCATTTGAATATGGAAAGATGTGTGCAACGTGGGTGCTGCATTTCCTAACTTTAGACCAAAAATTGCTTCGAAAAACAATTTCTAACGACAATTTGGCGCTGAAGGCGTAATCCAAACGAATTTTTGCGTTGATTCATAACTGTTGATGAGACTTAAATTAAATTAAATCAAATTTAATTAATTTTTTAAATAATTAATTAATTAAATTAATTAATTACATTAATTAGAATTAAAAACATCGATTTTCTTGGTCAGTCCGGAAACTTTTCATCCCACCCTCGTATATATATAATATTGTTTAGAAATTAATTTATTACAAATCGTCGGTCGGTTCTGTGCCTGAACACAGCTCTCATTTTCTCTTTTTATATCCTTCTTAATTGTAAGTTTAAATTATTTTATTATTAAAAGAAATTTAGATTAAAGAAAGAAATATTAGAAAAAGAGAAACTATAAAATTGAATGGTTTAATTAATTTAAAAAAATGAACTTTTTAGTAGTTTTAAGTATGGAGTAATAATATTTTTCAAATTAGGTCTCGTTCAACACACATATGTCTATAGGATGTTTTTGATTCTCCTTCTCCTTTCTTGTTCCACTCTTATCCCAGTTCTCTTCCTCTTTCTCTCTCTCAGTCGATGGTTTCTGGTTCAGCTAATAGCGATAAATGGATCATTATATCCCTTCTACTGGAAACAATTGAAGGCGTCTCTTCCTTTTATTATTCTTCGCTGTTATCTTTGGGGCGACGTCTTCTTTTCCCAGAAATGAATTTTCCGTTGAAAGGCTCATTGCTTCCAGGCTTCGCTTCGTACAATATCGCCAAATGGAGTGTCCGTCCCCCACAAAAAAAAAAAAAAAAAAAAAAAAAAACTGAGATGGAGGACCGTCATGTGCATATAGGCTTATTTTTTTTTTTATCAAACTTCCCCTCCGATTGGAAAAGGTTGTTATCTGTCGACCCCGAACTTTAATAATACAAATAATCCTGGACTATATATATAAAAATCGTTTCAAGTCCCAGGATTCTCTTTTACCAAGGCAAGGGATTTGAATTTGTTAGCAACCAAATTAGCATGAATAAAAAAAAAAAAAAAAAAAAAAAAAAAAAAAAAAAAACTTGAAAAAAAAGCATTTTATCAATCTTTAAACCAAATCCATAAATTGTTATTCGTACAAGTATTGTTTTTAATTTATGCATATCAAAAAAGAAATAAACGAGACAGAGGGACCGTTAAACATGGTAAAATAATTTTCAAAAATAAATACTTCAAGCGCGCCTAAATCACTGCAACCGGGTAAACCAGTATAATGGTTAATATTTTTATTTAATGCAAAAGAAATGTTAATGAAAATATATTAGAAAAATGATATTCATGTTTAATTTTTTTTTTTTTTAATTAATTAAAAAATATTTATTTATTTCTAATTTTAACCATTTATATAGACAAAACTTAATTAGTAATTGCAATAACATATTAGTAGTTGTAAAATAGTTTTAGTATGCATTTTATTCAAGTTCGTCTATTATACTACTTAAAAGTATATTTATTGAAGATGGCGGCATAAACAGGCAATAAATTACGAACATCGCTTTCTATTTTACGGAGCAGAGTGTATATTTTTCCTTTATTTCGCGCGTTTGAAGTTTATTTATTCATACATTCTAAATATTTGTTTGTTTGTTTTTTTTTCTGGCTTATTTTAAAGTTTTTAGTTGTTTTTTTTGAATGGTAGTATACAAAGCCAACGCATCTATTGTGGATGTTTGTGGTCGGAAGAAACAAACCTTTAAATGGGAATATCAGATTTCCAGGCCCGACCTTTTGCACCATTCATGGTGGGATTTTCAATGTTGCTGTACCCCTGAATTCCATCGGAATATATTAAAAGTTAGTCTGTTGGTTGTTCCAAATGACGAATGGATTTAAGATCAAGTAAATGGGAAATTAAGTTTTCTATTTTTATTAGAGAAGAGAGAAATTATCATATCAAAATTTTCTAGAAATTTAAATGAATTCCTTTTCTTTCATAAGTCATGAGGAGTAAAATGTCCTTAAACTTATAATCGTTGTTTATAATATTATTTATTTAAATATATAAATATATACATCAGCCGTTGGGGAACCGGGGTAAATTACCCCAAATGGGGTAAAAATGAAACTTTTGTGAGTAAAAAGTATTTATTTTAATTTGCTATTTTATAAACCTGTTAGTATTTTTACAAATTAAATTTTTAGTTATTGTTTTCTTTTCAAAATTATCATGGGGGGCTATAATAGGAAAGATGCTAAAAAGAGGCGCGATTTCGTTTTTTATTTTTTTGCTCTTCACCAAGGGCTAATATCAACTAACACAAAAATATTTTGGTGTAATGATTAAAAAAGTTCCCCGACCGCTGATATACATAAAGAATTATTAATTGACATATTCTTTATAATAATTCTTCTTTCTTTTATCTCTATAAATATAATATTTTCCCGTTTGTTTTTCAAAGATAATTTTTTTTAATTAATAAATGTTAAATAAATAAAAAAGTTATGTGGTATGTTATCTTAAAATAAATAATTAACATAATAAAGATGTTAATAAATTATAATTTTAAAAATAATGATAATTATACCTAATACAAGGACAGTTAAATAAGTCAGTGACTTATTTAATTTTAAATGCAGGGTCAGAACCATCTATTAATAGACTACATAGAAGTTTAGGCAAACTGCGCCATTTAGTTTGTGTTTGACAGTCATTGAAAGCAAACAATCTCATGAATTTTAACGTAAATAGAAAAAAGTTAATGTGCTGATTAAACGTTATTATTTTACATAAAACAATCATCACCGAAATCAAGGTATTATAAATACTATGAGGACTCTGTGCCATCAACTTCAATGGTTAAGAAGAAGTTTATTGAGTCAAGGTCGTCTCAGCACAAGTGACGACGAACCTTCATGTTTCTCAAAAGTGATTGTCAGGCCAAAAATCTTTAATAAAATCCATGGAATGATATTGGACGATCGGAGAATGAAAATCCGTGAAGTGGTTGTAGAAATCACAATTT
Source organism: Labia minor (assembly GCA_963082975.1). NCBI lineage: Eukaryota > Metazoa > Arthropoda > Insecta > Dermaptera > Spongiphoridae > Labia > Labia minor. The sequence continues at coordinate 28,839,451 of OY720349.1, forward strand.
AGCGGGTACATCTTATTTTAAATTAATATTTATACAATGCTATCAGCACTGAGAGTCTGTCGGCCAACAGATCATTCCAAATTTTTTAGAATCCACGTGGTGTCATTTTCATCGATTATCTTGAAGATAGTGAAAATATTATTCAAACATTTTGGACAGATTCGATATTAATTAGAAGAAGAAAAAGACTGCATTTGAAGGAGAAAAAAAATAAAGTTTCATCAGGACAATATATGGATGTACAGATGTGTAGTCACAAAAATTGAGAACTGCTACTCTTTGGAGCATATTCATCAGATTTAGCCCCATTTTGAAACCTGAAGAAATTGGATGGTGAGAAACTTGAGTCGAATGATGATGTCATTACTGAAACAAACACCTATTTTTCAGAGGCTTGGGAAAATTTATTATTTGGAAGAAATTGGGCTAAATGTTTCGATCAAAAGAGAATACTGCGTTTGGGAAATAAACGCTTATTTGCAGAAAAATATCTTTTATTCAAAAAGTCACTTAGCTATCAGACTAGTTTTGTATTAATATACAATTATTTGAAAATATTCCTAACATATATAATTAAATTTAAATATTCAAAATCATAGGTTTGAATATTTTAAGTAAAATCAGGTTAGAGAAACTTTAAAAAGAAATAAACCAGTGAATTTGGTGGTTTTTATTTTTGCTCTCAAATGAAAAGAATGGTTTTGGGGTAAATTCCATTGCAAAAGTTTTGTAAGTTTGAATGGACGTACAATTAGAGAGATGCGAGATCAAAGTAAAGGGAATTGGCAGCCTAAAAGGTAAAAGTCGGGCATCTCGCACTTGTCCAAGCTCAATAAATGTCACTGAAAAATAGAGAAAGTAAAAGATGACACATCCATAAACAGACAAGGGAGGATAATTCAATGGATAACCAGAAAAAGTTGATCATAAAATTTATTTAAAAGAGAACAATTTTAAGAGTGAAACTCATTAATGAGATTTTTAGAAAGTACAAAATATATATTGTTATTTTCATGAGAAAACGATATTGTAGAATAAAAATTATATTTGATTTTTAAATAAAATTTTCTAGAAATGAATCAAATATAAAAATATATTTCAAATAATTCTTTAATAAATTAACTTTCATAAAAAAAAAATACTTTGAGGTACTTTTAGGCTTATCAAGCAAAATGTAATTTAATTTACACAATATTATATGTTTCATTCAAAAAACATATTTTATAATTTTTTTATTTTATTAATTAATATATATGAGATAATATTTTTTCTTTTTACTATCTCGCCAGAGATGAATTGCGATCACGAAAATTTTCGATGTCGAGATTTTGATGTTTTTATATGTTTTGAAGGTCCCTGAGTCATTTTCAATACGGTTGAGAAAAATGTGTGTGTGTGTGTGTATGTGTGTGTGAAGACAAGATTACGCAAAAACGGTTTGAGCTAGAATACTGAAATTGGGTATACGGACATTTTTCAAAATTCGTAGTTTTCTATCAACTTTTGAGAAATGTAGCTTAACTAGAAGAGGGTCATTACCTACCATGTTTTGATTTTTTTATCCTCTAAAGCAGTGCTCCGCAACCGGTGTGACGCGGCACACTGGTTTGCCTTAAAGGAGATACATGAATATAAGAAATTTATATTTTTTTGATTTATAATTATATTATATGCGGATTTCTAAGTTTCATTTGATCGCGGCGGCACACCTGTATCTCCTTTAAGGCAAACCAGTGTGCCGCGTCACACCGGTTGCGGAGCACTGCTCTAAAGTGACAGTAAAAATAAATATATATTTTTTCATATGATTAAAAATTGGATAATACTCCTATAAATAGAATTTCACTTTGAATGAATCGCTGAAAGTACCGGAATTAATTTTTTAACACTGCAAATCACGCGCCAGCACGTGACGTGGTGCCATCAACAAAGAGCCAAAGACATGCTGGTAAATATTATTTATTAATTTGAATTTATAATTTAATTAATTAAATTTCAATTAAATGTAATTGTGAGATAGTCGAGTGGAGACACTCCAGCTTATTTTCTTTTGAATACCAATTTGAATAAATTCTATCTATATCTATTTTTGTGGTATTATGAGCTGAGTTATACCTGAGCTATAACCATTCAACTTCTACTTTTACCCATCTCTTTCACTACCTACATTGTCCACCCACCGCGTCCTTGGTCTATCAAGCGGACGTTTCCCAATCGGTTTCCTCACAAATATATTTTTGGCCCTTCTTTCCTCTCTCATTCTAGCCACGTGTCTTACCCTTCTCGATTTTATAACCCTAACTATGCCTGGAATTTTGAATAAATTATAATATTGAAAATTATAGTTTTTTTTTTATTGGAATATTTCCTTCAAAATGTAAATATATTTCTAAAGAAATTGATCTATTAAATTTGATTTAATTTGAAATATTATTATTATTATTATTATTAATATACAATTGATATATCAACTATTAAAAGAGGGAGTATCTATGAAACTTCTTTATATAATATTATAGAATTAATGTCACCTAATTGATTATAAATAACACTCTATAGGTATATCCTATATAAATTAAAAGTTAGTCTTGTTTACTTTGACCTGTTAACGGGGATGAATCGTCAAGGTTGTTAATGGTTGATGTCTATCCATTAAGGTAACATAATATTTTCACTATAAACTTTGTTAAAATAAATTACAATATGAACTGTTTAATAACATCTTTATTGCTATTTTTCTTTAAATTATTAATAAAATTTCATAATATAATTAAATAGACTATTAATATTAAGATTAATGACATCATTTCTCTAAAATCAAAAAATATTTAATTTATTTTTGATTTTGCAATGAAAGGAACAGAATGTTTCATTTCATCCATCACTCAGATGACATCTACTATACAATATATTTATAACTAATTATCAATTCGAATCAATGATAAAGATATTTAAAATATGAATAATTACTTACTAAATGATGAATTAATAAGAAATATTCATAATTAATGAATATATACTAAATATATATATATATATATATATATATATATATATATATATACTTATATTATATACTAAAATATAAAAATTTCAAATATCTTATCGTACAGTTAGATGATCACTTATTAGATTTATAAAATTATTTTATTAGTATCATATTATATTGACAATGTTGAAATAAATCTCTAGTGGGGATTAATATTAATAATTGGAAATAAATGTTTTTTTAAATATAAAATTTAATAAATTGATTTATGAAATTTAAAATAAATAAAAAATTAAATAGTATTGAAAATATGTGTATAAGAGAGAGTTTATATATACATATATGCAATTTCAGTTTAAAATGAATTTATCGTGGTTTGCAGCAATTAATTAAATTATTCCTTGAAAACAAAATTTTTTGTATTTGTAATGATCATTTTTTAGTAATCTGCCTTGAACGGAGTTTTCTTTAATTTTTGTTTTGATGTTGATTTGGTCGTGGATATTAAAAAATTAAAAAAACGATCTCTTTTGTCGATAAGTTCATGTTTAATATTGACATTTGTTGGTTGCGCTAATCTTTGAGCTTTTGCCTGTGTATATATATAAATATATAATTTGAATATTTAAATAATAATCAAATAATTTAATATTTAATTAAATATTTTATTTTAATAATTATTATTTAGTTATATATTATTTATTTTATAACAAATAAATATAATATTATAATAATATAATATTTTAAATTAATACATAATATTGAAAAATAAAAATTATCAATGAATATATTAATAAGAGAGAACTAATTTATCAATAAATTCAAATACCAAGAAGAAATTGGATTAAATGAATGAAATATAGGCATACAATACAAAATCTAGTATTCAATTAATTTTTTTTAAACACAAAAATCAAATTACCATTTATAGAATAATTTTGTTTTTTTGAAACACCCACGTTGAAAGACGCCATCTTATGTCATGTGGCCAACTTATGTGTTTACGCGATGATACATTAGGGCTTTTATATATAATAATATTTAATTATTTTTACTTTCCCGCATACTTCGTATAAGGGAAGTATTGGAATCGTCAAAAATTTCGACTTCGAGATTTCGATAGATCTTGACGTTTTAGACCTCCCTGAGTCGGAAAATACCATTTTTCGAATTATGTCTGTGTGTGTGTATGTATGTATGTATGTATGTATGTATGTATGTATGTATGTATGTATGTATGTATGTATGTAATGTCTGTAAGCAAATTTACTCAAAAACTAATCAAGCTAGGACTTCGAAATTTGGTACACCGATATTATTCACAGTTTGTAGATTTCTATCAAAATTTCGTCAAAATCGGTTAACCGGAAGTGGTACTTTACCTACACTGGTTGCGTTTACCTTTCAAGTAAAGAACCAGTTTGCTTCGAGATATTTGCTTCATATTTTGTATATAGATTTAAAAATATGAAAAAAATTGAGATACCAAATTTCATCATGATCTGACTACCGACCGACGATAGTAAGGGAGGTATTGTTTTCACACCAAATTTCACCTATGGATATTTTTAGGTACATATCTCCACGAATCATGCATTTTCTTAACAGAAAAAAGTATTTTTAGCATGATGTCTGTCCGTCCGTCCGTCCGTCCGTATAGATGTGTACAGCCTGAACGGCTCAACGGATTTTGATGAAATTTGGGATATTTACTTAATACATCAGTAGGATGAATTGATCAACTTTTGGTGCAAATCCGGAAACCGGAAGTGCTAGTATTGCCGATCGAAGAGAGGAAGTGAAGGGTTATTTTCATATCAAATTTCACGTGAGGACATATCTCCACGTGTTATCTCCACGTGTTATGCACTTTGTATTGGTTTTATCCTCGAGAAAAATCATCTTCAGTAGTTTTTTCTTAATTTAAAATTATATGACGTCACCCAGCACTTCATGACGTCACCCAGCCCTTATATATTATAAATAAAATAAAATTAAAAATATTTATATTATATCCATATCTGTTTTTTTTACATTTAAAATATCAGTTAACCGGAAGTAGCACTTTATTCTATATATATATATATATAAATGTTACCAAATATCAAATTTGACACCAATAAACTAATACGAACTGGCTCTTTATCAATACCAAGTTTACACATTCTAAATATTCATTCACAACTCTTTATACCTATTTATATGCGGGAAAGTCTAGGGGAGGACACTCCCGCTTATTTTATTTATAAATAAACTTAACATTCACTTCTTATTGAATGATAAAATTAGAAACAACTAAAGTACAGCAACGATCAATAACATCTAATATTCACGTACTTATATTTATATATATATATATATATATATATGTATAGATATAACAATTTAAAATCAAAATAATCAAAATAATTAATTAGTATTCAACAAAAACCGAATTATAAGGTTTCTCAAGTTATTTTATATTTTGAATATTAAGGATATTTGTTTAATTTATTGGTTTATTTATTTTTAGATTCAAAAATATTTAATCTTTTTTGTAACCAATGATTTTTTTTTTAAAAAAAATATCGAAAATATAAGAGTTTTGAAGATTATTTTTAAGAATTTAATCAAATATTTTATTAGAAAAAATATATGAATAACAAATAATTAGTATTGATTTGTTGTGCGATGTGAAAGAAGTAATTCAAATGTTATATTATGTAATAATTCAACCAAAAGAAGATAATAATCGATGTCACATCGACTTCACTCGAGTTGAAGCTCATCGAATTCAAGATACACTGCCAGGATATAAAACAACCTCTCGATTTTTGTTTAAATTGCAAAACGTGTCAATACACTCATGTGTAATATACACTCATGTAATATATATATATATATATATATATTATTTAAAAAAAAAAAATAAAAAAAAAAAATTATTTCATCTGAAGTGTAATCAATAAACTGTCATATGTTTACAATACAACAAACTGTCAGCAGACAAATCCATGCACAATTCATAAAAAAATCCTATTTGATAAAATAAAAGCATTTAATGTAATATATCTCTTGATTTTTTTTTTACATTTCATAGAATTTTCACGATTACCCTTTGATAATATAATTATAAAATTTCTTGAGTTAAGTTTTTTTATCGAAATTTGTGATTTTTCTAACCTGGTGAATTCCTAAATATTTTGATGAGTTTCTTTTGGGAATAATTCTAAATCGAGAGCAACTCAGTCAGTTTAGCATGATTATCACGTGACTAGATTTGGTCTCATTAACAGCTATCCATCTAGCCAGCCAGACCCTTATTAAATCTAGGTGATTTTGGAGTGCTATCAATTCTAGTCTTGGGTCCTCGTGATTAGCTAATATCGTCGTGTCATTTGTGAAGATCTCATTGGGCCTGCACAGAAATAACCTTCACCGGGAGACCTCTAAGCCAAACCCTTTAGGAATAGTCAAGGAAGCTAGTCCAGCGCTACCCTATGAACCTGCTCTTTTGATCTATGACCGGCTTTAAATCCAAACTGATGCGGGTGAATAATCTCTTTTTCATTTAGAAATGGTAGGATTCTATCTCGGGCAATTCTCTCAAACAGTTTGGATACAATCAAGAGGTGTCTGATGAGTTTGACATTCTCTGGAGTTAACCAGGTTTAAGGATCTTTATGATCATGATCAGTTCCTATATTGAAAGAAAAATATTCAATTTTCATAATGTTATTAAATAAAGTGGACAATTACAATTTAGGAGGCAGAACTTCATATTCTTCCTGAATTAAGTTGATTTTACTTTTCAGGAAAAAATTTGTTTCACTTGAGATATGGATACATATACGAGGTAGGGTCAAAAAGTTCGCGGAATGGTCGCTTATAGTCAAGTATTTCTTAGCTGAAAGGGAAATTTTTGTTTGTAAGGTTGGCATAACTGTTAGTGAATGTGCTTTTGAGGATAGCAGGCAGTTGTAGTTGGTTCCGTGCGTTCGGTGTTTAATATTGTAGATCGTTGTTTTTTTCTTTCGTCGGATTGTGCAATGTCGTCATTAGAGCAGCGTGGCAATATTAAATTCTGTGTGTTGCTGGAGAAATCACCCTCGGAGACTCTTGAGATGCTAAAAAAAGCATACGGAAATTCTGCGATGAAGAAAACAGCAGTTTACGAGTGGCATAAGCGTTTTCGCGACGGTCGCACAACAGTCAGAGGTGATTGAAAATGAGACGGAGCGGCTGAAGGAACTTTCAAAAAAAGGCTTTCAAGAGTGTTTCCAACAATTATATGAACGGTGGAATAAATGTGTAGATGCAGGAGGAGAGTATTTTGAAGGGAAATAATGTAAGAATGTTATAAATATTTTTAATAAATTTTTAATAACCAATTCCGCCAACTTTTTGACCCCTACCTCGTATATATAACAGGTGGGCTGAAAAGTTCGTAGGCTAGGATAGAAAATTTTTTTTTTATATAATTTGTTTTTATTATTCAATATAGTTCCCTTCGAAGGCGACACAGCGATTATAGAGGTCATATAATTTTTCGATACCATTTTTATAATATGATTTGTCTTTAGCCTCAAAATAGACTTCAGTTTTGGCGATCACCCTTCATGAGCCATGTTTCATCCAGTCACATATCGACGCTAAAATTAGGATTTATTTCGTTTGAACAGCTTCATACACTCCTTAGAATAATCGATTCGTTGTTGTTTTTGGTTGATTGTCACCTCTCGCCTTTGTTTCAACAGTATTTATTTAAGGCTTTATCAATACACGAAATTCCTTTTTTTCCATTTTTTCAAATTAACAAAAGTTCTTTCACAAAAAATTATATAACTCCGATACTAATTGTGCAACAGCTGTCAAATTTATACACGCGTCTTTTGAAGGTTAGGTCTAACTAAAAAAAATATGGATGTGATTCTAGTTGCGCCATGTATGTGCCAGCCTACGATCATTTCAGCACAGCTGTTATATATATAAGTATACATATGTATTTATACTCCAAATTAATTTTAGAATTTTTAGAATCAATTATTGTTTGTTTTTAAATTAATTTTGTCATTGGAGTGAGTATTAAGAGAGAGAGGAAAGGGATTGGGGGAGGGAAAGATTTTTATTTTTATTAATGCTTTCTTCTGCTCCTTCGAGGCTTACTGGGGATAAGTGCTCTGAAGTGGAGTAGAGAAGGGGAGAAGAGAAAGAGAAGATCAATAATTAATAAAATGTAATGTTCTATAATGAATGGTGTTTAAATATAATTATATTTAATGAGTTTCTTTTCAATTTCAATAAATAAATAATCAATAAAAAAAAGTATATTTTTATCGCAAGGTAAACCATCAACACATTTACAGCTTGAATAACTTAGTAAATATGTATAAATTGGTGTAGGTCTGTCTACATCAGGTGAAAAATGTATGGTCTGTGAATAGGAAACAAGCTCATTAACAATTGTTCTCACACATAACTCATCAATAGATAATGCAAAAATATTAAATTATATATTTATTTATAAATAGGATAAGAAAAAAATATTTCAGTTTTGAAGTAAAACGAGAAATTCGATCCCTATTTCTAGAGAAAATCCTTATCCGATGAATAATAAATTGTAATCTCAATAATATAGATTACAGATCAAAGAAGTTTGTAATATAACAGTTTCCTCTTAAATTGAATGAAAATTTAAGGGATCGATATAGATAATCACAGCTTAATATGATCTACACGTATAAATTCCATTTTTCAAATAACAAAAAAGAACAACAATCCAATCCATTCAAATAACATTATTCCATTATAATCGGGATATCGTTTTTATTTTATTTATTATTATACTTTATGGGGGGGGAGGGGGTTAAATTTACCGATATATAAATATAAACGAATATAGGTATGTAATTGTAAATAGAAAAATAAAGATATTAGTAATAAAATCGGTTTTTTTTACTCTGATGAATCAATTTTAATCTAAATTGTAGGTATTTTTCACATTCATGTTATTAAATAGCATTGGAGTGGAGAACATTGTATATGTTCATATCTATCCGCATGTGGTATAAATATTCGTTTTGTTTCCATGTATTGTATAGTGGAATTATTGTATATATAAAATTTTAATTATCTATAGAATTGAAATCGAGTGAACTCCTCACACTCATTTCATTTGTATGAGATTTTTCTCAATAATAAAATAAATTCAAATTACATATTATTAATATATAATACATAAATTATATATAATTTTGAAAACAAAATAAATATTCTATTTATTATTAATAGAATGAATAAATAAAAGAGTTATGTAAAAAAAAACCTAAAGAATTCACTCTTAAAACATTTCTATTAATGAGAATGTGGTTCAATTTTTATCTAAATTTTAAAATTTTCTAAAATTTAATAAAAACACAAGTGTTTTAAGGAAAGCATATTCCTAGTGAGTACGCCTGGAGGGTAGTCAATCATAACGGCCGGTTGAACTCCATTCTACTTAAATATTTCTTTGTTATATATCAATCATATTTTTCAAATTTTCCAAATTAAATGAAAAGATCATAGAAAGAACGCTTAATTGAATATAAATTTAACAATTCTAATAAATAACTTTATGAAAATATTAAAAATATGAGATATTTACATATTTCAATTGAATTTTTGTCAAGTGACATAAAACATAATAAGTTGACCTGTGGCCAGGTCCGAACCGACCGAAGGTTTGAAATAAATTAATTTCCAGCTACAGAAACAATTTCAAATAATTTTAAAATATCTATTAATGTAATAAAAAACAGATATGGATAGAACATAAATATTTTTAATTTTATTTTATTTATAATATAGTACCGGGACCCCGAGCCTCGGCTCGGTACTTAAGTTAAAAAAAATGATTCATTATTATTGGATTTGGCTGGTAATATTAATACCTGGGACACCGAGCTCTCGCTCTACCCTTTAAAAAATATTGATACACAATTCTTTAATTATTTATTACAATTATTAAATGTTACACATTTGCATCAATCTGATTAAAATGAATGAACTTGTGCTCCTCAATAATACATAAATATATAATATATAGGTACATATATTTTTTTTCTATAGTGTTTTTTTGAAAAACTGTTTAGCGCCCCAAGTGGTTATAAAACAAACTAAAGACAAAAAAACGTGCTTTGCAGCTTTTCGGAATTAAAAAAGCAAAATTGGCAGTCGTGGGACTGGCCGACAGAAGTGAAAACTTCTGCGTAAGAAATTTTAAAACAGACGAAATTAGCGCTATTTCACGAGAAAGATGAATTTCATATGCATGTATATATATATATATATAACTTATATATTATTTTAAACATATATTTTAAACAAATTTGTAACTTATATTTATATATATATATACACACAACTTTGTTTAAAATATTGCAATAGGAACTGTTTTATAATTCTTATCTCTAACATAAAATATATATTTATTATGTGATGTTCATTTCGTATAATTTTGATTATATATGTATATATGAAATGAACTTTACATAATAAATATATATTTATATGTTAGAGATAATAATTTATAAAACAGTTCTAATGACAATTCAAATTTCGCGCTCTGTTATAAGAAATTTGAAATGCAGACGTAATGTGCGCTAGCTTCATGGTCTTGGTCACGATCACGCGAGTTCTATACTTTTTCCCCATCCCGCAAAAGTGCTCAACGCCGCTAAAGAAGTTTTCACTTCAAAAATGATTTAATATTTGGAAATATATCTGACTTATAGAAAAAATGAATATTAATTAAAGAAAGAAATTGTTTTTAAAATATCCTGAATAATATGTAACAATTTTCAAGATAGAAATTTATTACAATATTACAATTATTAAATGTTGCATCATTGCATCAATCTGATTAAAATGAATGGAACTTCGGGTACTCAATAATAATAAATAAAATAATATTAATAAATATTAGATAATATTTTAGTGAAGAAATATTAAAAATTATAAAACTATCTAAAACTTAATTAATAAAATAAAATAAAAGAACAATGAATAAATAAATATAAAATAGTAATTTATTAAAAAATAATAGATTAAAAAAAAAAAAAAAAATTATTTCGATCCTGCGAAGTTGAATCGTCAGACAGTCGCTCTACCCAATAGACTAATAATACTTAGATGATGAAAACGACATTTTTTACTCTCTTAGCAGACGTAGATGTTTTTTTGTTTTTGTTTTTGTTTTTTTTTTGAGAGAGATTAATAAATATCTATATATATTTTATTAAAAATAAATATTTTTAATTTTATTTCGAAATTAAATAATAAATTTTAAAATATTTTAAATAAAAAAAAATATTAATACAATTTCAGTTAAAAAATAAAAATGGATGCCAATTTTGACGTTTTCCATATATAATTTTTAATTAAGAAATTAATAATGAAGTTGTATTTTTCAAGAGATGTGATCAATAAAACTCAATTTTTCTTTATAAATACTATATCTAGTGTAAATTTGAAAAAAATCGTTAGAGCGGTTTTTGAGAAACAATGGCTATATATATATACAATTTTAGCTAGCATAATAAGATAAGATAGCTGAAGTAGCCGGCGTTGCCCGGCGTTACCCGAGGCTGTGACGTCATGAAGGGCTGGATGACGTCATATAATTTTAAATTAAGAAAAACATAATGAAGATGATTTTTTCCGAGGATAAAACCAATACATTCGTGGTGATATGTAAAAAAATCTCCTCATGTGAAATTTGGTGTGAAAATAACCCTTCCCTTCCTATCGTCGATCGCTAATACTACCACTTCCGGTTTCCGGATTTGCACCAAAAGTTGATCAATTCATCCCACTGATGCATTAAGTATATATACCAAATTTCATCAAATCCGTTGAGCCGTTCAGGCTGTACACATCTATACGGACGGACGGACGGACAGACATCATGCTAAAAATACTTTTTTCTGTTAAGAAAATGCATGATTCGTGGAGATATGTAAAAATCTCCACATGTGAAATTTGGTGTGAAAACAATACCTCCCTTACTATCCTCGGTCGGTAAAAAGAAAAAAACCTCACCTATGTATTAATAAAATGCGATAGAAAAAATATATTACATTAAAATGCCTGTTTTAATAAATTTGTAATTTTTTTTTTTTTTTTTTTTTTCAATAATTTGTTAGACCCTAGAGATATATTTAAATTAATATTCTGAAGAACATTGTTAAATGAATAATAATATTATAATAACATTTAAAACAGCAAACAAAAATTGAATTGCAATACAATAATAAATTTTTTGATTACTATTTATTATCTTTTATATGATATTTAAATTTCTATTGTATTTATGTACACCTAAGTACATACATAGTGCATTATATACATATTATGTTATCATCATTTAATTGGAAATACAAACCAATAAATATAACATTATAAATATTTACGATCAAATGAACCGAATAAGGATATTAAAACATTCACATTCATTTAATTATCCAATGGAATTTAAAATTAAACTTTACAAAAGAATTTGAATTTAGAAAGAATTATGAACAAGATCAAATGGTAATGATCTGAATGATTTTGTAAAAGAAATAGAAATAAGTTTCATTTGATTAATAGTTATAATTAGAAATTTCTAAAATTATGTTTTATTATCTAAATCAAGGGTCGGCAACCCTTTTCAATAGTCAGGCATTTTTTTGAAATGATATAACAGGAGTGGGCACACTTGAAGATACTTAGAGCAATATTGAAAAATCGTGATCGCAAAAACATTTTACCCTTATTTTTTCTAGAAACTTATTGAAAAAATTTAAAAAATAGTCGAAAATATTTAAAAGTCTAATCGCAAAATCATTTTACTTTTTCTAAATATTGAAAAATTAGTCGTTTTTTATATCTAGTAATTTTGAATGCGGGCACTTGAAAATAGCTTCGCGGGCACCTTGTTGCCGACTCCTGATCTAAATCACAGTGTATCATTTTTTTAAAAAATTTGATTAATATTAATAATATTAATTTGACAAAGGGAAGAGAACGGAAGGGAAAGTTCCCCTGTCTATGGATGAAAGTCTCAACAATAATAAAATCAATAAGCAAATTCAACAAGTAACAGTTATTATCCTCTTGTTCATATCAATCGATAGGATGTTATATTTAATGTTATAATATAGTTGTTGGAATGTTTATCACAAGATATTCATCAGTTTGTAATATTCTCAATTAATTAAAGTTTAGTTTTCCAACATATAATATTGTTCGAAAATAGATGTTTATTAAATTCCTCTTTTTTTCGTGATGCATTTTATATTTATAGTAAAAAAAAAAGAAAAGTAAAATTTAAAATAAAATAATATTCCAATAATTTTAATGCAATAGAAGAATATATTTTAACTTTAAGAATTTAAGTTTAACTTTTGAAACCTTCTTTTGAGGTTTTATATCCCTCAAGGGATTATGTGAACTCTTCCATTACAATTTTTGAATTTCCATAATATTTATAATACTACTCTGAATATTATTTTCTAAGTTTTAAATAATATAATATACCCAGTGGCGTCGGGCCGGGTAGCACGGGGAGGGGGGGGGGGGGCACCTGCCCCAAACAATATGCAAAAAATAAATTTAAAAGTGATTAGTTTTGTAACTGAGAACCCAAAAGTAATAAAACATCTTTAAATTACGTATAAATATACTCTAAACGTTATGAATAAATAAATAATTTATTTTGTCAAAAATTTTTCAGGGGGAGACCCCCGGACCCCCCCCCCTACCTCCCAACATAATAGATCACGCTACACCACTGAATATACCTATATATTATTTTAGAGTTTTCTTCGAAAAAATAATATTTTATATAATACTAAAATTTTAGTTTTATTAATTTTCAATTGATTTCTTAATATTCAAATATGAATTTGCATAAATATAAAATTAAAAAATAATTAAAATTTTAATAAAATACATATTTTGATTATGTATATTAAATCAATTTATAAGGTAAGTACAATATCCTACTTATTTAATTAATTTATATATATAAATATATATATATATATATATATATATATATATATAATTGTTTAATATATAAAGAATGAATATAACAAAGCGGAGTTTAAAATAAATCAAAATAATAAATTTGATAATATTCATATAATTCAAGTATATGAGATTTTATTAAAAATCTATTAAAATCCTTCTATAAATTATCATTTAGGTAGCTTAATCGTCCTAAGCATACATTTGCGTTGATAATAAATTTGTGAGAGAAATTTTAACTGAATTGAAAACAAGTTTCAAAGTAAATATCTTATTGCATTACGTAGTATATAATTTATTCTGAACTTATTATTAAATAAAAAATTTATAATATAAACTTACTTTAATGGAAAGAGTAGAAAATGATGTCAATGATCACATCAAACTCACCTGAAACAAAAAATAAAAAAAAAAAAAAATATTACTTTTATTTGTTTTTTATTTTTGTATTATTTTTTCTGATGAATAATAAATTTTAATATTATGGATGATTTGATTTTTTTTTCCCTAAATAAACATTAAATTACTTACAGTAAATTATATAATGTTTGATTATTATTTAAATAATTTAAATTTAAAGTCAAACTTTGACAAGCGTTAAAATCCTTGATTTAAGCTATAAAATTAACGTAACAGATTGTTTAAAAGATCGTTGTCAGATATTTAAGAATCGATGAAGATATTGAATGTCTAACCCTAATAAATTTAAAAAAAAAAAAAAAAAAAAAAAAACAGAAAAGACATGAGCCATAAAATATAAACTCACTCAGAGAAAAGATAAAATTTTTCAAATAAATAAAATAAGTCTTTCCTTTTCCTCTGAAAAATAAATAAATAAGTTTCTTTCTTGAATCCAATTGGTTCAACTACGAGAGAGAAAAATCTTAAAATTCGAATGATAAGCCATCTCTTTTAGAAGAAATGAAATGTTTCTGTTGTGTGTGGATAAGTGACGAATATTTTCCGTTTTTTATTCTTATTTTTTCCCTTTAACATAAATTTTGTCCAGAAATAAGAAAAATAATCTCAATCCAAAGAAAAAAAAATAGGAACAAATAGATTTGTGATAGAGATAGAATATTTGTTTTGAAAATAAGGAGGGCAACTATTTCTAGGTCAATATCCTAGTGGCTTCACCTTTTCCAATTTGCTTTGGTTATTTCCTTTATTTTTTACCTTTAACTTTACTTTGACGGATTTCCTTTTCATATAAAAATTAAATAAAACCAATTTCAAGAAGAAATCCTATTCTAAAATAATGCTTTCAGGCACAAAATATTCGATAGAATTTGTTGATTTCGATTTGTTGAGATCAGCGTATAATAAACTTGAATCTTTCCTTTTAATTTAAAAAAAATAAAGTTTGATAAAAGTTGCTAAAAACTAATTCGGTTCTATCTTTGAGATGGAGTCTGATTATACTTTCAAGGAGAGAACTTTTTTTAAGAGTGGAAAGTTAGATATTTTCTAATAAATTTTATCAATCAAGTTTATTTCAATGTTCAGAGTCAATATTACTGTAATCTTATAAAAAAAAAGAAATAATTAGATTTGGTGACCTCATTGTCCATTTAAAATCAGTTAACGAAATTGTTTTCTGATTTAACCAAAGTTTTTATCATTTATATTTCCTGGAATAGCAATATATTACGATTTAAAAAAATGAGCTGTGGCCAAATAACCGACCGACGATTTAAAATAAATTAATTTCCAAACAACATATATACCATATATATAAAGTTTAAAAAAACATATTTATAAAACTTGACTAAAATATACTATCTTGGTTTTTATTTTTAGTTTAATTACTCAATTATTAATTATTATTGTATTTTAAGTGAAAAATTTCCGACAATGAATATAAAATTAATACTTTGTAAACTACCACTTCCGGTTTCCGGATATTTACCAAAAGTTGATGAATTCATCGTACTGATGCATTAAGTAAATATACCAAATTTTATCAACATTTTTTGAGCCGTTCAACACATAATGGGTAGACGGACAGACGGACAGACATCAATCTAAACATATTTTTTTTCTGTGAACAAAATGCATGATTTGTGGAGATATGTAAAAATCTCCACATGTGAAGTTTGGTGTGAAAACAATACCTTCCCTTCCTATCGTCGCTTGGTAAAAATGAACACTGAACATAAATATTTCAAAGAATATTGTACTAGAATTAATATGAATATTTTTGTATTCATTATCCAAAATGTAAAAACAGATTCTCTGAACAAATGTAGAGAACTTAATAAACCCTTGTAATCCAAGGTGCCACTGTATACTAATTTATTTATTTACATTTTATTGAAAATAAAATATCTTATTTAGTGATCTTATTAAAAAATTATTAAAAATAAAAGTAAAATTTATTAAATTTAGAGAAATTGTTCTCACAGTTGGCTTATAGAATTGCTTAAGTCATCATTAAAGGAAGCAATATTATATTATATTAAAATGATTAGATTTCAATTGCATAATAACCAATTAATTTACTTTATGATAAGCAAGAGGCGGGCATCTAATATAATTTATCATTTGATATTAAATTATAGTAAACTTAGAAGTTGAACATTTCAGGACTTACTAAGTATTATTTTAAAAATTTTAAATTTAAAATAAACTGCAAATAATGTTTAATATAAATAATAATTTTTAATTTTTTGATTTTTAATTATTTACAATATGGTTATTGTATTAAGATGAGATAAATATTTTTATTAAATCTATTTAAAAATAATCTTATTAAAAATTTAATTTTGATTTCAAAGTTATTTACCTAAATATATTTTATAATTTATGATTGTTAATAGACAAGTAGATTGAAATAATTAAAATAAAATAATTTTTTACTATCTATATTATCGCAATCACGAAAATTTTCGATGTTGAGATTTTGATGTTATTGTATGTTTTGAAGGTCCCTGAGTCATTTTGTGTGTGTGTGTGTGTGTAGACAAGATTATGCAAAAACGGTTTTAGCTAGAATCATGAAATTTGGTTTACGGGCATTTTTCAAAATTCGTAGTTTTCTATCAACTTTTGAGAAATGTAGCTCAACCGGAAGAGAGTAATTACTTACAATATTTTGATTTTTTTCCCACTAAAGTGACCGTAAATATAATATATGTTTGATAGTTTTTCACAAGATTAAAAATTGTATAAAACTGCTGCTTGAATCGCTGAAAGTACCGGAATTATTTTTTTATCTGCAAATCACGCACCAGCACGTGACCAGGTGTCATCAACAGAGTCAAACACGCGCTGGTTTAATATATATTGATTAATTTTAATTTATAATTAATTAAATAAATATAATATATGTTAATTAATCAAATTTGCGAGATAGTCCAGTGGAGACACTCCAGATTATTTTTTTTATTTTACTATCGATATGACAATGGGTAAAAGTTATATTTTACAATGTTCCAGGTATTTACAAAGAAGATTTCATTAAACCTTTAAGTTCTTTGGTAATATATGTAAAATATTTATATTTACCTCCACCTACTTATATCACCCTCTAGCGGACATCTAATTACTCATTTATTATTTATCTATTTATATGTGTTATCGACATCTAATTTACTCATTTTATTATTTATCCATTTATATGTATTTTATTTATTTATAACTTGTAAAATAATTTAAAAGAAATAAACTTGAAAATTAATTATTCCTTTTTGGATATAATAAATTCTGTTGTTATTATTTTACAAATTAATTTTCAATTTTAAAATGGAAAAAAAAATTTTTTATGTACATATTGTAAAAAAGGAAGAAAATGAATATGATATTTCTGGGTTGTCCGAAGACAAAGAACTATGGTATAGGTTACCAGAAGAATCAAGGAAAGTTCAAAATCATCCCATATTACTTTCAAATTCTATAATTAAGAGTTCAATGCTGGCTATAAAACCCATTCAAGGATATCGTAAAATTGGTATAAAATTAAATGAAGAACTTAAAAAAATTTATTTTGATGAAGGTGAAAATATTTCTTTTAATAAAATTCCGTTAGAAGAAATTTCTAATGAAATCAACTTCGATCAAGAAGAAAAGAAAAATTTGCAAATGGAAATTGAAAAATTACAACTACAGCTAAGTGCAACTCATTTTAATTTTTATGATATTGAAAAAAAATTAAATTTAGAAAAATTTAATAAAAATCAAGATCCAATAATTTGGATTCAAAAATTTGAAAATGAATGTTTTAGAAATAATATAGTGAATGAGACTAATATTATTGAAACACTTCGATTTTATATACTAGGCATATCAAAAGACTGGTATGATACAAATTTAACAAAATTTGGATTAAATAAATGGAATCTTTGGAAAGAATCTTTTTTAAATACATTTAGAGACATAAGTTGGATTAAAATAAAAAAAGCTTTTGATTTTAAATATTTAGGAGGGTCCATCATCGATTATGCAATTACAAAAGAAAAACTATGTATTGAAATAGAGAACGGTGGAACAATACAGTCTAGGATTCATATGATAGTTATGGGACTCCCTGAAAAATTTCAAAATAGACTAGATTATGAAAAAATAAAAACAATTGAAACATTGTTTTCCGAATTAAAGAAAATTGAATATTTATCAAATGAATTTAATAAAATTAAAACGAATTATAATAAAAATTTTAATAAAAACGAAAATATAGATAAAAATAATACAAGTGATACAAAAAAAAAAAATTTTCGTGCTCAATTTGCGAATCTTTTGGTTGGCCAAACCTTTATCACTCTGAAAATATATGTAGAAATAAAAATTTAAAGATAAAACAAGAAAGTAATTTAAATGAAAAAGAAGAAGATTTTAAAATAAATGAAAGCTATGATTCTTTAAACTAAAAAGCCCGGAAGAATTTAATCCACTTATAAAAATAAATGTATTAATAGACAATAAGTATAATATAAAAGCTATTTATGATAGCGGGTCGAATGTAAGCTTACTAAATAAAAAACTTTTAAATATTTTAAAGTTAAAATTAGAAAAAAACAAATCTATATTTAGAACACTTAGTGGTAAAAATTTCTGTCAAGGCCGGGCAAATATTAGTTTGAAAATCGGAGAGATTACGGAGAATCTAAATACTTATGTAATTAAAAATAACAAATTTTCTTATGATTTACTGTTGGGACTCGACGCAATAAAGAAATTCAGACTCATACAAAATGAAAATTTAAAAATTTTTCAGAAAATAGATGATGAGAATATTATAAAAATAAAACCAACAAATATAAAAAATAATGTTAACGATTTTCAAATAAATATGAATGAATTGGATTATATAGAAGATAAAAATAAAATTATAGAATTAAAAACAATAATAGAAAATTTCAAAAATATATTTGCTAAAAATAAATTTGATGTTGGAAAAGTAAAATGTAAAGAAGGTGAGATTAAATTAATTAAAGAGGAATATATTAATTCACGACCTTATAAATGCAATATAATAGACGAGAGAGAAATACAAAATCAGATAAAAAAATTATTAGAGGCAAAGTTAATTGAGGAATCAGATGGAGGTTTTTCATCACCAGTTACACTTGCATTCAAAAAAGAGGATGGTCGGAGGACAAGACTTTGTATTGATTACCGAAGATTAAATAAATTGATAATACCAGAATGTTTTCCATTTCCAACTATAAATGATGTTATTGAAAAGATACCTAATTGTAAATATTTTTCGATAATTGATATAAATTCGGCTTTTTGGAACATTCCTTTAAGAGAAAATGATCGAGAGAAAACCGCATTTATTACAAAATTTGGGAAATTTAGGTTTAAAGTATTACCATATGGTCTTAAAAATGCTCCAGCGATTTTTCAAAGGACATTATCTAATATTTTAAGAAGGAATGGTTTAGACGAATTCTCTATAAATTATATCGATGATATCTTAATATTTTCAAAAACATGGGAGGAACATATGAAACATATAAAAAAAACTTTTGAAATACTAGACGAAGTGGGTTTCAAACTAAAATATGAAAAATATAAATTTGCTTCTAATTCAGTGAAATATCTTGGACATTTCATACAAGAAAATAAAATATCACCAGCAATTGAAAATTTGGCTGCTATTAGAAAACTAAACAAACCAACAGATAAATCTGGTGTAAGGAGTATTTTAGGATCAATAAATTTTTTTTTAAAATATATTGAAAACAGTACAGAAAAATTTGAACCACTTCATCGATTATTAAAAAAAAATGTAAAATTTGAATGGACAAAAGAATGTGATGAAAGTTTTAATTTAATTAAAGAATATTTATGTTCCTCACCCATTTTAGCAATATATGATACAGACAAAGAAATAATAATTGAAACA
Organism: Labia minor; assembly: GCA_963082975.1. Classification (NCBI taxonomy): domain Eukaryota; kingdom Metazoa; phylum Arthropoda; class Insecta; order Dermaptera; family Spongiphoridae; genus Labia; species Labia minor. The sequence goes on from OY720349.1 coordinate 28,859,820, forward strand.
GATGCTAGTTTAAAAGGAATTGGTGCAGTATTGAAACAACCACAAATTAATGGTATGTTGCATCCAGTTGCTTATTTTTCTAGGAAACTATCAGAAAAAGAAAAGAAAATGGATATTATTCACCTGGAGTGTAAAGCAATTAAAGAAGCAATAAAATATTGGCAATTTTATGTCATGGGCCGAGAATTTAGAGTTTGTACGGACCATAAACCCTTAGAAAATTTAAGAACAAAGAGCAGAACAGATGAAATATTGGGAGATTTAGTCAATTATCTATCTCAATTTAATTTTAAAATCATTTATAAAAAAGGGAAAGACAATATTTTGGCAGACCTTTTATCAAGACAGCCAATATTAGAATATTTTGAAAACGAAGACGAAATTAAAGTAGTAAATTTAATAGAAATAAAAAAAATAATTGAAGATCAAAAAGAAAATTTTAAAGAAATAGAAAATGATAAAAAAAACAGAAAAACGAAATAATATTTTTTTTAAAAATCTAAATAACAGAGCAAGGATATATATTTCAATTGACTTTGGTATAAAATTAATAAAGCTCGTTCATGAATATTATGGTCATATAGGAAATGCTCAATTAAAAAGGAAAATAAGACCCTACTATTATTTTAAAAATATGGATCGATTAATTAATTCATTTTGTGAAAATTGCAAGATTTGTAAAGAAAACAAAACTCGTAAAGGAAGAACAATTGGATTAATGTCGAAATTAGGGCCTCCAAGTAAACCCTATGAAATTATGTCCATTGATACGGTAGGAGGATTCGCCGGGAACAGATCACCGAAAAGATTTATGCACATTTTAGTGGATCACTTTAGCAGATACGCTTGGATCTCCACTTCGACAGGTCAAGACGCTAAAGAATTTATCAAATTAATAGATCCAGTTACAAAAGAAAATGAAATTAAAATGATTTTGACAGACCAATACTCTGGATTTAATTCTGAAGAATTTAAAAACTATTTAAATAAAAAAAATATACAACTTGTATTTACATCAATAGATTGTCCCCAATCTAATGGCCTAAATGAGAGACTAAACCAAACTCTTGTTAATAGAATAAGATGCAAAATAAATAGTGGTGATAATAGAGCATGGTCTAAAATCGCAGAAGATTGTACAAAGGAATACAACAAGACAATTCATAGTTCAACAAAATTTGAACCTGAATATTTACTTTTGGGTATAAAATCAACAATTTCTCCTATCACTTTTGGGGAAGATAATCTGGAACAGGCCAGGAAAGAAGCTTTTAAAAATTCCTTAAAAAGTTTTTACACTAATAAAGAAAGGATAGACAAAACTAGAAAAGAAAAAGAATTTAAAATAGGCGAGATGGTATACATCGAGAATGGGAATAAAATAAACCGTAGGAAAACGGATAAAGTAAGGATGGGCCCATTCAGAATAACAAAAGAATTTCCACATCCATATACGAGGTTGACTGTGGAAAAAAAAGAAAAAAATTATCAAACTGTTTCCACTGCAGTAAATTGACACCTTTTTCTTCTGAAGAAAAAGCCTAAGGGGGTAAGATGTAAAATATTTATATTTACCTCCACCTACTTATATCACCCTCTAGCGGACATCTAATTACTCATTTATTATTTATCTATTTATATGTGTTATCGACATCTAATTTACTCATTTTATTATTTATCCATTTATATGTATTTTATTTATTTATAACTTGTAAAATAATTTAAAAGAAATAAACTTGAAAATTAATTATTCCTTTTTGGATATAATAAATTCTGTTGTTATTATTTTACATATATATAATGATACATTTTCGTTCACATTCTACATTCACACTTGTACATGCACACCCTCCGACGGAATGTCCCTAGACATCCCCAAGCGCTTTACGTTTGTCTTTGTGTTGTCATAGGTTTTAGTAGGTCATTTGTAAGTATGTTTGGGTGATTAGTTAGTCTTTCTTTGTATTTAATGATACATTTCCTTGACTCGTCTTTTACTAAAATAATAAAATTAATAAATTTAATGACCTAATATAATATTATTAAGAAATTTTCTTATTTAATTATACAATATATGAGACAAAAATAAATAGATTTATTGATTATTAAAGAAATTTCAACATTTTATCATTTATAGTTAGATGTTAGATCGATCTGGTCTTTAGTGTCATCCCACATATAAAAACTTTATAAAATTAATTTTTTGAATAATTTTTCTTTCTATATGAATATATATATATATATATGAATATAGGTAATACTAATTATAGTATATATTTTATCAGATACAAACGTAAATAAAAATAAAAAGTGTTCATAGAGAGATATTTTAATTAAAATCAAACTTGACAAATTTGAAATAGAAGTCAAATAAATATAAATTCGCCTTCTTCATTATTATTTGTATATACGTCTTTATAAATGTCAAATGCCCTTTGAGTCTTCTAAATAAATAGAATAAATGAATAAATAAATAAATAAATATGAAAGTATATTAATAGGTGCTTCAGAATATATATATATATATATACTGTGGAGGAAAATAAAAAGATAAAAACATAAGAAGGTATTTAAATGAATTGCAATTTGTTTGTTTATTTGGCATTCATATTTCAAATAATTATTTTATTATAGAAAATAATTATAAGAGCTTCGAAATATAATTTCAAAAAATATTTATTTATTTTATTTTATTTTATTTTATTTTATTTTATTTTATTTTATTTTATTTTATTTTATTTTATTTTTTTTTTTTTTTTTGATTAAGGAAAATAAAAAGATTCATGTTTAATTTAATATTTAAAAAATATTTTTAATATCCTATTCAGATAATATTTATTTAAAATCTACCTCATTAAACTTCTTTCATCGACTATCAGCTTGAAGAGATGGAAATTGAACTGCCGAATTAGCGTGATGCACCCTTTAGCGACGTTTAGATTTAAAAAATGTAAAATATAATTAATTCAAATTAAATAAAAATGAGGAAAAAATGTAAGAAAGAAATTTAAGAATGTTAAAATTAAATTAAAATCTTGCTCTCATTTTGATTAGTGAAATAATTATATTTAAAAAAAAAAACAACTCATTTTAATAAATTCCAAGTTAATATTATAATAAATGATTCAAATTAATTTTGTTTTCGTTTTCAATTACTTACTATAATTATTTATAAGTATTTGTTTTTTGTTAAATTTTCAATTTCATTAATGTCGGTAATCATTGGAGGATAGTGTAGTGTTTATATTAGGACGATGTAAACTTTTATAGCTGAATGAAACATTTTATCTAAATGAATAGTCATCATAGAATTTTCTAATACTTGAAGTTAATTTAATTAGAAATAACCGAATAAGTAAATTGTGAAAAATGAAATTATACAATATTTCTAAAATTATTGTGTCTGAAAAATTTATTAATTATTGTATTATATATAGTAAGTATAATTTTTAATCAATAATAATAATGGGCAAGAGTGAATAAGTAGTTTATGAGTTTATTTATCAATCTATATTTCTACAATAAAAATAATTGAATGTTTTTATGTGTGATATAAGAATATTTGATATATACAAAGCATTAATTTGGACCAATTTTTACATTAGAAGATGAGCACAAACGATTTTTTTTTACTTTTACACATTTATTTAATTTTCCTACTTATTTATGTATACCACTATTAAAAAGATTCAGCAATTGATTTGTGACATTTTTACAATGTAGTTTGTGTGTGTTTGTCGATGAAATGGCAGTAATTTATAATAATTTCAATAGAAAACACACTCACCATTCAATGTTTACACATCGTTTGTCTGACCGAGGTCGTTAAGAGTGCATACTCGCACACGGACACCAACTGACTGACGGAGCGCTCGAATCGATAGGAACCCCTGGCAATAGGCAACCGGCATCACTTGCTTCCAAAATTTAAACTTTGAATGATTAAAAATATATCTTTTATTTTCTTGAATATAATTTTCTCTTTTTTAAATTGAATAATTTTTGTTTTATTTATTTATATAGTGAATATAAATATCATGTCTTTTTAAAAGTGAATTATTAAAAATATAATTTATAAAATCTTGAATGTTTATGAAATCATTCTGGAATTAATTCTATGTTTTGATTTTCTTAGGTTTTATTTAGTTTTAATAAATAATCATTAAAAGAAATTATATTTTCGTCTCTCTGTAGATAAATGACATATTTGACTTTGTACCCACACGAAATAGAAGATCAGTCAAATTTTTATTATTTTACAAAGACCCCTTGCCATGTTTTTCGGTTTGGGGTAGACCTCCTTTTTTTAGAGCCTTATTAATAAATCGAAAATATTTAAGAGCCAAATCGGAAACAAAATTAACTTTTTTTATTTTGTTTTTTGAATTGAATTATAAGATAATATAATGTAAGTAAATATCGTAGACCCTCATTTTCATTTCATGGACCCCCAAATTTTTTATTCGCTTGCGTAAACCCCTTGTAGGTCGCCATAGACCCCATTGAGAACCACTGGTATAAATGGACAATTATCCGATAAACAAGAAAATATAAATAAATAAAATACATATCATTCTGATTTAATTTTTTTAACTTAAAGCTTGTTTCTTTTGCTAATCTTTTAACTTGAAGCTGATATAATTCAAAATCCCTAATTAACTAATTAATAAAAGTGCTTTATTTTTTAATTGTTTTATTTTTATTTGGTTATAGAATTTTGGGAAACAAAATTTTTTAGTCTTACTGAAAGATATAAAAAAATGACAATATAAAAGAAAAAACAGTTTTTTTTTTACAAAAAATGTCTAGAAATAATAAATTTAGGTTTATCTAAATTAATTAAAGTTAATGAAAAAAGAGATTACTAAGATAAGAACTAAGGGAAAACTCATTAGTATTTTCCTTCAACAAATACGATAGACAAAAGTATATGCAAACATTCAACCACTACTAACTCTTAGACTGTCTGCACATTGATCGGCGGAGAATTGGTGATGTAGAGATTGAGATTGATTTAGAAAGTCAAATTCACCTTTTTGTGCCACCTGACCTATTTTTAATTAGTTTAGAAATGAATCTTTTAAAAATAATTTTTTTTATAAAAAATATTCTTTAGTTTTTTAATAATTTCGATCTACAGTAGTAAATACAACTGCTATCGACGAGAAGATATACCATTAAAAAAATCAACAGATTTAAAATTATGTTGCTAACTTTATGATTTATAATAATGATGTTAAGAAACCTTTATTTACAATTATTTCCACTATTTTGTTTCTATATATTCATATATTCTATATATTGACTACATGGTATGTAAATGAAAGTATTAAAATGATAATTGAATTGTATTGTACCCGTTTGAGGCGGCCAATTTTCAATTTTAAAGAGAATTTTAATGATCATACGATTCAATGCGCCTGAATTAAATCTCAATGACGAACTGACAGAAATAAAATCAGTGTTCAATGGGATGTTGGGAAATGAAAATATAAGAAAAAAAAAACAATTTATTTAAGCTATCCTATTGCATATTAATCAACTTAACGGGTATTTTTTGGACCCGAGGAAAAATATGTCTTCTATTGGTAGAAAATTTATCTATAACTACTAGAGTAATTGAAGAAAAATTTAAATCGCAGAATTAGAGTTAATTAGTAAGTATATGAGAGATAAGTAGATTAACAGAATAAATAAAATTGGGTCGAGGAAGGGCGGTGAACATGGCGACTTATATCCAACTTCAAACTTTGGTAAGATTGCCGTCAAGGTAACATGAACAGGGCCGGGAAACTTCATGGATTATCCAGAAAGAGTGTCAAAAAAATATTAACTAGAGAATGAGGGATTTTCCGGATCTCTAATTCATCGGAGCGCACTATTCGAATTCAGAAGATGGTCGATAATGTGGAATAATTCATTTCTAAGAACACTTTATTTAGAATTTATTTAGATGAATTCTATTGACCAAGCTGGAGCGAAGGGGTATATTGAAATACCCCCTCCCTTGAAGTATATAGTTCTACTACAATAATAATATTCCAACCAAATCTCTAAAGTGACCCTGATAAATAGGAATAATTAATCATGAATATAGTTTATTCAAAGAGAAGTTGAATATATAATCTGTAACTTGACATTCTGGTGGATTAAGATTGAAGCTGATTCGTTGGTTGAACGAAACAGTGTTAATTCGATCGAGGAAGGAACGCGAAAACCGATAATAAGTAGGCAATAGTTGCAGGTGAATGATAATTAATTTGATATTATAATTCCATTATTTTAATTATTTTAGTGAATTATTATTTATAAAGATTAAAATTATTTTGTATCTATATTATTTGAGAAATTAATTTTGTTTACAGATTTAGACTATATTGCGATGATTACACAATTATTATTATAGAAATAAGATTTAAATTATTATTAAAATTTCAGGGTGTAAGATTTTGAAATTTTAATTATTAATAATTCATTTCAATTTCTACTATTAGTTCACAATCTCACTTTTTCTCTTGTATATACAAATTTTCAATCGATAAAAAAAAATACTTTTTATTCCTCCACCTAAATTCAAATACATTTATTTAAACTTGTAGAGAATGAGATTGAAATGTTAATTCAGTTTTTTTAGATATTATTTCCTTAATTAAATTTTAATTTTATATCATAAAACAAATTAGTGAGAGGCAGCTTAGTCGAGAGTGTATCGTGGCAATTTTCTATACATGAAGTCGGCGTTCGATTCCAACTATGAACAAATTTTTCTAATAAATTCAATTAAACATCAGCTGCCTCCCGTTCCAGGAACTGACAAGTCTAGTTCTATATAACAATGCACCAGCAGGATTACTTCAAAAATAAGCAACCACACTTAACAATGGATCGTGATTAGAAGAACAATAGTACTCCAGGTGGTACCCAATCCACCCGTCACCAGGCGACAACCGGGTGTTATTCTGGAGAACCCGGATCTTCACGAGCACACAAAAAGAAGAATGAAGAATGAAGTTAACACCTAAAAAACATTCATAAGAACAACAAGAAGTAATGGAAGAAAATTCTTAAACTAACAGAAACATGAGAGCTTTGCGTGATCCTAGATGGTCCAAACGCAAATAATAATAATAATAATAATAATAATAATAATAATAATAATATTGTTGTATGGGGAGTCAGAGCGAGAATTGGCAACATTAATTAACACCACTAAATTGTTCAGTGATGACATAAAAATGAATTTTGGAATGGATAAGTGCGCGATGCTTCACGTGGCTAGAGGTAAGATAACTCATTCAAATCTAATAATACATGGTATATCTCAACTAACACCTGAAGAGCTATACAGATATCTAGGTATGCAACAAAACCTTAATATAAGTCATACAGTTATGAAGAATGAGCTTACCACCAAATATAAGTCTAGGCTGACCAAGCTATTGAACTCAAAGTTGAATTCAAAAAATATGTTTAAGGCGATCAATACTTGGGCAGTACCTTTGCTTACCTACTCATTTGGCATAATTAAGTGGAGCAAAGCGGACTTGGATGAATTAGACCGATTAACTCGCCGAATGCTATATAAATTCAATTGTCATCACCCTAAGTCAGCAATCGAACGCCTTTATCTCGCTCGGAGAGATGGTGGCCGTGGTCTATTAAACATCTCGCAACTATGCAAAAAGCAAATTAGAATGATGCGCTCCTATTTCCAATATCATGCTAATCCTAAGATCGATAGATTAGTAAAAATAGACAAATTTACCCCGCTCCAACTAAAGCAACAGGTAATAGACGATGTAGTTGAACCGTATGAGAGCCTCATAACATCCTGGAGAGATAAAATACTCCATGGGAAATATCCCACTCAATTGAGTGACCCCAATGTCGATAGGGAGACATCACTATCAATGTTTGAAAAGGGCTACCTATTCCCACCAACAGAGGGATTTATCACAGCAATTCAAGACAAGACAATCAGGACGCGTAATTATGAGAAAAACATCCTCAAGTTGAACGTAGTTGATCGATGTAGGAGATGTGGGAAACCTGGGGAAACAGTAGAACATCTCACTGGTGAGTGCTCTAGCGGATAATGTCTACACTTGTAGACATAACCAAGTGGCAAAAATCCTCCACATACAAATTTCCCTTAAGTGCAACCTTATTACTATCCCGGAACCCTATTACAAATACTCACCTCCCACGGTCTTAGAATCCGATTCCTATGTGCTGTACTGGGATTGTCCCATAATAACCGATAAATCTATTGATTACAATCGCCCTGACCTTCTGTTGATTGATAAAAAAGAGAAAAAGGCAACAATAATAGAGGTGGGCATCCCTTTGTCCCACAACGTCTCAAAAACCGAGAAGGAGAAATATTACAAATATCAAAACCTTGCTATGGAGCTGAAATCTCTGTGGAAGCTGACAAGTGTCAAGATAGTTCCAATAGTGATGTCGGTAGAGGGAGTATCTCCAGTGAAATTTAAAGATAATTTAAAGGTATTAGGACTATCGGATAAACTCTCCATCATTATCCAGAAAGCAGTTATTCTACAAACGTGTTATATTCTTAGAAAAGTCCTAATGCCCTAAAGGAAATATAAAGGTTGTTGTGGGTTAGGGTGAATTCCCTCTCCATCGCAACCGTGAGCCTAGTTCTCAAAAAAGAATTAACTGACACTAGAGAGTGTTGAGGATTTCTGAGGAAAGTGATAATAATAATAATAATAAAACAAATTATTTTTTATAAAATATTAGCAGGATATAAATATGTCTTGCAATGGCTGCAGTTAGCAGAGGGTCGGGTTAAATGTTATATGCCTTTGGATCAAATCTTGATTAAGCAAAATTTTTATCTTTATTTGAATTTAAAATAATTTTGAATATTTTAAATAAATTTTTAGCAGTTTTAAGTAGGAATTGATTTTAAAAACTATTTTTTTTATATTACTTGTTTCATTAATTCCATTCTACTAACAATACTCTGAAGAATAGCTTGTATATATGGTATATATATATATATATATATATATATCCATAAAATTAGAAAAGTTATAAAAAATTTATTTTCATGCCTTCTTTGCCAAATATTTAATTTTTTTTTTAATACCATCACCTTTTTACGAGGATAAAAAAATTGTCAATAGAATTGATTTATTAACCATTAAGTGACAGGATCATTCGATCCTCATGCGCCCTCCTTGTCAGTAATAGTGACCTGAACTTAAGCGTCCACTACATTTATCACAGCTGTCGCAGAATATTTAGAAATCCACTCAAAAAAATTTCTTACAAAATCCGTATCGAATTTCATTAAAGATATAATCAAGAGAGATTCTCGAAGAGAAAAGAAACCCAAAAGAAATGAAATTTCTTTATTTTTTCACACAAATAAGAAGTATTTCTCTTTTAAGAAAATACTAGCTTTTGGAGAGAGTATCACATAACTTTCACTTATCACACCCTATATATATATAAGTTAATAATAATAATAATAACAATCTATATCTTTATATAATAATTATTTTAAAATGATAACTAAATTCAATTAAAATATACATATAATATCATATAATATATATTAAATTAAACTTGATTGAAAACTTTTAGAATAAATTATTATTAATTATTTAAAATATTGAATATTATAAATTAAATTAAATATTTACTAAATATATTTTAATGATTCTGGCAATTAATATAATATATAATAATCATATAAAATTTGAATTCAAATATAATAATAATTTTTTTGTAATTATGTGTAGTTATAATATAGTATATTTTTTTTAATATCAATAGAGCCATTTTAATTAAAATATTGATTATTCATTTTCCTAAAGTTAATTATTAATTTTATTCATATTTTATCTTTTTAAATCATTTATGATTATTAACCATGAGAAACGGCTAGTAATCTAAAATAAATATAATTAAATATATTTTGAATATTAGAGTACTTTAAAATGAATAAAATCTTCTTGGTATTAAATATTAATAATATTTGACTGTGATAGACGAGAGTTTATTCAAAATCATTCAAATAGAATAAAATATTTTATAAGTAAAGTAAATATATAAATATGATTTATATTGAATATTTTTTTTTTAATTTATTTTATTTTTTTTATAAAAAAACTATTTCATTATATTTCATTTATATTCGAAAAGAATTTAAATCGCGGTTGCCTGTTATCATCCAGTAAAGGGAATCAAAATTAAAATATATAAAACAATTATTATGCATTTTGTATTTTATGATTTTGAGACATGGCCAATGACCCTGGGGGACGAGGTAAGATGAGAATAGGATTCTTCGCATCATTTATTAGCCAAAAATAGAAGAGGTTACTGGAGAATGACAGACTGCATAACGAGGAATTGTATGACCTCTAGACATAGATAGGGTTATAAAATCGAGAAGGTTGCAATGGGCAGGGACACGTGGCTAGAATAGGAGAAGAAAGAATGGCGAAAAATATATTAGCGGGGAGACCGATTGGGAGACGTCCGCTTGGAAGACCAAGGACGCGGTGGGTGGACAATGTAGGACGGGACGTGAGAGACCGGAGAGGGTAGGGGTTGGATGTTTATGGCTCAGGATAGGGATACTTGGAGAAATGTGGTTGCTGCGGCCAACAACTTTCGTAGTTTCGTAGAGCCATAGAGATAGATAGAATAATAATTAATTTTGTTAATTTATATACCATGAGATGATATATATATACATTATAATTTTCATGTGTATGTTTGAGAATTTTATTTATATAATAAAAAAAAATATTCTAATAGTAAAGAAAATTATTTTCAAATTTATAAATATATATATATATATATACAAGGGTGGGGTGAAAAGTTTCCGGCCTGACCAAGAAAAACGATGTTTTTAAATTTTTTTTTGCTTTATTTTTCAACATTCAAAATAGCTGAGACCTGTACGATGTCAGCTGAACGTGTGCGAAATATTTTGCACAACCAATTGAACATGGAAAGCTGTGTGCAACGTGGGTGCCGCGTTTGCCAACGTTAGGCCAAAAACTGTTTCGAAAAACCATTTCTACCGACAATTTGGCGCTGTAGGCGTAATCCAAACGAATTTTTGCGTCGATCCATAACTGTTGATGAACTTAAAATTAATTAATTAATTAATTAAATTAATTAGAACACATTTATGAGAAATGTATCGGTGTTGATGGAGATTATGTTGAAAAATATAGCAAAAAAAAAAAAATTTCAAAACATCGTTTTTCTTGGTCAGGCCGGAAACTTTTCACCCCACCCTCGTATATATATATATATGTTATAAAAAAAATAAAAAAAAATTTCGCTCAATTTTAATTGATTTCTCGAATAGGAAATAGTGAATATCTAAGAATTACGTGACCTTTAAAATCGAGGAGTTTCTGTTAAGCGAGAGAAGTAGTTTGATACTTAATATATTTTTTTGGACCGAAGTAAATCTAACAAATCAAAGATTATAAAATTCCATTCAGCTGTTCTTGAGTAATAAATGATGTAACCAAGCCGACTTTATAGTACGTATATATCTATAGTATATATAGATATATACTATATATATATAAAATAGAGAATATTGTCTAGAAAGGTAATTTATCTTTTCGATTGTAATATGGTTTCAGTATGTTTCCAGGTTTTTAGTATAATATAAAATAATGTCATCTTCCTACGAGTTTTCGGGAAACTATTTTGAAATATATTTCGCAAAGTAACGCTTATTGCACAATGCTATTTTATAATTAAACTTTTCATAATAAATAAGAAAATATGTACCTAAAATGGTATATCAATAGTTAATTAAAATAAGAGATATAGGATAACTATTCAACCAAGTATTATTATCAAATAAGTATGTGTATCTCTATTTTCTTTAACTTTTTAGAGATTATTTTAGTCGGAATATAAATTTACTTATTATTCATATTATTATAATATAATGGAACTTAAAATAAATTGAATATTAATTAAATCATCATATGAAAATCAAAATACAAGGTAAGTAAATAATGAATCAAATGATGTTTATTTTAAAACATTGCTGTAGAGTTTATACTTTAAAATAAGAATTTTTCTTTTATTTTTAAACACAACAACGAAGATAAAAATAACAACTTGATAATAAAGCTGATGCATCGAAAAAAGAAATATTTTGTGAAATTTTGGTAGATATTGTGCTGACACAAAACAGAAGGTTCCAGCCTTAATAGGAAGGGGAGACAAAATGCTTGAAAAGGTTCAAATGACTGTTGAAGCTTTACACTTCTTACACTCTTACGTTTTATTAGAATCATTTGAGAAAACCTTTTACTTTTAATACAAGGGAATGAACAATTTAAAATATGTAAAAAATACTTATGAAAAATAAATAAATATATAATAAAATAGTTGAATATTCATCCAGGATTTATAATCAAGTGAATTTAAATATAAAGTAAGAATTATTTGTGAAATATATAAAACATATTAATTTCAAATTTTTATTATGTATGTTTGCATGTGAAAGATTGAAAGAAATTAAATAAATAAATTGATTTAAAAAAAAAAATTAAAAAAATATTATTCATTTGAAAGTTTTTGCAGCTATTTAACTCTAAAAATAATATTTTGTAGTATTCTATTAATAAAAATACATATGCTATATACAAGGGATGGCGAACCTTTTTGGATGTCCGTGCCACAAAATTATATAAAATCTTTTTAAAGTAAATAACGTGCCACAAAAATTTGTCATAATTTTTTTCTCCACCACCTCTACCCCTTATAGCGTTAATATATAATCAAACTATCCTATATAAAAGTGTTATAATTAAAATATTAAAATAACAATATTAAACTTTATACCGAAAAAATAAAATGATTAATAAATAAATCTGTAGTGTCTCCACCACTCGACTATTTGAATTGGATTAATTAACAAATATATTATATTTAAATTAAATTTAATTATTTAAATTATAAATTAAAATTAATAAATAATATTTATTAAACCATCGCGTGTTTGGCTCTTTGTTGATGATACCACGTCACGTGCTGGCAAGGGTCAGTAAACGTGCTAAAAAAAATTAATACCGGTATTTTCAACCCATCAAGCTGAAATTCTATATATAGCAGTTTTATACAATTTTTAATCATGTGAAAAACTATCAAACATATATCTTTATTTTTACGGTCACTTTAGAGGAAAAGAAATGAAAACGTGGTAGATAATGACCATCTTCCGGATGAGCTTCATTTCTCAAAGTTGATAGAAAACTACAAATTTTGAATAATGCCCGTGTATCAAATTTCATAATTCTAGCTCAAACCGATTTTGCGTAATCTTGTCTACATACACACACACACACACACATATATATATATATATATATATATATATATATATACATTTTTCTCAAATTTAGAGAAAATAACCCAGGGACCTTCAAATCATATAAAAACATCAAAATCTCGAAATCGAAAATTTTCGTGATCTCTCGTGAGATAGTAAAAATTTGGAATTTATTTGTGGTAAAAACATATCTAAAAATATATCTATCCTAAAAATTGTTTATTATTTTTTTTATTTTTATTTTATGAAAATTCTTTAATTGATTTTAGATTATAGTGGTGTGAATTCACTATATTATTTCCAATATTTAACTGAATTTTAGGTAAATTCACATTTGACATTTTTAAAAGAAATCCTTCTTGTTTTATATTATCTTAATAACTTTCAGATGATATACAAAAATTTCAGAAATTATTAAGATATTATCACAATGAAAAAAGTTATAATTATTCAAAAAATAATCTTGTCTATGTGTGTGCCATCAAAATTTTCAAACGTGCCTTAGGTTTGCTACGCCTGCTCTATATATACTTATAATATTAATTACCTTAAGTGCAAATCATCAATTGGTACCTTCAAACAAATATGTTACAGTCTGTTTTTGGTTATTTAACAACCTACTCAGTTTTTAAACCAGGGGTGGCCAACCCGCGGCCCGCGGGCCGCATGTGGCCCGCCGTAAACATTTTTGCGGCCCGCGAGATTCATCACACTTTTCTATTCTGCGCCCTCATGAAACAAATATCGCACTAGTGAAATAAATATGATTTCATTTTTTTTATTTCGTTGTTTCTTTTTTAATTTTTAGTATTATATATTTTTTACAATGTGCATTCAGTATCATCATTATTATTATATTATATATGTTTATATGTAAAAATAATAGTAAACATAATAAAAATTCATTATTTTTCAATTTGTCACACCAAACAATATCTATAATGGGTCTAAATCTAATATGGGTATGTATAATTTTATATGCGGCCCGCGAAGTTATGATGCATTTCCAAAGTGGCCCGCAAGATCATTTGGGATGGCCACCTCTGTTTTAAACATTAATATTTAATTACTTTATTTTTATACTTTTTTTGATAAAAACTCTTCAAAATCCACGAGGATCTAATTTTATCTTATAAAATATAAATATTATGGGGCAGTTATTATTTAGATAATATATATAATATATGTTAATAATATCAATGAATGATTAGATCAGTCAAATATTATAAATATATGACATTTAATTTAAAATGATTTTACTTTTTAATCATAATTAAATTAATAAATAAATAATTAACTGATGATTATAATAAAAAAACACTTTTGTTTATTTTAGAAAGTTAGTTTTTCAAAAAATTTAACTTATTTTTGAATTTGTATTGAAAGGCTTCTTTTCATATACAAACTTGTGAGGGATGTGCTCCTTTCTACAGTTCCCTCCAAATCAAATAGAGTCAGAGATGTAATTGCTTTCCCGATGGAACCCTCCCAAACTGCAGTGATTTCGTTCCTCTTAATTTATCCAATTCTCTCTTAAAGAAGGAAATCCAGGAGTTACAATCTTAGTTGGAACTTTCTCATCTTCTCTGTGTTGTAATAGTTGAATGAGATTGATTGACAAATTGAAGTTTATAAGTCGATTGATATAGAAACGTTATTGATTTTCAAAACTTATATATATACTAATGGGAGAATTTTTTTGAAAAATGATAAAAAATAAAATGATTATATATCGGCATTTACGTATTTAAGTTTCTAACATCTTTTTATTTTGGAGCAAGGTTATTCACATATGCACAAATACTTAAGCGCAGTAGTATTATTTTAATCTTAAAACATGTTTTTCCATTAAAAACTTGATTTCGAAATTTCAATCGTTCTAAATACTTAACTCTAAATTCTGTTTCTTTTATTGTTTTGTTTTATATATAATACTAGCTGCTCTGATCACATTCGACACTCTTAGCACATAAATTGTCCCCAATATCTCTATTAAAATTAAAAAAGTTTCAAATTCAATCAATTATAGTCTTTGTTAACCTTTACTAATAATATATGATTTGATATTAACACACTATATGAGCGGGGCAGGTATTTGTACCCGTTGCGGGGACTGCCACTTATAAGCGGGGCGGGTATTTATACCCGTTGCCACTTATATGAGGGATATATATTAGTTATCGTTTAAAATAAGTAATTTTAAGTGACACAAGGTAAAATATATATTATATAAGTGGCAACGGGTATAAATACCCGCCCCGCTTATA
Organism: Labia minor; assembly: GCA_963082975.1. Classification (NCBI taxonomy): domain Eukaryota; kingdom Metazoa; phylum Arthropoda; class Insecta; order Dermaptera; family Spongiphoridae; genus Labia; species Labia minor. Next base: position 28,875,441 of record OY720349.1, read on the forward strand.
AGTGGCAGTCCCCGCAACGGGTACAAATATCCGCCCCGCTCATAGTGTGTTAAAAGATCATGAAATAAGATGTTAATGTTAATGATTTTAATGTTTGAACAAAATTTTATATATATTTGCATTGAAGATATCATTACAAAAATGTATATAATTGCTTTTATATTGAGACCAATCAATTAGGTAGAAGGTTTACCTTTTAAGTTTTTACAAAAAGTGAAACAGAAACGAACAAGTTCGATACAAAGTGTTTTATTGCTTTTCGAAATATTCTCCCTTAAAGTTGATTCATTTTTACATACGCTCAATCCAATACTGAAAATATTTTTTTCACTCTGAAGCCGATATCGTAGAAATATGGTTTTAAAAGATTCTTGAGCTGATGACAATCGCTCTCCGAGCATCTTTTGTTTGACAGTGGGGAACAAGAAAAAGTCATTAGGCGATAAATCTGGTGAATACGAGGAATGAAAAATTAATTCGATTTTTTTCTCCTTCAAATATTCAGTTGTTTGACGTGCTTTATGGGAACTAGCATTGTCGTGATGAAGAATTATTCGTCGTTTTTAATTCTTTTCCTTATTTCATCGGAGACTATTGGGAAATAAATTGTTGTATACCATTGGACATTAACAGTTCTTCAATCTTTCACAAAGAAAGTGGTGCAACAACTCATTAACACCACCTATTGTTGATTGTAAAAACTTAAAAGGCAACAAGCGTATTATTTAGAAAAAAGAGACCAAATTTTACAATTTTTATCTGTTAAAACTTCTTTGTTGTATGTAATAAATAATCTTCTTAGTATTTGTCCCTTGAGGGGTTTGGTGCTTTTGGACAACCTCCTGTCCATCTGTGATATGAACTAGAAGAAAACCTCCAGTCGACTTGTCTGAAGCCAAAGTGGTGGTGGTGAGGGGGGATATATGAAGGATTTTTTAATATTGAATTGATGGGATTTGGGATTTGTGATTAGGGTTTGGGACGCGACTTCCTCAATTGGAGGCGAGGAAATGTCGTGGCTTGCGTGAGCAGGGTTGCATCCCTGAAGTGGACCTGTCTCTATTGGGGCCATAGAGAGTGTCCACCCGCTACTCATGGGGCTGAGGTACAATTCTTTTCAAATTAATTTTATTGAAAACTCCGGAACTCTGGGTTTGCTAGTTGGAGATGCTCTACCATTTAAACTATCCTGCTCTTCAAATATGTAAAAAAATTAATATATTTAAAATTAAAGTGACATAAAATATTTTAAATAGATAAATCGTTTATTTAAATAAATCTTTAAACTTTAAACAATATATTTACAAATTCATTCTTTAATTAAAAAGATAAAAACAAAAATAATACAAAAACAATCAATATACACATCTGTTGGTCATTTGAAAGACAATTCAATGCACTATTCTCTTTTTGATAATCAAAAGGCCTCCTAACACAACCTAACATAACCTCTTCACTATCAATCTCTATAAAACATTATTTATTAATTAGTAACATTATTAATTAAAAAGAGAATATAACAAATTTTGAAAATTAATTAAATGAATATACTTAAAGAGATTTTTTATTTAATAAAATAAATAACGTACCTAATATTGAGGGAAAAAATTATTTTTGTTTTAAAAAGTAGATATTAGAAAAATAGATATAATAAATAAATATTTTTGGAGAAAAATAGTATTTATTTATTAAAATAATACTCAATCATGTTTTATGTTTAATTTTCAAATTTATAAACAATTGATTAATGATAATAGTAAATCATATAAAAAAAATTATTTGGTGAAAATTGGCTGAGAAATTGATAATAATTTAGTGTATATATATATATATATATATAGTTTACGTTTAAAGAAGGACGGATAAGAGATTTTTAGAAAAATTATAAAAAAAACAATTTTTTTTTTACCGACCGACGATAGGAATAGAAGGTATTGTTTTCACACCAAATTGCACATTTGGAGATTTATATATATATATATATCCAAGAATCACGCATTATGTTATCAAATAAAAATATTTTCAGCATCATGTTTGTCCGTTTATCCATTGTGTGCCAGTAAAGACTCAACGGATTTTGATAAAATTTGGTATATTTACCTAATGCATCAGTAGCATGAATTCATCAACTTTTGGTGTATATCCAGAAACTGAAAGTGGTAGTTTAAAAAGCTAATTTTCTATTCATTGTCAGAAATTGTTCTCTTAAAATAATAGAGATAAATAATTGAGTAATCAAACTAAAAATACAAACCAAGATATAAAATATAATTCAGTCATTTTAATTCAGATTTTTAAAATATTTTTTATACTTTATACATTTATATGGTATATGTTGTTTGAAAATTAATTTATTTCAAATCGTCGATCAATTCTGTGCCTGGCCACAGCTCATTTTTTAATATCAACATCATTGCTTATTAGTTTATTTGAGACTATTTTCGTGCTGGGAGTAATTCCAGGTAGGGCATTTTTTTCTATTTTGTTTGATATAAATTCTAATGTAATTTTGACTTTAAAAATATAAATATAAGAAGGAGGAAAGTTGAGAATCATTGAATTAAGCCATTAATATTTCAAGATGAATTGTCTCATCTTCAGCCCATTCAATATTTACTTGTTATCATGGAAATCCTGTTAAATATTAAACATTTAGCATTTACTTAACACACCAGTAACCTGATTCAAAGCATTATTATTTACACACATTCACGTAGTGATTTGAAAAGGATTAGGAAGCTATATTCAAGGTTATATCACACAAAATATTGTTGTTTAACATTGAAGATCCATTGAAATCTCAATAGGAAACGCTCGTGGATCACAATTAGAAAATGTATATCATTTATATATATAAATTAAATTGAACAATTGAAAAATCGATTTAAATGAAATGAAAGTTTCTAAAATCGATTTAAAATAAACATAATGTTAAGAATTGCTTTCCTTTAGAAGATAAAACAAGTTTATATTGGTCAGCTGACATTTTCCCAAGATTTAGCTGAGGATTATATTGAAAAAAGGATTTAATTTCATATGGAAAAATATCTTTAACAATAAACAATCTCAAAAGAAAAAAAAAATACAAAATATCATTTAAGCAGCTTTTCAAAGAATTGTTGAAATGTTAGGTGCCATTTTTTTAAAAATTTTTACATTGGATGATCAAACATAAAACGAGTGCCAGTTTTGAATATGAAAATCATTTCTTTGTTAAAATATTAAATATAATAATAAAATAAGTATATTTGCGATGTTTCTAATATATTGTATAAGTAAATCTAAAAAAAAAAACTTTAAATTTAAAATATGAGCTGTTTTATACATTATATGTATATATACATATATATATAAAGTATAAAAAAACATGACTAAATTATATTATTTTGGTTTGTATTTTTAGTTTAATTACTCAATTATTTATCTCTATTATATTTTAAGTGAAATATTTTGGATCAATGAATATAAAATTAATTACTTTGGAAACTACCACTTCTGGTTTCCGGATACACACCAAAAGTTGATGAATTCATGTTACTGATGCATTAAGTAAATATACCAAATTTTATTAAAATCCGTTTAGCCGTTCAAGTTACTACTACATCTTACTAAAAATATTTTTTTCTGTTAACAAAATGCATGATTCGTGGAGATATGAATAAATATCTACATGTGAAATTTGGTGTGAAACAATACCTTCCCTTCCTATCGTCGGTCGGTAAAAAAAGGGATATATTATTTTTATAATGGGGTTGAGACTTCTCTCCTAAAAACAAAATATTTAGCTTGTTTGGTTAAATATTAAATAATAGAATTTTAAAATTTAAATAGAAAATTTATTGTATTATCATTCAATATTTAATAGCAACAAGAAAGCTAAAGAAAGATGAAAGAAACGATAGAGTAATTGGAAGCGGATACCTTTGTAAAAGGTGATACGATAAATCGGATGATAATAATAGAACACCCTGATAATACCGAAAGGTTAACATCCTTATTGTAACTAGATATATAATTTGTTCCAATTTCAACATCAAAGTACTCATTTAAGTAAGATCATCGGTAAATAAATAAAATAGAATGAAAGCGGAATAGATAATTTTTATGAAAAAGATTAAATAAAGATTATAGATAGTTGGATAATTTTATTGTATAATTATTGTTTATTATTTTTAAAATTAGTATGACTAAATATTTTTAATTATATTTTATATTTTTTTAATGATATATATCGATTATTAAAGAAAGAAGACATTTATCTAATGTCAAAATAACATTAAAACAGTTTAAAAAAAAATATTCTTTTGTTAAAGTTTTTTTAACAAAACTATAAATTTGATTATATCATGATATAATAAAATTATATAGGAAGTTGATCTGAAATACTGAAAACTACAATAAAGTTGTCATGTTGATATCATGATACTCTGATTCAATTTAATGATAATCACAGACAAATATATTTAAATTATTTTTTTTTCTCATTTTTCAGTCTTAATTGCATCCCTTCGTCCCTGTAAGATTTTAATTTAATAATTTTTAAAGTTATTTCAAATTTATTTATTGATTTTTTCGTGCGCATTTTACTGTGACAAGTCGCCCACGCTTCTTTTTACTATCTCGCCAGAGATAGTATTGCGATCATGAAAATTTTCGCACCCTTTTGAATCTGAAAATATATCTCCGCACCCCATTGAAAAATGTGTTTTATTTTTTTATTCTAGAAAAATACATTTTTGATGGTTTGAAATTTAATAAATGATATTTAATAATTTTTATGGTTAGATAGAGAGACTGGTTTCTCCAGCACCCCCAAAAATACTTTCGCGCATCCCCATGGCAAGATATCCATTAATTTAAAATATAATTATAAATATTATAAATAAAAGTAATTTATTATGAGTATTGTTTAAATATATAATATATATATATATATATATGAATTTAATTGTTATTTTGGGATAATTGTTCATTTTAGCATTTATTTGAATTTAATTATTAAATCATAAACATAAGTGCAAGTATAATTAATTAAAAATTGTCCAATATATGATTAATTAAATTAGAACAATATTCTATATACATTATCATTATTTTCGTAAAATATATTATTAATTATTAATATTTTAATTCTCTTTTAAATTTGACATGATAACAGGATTGAATCTTATATCCACTTTGATAAAAATCTTGGTCCTACCAGACTAAATATTCCTTTTATTTCTCATGTTTATTTTATGTTTAATTAAATTAGAGGGTGTTTTTCTGAAATTTAATATTTTTGCTCTGAATAAAAGAATATTTCATTTTGTTTTTAATAATTCCAAAAGTGTCTTTGGCTTATCTCATGACAAAATCATTCGAGCTGATTCACATGTAACTACACCTGCGATGGTGAATTCATAAAAAAAAGATGAAAGAATATGTATATATAAATACATTTTTAAAATATTAAAATAACGATAGAAGAGATACATTTTCATATACTTTATAAATGTCTTTTAAATAATCGTTTTTAAAATTTCTCAAGTGATTTAATTTCAAATTTGTTTGAACGGATCAATTAGTGAGTGAATGCTCATTAAAAGCAACTTCCATCTCATTTCCCAAATATATATTTAAGTCTCTCATCAAGCAACTCCCAACTCTGAAACATCACCCTCTTCTCATCTAATACTTACTCTCCTCTATATATCAATTAAATATGTATATCTTTGAAATTAAGAAGTCATCCATTTCAACTTCTTGGTATGGCTTTTAGAGAAATTTACATTTTATTAAGCACCAAAGATCATACTATATTGTTTATTAATCTTTCAATTTATAAATCTATACCAGTGATAGCGAACCTTTTTTAGGAGTGGGTCAAATTTTGATGATTATTTTTTTAGTACTATAGCTCGTGGGTCACTAACATTAAAAATTTTGGAATAAAAGTCAGATCGCAAAAATCATTTTAATTTTTTTTTTAGAACCATATTGAGAAAATTTAAAAGAAAAATCGAAAATGTTCAAAATTTTGGCCACAAAATCATCTTACTTTTTTTTAGAACCACGTTGAAAAAAATTTTAAAATTTATAAAAATCAAAGAGTGGATTAGTTAAAAAGCTTGGGTGGGTCAGTGTCTGGCCCTCAGGTCATAGGTTCGCCATCACTGACCTATACCATATATATATAAAATATAATTAAGATTAACCATTTAAAAAAATTATTTACAAATAAAATTATAGTATATATGATTAAAATTGAATTACAAAAACTATAAATTATAAAATTAGACAACTTGAGAGAATAATATGAATGTTCGGAGTCAAAATGAGTCAAATATAAATTTTATCGACCATAACGTTTATTAAAATGTTTTATTTGTTGTAGACTTTGTTAACTTGTAATTCTAAATAACCTACTCAGATAAATCCTATTTAAAATATGTGAACTGGAAAAATTAACATTCAATCATGTTCATAATAAAATTAATAATGTATTTTTGTGATTTTTAATTAAATGAAATGATAAATTTTCATGGACATTTTATTATCATTTAATTTAAACTCAGATCTTGTATTATGTAAAATACTTCGTGCTCAGACCCCTTTCGGCGCTCTTCGCACCTGCTCCCTGTACCCCCTAAGTAATACGTATTATTTGGTTGAAAGTCTGTATGTAATAGGTTTTCATTTATTCTATTTATAAAACTAAAACTAACTTGTTAAACTTGTTTGGTACCCCACAACTATACGATTATTTATTATTTATTTTTTTAATTTAAATACAATTTAATCTTATCTTATTATGTTAGCTAAAATTGTATGTTTGTATGGCCATGGGTTCTCAAAAACCGCTCTAACAATTTTTTTTGAAATTCACACTAGATTTATATAAAGAAAAATTAAGTTTTATCGATCACATCTCTGGAAAAATACATCTTCATTAGTTTTTTCTTAATTTAAATTTATATATGGATGACGTCACAAATGACATCCATGTTGAAATTTGACTCCCGCCTTTTTTTAAAGGATATTGTATTAATATTTTTTTATATTTAAAATATTTTAAAATTCATTATTTAATTTGGAAATAAAATTAAAAATATATATTTTAATAATATTTTACAATTATAAATTACGATATATATTTATCATTCGTCCAACAAAAAAAAAATATTCATGCAGTTAGAAACATAATAATACATATTTATGTATTATTGAGGACCCCAAGTTCCATTCATTTTAATCAGATTGATGCAATGATGCAACATTTAATAATTGTAATGAATAATTAAAGAATTGTATATCAATATTTTTTAAAGGGCCGAGCGAGAGCTCGGTGTCCTAGGTATTAATATATCCAGCCAAATCCAATAATAATGAATTTTTTTTTTAACTTAACTCGGGGTCCAGGTATTTAAACTAATGAGTCATATTAATACAGAAATATTGAATGTTCTTAGCGATATATGAAGATCAAATTTCTCGTTTTTTTTAATATAAATCACGAATGAAATGGAGTTTCTTTGAAAAAAATATCAACGAAATGTGGATAAATAATAATAATCATTATTTTGTTAATATTATTTTAAATGATTCTTGTAAGTGTTACAATTAGATTTGCATTTTTTTTTTTTGGTTGTATCGAATGAAACCCTACTCTTTTCATTATTGCTTTTATAATTTATAAAAATATTAAAAAAATAAAAAAATAAAAATAATTTCATTGGATGAGTTTATTTAGAACAATTCATTTAAAGAGGCAGGTGGGGTCATTATTTAACCTACAAGACGACTTTTAGGCTATATCGTCATAATTATACTGACAGACAGACATGAAAAATTCTAAAGTCACTTTAGTCTAAGTCATGAAACACGAAGATATGCAAAAAAATTTTAAATTCTGTGCATTAATAAGTTAATACCGATTTAAAATTTATGGTATATATATATACTAGCTGCTCCGAGCGCCTTCGGCGCTCTTCACACCTAGACGGGAGCTCCGCCCCCTGTACCCCCGAGTGATACATAGCATTTGGTTGAAAGTCTGTATGTAAAAGGTTTTCATCCATTTTGTTTCAATCAGTATAAGTAGATAAGACATGTATTTGTTTTCTTGTAAAATATATCTAATCCAAAACACCTGTTAAAAAGGAGGCCAAGTTCCTATCGGTTATTTGTTTGCCTAAAAAAGGTTTCAAATCCATCCCAATGCCAAGTTTAGATGCACTTGTTTGTTAATTATCATCCCATATCCCTTCCTTCATTGTCCACCCACCTTGGTCCTTGGTCTTCCACCGGATGTTTCCCAATCGGTTTCTCCCAATTTCTAGTTTCTCCAATTCCAACCACGTCCCCTTCCCATCCCAGCCTTCTTGATTTTATAACCTTAACTATATCTGGACATTATATCTCGTTATGCCATCTCCGCCATCCCCCTGTGACCTCATCTTCTTTTGGCCTATAAATGCTGCGAACAATATTAATCTCACAAATACTCCAAATCATCTCCCAGAGTCATCGACAGGGTAACCAAACGTCCCGTCTTTAGGTGCTCTGTCCCAAAAAAGTCTTCAGGACACCCTACTGTTTCTTCAATATTTAGGACATTTCGTAATTTTTTTTTCAAATTTTTTTCAAATTAGTTCTAAAAAAAAAGGTATACCGTTTGTCCCGGTTTGGTGTTTTCGAAATATGGTCACCCTAGTCATCGATCAACATGAAAAATAATTGTTTTATATATTTTAATTTGGATCCTCTTTGATGAGATAAGCCCCTTTACTGTATAATAACAGGCGTTACTCAATTACAACGTCGATTTAAATTCTTCTCGAATATTATTATCCTTCGTGATTAGAGATCTTAAGTATTTAAATATTTATACTTTTTCAAATTCTACATTTTGTATGTTAATTGTATGTAAGTCGTATCCGTATCATAATTCTTGAATTTTTTTGTTTAATTACATTTCGGTTGATTTTTCCCCAATTTCTCTAATCACATGTCTCCTCTTCCAGTCCAATTCATTTACCTGGCTTAAGAAATTTTTTAAAATTTTAAATAGAGGGAGAGAGAGAGAGAGGTTCTAATTATATATATATATCTGTTTCTATGACAACAAAAAAGTAAACAAATTACATACATACAAATACTCTCCTTTATATATATTTCTGGAAAATGGAACACCCGCAGCTCAGCTCAGGAGTTACCTAAGATTCTAATTTCTTTTTTATTTTTCATCATTTGAGGTACCCTTCACCTCAGAAAAATTTGGTTACCTTACTCCTTGTAGTTTAGGCTCTGGAGTTTTTTGCGTACAGACGGACACTATCGTATTAAATATATATATATATATATATATATATATATTTGAATACATGTATGCTATAATGAATTTACCTAATAAAGCATTTTTTATACAAAAAAAATAAAATAAAATAATAAACGAGGATTAAATTTACATAATTTTTATTTATATATAATCAGTTATATACAATATAAGTATATATTATATATATTGTATATAAGGCCGGCACTACCTAGATGCAAAAGAGGCATATATGGTTGCCTTAATTTACCTTATATTTAAAGTATAATCTATTGAAATAAGTAAGAAATAAATAAATCTTTATTTTATTTTGTTGTTTGTAATACTAATGATGTTATATCTGTTTGTAAAATAAATTAATATAAAAATATTATATATAAAATCAATTTATTCTAACGTTTATTTGAGAAGCACTAATTACTGTCCTGCATTGGGGCGCCAAAATTCTAGATCCGCCACTGTATATATATATATATATAAACATAAATAATACATATAATAAAAAAGTAAGTAAAAAATATAAAAGATTTTAAAATAACAACGGAATATTCGTTGTTATTTTAAAATTCACATCTGACGGTTCATTTAACATATTTGCCTTCTCACAATATTGCTGTCATTTCCCCCCAATTTTTTTTTATTATTATAATTTTAATGAAAACATTTGCTAATCGGTTGATCAATAAAATAAATAGAGAAATATAAAAGAACATTTTAAAAATACTATATTTATCTATTTTATTTAATATGGTAGTAAATTTTTAAAAATGTTTATTTTTTAATTCGCCCATTTTTTATATTCGTTTTGTTAGTTTATTTCATAATAAAATTATTTATTATATTTCTGTAAGATGTATTTTTTTTGTTTTCATGATTATAAATGAATGAGAAAAGTTATATGTTTGTTTCTATTTCGCCAGAGATAGTATTGCGATCACGAAAATTTTCGATGTCGAGATTTTGATGGTTTTATACGTTTTGAAGGTCCTTGAGTCATTTTCACTAAGCTTGAGAAAAATGTTTGTGGGTGTGTATGTGTGTGTGAAGACAAGATTACGCAAAAACGGTTTGAGATAGAATCATGAAATTTGGTACATGGGCATTATTCAAAATTCATAGTTTTCTAACAAATTTTGAGAAATGTAGCTCATCCGAAAGTGGGTCATCACCTACCACGTTTTGAATTTTGTACCTCTAAACTGACGTAAAAATAAAGATATATGTTTGATAGTTTTTCTCGTGATTAAAAATTGTATAAAACTGCTATATATAGATTTTCAGCTTGATTTAATCGCTGAAAGTACTGAAAAAAATTTTTTAACACTACAAATCACGCGTCAGCAGGTGACGTGGTGCCATCAACAAAGAGCCGTGTTTACGCTCTGGTTTAATAAATATTATTTATTAATTTTAATTTATAATTTAATTAATTAAATTTAATTTAAATATAATATATGTTATTTAATCTAATTCAAATTGCGAGATAGTCGAGTGGAGACACTCCAGCTTATTTAAAATTAATAATTATTGTATTAAAAATTATATTTTTTTAAAAATCATCAACAAATTATCTAGAAATAAGCTTTAATAAATATATTTATTAGGTTATTATTTTTATAAAAAGTCAATTGAAGAGATGACATTTATTTTACGTTTTATCCATCACTTTTGTGAAATTTTAAATGCAAACGCGGCGTGTTTTTTTTTTTTTTATTATAGAAATATTTCAAGAGAGAGGAGGTTGTCCTGCAATTATGTTCTCATTCAAATGAAAAGAGAATAATTTACCAACGAAATATCACCAAGATTAAGTCAGAGCATATCATCAATGCTAAAGAGAGAGAGAGAGAGAGGGAGAGAGAGAAAAAGAGATAATAAATAAAAGTATTTCAGCATGACCCCAGTGACTTTTCATTAAAACAAATCGTCCCAAGTTCTCTCAGCTTCATTTAGTTCAATGCACAGTAATCTGGGGAAAAAGAGGGGCAGGGAGTAAAAGAGAAATAAAAAATCAAATCCTTCATGCTTCAGGAAATATGAGTTCTTTGGCCAATTCCCTCAAGAGATTTGATTAAGCTCAATTTTCTCTTAATCGTACTGGAAATGCGTCGAAATATAAAAAAATACTTTCACGAATATATAAATTTAAATTAAATATAATAATAATAATAATAAAAATCCCTAATATATATTGGCTTCAAATGAGTATTTGATATTTTAAATTATATTATTAAATTTTATTGAAAAATAGACAAAAGACAGAACGGAATTTTGTAAATTAAACCATTGCTACTTCTGCAATCGAAACGTTATGTATATGTTTGTATTTTTACAATAACAAATATCAATATGTGGTTTAATTTACAAAATTCCGTTATAAATAAAAACAACCACCAAAGCTTTAATAATTTAGTCAAAAGACATTTTTGTTTATTTTATATTATAAAAGGATTTCATGTGTTTAAACATATTTATTCTATTTTTTCATAATCTTGAATATTGTCAGGGATGTCCAACCTTTTAATTTAATGGGCCACATCGCAAACTTAAATATTTAACTGGGCCGCAAAATTACCAGAATATGTTAAGCCTAGCTAGTGAATGTCTCAAAACTTGTGGAGATTTTAGGGGATAGAGGTGGTTTTTTGTTTTTGAATGTTGCCCCCAGCCTTTTTTTTATAACCTCGAAGTTATAGGTCGCTTGCCGGACTGTGAATTCTTTAAAATTTAACTCCAAAAAGAGTCGATAGTGGGCCGCATCAAAACCGCGTGTTGGACATCCCTGGTCTATAGTGTCTTTTAGTATAATTTAATAATATTTTAATAAAATAAAATAAAAAAAAGTAGCTTTAATATTGTTAACATATGTGTCAGGCACGTACGTCCCAATTCTTTTTTCTTTCACTCTTCATCCAGGCTTATAAAGGGATGGCTTAAACAGTTCGATTAGTTCAGATAAAGCCTCTACCTAAAATGTCTTTCTAGCTTTTTCCACTTGGTTAAATATCGACAAACTGGAAATATTGGTTATTATTATTATTATTATTATTTATATTATCAATTTTTTTTTTAAAGTAAATTTTTATACTTTCAAAATATTTTCTGTATTTATACTTTCTATATAAATTAATTATATTAGTACCTGGTTCACCGAGCTGCCGTTCAAATAGTTGATATAACATACTCGACCTTTTAACAAATTTATAGAATTTATTATTATAAACTTTAAAAATTTTACAATTTTTTAATTATTTATTACAACTGTTAAACGGGTTTTCTAAAAATGATCCATCAAAAATTTGTTTCCTAAAATGGTACAAATTTATTAAAATAACTTGATTTTCAATCCAAGATGAAATATATATCAAATTTACTTAATAAAATATTTGATCCTATATTATATAATTATAAATAAAAAAAAAATATATATATATATATATACAATTTTTGCTAGTATAATAAGATAAGATATAAAAAAAATAAAAATACTGGTTTCTATTACAATGTAGTGATAAAACAAGCGTGTATTATGGAAATAAGGCTAAATGCAGTTGAAGATCATCCATTGGGGGTAAGGAAGAGATTGTTATGCAGGAATTAAAAAACAATTGTCCCCTTCAAGTTCACAGATAAGCAAAGTATTTGAGGTGGGGGCCAATCAACATGGCGGCGAATATTCCTTTTCAATCTGTCAAAATTCAATAATTAATATTTAATTAAGTAAACACCGTAAAATTATATAATACTAGTGAAAATGAATCTACGTTTCATAATGAATATATTCGTATAGATTTTACCTGTTGTTATAAGGCAATATTTTTTTGAACTGTAAAAATAAATCGATATTGAAATTAATTAAAAATTTCTATTTAGTGATACTAAAAATCAATTTTATTTAGAATCTGGCTAAAATTATGTTCAATTGATTGTCTTAGTCATAATTTACAAGATTTAGTTAAAAAATTTTAATAAAATGAAAAACATTGAATAGATTTGTTTTTTCTAAATCTCCAAAGAATACAATTAATATGAGTTCCAAGTTTTATATGAAGCGATCGAGAGGTGGGTCCTCTCAGAGGCACTTATAAGATGCGCCTCACTCGTCAATTACAAGGTTTTGCTGGTCAGAAAATGCGCGTAATCAGCATATATTTGAATTAACCCACCGAGACTTTAAAGAGTCTCCTATAAGAGTCAAGATTTCATTTTTTTTCTTTTTAATGAATCTATACTAGGTTTTCTCCTTCATCATCCAAATAAACTTGATTGTTTGAAGGAACAAAAGAGGGGGGAAGAGTAAGAGTAAGGGGATGGATGGAAAGGAGTCAACGGGTAAAGGACATGATTCCCCTCCTATGCAAGAAACGAATCATGAGCTCACGTGAGACATTAAGATATCACAAACCTGTTTTCGTATTAATTTTACATTACTATGATTTATAAAATTATTCTTAATAATTTCCCTGGGTTCAGATATTTATTTGATTGTTTCATAACTTATTTGTTTTTCTGAAGTTTATGAACACTTTTGCCATTAAGCATTTCAGATCCATAATTCTTGAGTTTACTAGGTTAAATATTCCACTCTATAATCAGGTATATTCAGTTCAAGTCAGGCTCAAGTTTTATTGGGATATGCTTGACTAAATTCGGCAATAACGTTAAGGTTTTTTAAAGATTTAAAAAAGTTACAATCTAAAGGACACTTCGAATATTATTTCTTTCTTATATACAAATAATCAGGAAATTCAACTCAATTAAAGAAAAATGTAAATTACTTAATTAATTTCTATATTATTCTTAATTAATTACAATTTATAAATAAAGAAATAAAGATTGTATCATTTAATTTTTGATTCAATGAATTCAAATCCATTATATATATAACATCAATAGAATTAAATATCTTATTGTCTGATTATAAGCACATACACATTTTGTTATTTTTGTATTTATAAAGAAACAAAATTTTGTAATAGAATTTTGTAATACAAAGAGTGTTTAAAACAGAATTATAGAGTTTAATGATTGTATCCTTACCTAAACTGTTTATTTAAAACTTTATTTCATTGTCTGTCAAAAAAACATATTAAGAACAAAGTTAAGAAACCTGCAGGCTTTATTTCTTATTGATGAAAATAGACTTCGCAAGACAGGCTATTACCATAGCCAATCATGACACCTAACTTTGACAGTTATTTTTTCCCTCAGAGAATTTGTTCATGTTCATTTTATCTTAATGATTCCATCAAAAACAAAAAAATTACAAAAATCAATGTAACAATTTTAAATTCCAATTATTACAACTATTAATTATCTTTTAATTTTCCAATAAATGGAATAAATTCTTATTCTGTATTTCAATAAAATATATAATTTTATTTTTAAGATTAATATAAATTATATTTATTTATCTAGAAGTACTAACCATTTATCTATTTTTACAGTGTTTTATTTAACTTGCTTGGTTGTCTGTAAGGTTCAAATCTAGTAACTCATTTTTAACACAGTTGTAGTTGACCAATCGAACTAAAACTTTGCACACTTTTCAGATTTGGATGACAATATATGACTATGAAATAAAGTTTTCATTTTCTTAATTAATTCCATTCCATATTATTATATAGCCTGTCCACCTACAAATAAAGTTTCCCGCTAATCTTTTCCATTCTTGCTCTCTATTTTATTACCTCAAGTGCATAGAGATAAGGCAATTTCTCGTTTTCCAGTTTTTGTATAACTTTTCCAATATATTATTGATTAATGATCTATAGTAGTTGAGGTCATGTAAGATATTATTATACCCCATTAATTCAGAGACTATAACAATACATAAAATACAATAAACAAGTGTATAATTTTTAATAGAATTATCTATTTTATATGAAACGTAAAGAAGGTAAAGAAAATTTAAATGAAAAATAATATAAATATAAACAAAATTTTTGTATATACAACAAGTATATTATTTTGGTTTATCAAATATTATAAATTATAATTGTGTGACTCAATTTTTATATGAAAATATTTGTAATAGGTATATATAAAAATAATTAATTTTTTTTTTAAATTATATTCAACAGGTGTTGTAAAGATTAAAATGAAAAATCAATATTTGGCATATCGTTATCGCGGTTTAATAAATAAAATCCTCTCCAAATCACTTTTTCTTATAATACTTTTATTCTAAATGTGTATGACTATTTTTTTCTTTTGATCTATTTGCTGAGGTTTACAAATAAACACATTACATTTTTATAAATAGATTTTTGTTCAATTTTCCAATTCAAAAAGCGAATCTTTTGATCTCTTTTTAACAAATAAATATTAAAAAAAAAAAATCAAAATTGAAACCTTATTAATCTTGGAAAATTTATTTTCTGTTTCAAATATTTACTATACCTCGTTGATTGACATTTGATTTGAAACAAGAGAATCTTTTACGAAACATCAACAAAACTTATTTATTTTTATTTATTGCAATGAATAGAATCTTGACATGTTAATATCTAGCATGTCAGATGCAAATATAGTTCTGATGATGACAGCTAAATGTCACAAAAGTACGATCTAATATCATTCTATAAATATTAATTTAGTGCAATTTCTTGAGGAATTCAAAAAGAAATACTTTTTTTATTTTAATAAATCGAATATGAATTTAAATGTCAAAAACGGTATTATTTACAAACGGTTTGTAAATAGAAAGTCAGAGTTAATGCGGTGGATTAATTCGATGATAAGTTCATCTTTGGTGAGTCCAAAAAGTGTAATTGCAGTTATTTGTGGTGTTCTCTCCTAATTTGTTTTACCACGACTGAATTGAGTTTGTTTTTAAATTTAAAAGTAAATATTCTATTTTTTCTGCTGTCGAAGTTGAATCTTTGTACTATAATTATATAAAACACAATTTGCAACGTTTACATTTGAAATTGGTCTAATTTTAAACATGTAGTCTATCTAAAATAAAGTATTTTATTTTATAATTACTATTTTCTTGTGGGGGAATGTTGATACTCTTTACTTTCACCCAAAATAAGCAATTAATTTAAAAAGCAAATAAGGTAATTAATGCAAAGGTTCAAAGTATAAAAATAAATAAATCAGAGTAATTTGTAAAAAAATATAAAATTTTTATAATTAAATATATATATTTTTTTTTTGAATTGGGAATCAATCAAAAATATAAAAACTATATTGATTTGTTGTACAGTTTTACTGAATTCTAATTTATCGAGAATTTGTGGAAAAATATAACTATTTTAAAAAACGCGTACTTTCTACAAAAATTTGAATGATCCATCATCAAAATTAACATTAAATTTCAATAAAAACATAATAAATTTATTTGAAATATTGATAAGCCTCCAGCGAATGTCTATGAAAAATATCGTTAGGTATATGCGGCTGGCATGTTTGCATATATAGTACATGATACACCCTCTCTCCCCTCCCTTTCATCTCTAAAGGAATCTATTGAATTATGGAACTCAATCCTACATTTTTTTATATTTTCTCGGAAAATCAATCAACCGTTCATTTTTTAGATCAGAAATTAATTATTTCCTTATTTATACAACTTTTTTTTTTTTTGAAAATATTCGGCATATTTTGTGACAGTCCTTTTTTTATACGCTTTTTATTAACTTCACGTTTCTGTCTGTCTGTAATGTTAATAATTTGTAATTGGAATTTAACCCTCTTCTAGTTGAGCGATTTCGCTCAAATTTGAAACATATATTAAAGGTCCATGACACTTCAATAACCAAAAAGAAATATTTTGAATTTTTCAAAAATACGGATTTTTAAAATTTGTGAATTTAAATGATTGATGTTAATACAATGTTATATTTATATTTATAATTTTTTAATATTTTCTATACATTTTTTATACAATATGCTTATGTTCTGTGATTCCGAAAAGAACTCAGTGCCGCATAGTACACTGAAGTATGTTGATGGCTTAATAAGCTACTTGCATAATCAATGTCATGAAAAGCCTAGAACATAGGTTCCCAAACGTTTTTGTGTCATACACCCCTTGCTATGTTTTTGGGACCCCCTTCTTAACCTGAAATTGATTTGTTAATAAATTTTAACTTTTTTTTAGAGCTATATTGAATTGAATTATAAGATAGGATAATGTAAGTAAATAGGCTTGAGATCCACCATCCTAGACCCCCATTTTCATTTCATGAACCCCCAAATTTTTTATTCACTGGCGTAGGCCCCTTGCAGGTCGATTTGGACCACTTTGGGAACCACTGGCCTAGAAACTTCGCGAAGAATCTAATATATGTTTGAAAATAATAGATTTAAATAGTAGTCAAAAACAATGTACAACAATAATATATTTTAAAAAAACATCAAAAAAGTTAAAACTTGAAGATAAATTAATAAAAAACTTTTTAATTTACACGCTTTTTAATAAAAAAATACCATAAAAATTAGAAAATAAATAATTAATTAAACCTTGAATATTTTCCTTTACATATGCCAAACAAAAAAAGGTGAGGCGCATATAATAATATTAAATTCTTTACCTACTATTTATGTTCATATGCGCCAAC
The DNA here is from genome assembly GCA_963082975.1 of Labia minor. Lineage (NCBI taxonomy): Eukaryota > Metazoa > Arthropoda > Insecta > Dermaptera > Spongiphoridae > Labia > Labia minor. Next base: position 28,893,327 of record OY720349.1, read on the forward strand.
ACTTTTTTTTGGGCATATGCAAAGGGTAATATTCAAGGTTTAATTAACATTTTATTTTTACTATCTCGCCAGAGGTTCCTTAAGAAAAAGATAATAATATATTAAATCTTATAAACTCTTCGAACTAATATATTTACAATAAGTTTTACTTCTGTTGGATATTTTGATGACAAAATTTGAGATTTTAAGTCAAAAGTCAAAGATTGCTATTCTTTTTGAATTCTTCTATCTATTGTTATAATTTTACAAATATTTATAGGGATTATTGGTAATAGAAAATTTAGAGACAACTTTTAATGCTTGTTGTCAATGCAAAGTCTCAACAGAGAATCACGTTTTGGTCAATATTATTATTCATTTTTTTCTAAAATATATACATATAAAGTAAATATGTATATCCATTTATTATATAATAGAAAAAAAACAAAGCAAACCTATGTTTATTTAATTATATTAAATTCCAGATGAGATCATACTGTTTTAATATACTTGCAAGAAAAGTGACATGAACTTGTTAAATAAGAATTCACTTAGGCAACAAATGAAACTTTGTTGTTTATAATCGGATCTCGGCCTGGTAGTAAAAGTGAACGAGTGGGAAAAAAGTACCACTTCATTCAGGGCTAAATTACACCCAGAGGTTTTTGTGTCTTCTGATGACATCCCAGGAAAAACACGAATGAAAAAAAAACAAACTTTTAAGCAACTCTTAGCAGGTCTCACCTAACATTGAAATTTGTATAAAAAAAATCACATTACTTGAAATTAAATTTTTTAAGGCTTCTCTCTCAAAAACCTTACTTATTTCATTATTAAAAATAATTTACATTATTTGAAGACTGTTGTTTTTATAAATTATGTAAATAATTGTAATCTTTTTAATATAATATTAAAAGTTATAATAGTTTTTCATTAACAAATATTTTAAAATTTATCATACTTATAAAATTTTTACTTTGGGTGAACTTTATACTCTTGGCTGAAAATGACAGAATATCTTCGATTCGAATCAAATATTAATATATATATATATATATATATATATATGAGTTTGATTTGAAAGCAGAATCAAATTCAGATTTCCATTTGAAATCTACCTAATCCAATCAATTATTATCTGTGGTTGTTCTTAATCAGAGCCTTAATACGAGGAATTGTGATAGCATTCAACATAATTCCTTTAGTCCATTAGGTATTAATTAGACATCTACTCTTCCAAGTCCTTTCATTGATTACTGATCTCAGTTATCAATAAATAGCAAATAAGTTGAATTTTGATATTAATTTGGGTATTTTCTCTGTCATACCAATATTTTTGATAAAATAAAATAACTGTATATTCGTACTCACACTAATGATTTTTTTAATGTTTTTTCAAAACCTTATTTAAGACCTCAGATATATATATATATATTTACATATACAAATTCTGTTTAAAAGAAGGTGAATTTTGAATTTTCGCGGGATGTGTACATTCGAATATCGAAATTTTTTTTTGTTATGTTGGTTCACATATGCTTCTCACATTATCAGCTATTTTGGATTAGTAGTTTGTTTTTGACAATTGAAAAAGTTATAATCACGTTTTTGTGTGTTCTTCGATTTTTACATAAAAAATTGGATCAATGAATATGTATTAAATTTTGCGTTATAGAATATGGTGCTCCAATGCACTTAAAATGTTGACAGTGGCATTCGGCGAGTCTAATTTGTCTCAAAAAAATTATTATAAGTGGTTCAAAAGCACGACAAGTTCGATCAGATGTGAAGGTTTTGCTCACCGATTTCGTCGATTCCAATGGCGTGGTGCATCATGAGTTCTTGCCAACAGGTCGTACTTTCGAATAATTACTACAAGGAAGCTATGCAAAGTTTGCATGAAACAATACAGCTGAAACCATAGAAATTGTTGAAAAACAAATCATGGGTTCTGCATCAAGATAATGCACTAGCTTATACATTATTGCTCTTGTTCGTGATTTTTTGGCCAAAAAACAACTCTGTAATCATGCCTCAACTACCGTATTCACCAGAATTGGCTCCCTGCGACTTTTTCCTATTCCCAAAACTGAAGGGATAGGGTTTTGCCAAAATTAATGAGATAAATTCGGAATCGAAGAACGAAAAGCGCATCAGAAGTGCTTGGACGATTGGAAGAAGCGCTGGCATAAGCTCATTATTATATTTGAGGAGAACTACTTTGAAGGGGACAAAATGGATATTGATGAATAAATAAATACTTCTAGTTATTAGAGATGTAAGTAATAAAATGATCTTTTCTTTATTTTTTTTTTTATTTCAAATTATTGTTTTTCTCCCCTAGATATAATGACAATTTAGAATAGAGTCATGTTTGTAAAATGAATATTAATTCTAATTAAAAAAAAATTCAGGTGACATATTATTCAAAAAGCAGCCAAGCCCAAATAATATTAATAAATTCATAAAGTTTTATTATCATAAAGAGAAAAGGATGATAAGTTGGAAAGGGGATCCAGTTTAAAAGAAAAGACATCCCATAAAAATACTTGAAAAAAATCAATATTCCATGATTCTGTTATGTACAATATCTGCTATACATCTCCCTTTTCTTCTTACAATCTAATTCTAATTTTTTATTATGTTACAGTAAGAAATTTCTTTTTTAGGAACGACACTTCCATTCAAATTAAATTCAATCAAAAGCTTTGTTCGCTTTCAATTGAATATATAGTTTAAGATTTTCATTTTTTTTTTATTATAAATTGACACGTTTAAATTTAATTTTTACTCATTTATTTCAATTATATATATATATATATATATATATAGATTAATAAAGTGAATTTTAATGCTGTTTTAGATTGAATTTTATTATTTTGATTCTAAAATCATGAATGAAATAAAATATTCATTTATTTATTTAACTTATATTTAAATATTAATTCTGAGCTGTAACCATCCAACTCCTACCCTGTCCCATCTTTTTCACGTTCCTTCCTACAGTGTCCACCCATCTCCGAGTCCTTGGTCTTCTAAGTGGACGTTTCCCAATCGGTCTCCTTATATACTCCAATATATTTTTCGCCATTCTTTCCTCTCCCATTCTAGCCACCTGTCCTGTTCATCGCAGCCATCTCGATTTTATAACCCTAACTATGTCTGGAGATGCATAGAGGTCATGTAATTCATCGTTATGCAGTCTCCGCCCTTCCCGGGAGACCTCATCTTTCTTTAGTCCATAAATGCTTCAATGAATACTATTCTCAAATACTCTAAATGTACTCCTGCTATAGTATAGTATAATATATGTAAAAACGATGTATAATATATGGAATAATTATAGTATAATTTTCATCTCTTTTTTTAATGTAGATAATTTATTTGATTATGAAATAATGTTTTAAAATAATAATTATTATTCATTGATTTAAAAAATATTAATTAAATATATTATTAAATTCACATGGACAAACAAATTGAAATGTTTCTTCATTTTTTCTTTGAATAATTTAGATGATTTTTTTTTCAGATATAGCCCGCCAGTATGATTTATTCCATCTCTGGATATGTTATTTTGATGATCATTTCAAATTGGAAAGACTGGGATCATTTCATCTATCGTTCTCTTCCCTTTTTCCGTATAATTTTATATATATATAGTACATACATGGATTTGTGAGTTTAAATTATCTTACCCTTCATTCTAACTGAAAATAAAGCACGTATTTTTTACAAATTCGTCTGTTGTCCCATTTAATCCATGTTTATCCTGAATGTTCATGGCATTCAGGACAAGTATAGTATATTTTATTTAGTTTTTTTATTTCCATTTTGTTTTTCATTTCACAAATTTTCCGGAATCATGAGTGTTATAAATATTCAATTTTATTTTCAGTTTTGGATTAAAAAAAACAAAAAAAAAACATTCAATTATAATTTAATGCTACAATAGACACCAAAATCAAAACTTTTAATTCAAAATTAAATTTCAAATAATATTTATAAAAATAATAAAAATAAAAAAAAAACTTGTTTGTGTCGAAATGGTTATAATCCCTGTTCTAAAAATGAATATTCAGATTTATTCAATCTGTAATTACAAAGAGATTATAAAGATCGATTTTAAATTAAATTAATTTGTTTTTTTTTTCTAATACTTTGATAAATTAATTTTTTTTTAGAATTCTCCTTAGTAATAATATCATGGACCAAGAAATACGATCATAATCTTGGTTTTTTTGCAATATTTTCACAAACTATTTAAATAACATCCATTCATATTATTTCCAATACAATTAATATTTTTTATTGTCATTTAAGTAACATAAATATTTAATTATTTGATTCATTTGGTTTTAATTAAATTGAAGAACTCTGTGTATGGTGATTTTTAATTAATTTAAATCGTAGAAATATGACAACATTGAATAATTAGTAAAAATTGTCAAAAAAACTTTGAAAAAAGCGACTTTTTATAAAAATGGGGATTTTAGTGTACTTTTCTTTCTTAACTTAGATTATAATATATTTACAAAAATTTTCTCTTAATCCATAAATGATTTTTCAAAATTAAAATTAATCGATTATTACAATACTAATTTTTAAAGTGGTGTAAGTCCATTTACAGCCCATAAACATGTATCATTGTATATAATGGAATTTTGTAAATTAAACCACATATTGATATTTGTTATTGTAAATTTATTCAAAAAATACAAACATATACACAACGTTTCGATTGCTACTTCTGCAATCGTTATCAAGCGACTGCACTGTTCGAGTGTCCAGTGACAAGTGATCATTGTAGTCTAATTTGCTTAAAACAAATCTATATAATTAAATTAAATATTGATAAAACAATAGAAACATCATATAATTTACCTAAATTTTTTAATTAATAGATATGCTAGCCTCTAATTATCTCGAAACAAGAAAATGGACTTACACTACTATCAAAATAAACGGTCCTTTTATTCTATATTTAAAACGAAAGAAATAGCACAAATAGCAAAAAGTTGAACAATTAATTATCTTGGTTAAGGAACAATTTAGATTTGAGTTTCCTTTTTACCGACCGACGATAGTAAGGGAGGTATTGTTATTTTATAAATTACAAAAGAAAAATTCATTATTTTTTTTCATATATGCTAATAATAATTTATTAACGATATAATATAATGATTAATGGATATGAATTGTTTCTTTGTTGTTTTCAGGTCCATCTGTTACTTTTTACCCTTTACCATCAACTATAAGCACATCTAAGCACAAAGCACAAACGCTGCCCATCTGTTTTTATCAAACTTTCTATTTATACGGATTCTAGTTCATTTGTTCCAATCAATGTCATTGCTAAAAGAGCATTCTTAACCCATCATCAAGGATTTTATTTTCAACATATTTATCTACCATATCCAACATAACATTTCTAATTTCATTCATGAATCAAATTATTTTTAAATATTTCATTTATTTTAACTTATAATAAAAAAACTATTACTCTAATCTTCTATTTATATAAATGTAATTTCATTAAAATATTTTATCCCGTAAGTGATGAGGGTCATTAAATAAGTCATTAGAAAAAAATAAAAATGATATATTGGGCATTTTTTTTTATTACTTTCCCGCATACTTCGTAAAAGGGAAGTATTGGAATCGTCAAAAATTTCGACTTCGAGATTTCGATAGATCTTGACGTTTTAGACCTTCCTGAGTCGGAAAATATCATTTTTCGAATTATGTCTGTGTGTGTGTATGTATGTATGTATGTAATGTTTGTCTGTGAGCAAATTTACTCAGAAACTAATCAAGATAGGACTTCGAGAAATTTGGCACACCGATATTATTCACAGTTTGTAGATTTCTATCAAAATTTCGTCAAAATCGGTTAACCGGAAGTGGTACTTTACCTACACTGGTTGCGTTTACCTTTCAAGTAAAGTACCAGTTTGCTTCCTATTTTGTATATAGATTTAAAAATATGAAAAAAATTCAGATACCAAATTTAATCATGATCTGACTTAGGAACTGACATTTTACCTGTACAAGTAGCTTTAGGTGTAAATTATAAATATATATAATAGTGTTAAACCATTTTACTTTATAATTTAAATTAATTAGTTTGTTTATTTTTATTGTTGTTAAAACATAATAATAATAACCTAATTACCTATTTATTTTCAACATAATCTCCTTCTAGCTCAACACATGTGCAACATTGAAAACACTGTGTGAATGTCTGTAGTCTATTCCTCAATACCATGTCGTAAATTTTGTCAATCATTTTTGAGGAACCACTTCCGCATGTTCATCATTTATGAATGTTTGAACTCATTTATCCAATTATAAACGGTCGCCAAAATCAGCATAAACTTTATTCAACTCCTTAATGATCTCTTTTGGTGTTAAACCTAAAAAGGTTTTCAAAAAGAAGGGTTGGCTGGTTCATTTTGTTAAATAAACAAAAGTTGTTTCTTTAATCGACTGAGAAAATGAAATTACTTGATAGATATAGTTGAAACTTTATAAACAACTCTAGTGAGAAGCGACTCTTACTAAAACATTTATTAAAACTTATGAAAATGTTATATTTAAATGACTTTTTGAATTATATTTAATATTATTTTTCTTTATTTCTTGACCGCAACAACTAAATTACATTTAACCAATTCTGTTTCTTTTCTGAGTTACTACCAACTAATATTTATCCTCACTCAAAAATCCATCTTTATACTGTTTGTCCATCTATCTACCAACTGGATTTTTCCTAAATGGTTTATATAAAAACTTAATTTTTCAATAACAGCATTCTTCACCAACACGAGTAACATGTCTCACTTGCAACCTCTAAATTTTATAACGATTTTGTGCTTTGTCCACAATTTATTTACTTCAGAATTTAATTTAAATAATTCTTATTTCAGTCGTGTCGTGTTGATTCGGAATACCGTGAAGAACTCAATATACATAATATCGACACACTGATAAACTTATCATCCAGGGCTTTTTCAAGAATATCATCAGCTTGCTCATGGAGAACGTGGGTTAATTTTAGATAGAGTGTTTATTAATGCGAAGTGTGTTTCCTAAATTATTTGCATTTTGGCATATACATGAAAAAACATTAGGAACTTTAACCAATACTTATTATAATTTAATAGGTCGTTCGGAAAGTTATCTTGTTTTTTATTTTAAACTGAAATCCTCAATTGAAATAAAGGTTTTAAATCGAATAACGCTTTTATCGTGAATTCATCACCCTCAACCGGCTTTCCAGTACGTGGTGCATCTTCGACATCAAAATTGCCTGATTTAAATTTTGCATACTAATTCTGGCACTGGTGTATTGTGAAAACATCTTCTCTATGCACATCCGTTAATTACCTTCAGGCTTGAACTGCACGTTTACCTTTACTTTAGGAAAAAAGTAAAATATTAAGAAAATACTGCTTATTGCTCTCCTATTTAAAAGAGCACCAACCATAAAATTACTGCGTAGATTCAATTGAACTTTTTCACACATAAGCATTACTATATCAGCTCTTGTGGCTAAAAAAACGAAATTACTTTTCGAACGACTTAATATTTATAAAGAATGTACTATTTAATTAAGCTAAAATTACCCAAATATCTAAGATGATTAATAAATCATTTTCCAGATGAATTAGAACAAACAATCTTCTCAACATAGAAATAGAATTGAATAAAGATGCTTATCTAATTACTTATTTATTTAATCTTCTAATAAAAAAAAAATTGATACAACTATATTTTTGTGAAGATTGTTACGTGTTTATAAATACCATTCGACCTGAAATGTTTTTTTTCGTAGATTAGTTCATTCATCAAAATTTAATTCTGTTTAGTGAAGATTAATTTAAGAACCTCCATTGGTCATGCAATCAATCCTTTTAAATCTAATTAAGTTTGCTATTTTAAGATTGCGGCAAAAATATTTAGAAAACGAAATTTCATCTTTCCTTTATTGTTTTAGTTTTATTTAATGAAGAAATTCATATTGTAATTAACAAATGTTTATCTACTAATAATTACTTTTCAAATTTAAATATTTCTATAATAATTTTAATATATTATTATATTTTTATTTTTAATATTCTTTCTATTTTTTATGATTTTGTATATATATTATATAGGGGTATATATATAATAATGATAATCTTATCTTATACGAGGGCAGGTCAATAAGTCCGTGACTTTTTAAATGACGCACATGTTTTTAGATAAATAATTATTTTATTTTTCAACACAGTTTCCTTTGAGCTCTATACACTTCGTCTAACGTTTCTCCAATTTTTTTCGAGGGCATCAAAATAGATATTTATTTGTGAGATGATTAAATCGTTGAGGCCCAATCTCTTTCCGCAGAGCAATTTCTTCAGGTTTGAAACCAGATATAGTCACTCGGAGCTAAATCCGGTGAATAGAGCGGATGAGGGAGCAATTCGTATCCCAATTCATGGATTTTCATGGAAATTTACTTTTTTTATTTTCTTCTCAAATCACTAGGTAGTCTCCTATTAAAGGATGTCAAACAAAATCTATAAAACCAGCTGGTTCAAATTTTGACAGGAGTCATCTGTAGGTGCCTGCTGATAGGAGCAGTGTTGTCATTTCATTTAAAAACAGGAAATTCAAAAAGTCACGGACTTATTCACCTGCCTTCATATAATTTGTTTGTATAAATTATATTTCTTGTTGCAAAAATAAATAATAAAACAATAAGTATAATTTCTGATTTATAAAAACAGTCAGTGAAGTTGATGGATGTATTTGCTTTATGCCCATTTAGATTATTACACAGTAATCAGAAGTGAAAAGAAAAGTAAATAGAATAAGAAATTAAATTAAAAAAGAATCAAAAAAATGAAAGTTGAAGAATTATTGAAAATCTTTTGTATGTTGAATAAACCAATTTTTTTTTTATAATAATAAAATTGAACGCAACATGTGGCGACTTCCATTTATCAGTTGGTGGAAACCCAAATCGTATTGGTTTATTCCAGCCCACTCAAATCCACTCTCCATACTATCTTGTGGATTTTGATGAGCCAGAAGGGGAAATGTTGTGACATTCAATCCTTCTTCAATACTTTGTTATAAAGAAAATTTTTGAATAAACAAATAAAAAATAAATTCTACACCAATACATCTGCCAAGAAAATATATATTTTCCGTGGACATCTTAAGATATAAACGTCATTTTTTACTGAAATGAAATGTTTGTTAATAAAATTATTTTTTTGTTTTTTTGCAAATTATAAGAGTATTAGGAAATCATTCTCTGTTTACTAAATATTCTATTCAAATTAAGTCTATTTAAAGTAATATAATCCATTATGTTCATTATAATTTGGAGAAAAAAGGCATAAGCAGTTAATGTATAAAAAAAAGAGATGAAAAGTTTGAAAACCATACATAGAATCAGACGAGATTTGTAATTTTGTAATTTTTTAATAATATTTTTTAATACAGGGTTGGTTATTCATAAAAAAGAGCAGATTGCAAACATGTATTTCTTCTAAACTACAAAAGATGGAAACATGATTCTAACGTTAATGGATAGAGAAAGTTTACAATTTATTATTAGTAAGGTTAGTAAAAGTTTGTTTGTCCTGTATTATTTGTCGTTTGGTAATCTGTAGTGAAATGGTGGCGACACCACAGGAGAAGTCTTTTTGTGTTTTACAATTAGCAAAACTAGAGTCCATTATTGCAGTTCAGCGAGTATTTCGTTGTCAAAACAAACAACCACCGAGTCATGAGCAAATTTATGAGTAGCATCGAAAATTCGTAGAAGATGGTTGCATCTGCAAAAGGACACCTGACACTCTTGAAGATCTACGACTTTGAATTATTAAAGCAGTGACCAGCTGATTCGTGTGTGGCAAGAAATGAAAAAAATGTGTGAAAAGAAATTTATTTGTATGCTGTTAAAAGAGAGCTGTTTATAAAAATAAATACATAAATAAATTTGTTAAAAAATCGATTTCAATTTGTCATAAGAGCGGACAGACAGACAGACATGAAGTGAATTTGATAAAAACGTTATAAAAAAATAATATCAATTATAACAATTTTTAAATTTAAGCAAAAATTTTATCTTACAAGTGTTTGCCATAATATAAATAATTAATATTCAAAATTCTTTAATTTAATCATACTTTATGTTATATTATACTCGTACTTATAAATGAAAAGCTAAAGATTTTAAAAGTAATTTGATTACCTGTTTTTGCTATTGTAATAAGAAAATACCTTTGAATAGAACGTTGTAAATGAGTAGTATAGATGTGGTAAATTATCAGTCAAATATATTTTGCATAATCTAATCTAGTAATAATGTCAAAATGTATAAGGCATGTGAATTGATAAAGCTTTCTGAATGAAAACATTGATTGTGTTGATAAAGATATATTAATATATGGAAATTGGGTTCATGATGTGAAATAAAATGAATGATAAGCACCACAAGGATAATTTGTTACAATAATATTGGTTTAAACAGAACAGAGAGACATAGAAAGGGTGAAAAAACATAAAGAAATAACAGATATAGTATATGGTATATATATAGCAATGAAAGAAGAGTATAATTAGACATTAGAATTTGGATTTATTTAAAATAGAAGATTAAATGAACTGACCTTTTTAGTTAATGGAATAAATCTCAGTGAGTTTCGTTTTTTTTTTTTTTGTTTTTTTTTTTTGGTTAATGGTTTATTTTGTTTTACAAACTCTTCCATTGAAATTGTAAATGAATGTTTTTTTTGCAACGCAAAATCTTTCAATTATTATTCGCTTTATTATACGTTTTATGTACAAAGAATTTTTATTTGTATTTGTTCAACAAATAGTTTTATATATACTAATATCTGTCAACAAAAATCTTTTAAATAAAAATCATAAACATATATGAGAATGTTAATTGAAATCTAGATTTCGATATTAATTAAAAATAATTTTGAAATTTAAAATTAAAAATAAAATAGTTTAAATATGATATAATAATATTTTCTTATTAAAATAAATTAATCAAATTTTATTGTTTTAAAAGGGATAAATAAATATTAGTTTTCCTTTCCCTAACTTTTATAGGCGCGTTGACCCATGAACATTTACTTAAGTACAAACATACACAGAAGTATAAATAAATAACTAATAATAACATGATATTGATGTGACTAATGTTTATATTCATATAATTTCTTCGGAAAGTAATTTCGTTTTTTTTTTTTTTTTTTTTTTTTTTTTTTTGGAAAACTGAAAGACAGTTTTGGTATAATGAATAAATATTTAATGGTAAAAAACTAATTCAGATGATATTTTAACCTCTTCATTTGAAGTAAAAGTTTCACCATCTATCTATATATATAAAAGGCAATGTCTGTGTGTCTGTCTGTGTGTCTGTCAAATACTCAAAAACTACCCGTCCGATTACGGTGAAACTTTCAGGGATTGTTGTGGGCATCCCAGGGAAGGTTTTAATCTATATATATAAAAGGCAATGTCTGTGTGTCTGTCTGTGTTATTGTTTTGTGTTTTGTACATATATATGTAAAATAAAGAACAAACAGAAATAAGAAAATAAATTTTATAATTAATATAATTTATAAAAAAAAAATAATGTTCATAAACTTAGAATATTAATTATTTAATTAATTAAAATTTACTTAAATAAATGCAAAGAGCCACAAATATATTAGTAAATATATAAATAATAATATGAAATAGTCAATAAATCTTACTTATTATACTAGGAAAATTTGTTGTTGTGATTAAATTAAAATATATTTTCCAAGAAAACAAATATATGTCTTATCTACTTATACTGATTGAAACAAAATGGATGAAAACCTTTTACATACAGACTTTCAACCAAATATCATGTATCACTCGGGGGTACAGGGGGCGGGGCCCCCGTCTAGGTGTGAAGAGCGCCTGGAAGGCGCTCGGAGCAGCTAGTAAAAAATAAACTAATAACTTTATCGAGTCTTTATCAGCTTCAACCGGCTTTCCAGTATGTGGTGCATCATCGATGTCAAAATTGTCGGATCTAAATTTTGCAAACCAAGGCACTGGTGTATTGTCAAAACATCTCCATGCACATCCTTAAAACTACTGCGTGGATTCAATTGAACTTTTTCATACATAAGCATTGTTATATCAGCTCTCTCTAAAAATATAATGATTATGCGGTTTAAGTGATGGGACGAGAACAGATGCTTTCAACGGTCATATCTTGTTGAAAGCACCAGTTCCAGTCCGAAAAAATGTGGTTTAAGTGTGGAGTAGTTGTTTTCGAAAAAATATAATTAAATCCTCTGGCGGAACAAACGAAATGACTTTCCAAAAAACCTAAAAATTTTTTTTCAATTTAAAATGACTATGCGACTTTATTAGTTTTAGCAATAAATTAGTGAAATTAAATACAATTATAATATATTCTTTAAAAAACTATTTTATTCAATAAAAAAAATATAAAATAATGATTATATATATATATATATATATATATATATATATATTATAATTTAGAATTGATTGATTATTAATGAAAACTGATATATGAAGTTTAAAATAAACAATAATTGAAAGATTTATACAAGCGAAAAAAAATGTAGGGATTTATCCATATATTAAAGTTTAAACTCTTATTAAAACCTTCCTTATAAAAGAGAACAAAATAAAGTGAATCGTTTTTTTTTTTAAAAAAGTCTTTGTCTCTGTTTTCAACAATGAAAATTAAATGAAGTTTTGTGATGAACAAAAAAATTTTGTTTTTTTTATTCAGAAATATTTTCTTATTAATAAAATATTCATTTATAATTATATTTTATTTTACTTGAATAATATATGGTAGATAGATATTTCTTTAAATAATTTTGTTTAATGATTTTGAATCAAATTATTGAAATATAATATATATACGAGGTGTGGCTATTAAATAACGAGACTGCCCGCAGAGACGTCCTCCAGGAGAGGGTAGGCGGGAACCTAATGCACCGTTGTACAGCTGGAAGGGTCTATTATTCCAGTACGAGAACACATGTTTGGTGGTGAAGTAGTTTTTTTCTGTAGTGGTTTAAAATAAACGTGTTTTTGTTCCTACGCCGAAAACGATGTGTGACGAAAAACACGAACAACGTATCAATGTGAAATTCCTCGAAACTAAGCGGCAATCCATGCACTGGAAGACTCCTGAATCGCCAAGAATCAAAAAAGCGCGGATGTCGAAGTCAAAATTCAAGGCAATGTTGATCGTTTTCTTCGACATCAACGGCATTGTGATGACTGAATGGGTTACAGAGGGGCAGACGGTGAACCAACCATCCTTACTTCCCTGATCTAGCACCCTGCGACTTCTAGCTGTTTCCGAAAATCAAGTCCGGGGAGTATATTGAGGGGAAAAGTTCGATTGTACCATAAATTTTTAATTAAACCATTTTTTGTAAGCAGTCTCGTTATTTAATAGACACACCTCGTACTTATATGTAAAAAATGTATAAAACAATATTAAATAAATAAAATAAAAGAGGATATTCTCTCGTTTTCAAAACAAACTTAGTTATTCATTTGTCCTGGATGAATTTCTTTAAGTAATTTTTTCAAAAATTTATTAATTCTAATAATAAAATTGTAGGAATTTTTCTTCCTACTCTCTCTCTTTACTCTTCTAGTTATTTTATCAACCCTCGAGGAATCCAATAAAATTTCAATATTCATTACAGTCTATTTCATAAAATTTATAGATTTATAAACTAATTAAACCCAAATTAAATACCCTATCTAGTGGTTATGCAACCAATTTTTGATATCTAACAAGTATTAAATTCATATTTTATTCATAACTAAGATCATGACAAATTTTCCCTTTTTTTTATAATCTAATGCATGGATAATTTTTCTTTTAAACTTTCTTATATTTTAAATTTGAAAAGAATTATAAAGAAAGATATAAAGAATGATAATTTTTCAAATGTATTTTTAATTAAACTTTTCCAGATGTCATTTTTAATATTTCATATTCCTTTTTCGAAAGTATAACTTTGAAATAATTAATTTCAATCTTTTAATCAAATTTAAATTTACACTAAAATTATTATTTATATTTTTTTATGTTACTTTTTATTTAATCAAATAAACAGTAAATTAAAATACCAAGAAGACTCTTTTCATTGCAGTTAGTCATTAGAAATTTAATTCCCAAGTACATTCCAATTCCCATTAACACTATAATACCTTGGAAAAGTCACTCTTAAATCAAGAATCGAAAATACAAAAGATTTCATTGAAAAGTAAAGCGAAGGAATATCAAGTTTGTTGAAAATCAAGAATGCAAAAGAAATTATTTCATTCTAAATATTAAAACAAAAATATATTAAAATATAAAAATGATTTGAAGTAAGAATGACCATGAACTAGATTGATTTTAGTATTTTAAGAGATTATATAGAAGAATAATAATTAATATAATAATGAGTTATTAGATAAATTGATAAAAAATAATCTATAGATTCATGTTATTTAAATCAGGGGTTTTGATTCTTTCTGGCCATAATGAGTAATTAAAATGTAATTTTCTGGCCATCTGGTGGCCAGAAACGAAAATACTAATGCCCTCTATCTCTTAATTGTTAACAGAATACAATCAATTTTATATATTTATACAATGAAATTTCCTTCTCATTTCATTTATAAAAGAGACAAGTAAATCTGAAATTGTTTAAATAAAACGAATTAAATAATAGCCAAAGATTTCAGATGGAATTACGAGTAAAAGGATTTTTAAAAATAACCAAATCCCTTTTGATTTTTTTTTTTCGATTAGAAGTGAATAAAACTCATTGCGTTGGTACCGAATAACTAAATAAAACAAAATCAATGGTTATTCCTCATTAAGATTTATTTATTTAAAAAATATTTTTCTTCCTAGCATTAATCCCTGGCGGGTTCTGCCTTCTTAATTTTTCCCAGCTATTTACATCTTCTAAGTGAAGTTGTTTCTGCCTCATGTAGGGGCCCTGTCCATCTGTAATGCCATCTCCAGCCGATTTGCCCGGTGTGGGGATAGGAATATGTGGTGAAGGTTTTTATTATTGAATTGATGGGATTTTGGAATTTGATTAGGGATTGGGACACGACATCCTCAATTGGAGGCGAAGAAAAGTTGTGGCTTGCGTGAGCAGGGTTGCATCCCTGAAGTGGACCAATCTCTATCGGGGTCACCCGCTACTCCTTATTTATTTAAAACCTAAATCTGGATTCTTATTATTTACTATTTTTATCAACACAGAATCGATACCAACAATAAGATTAGCTGTCATAGGTTACATGATACCGGAATTGGCCTACGTACCAAATAATTTAAAACGACGCGACGATTTCTGCCATTACTTAAAAGATTTGTAAAAATTAATGTTTTATATAATATGTATAGGTATAAAAAAATCTGGAGTGTCTTCACTCGACTATCTCGCAAATTTGAATTGGAATAAATAACATATATTATATTCAAATTAAATTTAATTAATTAAATTATTAATTAAAATTAATAAATAATATTTATTAAACCAGCCCATGTTTGGCTCTTTGTTGATGGCACCACGTCAAGCGCTGGCGCGTGATGTGCAGTCGATTTAAAAAATTAATTCCGGTACTTTCAGCGACTCAATCAAGCTGAAATTCTATATATATAGCAGTTTTATAAAATTTTTAATCATATATCTTTATTATTACGATCAGTTTAGAGGAAAAAAATCAAAACGCGGTAGGTAATGACCCTCTTCCGGTTGAGCTACAAATGAATCAGGGACCTTCAAAACGTATAAAAACATCAAAATCTCGAAATCGAAAATTTTCGTGATCGCAATACTATCTCTTGCGAGATAGTAAAAAAATATAACAAATATTGATTTTTTAAAATGAAATTTCAATTTTTCTTGAATTTATTGTTTTTTATATTATCATAGTCATGTTATACCAGGGTATCTCAACATTTTTTAAACTTCTCGTTTAATTTAACTTCTATTTTTTATGCAGTATAATTTTTCAACGAGGTCAAACATTTATATTAAATTAGTAATAGTTGAGCTAATATTATTTAATAAAATAATTTGCTATTCAATATTTTATAAATTAATAATCTCATAAATGATTAATAGGTATTCCTAACTAAAAAATATGAATATAACGGTTGAGGCTGGTGTATTTTGATAATGTTTTTTATATCAGGTAATAATAAATTTCCCAACTTTCGAATACGATAACATAGCTTATATATTATTATATCTTTTATTATATAAAAATTATTGAAAAATATTAATTTACAAAAAAAAAAAATTAACTCAATGAAAAAACTATCTAAGTTAAAATTAATTTTATTTATATTGAAAATTTAAAACAAAAATTTCTTCAATTTCTTTAAACATGGACGATTTTATAAATATATAAAAATGTAATAAATATTATTAGTATCAGAACTATCAGGATCCGTATGCAATTATTTGTATTTACTTTTTTATTTAGTTGTTATTTCTCTTATTTTTTTATAGTAATTGAAAGAGGATTCGCATTCGACCCCCAATAGACCCCTCAGGTTCTGTCGACTTAATTCAAAGGTTCATAGACCCCCAAGGGTGCTGGATCCCGTAGAGAAATTTAGAAATTAAATATAGGATTAATTATATAAGAAATATTATAAATTTCATCAAATAATTTATTTTTATTTATCATAATAATTGAAATAATAAATTTATTAAATTTAAAAAAATAAATATGGTTTCAACTAAAATATAAGAAGAAGAATTTCTTGATTATCTAGAATAATTCCTATTCTCCTATTGATACAAATATATAATAATACTTTATAAAAAAAAAAAATTTAAAAAACCACGTTTTACTAACGGACTAAAAAGGAGAAAATAATTTTTTTCTGAAAATCCATACTGACATTACATACAAGAGATCTGATTTGAATCAAACTATCCATAACGTAAAACCATTATATTTATAGATTTTTTTTTTGATAGACCCACTGAAAGAAAGACGCCTCTTAGTCTATCATTCGGGGCAACTTATGTGATTATGTGAAAATGAGATGATGATACAATGATTATGGCTTTTATATATATAATGATTTAATGAAATCTTATGAATAGATCAAAATGAAACTATTTTATTTAAGATTAAAGATGAAAAAAAAAATTAAATAATAATTTGAAAACTTATAATGTTTATGTATATTAGTTATATAAATTTTATTAATTTTATTGATTGAATTATTGTAAAGTGGAGATATCACATATATTTTTGACATTAGCTAAAATAAAATAAATAGACTAAGAATATGTTTGTTTTTTGAATAAATTAATTAAATTGAATAAAATAAAAGATAAAAATATTCAAACAACAAAAAAACTTAAAAAGGGCACTTAAACAAGAAATAAGCTATTTTGATTCATACCCATCCAATCCCAGTAAAGTTCAGTGTTTTTTTCCTCATCATACTGAATTAATTAAACACATTTGAATTTGTTTTGATCAAAAAGTGGAATATTTAAAAATCATTTTTTTATAAAATAAAAAAAAAACAAATAAAGTTTCGTTTTTCTATACCAGATGCAAAATTTATTTTTATATAGTTATAAAAACTATATTAACAAAATATAATTTTACATATTTATATGATTCTATTCAAATTTTAATTAGTCTTTCAAAAGAATAAAATCCGAGAGCGAAATAATTTAATATTTAGATACGCGTGTAATATTATTTTTATGTAAATTTTTTTTTTAATTCTATTGAAATAACTCTTAATGAATTTTTAATACTTCCTATGTAATAATAACTCCAATTGTTTATTAAAAAGATTCTAATTTTTTATTTTAATTATTTTTATATTTTTATTTTTTAATTTATATTTGTTTTTGATTTTTTAAATAAAATTGGAATTTTTAAGATTAGAATGTTAACGACTGTTATTATACGAACAGAATAAAAAATAGTTCATTAAAAGGATCATTAATTAATAGAAATATTTATTCATAAACATGTTTACTTAATATATAGCTACTAATTTATTTGTAAATTTTATTAATTGTATTCAAAAAAAAAAAAAAAAAAAATTAAATGAGAACGGGTAACCCATTTCAATAAGAGTGGGTTTCAAAATTATGATGCGCTCTTAATATAAAATTTTATTCCTTTTTTGTGTGTGAAAATAGGTATGCCCATAAAATTGATATAATGTTTTCATATAAATTGGATAAAGTTTTTCACCTCCATTTAATATTTAATTAAAAAGACACTCTCGTATCGGGGGATCGCTTTTCATCGTAACGTAAAATCGTATCGAGCGTTTCTTAAATTGAGTTTATCATTGGGAGTGCTTTAAAAACGCTTGGTTTGACAGCGAATACAAAGTAAGAAAAAAGTATTTTAGAAAAGTTTTTTTTTTTTTCAATGAAATAAATGAATGGAATTTAAAATAAAATTAAAAAAATATATCTCCAAATGTTTTAGAAGTTTATTAATATGAACAAAATTAATATCTATACATATTTCTCTAACAAGGAATTTGCAATTAAAAACTTTTATTTTTAACATTTTCCTATAAATTAATATACAATTATATATATATGTATATATATATATATATACAGTGGCGGATTAAGTTGATTGGGGGCCCCGGGAGGTAAAATTGAAATGGGCCCTCTGTTATTTACAATTATAATTGAAAGACAAATTTTGTTTAATTTATAATTTAGGCTGTTTTATACTTACATATATAGTACTTATGTAAAAAATACATAATTTTGACTGTGATCGCCGAGACTCAAAATTGATTATTTTTTCTTAAGTTAGTCGGGGTTCAAACACGACCGAATAAATATTTGTTGTTCAATAAAGATCTGTATCAAGAATAACTTGTTTTATTTAAACTCCGATTATCCATAGACTCAACAGTTTTTTTAAATTATGTTTAAGGAAATATTTTTATTTAGGTTTCGGTGGGCCCCTCGGGCGGTCGCCCGGTCTGCCCGGCGTTTAATCCGCCTCTGTATATATATATATATATATATATATTAATATTGAAAAATTGATTTGTATAAGATTATTGTCATGATTTTTTTTATGTAATAATTAATCTTTATTTTCAATTATAGTGTAGAAAATAAGTTTTTATACATTAAAGTTGATGATGATTGTTTTAATAAATATATCTTCTAAATTAAAATTGTACATATTATCTATATGTACATTTGTAAAAAAAATTTAGCTTTTTCTTTTTTTTTAGAGTCATCTTGAATGAAAAATCGAAAATAAGAGCCAAACTGATTGTGAGAAAACGTCCGTCGGACCTGAATATTTATAAACCGGAACAATAGACTGTCCCGAAGACATTTTTCGGGACGTCGGGACAGAGCACCTAAAAACGGGACAATCCAGGATAACCGGGACGTTTGGTCACCCTATCTATATGGAATTATAAAACATAAAAAAAATAAAAAAATAAAAAAATTTATTTTTTGAGATAATTGTTCAATTCGGATCAAAAAAAAATATTATTATTGATGTATAGCACTTGTGTCGTTTTCAAAGATGTCTGCAACACACAGTAACATTTTTTCATCTGAGTGGTAGAAATTCTTTAATTTACACAAATTTTGCTTTTTATGTCATTCATTTAAAAATGCATCTCATCACTAATAATTATTTTTTGGCTCAAGGTGTTTGAACCAATGAGGTTATCTCTGATCATTAAGTTTGACTTTCTTGGTCAAATAAATCTTGCACGAGTGCAGCTCCAAGTCAGAACGTACTATTCATCAAATTAAAGTCTAGGAAAGTATAATTTCTTGTTCAAGACGTGAAATCGATAATTATATGATATCGACGTGCTGTATAATCGTGTAACTTGACATGGGTGATTGAATAATAAGCAACAGATTAGAAAGACGTGGCCAAAATTGGCTGACACAAACACTCAACAAGAACACCATTATATTTTAAGCACGATAAATATTAATAAAATAAGTTAATTTGATTCAATTAATTAAGTATTTAGATTTTCAAAATAAAAGAAAAATATGAATCAATTATTTAGAATAGTATGTCCGCACTATCTATATTATATATACAATTTTCAATGAATTTTCCTGTCCATAGATCGTTTATGAATCTCTCATGATATGATATTTTATATGAAGAATATATATTAATTTTTAGTTTACACCAAAAAGAATTCGAACAAATATTTTCTATCATACAAAATATTAATGAAATTATATTTCTTTATTGTCCTGTAAAATTCCAAATCAATTCACATATTGTTTTGGTTTTTATTTGATTCTTTTTTTTTTTATATATATTTTATTTGTAATTTATAAATTCATTAGATAATATTTTATTGTGAAATGTGCTCTGAATCATATTGAATAAATAATAAATGAATAAATAAATCATTTCCGCTTGTCAATTTTATTATTTTATAGAAACAGACAAATTTCATGAATTTTTATTTCTTACTTATTTAATTATTTTAGTTAGGAATGATATAAGAGCAAAATGTCAAAAAGAGATAATCAAATTATACAAATAATGAATGAAAAACACTGGTTTGTAATTTGTTCAATTATGTAGATGAGAAATGTTACTTTTATAGACAATGATGGTCTCGAAATTCTTAATTAAAAATAAATCATAAAAACTACAATTGTATTATAGATAATTTCTTCTTTTATAGTGAAAATTGTTTATTTCGATTTCGATTTATACATTAATTTCAAAATACTTTCTTTACATAACCTAATTTCAAATAATATAAATATAAAATTTTTTTTATAAAATAACGTTTTTTTCATGGATATGATAATGGATAAAATAATTTTTCTATAAGCCTGGCAAAGTTTATGGATGAATTGCTTCATATTCAACGAAAAACGTTGCAACGAAAATTTGCAAATTGAATAAAACAAAAAGAAAATATTATATGTTAAATAAATGTTATTATAAATTATTTTGAATTTTTTTTTTTTAATGAAAACCAATTTAATATTTATCCGTCAGATGGCGTGAATGAAAATATTAAAGCAATTAATCGCTAATTACATTAGAATTAATTAATTATAATTCAATTATATTGCTTCCATACCTACTTGCGATCCATTGAAATATCTATAAAAATTTTCAAAGTCTATCTCAATTTAAATTTGATGAAAAATCGATTTCAATTTGTCATTAGAGCGATCAGACAGACAGACAGACATGAAGCGAAGTTGATAAAAACTTTATAATTATAAATTATTCACTTAGAATAGATATTTTATTAGTTTTATTCAGTTCTAAAAGTCTTTTATTCTCATCATTAGAATAAAATTATTTAAACATTTTATCTCTTATTTATATATTTTATTAAAATAATAAGAAAATCTTTTAATTAATAAAGTATAATTTTTTTCTATGAAGTGAGTAAAAATAAAATTAAAAGGATTTGGGATGAAATTTACATTTAACATTTTTATCTTCATGCTATTTCACAAAGTTATCATTATATTTATCAAAGTTAATATAGAGAAAGTAAACATCTAAATAAAAAAAATGTTTATATGTATGTTTCTATTTTAGCATTGCTATCAGCAATAGACCCTAGAGAAATAAAAATTGAAACTTAAAAGAAAAATAATCTGGTTTTCTATCGATTTTCGCTTTATTTAATTCTATCTTGCCAATTTTCTTAACTCTGTGATATCAGATTTTTTTTTTAAATATATATCTACAAATCATTAAACTACTAATATATTTTTTTATTTTACACAAATTAAATTACTTATTTTTATTATTATTTTTTCTTATTTAAAATTATAAAAATAGCATATTGTAAAATATAACATAAAATCCTGAAATATTCCTCCTTGAATAAAACTGAAATAAAAATAAGAAAGATATTAACATAAACATAAAAAATCCCCTCTTCATAGTTGTAAAAAATTATCGTAATGAAATTGTTAAAAATTTGTACGAGGGGTGGGTATAAAATAACGAGACTATTGATGCAAAACATTCAGTTTTGATAGTAATGAATTTTGGGCAAAAATAATCAAAAAATGAAAATTGAACAATAATCAAAAGGTTATAATTATGTTAATATTTATAAGTTTTATTTTTATTTACATTTAGTTTTCATATAAATTCCAATTTATCCCTAAATAATAAATAATATAAATTTGATTTATTTTTTTAATTTTCAGAATGTAGTAGTAATACTGACAAAATATTTCGAAAGTATGGCTGAAAAAGTTTCCCGACCGATGCTGCAAACCACGAGATAATCATTTAATTTCATGGATTAAAAATTAAAAAAAAAAATTGTTTTAATTTTAAATGTGTAAATTAACATGTTTTTAAATGATAAATTTTAATTTAAAATAAAATAAACACATCGTATCATTTATGAATTTTTAATTAATTATTAAAATTACAATTGATATTTATTTTTGTTATATTTAAAGTATTTATTTGTATTCGTTTTTTTTATTTTTGTCAAAAAAATTACTAGAAAAAAAATCAGTTATTATAAAAATGATAATGAAAAAAGTTTTTTCAACCGTCAAAAGATATGAAAATTCAAACAACTTTTTAATGTCATAACTTTTTGTTTGGACACATATAAAAATATCCACAATTGCTTATTCTTATTTGTCTTAAATTGTTAACCATTGAAGTAAAGCTTCATGTTTGTTTTAATCATCGCTGGCGCCAAGGGCAACAGAAAATTTCTTATTTTTGTAGATTTTTTTTTAAAAGTTTAATTCAATTAATAGATAAGAAAATTGAATATATATATCGTTGATTTATTTAATGGCTAAGTCATAGCACAAATACTATAAATAAAAATTATATAAATAATTTTCCTATATGGGGAGATTTGGATAAAACCTGGATTTAGTAGTTTTGGCTGGATTAGTACTGCTCTCTCTCTCTCTCTCGAAAAATGCATGAAACTAGTTGCAGACAGCCGCTATTTGAAAGTAAAGAAAAGGCAGTGTAGCTTATTTGTTTGTTTTTGCCGATGTTTGGAAAATTTCAAGTACAGAAAGTTTGATTTTTACTTCACAAATTTTATACTGAGGTTTCTAATTGCCTGAAGATTTGTGTTAGGTAAGTAGAACATTTGATATTATCTTTTCCAGCTGTTATTTTAAGTTATTAAACCAGGCTTTACTTTATGTTTGAAATATGCTAAGCCTTCTTTTCCGATCAATGGCGTAGTCGGATAAAACCTGGAACTGGGCAGTCGGACAGAACCGGGTAATACCAAGTCGGATAATTCTGTCTTCTTTCTCAATATCCCCAAGTGAAATAAGGCCTCCCCTAGTGCAAAAAGGCCCAAAGTATGTGAAAAAGTTCAACAAGCGTCGAGGAAAGACAGTAATTCTTACTTCTTCACCTTATAAGTTATAAGTGGAGCTTGAAGAACAAAAAAAAAAAACAAAAACAAAAAACCAGAAAAGAAAACCTTAAAACAGAAACAACTGTTTAAGACTCATAAGCAAAAAACTGTCAAAACACGGAAGAAAAAGAATTTCGGCATTAAAACAGATTCCTCGGCATCAGATGAAGAACAAGAATCAGGAAAGTGATGAAGCTTGAATCTTTTGTAATGAATTATACGCCAGGTCAAAATCTTTGGAAAATAGTATTCAGTGTCTGAACTATAGAGGATGGGGACATGAAGCCTGTAGCAATGCAGAGGAGCATGATCAAAATTGTATTTGTGATTTCAGTTCTTAGAACTTCTTACAAATTTGATCAGTCAAATTAATTTACTATAAATTCCAAATATATTAAATTCCAAATTACATGTGTTCCGTGATTTTTTAACCCACATATGTTCCTCAGTGTAAGAGGGTCATTGTACCAATTTATTGCTATAGATAAATATTTCAGTAATAAAACAACAGCATTTTTTAATTATTCTTTTATAAACCCGGTTTTATCCGACCAGGTATGCTCCCAAAAAATAATTTATTTTCTCTCCAAAATATTGTTTTTTTACAATGAACAATATTTATGTTTGGAACTAAAGAACTAATTTATCATTCAAATGTGGAAATTCAAGCAGTTTTATTCACGTAACTGCTTAGGAAAAAACAAAAAACATTTGGGGACCTGGTTTTGTTCAACTTTCCCCTAGTGTAATTAGCAACACGATTAAAATTATTATAAAAATAATTTGAGAAAAAAATGAGTTCAATATAGAAATACATTAAAAAAAACAAACTTTAAATTATTATAAGTAAAAAGATCATAACTTTCAAATGAGTCACTGAATATACGTATATTATTTTAAACATATTATGTTCACATAGTCATAGAGTGATTAAATATTAATAATAATAATTATATTATGAATTTTATTTTCAAAACTCAAAATATTAGTTATTTTGCAAAAAAAATATATTACACAACAGGATAAAAACACTCAATAAACAACACTTTATTTATTTTAAATAAAAAATGAAATAATAAGTATATAATTTATCCTAATCAATGACCATAATATTGCAATAAAAATGTTATTGGATCTTAAAAAATTTGGAAATTGTGTAAATTGAAACTTTTAGACTCAAAAGATCCGATCCCTGTGAAATTGATCACTCAAATCTTTTGTATATCTTTTCATATATATTTCAATTGAATAACTAACTAGGTTATTATATTTCTTTGAAAGTCCAGAAATAACTAAATTCAAATTAAAAGAAAAAAATTGGAACAATATTCATAGTTGGCCAATAAAATCCATAGATAATTTTGCAAAAAAAAAAAAAAGGTAAAATAAATGAAAGTCATTGAGCCAGATTAAATTGTACCTACCAGTTGTCGTATTCGATTTTGCGAATTTATTCTTCCGAAACAATTTCATTTATGAATGCAAGGTCTCTATCAAATGTATATTAGAGTATATGAAAGAGTATTTATGAAGAGATGGTTGCTATTTAATTGATTCACTTTAAATATACGAAATATACAGATTTTATTTATGTATATTACTTTTTCTTTTTTTAAATGAATCATTCAAATTATTTATTCATATAGTTTAAAATGAATTATTTCAATTTATAGAATTTTAATTAAACATTAAACATGAAAAAAAAATAGTTTCATTTAAATAAAATTTTTATAGATTATTATATATGTACGGGTGTTCAAAGTATTCTCGGTAATTTAGCAGTGACGAAGGGATTTAAATTATTTCAGTTGGTAACGACACCCCCTGAGAACATAACCTCAAAATTTCATTTATTTATCATTAGTACTAATCTAATTATCGTTGGTGTAAGAAGACCAGAATGACTGATGCGACAATGTTGAGAAAAATGCTTTGAAGAAATAAAGTATACACCTTACAGCCCAGACCTTGCCCCCAGTGATTACTTCTTGTTCCCCAACCTAAAAAAAAAGATCTTCGTGGAAAACGTTTTTCTGACGATGAAAAGCTGAAGGTGGCAATTAACGCACATTTTGAGGACAAGGAGGAAAAATATTTTTTAGAGGGAATTCAAAAGTTAGTTTCCCGAGCAAACAAGTGTATTGAGGTTATGAGGGACTAAATTGAAAAATAAATTTTAGTTATAAGTTTCTGCATTTTCCTTCATACCTATACCGAGAATACTTTGAACACCCTATGTATAGAAATAAGAAAGATTGGTTGAAGGGAGGTAGGGGAAGCTTAACTTAAGATTACCATGGAGATTTCTCGTTAGATTATATCGATTCGACAATCATTTAATCATAATGAATTAAATCATAAAAGCGCTCATCAAATTTCAATGTAAGTCTATTAAACATCATAGCTGCTCATCTTCTAATACATTATATACAGTCAGCATTTGCATGTTAGAATTCTGACGCTGGATTATTCAATTTTACAAAGAATATACATATATGATTTTTATTTAAATTTATTTTTAATTTTTATTAATTTATTTTCCTAAGAAATTGAAATTAAAAATTGTTAGCTTATCAAAAAAAAGAAAAAATTGAAAACAAAGGATAAGAATATTCTAATATGCTTTTTTATTAACCCTATAAAAATATTTTAAATTAATTTTTATTAAATTTAATTAAAAAAAATCATTAATTAAATTATAAAAGAGAAAAATAATTTAAAATAAATATAAAGGTATATTATT
Organism: Labia minor; assembly: GCA_963082975.1. Taxonomy (NCBI): domain Eukaryota; kingdom Metazoa; phylum Arthropoda; class Insecta; order Dermaptera; family Spongiphoridae; genus Labia; species Labia minor. Next base: position 28,919,525 of record OY720349.1, read on the forward strand.
AATAATATAAAATATATTTCGTTTAATTATTTATTATTTATTTACTTATTATAGCTATATATTTATAAAATTTCAAAATTCAAATATATAACTTTTAATAAGAATAAGAACAAGATTTTGACTAAATTCGATGACAAAAAATCATTTTGTATTCAATCAAATTGGCAACCAAAATAAAAAAAAAACAATTGAAAGAAAAGAGACAGAAAAAAGTTTCAACACTCAAAAAAAGTCAATTTAAAGTTCTGATCTGATGGTTTTTTCGTTTGGTGGATTTTGATTTAGTCTATTCAATCTAGTTAAGCTCTTCATTGGATTCTTATTTATTTCATATATTTGAATTTTAAGTAAGTATTTTATTGGTTACTAAAGCAATTTATTTTTAATTTTACCAAACAAATGTAATCGTATAAAGAAATCTGATAAAAAAGCATTCAAATCATTAAAAAAAAAATAATAATTTATCAGATTAGGGTTGATTATTATAGTCCAAAATCCATTAAAATTGATTTTTATATTTCTATATCTAATATATATATATATATATAAATTATTATTAATAAATAATAGTATATACCATATACTATTTAGAATATTTTTGTAATAAAATTTTTTTCTAAATATTATCTAATATTTTTTTTAAGGTTTGGAAATTCATTAATTGATTTTAATAATTTGATCCCTGTTTGATTAGAAATTTATAAAAATTATAGAATATATTCAAATAAGGGTAATTAAAAATATTCTAGTAAAATTTTATAATAATCGGCCCAGCCACAGTCAGACAGCAAAAATTTTTAAATTCTGATCAATGTCCATATAATACCATTTTAATGGAAAATAGAAATAATTGATATATATATATAATATTATTTTTGTTTTATTACAATAAAATAATCATCTAAAACCAATTATTATATAATATGAGTCTAGTGAATAATTGATTTTAATTATTCCTACACCCTTTTCTCATGATTCTTTATTTCTTCTTGTATTTAAAGATATTTTAGGATTATTAATTTTATTGTCGGTATATTAATTCAATTCATTTGAAGAGATTTAACAATTTCACAAGGATTATATAATGTTATGTCACTCTCATTTAATTAAATAAAATTAAAATCTTCTATTATTAATATTCATAAAGATTTTGAATACCTATTTTGTAACGTTGTCATTATTAAATGTTTCTTTTATAAAACAATTTGTGGTAAACTTACATACATATCTACATATATATTATAATTATTGATCTGTGAGATAGGTTCATGGAAATGTATATTGTGAAGCATAAAAGGATTTTGGGGAGGGTTAAACCACCTTTTATGCAATCCCATGTGAATAAAGCCAAATGATTTTTTAAAATGTGTAGCAAGAAAGTATATCAAGAAAATAAAAGAAACTAGTAAATTAGGTGTTAAGGCTTAATAAATTTTTGATAATATATAATATCAACTAATAAAAATAAATTTTTATAATTTAAATCATTTGTTAATAAAAAAAAGGGATAAATAAAAATATATCATATCATATTATATCGTAAAATTTGTATATATGTATATATTTGTATTATTAAACCGCTCGAAGGATTTTTTTGAAATATAGATACCATAGATAATATTTATAAAGAAAAATCGATCTGTATTGGTTTCAACCTCTGGAAAAATCAACTTTATTAGTATATTAATTTAAAATAGTAAATTTAAATGACGTCACTATGTCATCCCTATTGAAATTTGCCTCCCGCCATTCTTTTTTAATTGATATTGTATGAATATTTTTTTATTTTTTATATATTTTAAAATATTTTATTTAATTTCGAAATAAAATTAAAAATATTTATTTTAATAATATTTTAGAATCAATTTATGAAATATATTTATTAATCTCTCACCAAAAAAAAAAAATAATTATATTATCTTTCTGTCTTTCTGCTTGCTCTTGAAAATAGTCAACATATTATTTTTTATATTTTAAAAATGAATAAATTTGATCTAATAATATTAAATTATATTATATTAATTAAAATGAGGACTTTTAGAATAAATTATAAATATTATATGGTAAATAAAAAGAAGAAATTAAATATTTCTCGAAAGAACTGAACGATTGTATACCAATATTTTTTAAAGGGTTGAGCGATAGCTCAGTGTACCAGATACTTTTCTAATTAGGCTTTAAATCATAATAACATTTTAACTTAATCAGTTTAAAACTGAAATTAATTTCATAATAAAGGATTTAATTTTTGCTTTTTGTTTTTCTAAATTATTTTCTCATGAAGATATAAAATAGGATATTATAAAATCCACCCTTAAAGAAATCTGTGAAGAAAAATGTTTAAACCAATCGACCCGTTACCATATTTCATCACTTACACATCAACACGTCACACTCCTTGGGGTTGAGATTGGCTCTTGGGAGAGGGATGTTTGCGGTCGCACGGAGACTAGATCGAAAATTAGCTTTCGCTTGAAATCTTAACTTCTAAATTAGATTTTGGAAAGTTAAAGACATTTCATCATTTCTGTCTTTTTAAAATAGATTAATTAACAAAATATATATATATATACATATTAACAAGATTATCAGAATTTATTTCATGTTTGTTTTTATTACAGATTAATAAACATTTATCCCATTTAAATGAAATTTTTATTCTGAAACTTCATCTTAAGGAAATTGTTCTGAAGATTATAAAAACACTAATGTTGGTAGTAACCCGAGTTTCTTTAAGATCCATTTATGTCAGTTTTAAGATATGCCATGTCTTTTATTATGAGGGAGTAAACTGTAAAAAATATTCAATTTAAAATTGAATATTATTATTTCAAATATTAATCGTTACATTATAAAATAGATAACAAATTTTTTTATATTAAATAATAAAAACTTTTGGTTTTTTCGATTCCATAAACTTCACAGAATATTTAATTTAAAACTATTCTTATTATGTGTTGTATATATTTTTACCGACCGACGATAGGAAGGGATGGTATTGTTTTCACACCAAATTTCACACGTGGAGATTTTTACATATCTCCACGAATCATGTATTTTATTAACAGAAAAAAGTATTTTTAGCATGACGTCTGTCCGTCGGTAAAGACATATATATCTTGAACGGCTAAACGGATTTTGAAAAAATTTGACATATTAACCTAATGCATCAGTAGCAGGAATTCTTCAACTTTTGGTATATATCCGGAAAACGGAAGTGATAGTTTTCAAAGTATTAATTTTTTATTCATTGTCGGAAATTTTCCATTTAAAATATAGTGGTAATTAAAAATTGAGTAATTAAACTAAAAATAAAAATCAAGATAATATAATTTAGTAATTTTAATTAAAGTTTTAAAATATTTTTTTTTTTTTTGGATACTTTTGATATAGTATATAATGTTGGGAAATTAATTTCAAATTGTCGGTCGGTTCTGTGCCTGACCACAGATCATTTTTTGAAGTTAAATTCAAATTTACCTAACTTAATTTAATTTAATTTTGAATTAATATTAAATTTTACAAATCAAATTAATAATTAATTATTCATTAACATAATTTATTTGAAATAATTTATTCAACTATTTCACGCTATAGAATAATGATAACAATATGTATATTAAATCATAATTATTCTGACCACTATCATGCTGCAATGGGTCATTAAATTTATTATTTATTTCATAACAAATTAGTTTACAGATCATCGGAAGAAATGATATGAATAAAATCGTAGATAATCTAATCCATTAATTAATAAATTAATTAATAAGATAATATATAAAAGAAGATATTAACTTTTCTTTCTTTATTCAGTTGCACAAATATATCTTGCAAAATAAAGAATTTTGAAATAGATAAAAGAAATTCCTTGGGACCGACTGTGTTAGATCGACACCTGGGGAACCCAGATATTGTTCATCCCTTATATTACTTCCTCTTTCTCATTCTGTGTTTTGTTGTTATCTTATCCCTTTACTTTTTAATCTCGATCTCTTGATCTGCTTCATTTAAAGTCCCCGAACTAGGGTTTGAAATGAAATCTACGCCTCAAAATTTGGCCTACACGGATATATAAACTTAATTGTGGGTAGTGAATATCTTTTGTAACATATAAATTACTAGGCATGAAGAAAGATATAAACACTTCTAGGCAATTATGTTTCTATGTTTCTTTCACTAGTAATACAGATTCATTTTTAGTTTCATAGAGAAATAGAAACTAAAATAACTAACTTTAAGATTAACTTATTAAAGCTTGTAATATATATATATATATATGTACTAAGAGACCTTACTATTCTTAGTACATAAGATGATGTAGATCAAATAAATTAAAATTTAGAAAATTACTAACTTACTCGAAATTATATGTCAAATTTAAATTAAAATTGAAAGAGAGGTAATACTTTTTAGTTAAAGAATTATTTTATGAATCTAATTTAATAATATAGAAAAAGAAATTGTATTATGAAAACACAATTTCAAATAGATAGAGATAAATCTTAAATAAAAAAAACTTTTTTGGTATTTATTTTTTTTTTCTAAAACCACTGCAAGGATTTTTTTGAAATTCATACCATAGATAATATTTATAAAGAAAAATCGATCTGTATTGGTTTCAACCTGGGGATAAATCAACTTTTTAGTAGTTTCTTAATTTGAAATAGCAAATTTAAATGACGTCAGCAACTACATCATTTATATTAAAATTTGCCTCCCGACATTCTTTTTTTAATTGATATTGTATTAATATTTTTTTTTATATTTGAAATATTTTTAAATTTTTTATTTAATTTCGAAATAAAATTAAAAATATTTATTTTAATAATATTTTAGAATCAAATTAATAAATATATTTATTAATCTCTGGACAAGCCGAAACAAAATAAAATATTGTCAAGCCTGTCGGATCACCTGTGCCACTAGTGAAGGAGTTAAAAAAGAATTCTCAACTCTTTCACACGCGGAGTAAAATAAAATTATTTGGGAAAGGGACCCTGAAATAAACCTAAGAGTACAGTACGTTTGACTATTAGTGCTTAGGCGATTCGTCTTGGAGAACCAAAATCGGAAAGAAATAATAACAAATTAAATTAATCAAAATATCCGATGCTAACAAACGTATAAAAACATCAAAATCTCGACATCGAAAATTTTTGTGATCGCAATACTATCTCTGGCGAGATATTAAATATAAAACTAAAGCCATCTAAGTATAACAAAATATTAACATATATTGTAATATAAGATCAAATATTTTATCAAGTAAATTTGAATATTGTTTTCATCTTGAAATGACAATTGAGTTATTTTAATTAATTTGTACCACTTTAATGTACATTTTTTATAAAACTCATTTAATAATTGTAATAAATAATTAACAAATTGTATTATATATCAATATTTTTTAAATGGTCGAGCGATAGCTCGGTTTACCAGGTACTTGTAATTATTTGTTATATCAGTCATTCCAATTACGATTGAATTGAATGCCTATAATTATTTATAGTTTGTAGGTACTTAAGTGTGGAATACAATAATTACTCTTCCCATACAGAAACTACCATTTACTTTTCACAGATAACAATGTACTCATTTTTGTATTTAATTAACAAATACAATTCAGTTCTGTAATTTGATTTTAAATTGAAATCATCTGTAATGAAATGATAAATTTTTTTCATTAGAAAAGTTTGAAATCCATATAAAAAATTTTCTTTTGGTTTATTGAGTCATTTATCAACGAAAACATCAAATTGAAAACCAAAAAGTCATCTAACCAAGTCTCGTTTAGGTCATTAAAGATATCATTAAAAAGATTAACGACCAGAATGAAATGAAAGAAATATCGAAGTGTTAAATGTATTTTGGATGATATACGAGAATGTATGATATAAATCGCGTTACCATTTTATTATTCAAATAAAGAATACATTTTTTTTAATGACTCACAAATGCGATTGGGCGATATTTTTATTTAAGTGATTTGAATATAATTAGAACAACATAAATATTTTTCAGTTATATTGCAATTTTGAATATATTTGTGTATATAGTTTTAAATGAAATATATATTATATAAGTATACTTAAATACCTATAAAATAATTATATTGAAATTTCAAATTCATTTGTAAATACATTTATTTATTCTCTTTCCTCATTTAATATATTAATTTAAAATATCATATTTAAATTATTTATTTTTACTTGGAATAGTAATTTTTTGATGAAACTATTTTTTCAGTTATAACAGTGGCGCAACCAGAATTTGCTCCTGGGGGGGTTTTGACTAGCCGCTCCACCTTCCTATGCCCCCCCCCCCCCGCGGGCTCACTCAAAGACAAATTTTCATTAAGATTTTTTTTTTTATATTAAATATTTAAAAAAGTTTTGTAAATGAAACACTGATTTTACAAAATCTGGCAAATTTTGTATTTTATTTACTCGTATTCACAGTTTTAGAAAGAAAATATTTTTTTCCAGCTATAAGTAAACCATTTTAGCTTTCCTCATGAAAGAAGGATAGCTTTTACGATGATCGGAAAATTTTTGCTCCGAGATTCTTCGAGATTTCCACTTTTCAGACGGTTCTGAATCCAAACTTGCAAAAAAAATTTTGATCCGGCCGGCCGTTCGTTACCAAAATTAAGTCTAAACGAAATGAAATATTATCTTGGGATTTGATATTTAGATGTTTTTTTTGGAATGATGGGCGGGGATTGGATTGTTTTTGGACAAGATGGGACCATAAGTAATGCTAGTTTAAAGAGGTGTCAAAACACATTTTATTGAATTTCTTTATAAATTCCGATTTTTATGAGAATTATCATACTATCGTATTAAATTTAGAGGAAATCGCATTTACTAAAAGTTTCATTATATTCATTTTTACCTAAACTTAATAATAAAGGAGTTATTTATAATAAACTACTTTAAGATGTCGAAAGCTTTTCGTCCGCCCGTAGTGGTAGGATAATTTGAAAAAATTAAACTTAAGAAAATTTAGAAAAAAATAGATTTTATGTGTGGGAACTGAAGCTCACGAATCCCCCCCCCCCTGCCTCTTTCCTGGCTACGTGAAAAAATGAAATTCGATTTTAACCCATTGGTGACCAGATATCATGTAGATAAATATAGAAAAAAATATTTTTGAAAGGGTTTTTGGTGTATAAAAATAAATGTTCCCATTTGGGAACGCTGGCTCTACAAATGGGTTAATATATATAAACAAATAAAAAAAATTAACCTTTTCAGTTGTGAAATCAACTATTTCTTTATTGTCTTCTTCGCTATTGCTATTAACACAATCTGTTGTTTCTGAAGGTCCAGCTTCACTATCTAATTCTTAAATGGAAAAGTATTTAAGAATTAATTCACTAATTTAAAAAAAAAATTTAAATCTTACCTTTCTTGTTTTTCTTATTTTGAAAAAAATCTGAAATTAGTCTTCGCTTCATAATCTTTATGAAATTAGCAATTAATGTATGTAGCAATGTGGAAGGGGTTGAATTGGTGTCTAGGGTAAATGTTCTCGATAGAGCAACTTCTTGTTTGCGAATTTCTATAAAATGGTTTATTTACAAATGCCCTACCCGTTGTGGTGGAGAAGGGGGGAGACTTTCTCCTGGACGTCACCAAAGGCCCTGTGGGGGTGAGGGCCTGCGTTTCCGCTATCCCTCTGTTAAATTTTACAACCAGGGATAAGGAAGTGGAGTGAGGAGCTCGAAACATCCCTTGACCTCGGTATCAATTTCCACATGTATTAATAAAAAAAATCTTTTTTATTATACACTAAGTTATATTTTAAGAATTTTTTTTCTTTTCTATTTGAAAACATAATATACAGCAATTATTTTTTTTTCTCTCCTGGGGGTTTTAACCCCCAAAACCCCCCCTGGTTGCGCCACTGAATATACAGCAATTATTATTTTTTTTCTCTCCTGGGGGGGGTTTTAACCCCCAAAACCCCCCCCTGGTTGCGCCACTGGTTATAATATAATTAAATACTCATCTCAGCGGCCGGGGAACTTTTTTAATCATTACTCCAAAATATTTTTGTCTAAGTTGATAAAAAAAAAAACGAAATGCCCTCTTTTTAGCATCTTTTCAATTATAGCCCTTAGTTTTGAAAAGAAAACAATAACTAAAAATTTAATTTGTAAAAATACTAACAGGTTTATAAAATAGCAAATTAAAAATATATACTTTTTACTCACAAAAGTTTCATTTTTAGCCCCGGTTCCCTGACCGCTGGTCTATCTAGAATATAGATATAAATTATAAGAAATGCCATCGGCAAATACCTTAAAAAAACCATGAAGTAGAAATTTGAAAAAAAGAATAAAATTTCATGAAAATATTTTTCCTTAGGGTTGAATTCTTGAGAAAATGAGTGCTATAAACGGTGTTTCAAAAATGCGGTTATATTATTGGTTATTCATATTATATTATTTTATTGTGTCATAAATTCTTTAAAGGTCCCTTATAAAAAGTATATATTTATATTAAGATGAAAATATAACTGTTTGATAATATAAAATGTTCTTTTATGTTTGACTGTTTCTGTTTTTGACCAATAGAAATCACTAAATTTTCTTTACTTCAATAATTTTTTTTTTTTTTTATTTAAAATTGTCTAGTTATATGAATTTCGATTTTATGATATCTTGAAAACTTTAATCTCAAAGTTGATTCGATTGGGTTTTCATAATAAATGTTTATTTCACAAACATTTTTCAATGGGAAATCGTTACTGATTGAAAAAGAACGTTATTTTACAATAGTGAGGAGAAGGCCGACTTCTATTTGAAGGAAATAATATTACAAACCTTTGATATTGAAATTATATCTTATCTAATCTTATTATGCTAACTAAAATTGTATTTTTGAGATGTTCTAAGATTTTTTTTTGAAATTTACACCATAGATAATTTTTATAAAGAAAAATCGATCTGTTTTGGTTTCAACCTCGGGAAAAATCATCTTTATTAGTTTTTTCTTAATTTAAAATAGAAAATTTAAATGATGTCAGCAACTACTCCAGATAGTGCTTCCTTAAATACAAAATATTATATATATTAAATAAAATTAAAAATATTATTGTTATATCCACAGGCCATTATTTTCTGTATTTCAGTACATTAATACGTACGTTTAACGGCTGTATGTTTTATAGTATTTTTTTTTAAATTGATGTCCTTTTAAATTATTTGAAATTGTCTCAGATGTTTTGTCGTTTAATTTAAAAAATATTCTTAATCTTAAATATTCATAGTTCATAAGGAATAATTTTTTTAAATTACCGAGAGTGGCGGCTTGGTGAACCATGTACTATTATATAATATATATTGTAGATTTTTTAAAATCAAAATCAAATAAACAATCATCTTTAAAAGAATGAATCTTTTTATTATTAGATTTTGTCATATTTTGTAAATCAATAGACACAATAAAGAATAGAAAAATGTTAAGAACGGTTCACTTTAGGAAACTGTTTGCTTAAATTGACCCTAAGTGTCCTTAAATGTATACAATGAAGAGATAGATTAATTAAAATATTGCAGATATTGCATTATCTTTTTTTCTTGCAGTTACTTTGGAACAAGTAGTAAAGATCTTCTAATTCTTGGTAATCTTTTTGCATAAGCAATCAGGGTCCTTGTTTTATTATCTTAGATTCTTATTGATTTTTTTTTTTTTTTTTTGTAAGAAGCTTTGTATTTTTACGAATTTTGTAAAGCTTTTTTACGACTTGCTAATATTTTTCTGTCACATCAAAGGTTATATTTAGGAAGTTTTTAATTGTTAATCTAAAGAAACTTTCTTTCTTTTGACATTAAAATATGATCAACGAAATATGATACTCCATTTCTTTAAAAAATGTGAGATTTCTATATTTTGTTTAAATATTTTTGCCATTGCAAGCCATCGTGTTGTAGCTTTCATATTTGAAATATTTAAAAAATCGACAAATAAATAAAGTTATTTTAGCTAACGTAATTTATTAAGTTAGACTGTTTCAATTTCATCAACTGCATGATGGTTTAAATTAGGAAACTGGTAAGTTACGGAAATTAAATTGCTCTACTGATTTATTCTAAAACAGAAAATAATTATATACTGATATGATTAATTGAAAAACTACAGAATCAATTGGACATATTATAGAATTATTTATTTTATAGGTGAATTTCTTCGTTAAAGTTTCTACAAAAAAGTGTTTTTTTGAAATTCCCATATAAGAGAACTTGAAACAATAAGGTTTTGAACAAAATGAGAAATTAACACTGAAAAGTAAACTGATCAAGCCATTTTGATATTGCCATGATATATTATCAAAATATACTGAAAGTTCAGCGGCGTTCCCCGCTGTAGGATAAAGACTACAACATTCGATCCATATAGCCCAAGACTATGGCCCAAGCCCAAGAACTGAGGTCGTCGTATGATTTCACCTCGCTTTCTCAAGGAGCAAAGTACCGAGAAGAAAAAAAAATATATTTGTAGAATTCAAAAATTCCTATGTTTAGGGTAATTAATTAGTGAAATAAAGCTCCCCTTTAACAATGAACCCAGGTTTCTGATGTAATCTTTGTTTTTTATTGCTTTTTTATTACCCTCACACCTGAGATTAAGGGTAATTTCATATCTCATTGACAATATTTATTATCTATTAGTATGCATAATCTAATAAGTAATATGAATTATAATTAAAAAAGAAAAGAAATTTAGCTTGCTAACAAAGAAGAAGAATAAAAGGAGATTAGAATTCATCTTTTTTTCTAATTCGCCACAATCCGATGCTTTAACTCCCATCTTTAGCCATTTAAAACCATTTTAAAATATTTTGATTTATTTATTTTGCAATTATTTTGCCTAAAAGCAGGAACAAGTTTTCTTCAATAGAGCTAACTCTGAGAAATTATAGTTTTAGAGAATAATACCTTTCAACAAAATAATATAAATTAAATTAGAAAAGCACCAAAAGCGGTCTGAGTAGCTAGTTGTATACTTATTTAATTATGTATTATATTATTTGCGTATTATTGTATCTTTCGATTATTTGCTGTAGGTTAAATAATTATTTACTTAAAGATCTTTTGAAAGTTTTCTTGTGTTTCTTGTTTAATAGTGTTATTAATTCTGTTTGTTTGAAATTTAAATAATAAATACGAACAATGGTTTACCATCATTTTAAATCTTTTCAAATACAAGTAAACCATTTTTACTATCTGGCCAGAGATAGTAGGTATTGCTATCACAAAAATTTCCGATGTTGAGATTTTGATGTTTTTATACGTTTTGAAGGTTCCTGAATCATTTTCACTAAGGTTGAGAAAAATGTCTGTGTGTGTATGTGTGTATGTAGACAAGATTACGCAAAAACGGTTTGAGCTAGAATAATGAAATTTGGTATACGGGCATTATTCAAAATTCGTAGTTTTCTATCAACTTTTGAGAAATGTTGCTCATCCGGAAGTGGGTCATTACCTACCATGTTTTGATTTTTTCCCTCTTAACTGATCGTAAAAATAAAGATATATGTTTGATAGTTTTCGGTTTTTTTTTCCTCTAAAGTGACCGTAAAAATAAAGATATATGTTTGATAGTTTTTCACATTATTAAAAATTGTATAAAACTGCTATATATATATAGAATTTCAGCTTGATTGCTGAAAGTACCAGAATTAATTTTTTAATACGTTGACTGCTAATCACGCGCCAACACGTGACGTTGTGCCATCAACAAAGAGCCAAACATGCGCTGGATTAATAAATATTATTTATTAATTTTAATTTATAATTTATAATTAATTAAATTTAATTTAAACATAATATATATTATTTAATCCAATTCAAATTGCGAGAGAGTCGAATGATGACACTTTTTTAATTGTTCTAGAAAAAAATGATATTTTTATTATTTAAACATTTTCAAAATTCGAATTAATTGTCAGTTCTAAAATAAGGTTTGATTTCTAGGTTATTCTATTTCTACTCTCAAACTACAATAATTGGTTGAAAAAGTTATAGAAAATTAACAGGGCGTTTTTTGTTATCGTTTATTTAATTATAGAGTGATTGATTTTTCAACTTCTATTAATTTGTTTATTTAGGCAGTTTGTTTTTATTATCAATAGGAATTGTGTAACTGACAGGTAAATAAAAAAAACTTGGAAAAATAATTCGAATATTAAAATATTAAATAAGTATTAAAAAGTTAATTTGTTAAAATTGAAATAGAATAAAGAGGAGGGAGGACAAATTTCTAGAATTATGATTCATAATTATATATAAAGTATTTAATTAAAAATTTATTATTATATAAATAAAAAAGGATTATTTATTTTTAGATATTTATATAATAAATGATACGATATATTTACTACATTTCATGTTTTATACTAAAATTACTTTTTTTATAAAATATTTACAAAACAAGAATCACATTAGTGATATTATTTTTAGTTAATAAATTGAATTAAAAATAATTAATAAAGCTAATTAATGTTATAAGTTAAAAAGTCGTCGCTTATTCCAAAATACACAAGAGTACACACACAAATAACAAATTGAATTAATAAATAACAATTTAATAATAAAACATACAATAAATATTGTTATTATTCGTTTAATGTAAATTAAAACAATAATTTTGTTCACGCAGAAGATATATGTGTACTTTATAATTATTTAACATTTGCAGTTGATCATGTTTACTTGAGTGTGTTTCAAAGGGAAATTTGAAACAATTTAATGTAAAATGAACCGACATAGCGTGTCATGTTTAAGTTAGATACAATCTGGACCAATATTGGAAATTGCCTGTCACGCATCACCACTGATTCAGGATTCAATTCAGATGCCAAAAGGGATATAAAACGATCCAATGTAATCGCTTTTCCTATTTTATTTTTTTTTTTCACTTAAGATTTTATTTCATTTCTAAAATGAATTTTTTATTGTTTTTAGAAATAAGAAATTAAAGTCGAACTGAATCATATTGAAGAAATTGGAATTTATATATACGAGGTTTGTTTAAAAGAAAAGATGAATTTTCAATTATTTCGAAAAGTATTTATTTATTCATTAATATCCATTTTGTCCCCTTCAAAGTAATTACCCTCACATATAATGGACTTGTGGTGCCCCACACCACAAATAGATGGCGCCGCGCTAGCGTGCGCCAGCCCAGGACGGCAACAACATGGTGGGGATATTGTATATGGTGTAAATTGTGTGAAACAAAAAAAGGAGTTATTACTCCGAATCATCGGCAATAATTACTAGCCTCTTTCCAACATCTTACTTCCACCTCACCTATATACATGTCCGCCACAGACTCATGCCAGTGCTTCTTCCAATCGTCGAAGCATTTCTGAACTGCGCTTTTCGGTATGGCCATCAGCTCGTACTTCCGACTTTATCTCGTCAATTGTTGCAAAAAGTTTTCCTCCCTTGGTCTCTTCAGTTTTGGGAATAGGAAAAAGGCTGGTGCATACGGTGATTGAGGCATGAACAGTGTTGTTTTTGGCCTAAACATCACGAACAAGCAATGATGTGTGAGCTGGTGCATTATCGTGATGCAGAATCCATGATTTGTTTTTCCACAATTCCAATCGTTTGAGCCGTATTGCTTCACGCAAACGTTGAATAACTTCCTTGTAGTATTCCTTATTAACAGTACGACCTGTTGGCAAGAACTCATGATACACCACGCCATTGTAATCGAAGAAAACAGTGAGCAAAACCTTCACATTTAAACAAACTTGGTGTGCTTTTTGAGTCATTTTTTGAGACAAAGTAGACTCGCCGAATGCCACAGTAAACATTTTTAATTCTTTAATACATTTTATTTAAGTAAAAAATCGAAGAACATACAAAAACGTGAATAATTTTTTCATTTGTCAAGAACAAACTACTAATCCAAAATGTCAACATTTGAGAAACATATGTGTACCAACATATCCAACAAAAAAAAATCGAATGTACACAGCCTGTGAAAATTCAAAATTCACCTTTTCTTTTGAACAGACCTCTTATCTATTAACTATATTTATTCTCATTCAACTGACTACTCTCATATTTAACTCCCAACCCAGTGGGGAAAATAGTCTTGATCCTCAAGCCTGGGAAACCTCCAGAGGAGTCAAACTCGTATAGGCCTATTAGTCTACTCTCTGCCATCTCTAAATTGTTCGAGAGGGTCTTTCTTTCTAGACTGCGTCACTTCTAATAGATTAATCCCAATCCACCAATTCGGCTTTAGAGAGAAGCACGGCACTATTGAGCAAGTACATCGAATTGTTGATGTAATTCACAAAGATCTTGAAAACGAACAATACTGCTCAGCCGGGTTTCTTGATATATCTCAGGCTTTCGATAAGGTTTGGCACAAGGGTCTACTTCTGAAGCTCTATGACATACTCCCACTAATTTATTACAGGCTGATTCGTTCTTACCTCGCAGAAGCTTTAGAGTTAAGATGAATGACGCCATTAGTGAGATTTTTCCAGTTAGAGGGAGTACCACAGGGTAGTGTTTTGGGGCCTGTTTTGTATTTACTTTTTACAGCTGACTTGCCGACTAACCCGAACATAACCACAGCGACCTTTGCTGACGACACTGCTCGCTTCACATAAAGACCCACGCGTGGCTTCTGCTAGGCTCCAGGAAAGTCTAAACCAATTAAGGCCTTGGCTATGGAGGAAACGAAGACAAATCTGCACACTTGACTTTTACTTTGAATAGACAGACCTGCCCCGGCGTAAATTTAGACAAACCCATTCCGGTTAAAAGTACTGTAAAGTACCCTTGTATGCACCTTGACAGACGCCTAAGCTGGGAGATGCACATCAAGTCAAAAAAGAAACAACTGAGACTTAAACTTAACAAATTATACTGGCTGCTTCGACAAAAATCTCAACTGACGATAGACAATAAATTTCTCATTTACAAAATGATCCTGAAACCCATTTGGACCCATGGTATTCAGATGTGGGGGACCGCTCCAATAGAGACCAAATTCAGCGGTTTCAAAACAAAATTCTTAAACTAATAGTCGGTGCTCCTTGGTATGTCCCTAACAGCCTGATTCATAAATACAGTTGATATGGAAATTAAAAATTACAGCCTTCGCTACAAAGACAGACTCCATAAACACACTAATCCCAAAGCCCGACAATTATTAGACACCCAAGGACAACTGAGACGACTCAAAAGACATAAACCACAGGACTTGTCAAGAGTCATTAATAAATAGACCCGCGATGGTGCCCTTGCTGGGATTAGCCTTCAGATTAATAATTCAGTGACATTCCCTTCTTCCTCCTCGACTATTTTCCTAACCACACTTCCAATGATTCACTTTCCTTAACCTCTATATTTTCCTTTTACCTCCCCTCCCCATTTATTACTTTTTGATTAATGTAAACCATGTATTATTGCCTACAAAGTAAAATAAATGCTAAATAAAAAAAAATTCTATTTCTAAATATGTAATAAAAATCGAATTTTAGTATCAAAATATTCGATTAAACTTGATAAAATATTTTCTGATATTGTAACATTCCTTCAATTATATGATAATGGGGTTGTTTGATATTTTTTCAACTTCATAAAGATAATCATAAAGATATTTCAATCCTCCGCCTAATGTTTTATTGATGCTATTATCGCTAGGTTAAATAAATAATAGTGGGGAAGTTAGAGGGTTCAGATTTTGTAAATATTTACTTAATCTGTATAAATTAGATAATAAATTATCAAATACTTTTAAGGATAATGTCAAGGGAATTTATTTTTATATATAGGTATAATATATATATATATTAAATAAAATATTCCAGAATATTGTAGAAAGAAAACGTATTACTTCTTTTTGTTACCTTAAATATTGGAATGATTGTATAAACATAAATGGCACGCCAAACCTTCAAGGCGTTTAGCAGGAAGGACAAGGTCATTTTAAAAATAAGTTTTGGGAATAGGGTGAGTGATGGCCTGTGCAAATGGAGAAGAGAGATGAAAGAAGAAGAGTTGTGAGGGAAACGAAGTGGGGGGATGGGGGTGCGAATAGAAGCTGTGATTTAAGAATGTTGTCCAAATTTAATAGTTCCAAACTTCCATTCACTTTTCACCTCACGTTTAAATAAATTGTTTGATTTTAATCTTAAACTTTTCTATAAAATAAATAGAAATAATAGAATATCGAATTGATTGTAGTAAAGTTTAACGATTTAAGTTTTTGTAAGAGAACGATTTCTTATATAATCAAATAAATATATACTATGAATTTTAGGTTTTATTCATTGTGATATTATCAAAAAATAAATTTTAGTAATATACGCGAACCTTGTTTAAACTTTCTTTGTAATCCAAAATATTTATTTAAGATATTTCATATATTAAAGCATATTATGATAGTCTTCTTGCGGAAGAATAAAAGAAGTTTTAATTTAACATGAATAATTTATACAAACTCAGTGATAACAAAATAAAAAGGAAAGAAAATTTTAGAATTTTTTTTTTTCTTTAAATTAAGTTATATATATATGAATAAGTGAAGATTTAATATAAATAAAAAAAAAGTAAATTAAGAGAGGAATTTTTTTGTTAGTATCTCTTTTTTTTATTAGCTAATAAGCTCGGAATATTCATATTAAACTCGAATTTATTTTTTTTATTTTTGAAAATTATTTTTTTTAAATCTTATAATAAACACCATTTTTTATTTAATATTCAATTTTTACATCTGGACATTTTAGTTTTATTTTTATTTTATTTCAGTCAAATATCTGTAAAATTTTCTATTTGGCGAATATAAAAAACTTCACGAGTTTTCATGATACAACCCATAAATATCGTATATAAAGCAAAACGTTAAAGAAATGTTACTGATAAATCCATTATGTAAGTTTCAATCATTTTTAATATTTAAATAAAATATAAAATTCTCACTTTAATCAATAATATATTTAAATATTTATTTAATGTTAATTAATAAAAATAATTAATTAAATTTATTTATATTTATTGAACTTACCTTTCTTTTGGAACGAGCCATTCTTTGGTCCCTGCTATTTTCTGCCTCGCCTGGAATCTGTTTCCCCCAAACGACAATCGCAATCCGTGTATAAGTATAGATGAGTACTTTAAACGGCACCACATACTGAAGTACAGCTAATACAATTCTGAAATCAAAAAAAAGAAAAATTTATGATTAGTAAAATGAATTTAATTTATAAAAGAAAAAAAATAACGATGAATCTTCAATTAGCAATCTACATGTAATAGATTTCTCGATTTAAAATAGATTAGAGGATTGTTATGATTGGCCGATATGTTTGTTGATAAACTAAATATACAGATTCGAAAATGAACCTGGCCAACCTTGACTAAAAACTAAAATAGAAAAAAAATTCTCTAAAGAAAAAAAAAACTCATTTGGAATTTAAATAAATTATAATGGAAATTTTGAATAAAGATTTTATTCTTGGATAAAATTATCTTATTTATAAAATAATATAATTCTTTAGAATCTGAAAATTTATTGAATTTTAAACATAGTACAATATAATAAATGATCTTTAATTAAATATATTTTGTTTAAACTTGCCAAAATCACACAATTCTCTTAACTTTTTCAAATTTAAAAAGTACAAATTTCATTATTGATTTTTTGTAAAATAATAAAAAATGTAACTTATATTATATGTCTTGGATTAATCTATAATAAAATAGTTTGTTTATCTCAGGAGGAGAATCACTTTTTCCAAATTTTATCAAATCGATTAATTTTTTTGAACAAACTTTATTTATTTAATACAAGTTATTTTTGTATATTTACAGGGTTATTTAAAAAGAAAGAGCAGATTGCAAACATATATTTCTTCCAAACTACAAAAGATGGATATATGATTTTAACGTTAATGGATAGAGAAATGTTTACAATTTATTATTAGTACGGGTAAAAGTTCCAATCATGGCCGAATTTGACCATTGGCGCTGTTCTTTGTTCTGGTATTATTTGTCAGTTGGTAGTCTGTAGTGGTCTGTAGTGAAATGGCGGCGATACCACAAAAGTATTTTTGTGTTCTACAATTGGCAAATCTAGAGTCCATTGTTGCAGTTCAGCGAGCATTTCGCAGTCAAGTTAATAAACAATCACCACGTCATAAGCAAATTTAAGAGTTGCATCGAAAATTCGTAGAAGATGGGTGCATTTACAAAGGGAAAAGCACGGAACGTCCACTTACACTCTTGAAGATCTACGACATCGAATTATTAAAACAGTGAATTCGATAACCAAAGACCAGCTGAAATGAACCCCCGTTTTGACATTTGTCGACGCATATCGAATGAGAATGTCGAGCGTATTCGGGAACTTTACGAAAGGAGGCCAAAGAAATACACATCGCGAGCAAGCAAAGAACTTAAAATTCTTCAATCAACGGAATGACGAGTTCTAAAACATCGTCTGCCAATGAAGCCATACAAACTGCAGTTATTGCAAGCAATGCATCCTGACCAAAGATACGAATTTTTAGTAGCATTTTAGATAATATGGAAGAAGACAATTTTGCTGAACGATTATTTTTTTCCGATGAGTCTACTTTTCATCTTTCTGATAAAGTCGTCATAACGTTAGAATTTGGACAACTGAAAATCCAACAGCAGTTATTGAACATGAAAGAGATTCATCAAAGATGAACGACTTCTATAATTGTAAACTTTTCTCTATCCATTAACGTTAGAATCATGTTTCTATCTTTTGTAATTTGGTAGAAATAAATGTATGAAATCTGCTCTTTCTTTTTGAATAACCCTGTATATATATTTCATTATAAATAAGATTTGAAATTAATATACATATATAAAAAATTTTATAGTTATATATATATATATATAAGTTTTCAATTAGTTGAAGGGAAAACCTTTCATTTATGTTTCAATAAATAAGAGCTCAATATCATCATTAATATGTGATGTTAATGCTTTAATCATATTCCATTTAATGGATTTTGAATTGGATACTCAGCTGGAAATATAATATTTTTGTAGCTTATGAAAATCTAAAATAAAAAGATATTAGAGTTTTGAGATGGACAAAATTTTAACACTCAAACTAGGGAAAATACTATTGCAAATTCTTCGGACAATATTAATATATTATCAATTTTTTGTTGTTGTTGATATTATATAGGTATATTTATTATATATTTTAATTATTTTAATACTATCTGAATTAATAATTTTGAATTTTTGAGAAATTTTATTTTTCGTGGGGATTATTATTATTCAAATAAAAATATTAATATAAGAAAAATATTTTATTTTTGTAGAATATATAAGAAAAAATAATTTCTAAGGAAGAAAGAAATCGATTCAATTTATCTTATAAGGCCATTGCACTTATTATAGTTTATCTAGGATGAAGATGAATTAGTAATAATAATTATAACTCATTATACCTATAAGTAATTATATTTCAAATGAATTTAAATGATTTGTTATATTCTTGTTTTTTTTTTTTGAATTTTATCACTTTCATATTCTTTGAAAATTATTAGATACATTTATTATATTTCAAAAAGTGAGAGTTTAATTTAGTCGAGTCTTGAGTTTTATAATGTCATTATTAACCATTTTAAATGAATATCAAATAAAGTAAGAAATTGTATTTAAAATTATAATAAATAATATGTTGACAATTTTCAAGATCACAATGTTTCAAATTACAATGTTTGCTACACTAATAAGATAAATCTTAGATTAATATATATATTTTTAACTACCAAGCCGTATTTATACAAAGAAATTATCATTCAATTTGTTACTTGAAAACCCAAGAAATCTTTTAGTTTAAAACATTTTATAAGAATTTATTAAAAAGTCTCCGCTCTCTCTTAATTCAATACCTTTTTAAATAAATGGAATATAATTTAAATGTTTCTTCATTTATAATTGTTCATATGTATTATTATGTTGCTAACTTCATGAATAATTTGTTTTTTTAGGTGGGGGAATGATAAATATATTTTCTAATTTGATTCTAAAATATTATTAAAATAAATATTTTTAATTTTATTTCGAAAATAAATTAAAAACGACGTAAACATTTTAAAATATTTTAAATTTAAAAATGATTAATACAATATTAATTAAAAATGAAAAATTTCAATATGGCTGATATTCTTGCTGACCTTATTTAAAATTACTATATTTTTATTGAGAAAAAACTATCAAAGATTATTGATTGATGATCAGTAAGCTGAATCAATTTTTTATAAAAATTATCTATTGTGTGAATTTTTAAAAAAATTCTTAACAGGATAAAATATTTCTAAAATTTATAAACATATATATATATATTTGCTAGTTTAATAAGATATCTCCTACTTTTCATTTTATTTAGATAACTTCATGTATAATAGAGAATTTTTAAAAAAATAATAATAACAAAATACTATATTATACTAGAGTAATAAATTCGAAATTAAAACAACATGATTATATCCATCAATCTATAAACAAATTACAATTAAAATAATATTTATAATATTAATTAAAATTTGATGTATATAAAGATTAAAAGAAAAAAAACAATAAATATCTACATAAAATAAATATTATTTATTCTTGTCCTTTATTAGCATTAGAGTTATTATTTAATTAGTATAATAACAGGTAATTAGTTTAATGAGTAATTCAGAAGAAATGTTCAATTCATATGTATTTAATAAATTGAAATTAAACATTACTTAACAAACATTAAATCAATAAAATATGATTATTTTATTCGAGAATATAATTAGTTTAATGAGTAATTCCAAATAAATACTTAATAATAAAAATAAAATGTATTTAATATTTTTTTTTTACTTTTAATTAAGTAATTTTTAAATCCAAATAATTATGTTTTATTGACCAAACAATTAAAATATTTGTTTTTTTATTTAAAATTTTATTTTATTTTATTTATTATCGTTCCTCATAGAAATCCGCCGCCTGAGTATGGTACCCACCTGGCACAAAATTTATGGTAGCCTAACTTTTGAGAAAGAATTTTGTACAATAAAGTGCGTGAAATTTGCGGAAAACTGAAGGAAAGTTTGGTTATGGTGAAACGACGGTTTCCACTAATTTTTTCAATGATGTTTTCCACCAGTTCTTTTTTTTCACCGTCATTTCACCATAACCGAACCTTCCTTCAGTTTTTCGCAAATTTCACGCATGGTCTCCACGCGGCCGTGACTGACTAGCTCAACACTCAGGCGGCGGATTTCTATGAGGAAGGAATTTCGAAGCTAGTTCATCGCTACGATAAATGTCTCAACTTTTTTGACGATTATGTAGAAAAATAGTATTTTAGTTGCTCTTTCAAATGTATATATTAAAAAACATTTTCCTGTACTAGTTTTGTCTTAATTCCAAAACGTAACCTACTTTGTGAATTGCCCTTGTATTTATTATATATTATTATATAAATACAATTGGAAAAATAAATAAATTGTTTACTTTCGTGTGAATTATGTTTAATTATATGTCTATAAATTATTAATTCTTTAATCAATTAGAAAAAAAGAAATGAGAAGTTGAAATATAATTTACTAATTATTAAATTATTAGTATAAATACATTCTTATGAATTTATAGAAAATATTTTCACCTTTTCCACTTTCTTCTCTCTCTAATATAATTTCAAGTTTATTAACTTTCTATTAATAAAAGTATGTATAATTTCTAAAATAGAAAATTAAATTATTATTTAAATTATTGAAATCTATGAAAATACTTGTTCAACTATTTAATATATTGAATATAAATTAATTATATCAAGAATTAGAAGGTAAAATAGAAGAGATTTTATGACATATAAAATAATTATATAAAAGGAATATTTTCGCTTTATATTAATTTAATAATAAAGAGAAGTTCTCAACTATTCAATGCATAAACAAACAAATATTTTTCTATAATTTCTAATAAGAAAGGAAAAAATGGAAAACGTGAAAATATTTCATTAAAATCATAAGAATATTATTATACTGCTATTTAAATAATGAATAATTAAAAAATTATATATCGATTTCTCTCTCTTTTTCTCATTTTTCTTATTGATTAAAGAAATATTACCTACCTGGTTTACCGAGTCTCCACTCGGTACTTCAAAAAAATTATTCCTTATATACTGTGAATATTGCTTTAAGATCATTAAATGTTTGACTGGGAATATTAATAAATTGGAATGGTCGTTTATAATGAATATCATACTTTCTACTATTCTTATCTTATAATATCACTTCTTTATTTATACATAAAAAATATTAATTAATTTCTTTTTACTATCTCGCTAGAGATAGTATTGCGATCATGAAAATTTTCGATGTCGAGATTTTGATGTTTTAGCTAGAATAATGAAACTTGGTACATGGGCTTTATTCAAAATAGGTAGTTTTCGATCAACTTTTCTAGAAATGTAGCTCATCGTATCTCGTTTTCATTTTTTTTTTCCTTTAAACTGACCGTAAAAATAAAAATATATGTTTGATAGTTTTTCACATGATTAAAAATTGTATAAAACTGCTATAAATAGAATTTGATTTAATCACTTAAAGTACCGGAATTAATTTTTTTAAATCGACTCCAGCACGTGAACTGGTGTCATCAACAAAAAGCCAAACATGCGCTGGTTTAATATATATTTATTAATTTTAATTTATAATTTAAATATAATATATGTGTTAATTAATCCAATGAAAATTTGCGAGATAGTCGAGTGGAGACACACCAGATTGATTTTAATTTTTGGTAATGAAAATCTCCGCGCTGTTCATTTGAGCCCCCTATCTCGGTTGAAAGAATCTATCCATACATGTTCGACATAATAAATACAAAATTATTAATATTATATAATATTATGATATTTTATTATATATAATATTATATTGTTATATTATATGTAATATATTATTATATTGTATTATATATAATACTAGCAATTCAACAAAAAAAAACAAAATTATTAAAATTTAATATTTTAGATCAGATTTACTTGAAACTTTATATGAAATAAGATATTCTTTAATTATCATTTTAAATAAATATCACTTACAATTAGAAAAAGAATTGTCTTTAAAATATCATAAATAATAAGTTGACATTTACATCATCATTTAATTAAGATAAGTTGACCTGTGGCCAGGTCCGAACCGACCGACTATTTGAAATAAATTAATTTCCAGCTACAGAAACAATTTCAAATAATTTTCATATATCTATTAATGTAATAAAAACAGATATGGATACATAAATAATAAATATAAACATTTTTAATTTTATTTTATTTATAATATATATGCAAGACCAGGAGTCTGATTATACTTTCAAGGAGAGAACTTTTTTTAAGAGTGGAAAGTTAGATATTTTCTAATAAATTTTATCAATCAAGTTTATTTCAATGTTCAGAGTCAATATTACTGTAATCTTATAAAAAAAAAGAAATAATTAGATTTGGTGACCTCATTGTCCATTTAAAATCAGTTAACGAAATTGTTTTCTGATTTAACCAAAGTTTTTATCATTTATATTTCCTGGAATAGCAATATATTACGATTTAAAATAAGTTGACCTGTGGCCAGGTCCGAACCGACCGACTGTTTGAAATAAATTAATTTCCAGCTACAGAAACAATTTCAAATAATTTTAATATATCTATTAATGTAATAAAAAACAGATATGGATACATAAATAATAAATATAAACATTTTTAATTTTATTTTATTTATAATATATATGCAAGACCAGGCTGTGACGTCATGAATGGCTGGATGACGTCATATAATTTTAAATCAAGAAAAAACTAATAAATATGATTTTTCTCGAGGATAAAACCAATACAAAGTGCATGATTCGTGGTGATATATAAAAAAATCTCCTTTGGTGTGAAAATAACCCTTTCCTTCCTATCGTCGATCGCTAATACTACCACTTCCGGTTTCCGGAATTGCACCAAAAGTTGATCAATTCATCCCACTGATGCATTAAGTAAATATACCAAATTTCATCAAAATCGGTTGAGCCGTTCAGGCTGTACACATCTATACGGACGGACAGACGGACGGACAGACATCATTCTAAAAATACTTTTTTCTGTTTAGAAAATGCATGATTCGTGGAGATATGTAAAAAATCTCCACATGTGAAATTTGGTGTGAAAACAATACCTCCCTTACTATCGTCGGTCGGTAAAAAAACGAACAAAGATGATTTTTTCCGAGATTGAAACTAAATTAAAACAGATCGATTGTTTTTATAAAAAATTATCTATCGTGTGAATTTTAAAAAAATCTTTAACAGGACAAAATATCTCAAAAAATAAATATTTATATGTACATAGGGTAAAGCATACAATCGTTGGCCCCCTTAACCAACTCCTAGCAGCCTTTAATGCATATCTGGGCAAATTGGGGAACAATCTGTGTCAAATTTGGTTTGCAGAACATAGATACTATGAGCATTTTGATGAATAAAAAAAAATCATTTTCTCGAGACATTTTCAATAAGCACTTTAAAAAAAAATCCTAAAATATTCAGCTATTGGCCTCCTGTTATAGTTATTAGCCTAGGTATTCTATAGTGATTATACAACCATACAACCAACGATTACATAACCATAGTT
Source organism: Labia minor (assembly GCA_963082975.1). Classification (NCBI taxonomy): domain Eukaryota; kingdom Metazoa; phylum Arthropoda; class Insecta; order Dermaptera; family Spongiphoridae; genus Labia; species Labia minor. The sequence continues at coordinate 28,944,211 of OY720349.1, forward strand.
ACTAGCGCAATCTTTAAAATAAAAATCTCTTATTATTTGTATTTTAGTCATAGGGGGCCAATGACTGCCTCGGTGTCAACGACTGTATCATTTACCCTATAACCTTTGCTAATATAATAAAATAAGATTAAATAATAGACGAATAATTGAACATAAATCGTAATAAAAAAAAATTACAATCAATACGAGATTATAATATAATAGAATAAAGGGTTTCCTTTTTAAGAAGGATATTTTTATTTATTTTTTTTAATTACGAAATTCGATCACCTTTCCAATAAACAAACATATATTAATTTTTAAATTATATACTAGTTTTTATTTTTGAAATTATTTCATTTTTATAATGAAATAAATTAAACACTAAAAAATTTATTTGTATAAATTAATAGATAATTTACATCAAGTGTTTTATGAAAGATGAAAGTAACTGTTTAATTGACAGTTTATGATCTACTTCTCAATCAAATTGACAAACGAATGAGTTAATATAAAGAGGACTTTTGTAAATGAATCTATTCGATTAGTTAACAATAAATAACACCCTACGATTAACTTTTCTATCCATTACTTAATCAATTATGACCCTTATGGCGTTTAAAAATTAAACAAATACAATATTCAATTTGTTCTTAATCTGGAATGTGGACATAAAAATAAAAAATAAATGAATCGGGCCATTTAATTGAAATCTAATCAAATATTCAAATGATGGTATAGTTATAAATTCGCTTCAAAGGGAATGGAAGTAGAAGGAAATAGAGAAATATTTAACTATATATATATATATATATATATGTTGTTGTTTTTTTTAATATAAATTTTGATCTCACTTAATCTTATCCTGAAAGAATAAATTTTCTCAGAGAAAATAAGATTTAATTAAAAAAAATTATACTGAAGAGTTTTATATATTAGATACTTAATAATAGTACATTTAGTAAAAAAGTAATAAAGAAAGAAACTAATGAGTGTTAGATAAAACTCTGCGATTAATGAAAATTGAATAACAACTTTAATTTTATATCCAAATTAAGTGACGCGTATAAAAAAAAATAAAAGCAGGGGAGGACACTTCACATTAACTATATTGATCAAATAATATATTCTGTAGCAATGAAAAAAAATGTTTACTGAAAATGTATCTCAAGAATATAAATAATATATGAATTGAGATACCAATATCATGTTTGGAAATATAGAACGATAGAATCTTCCGCCCAGTCATAGAAAGAGAGCTATATGAATTTTTCATTTAGGCATAATTTCATCTTTAGATGGAAATCTCGTCTAATAATAGGTACTTTTTCAAAGCAATTTTACTATATGGATGGTATGATATTATCCAATAATCATTCTTATTTATTCATTAACTTATATAGAAAGTTAAATAACAAAGAAAAATACTGACTGATTAAACAATTGTAGAGCAGTAAAAGAAACCTAGAGGCATAGAAAACATCGGTGATATGCCCAGTTTTCAAAACTTCGAACTGAATTATAGAAATCTTTATAGAAATCTATCGTTCTATCTCTAGAGCTCTATAGAATTCGAAAGTTCTTGGTCGCTGCAACCACCCTGAGCCACAACCATCCAACTCCTGCCCTCTCCCATCTCTCTCACGTCCCTTCCTACATTGTCCACCCACCGCGTCCTTGGTTTTCCTAAAAGTCGTTCCCAATCCGTCTCCCAACCGATATATATTTCGCCATTCTTTTCTCTTCCATTCTAGCCACATGTCCTCTTCTTCTGGATTTAATATCCCTAACTATGTCTGTAACTATATAGAAAAAGTTCTTTTAAATAATTATGTCGAAGTGAATTGTGGGTCGTGTCCAGAATATAATTGGTGAATATCAGGTAGCCTTTAAGATCCATGACGGTTTATATCTTTGATCTTAGACAAGTATTTATAAAAAGTCGTTTTTATATATTTTGAGAATTTTGGGGTATTCAAAATATTAGGAAATCTAACCAAGGCTTGTATACAAGAAATAACAAGAAAGGTTACAAAAGATAATCAGCTTGACGCCAAATTTTGAATTATATCTGTAAGTTAAAATAAGGAGATGGGCTCTACTCATTATTATTTAAGATCTTGTTGGAGAAGTTTCCGATGGATAGTTTGGGAAGTCTGCTTTTGGGGGTGAAATCAATGTTCCTCTATATAATGATCCAGTTTGTATGGCTGGATTGTCTAGTGAATTAGAAGAATAAGAGCTGGAAAAGTAGGTTTACAAATAAATGTAGATAAAACAGAATACATAGTTAGTTCTAATGCGTGATTCTGTGCATTTATTGATTTATTTTCATTTATTTTCAAATGAATAGATGATAAAATTAAATTTCACTAAAAAGAATATTTTATTAATCTAATAATTGAATAATAAAATAAATAATAATAAAATAAAATAAATCTATATTGATTTCATTAATATATTATTATTTTATAAGAACTTTTTTTGCTTTTGAATTATCGTTAATTCCTTACTTTTAAAAATTTTATTTAAAATAATCTTGAAAAATTTATCAAGAATTTTTTTTACTATATATTTAACTTTTTTGCTTTTGTATATAACAATAAGTAAATAGTCATTGAAAATTTATACTTCATGAACTGAGAATATTCTTAGATAATAATTATAATAAATCGGCTTGGTCGATTATTATCATAATCCTCCATTCTACTTTGATTATCTCAATATTACCTCTAATTGTATTTACTCAATTGTACATTGTACGTCATCAACCAATATCTTTTTACAAACCCTAAATATTATTTTCTAATATAAACTCCTTATTTATTATCTATGTGCTAACCTGCGGGTTTATCCGATATCGGTTCACAAAATATATTTGTTCATCCATTTACGACAATGAAAACAATATTTGTATTAATACTAGCAATTAACAAAACTATAGAAATATATTTATAATATTTATTTTTATTTTAATTTCTAATAATCTTATATTTTATAATTATTTAATTTTTTAAAAGTTAACAATAGATTATACAGGGTCATCTAAAAGGATGGACGGGATTTCGAAGCGTAATAAAAACCGTAATAAAAATGGTAGAATATTTATTTTTATACATCAAAAGACACAAAAATCTTAAACATTTTTATGTACTCTAAAAAGTACTCCCCCAGTCGCACGACAGACATCTATCCAATAATTTATCTCCCGCCACGTGTTTTGAGGCATTGGAGGAGTCACAGTTGCTAAGACTGCGTCTTTCTTTTAGATTCTGAAGATCACGAATTTTTTCAGCATAAAAGATGTTATTAAGGAAGCCCCCCCAAAAAATCCAAAAGCATTAAATCAGGACTTCTAGGCAGCCACAAAACAGGACCATTCCTCCCAATGCAACGGGCAGGAAATCTGTTATTGAAAGCATCTTGGACGATTAGGCTATAGTGACATACGAGGGTGGTCTGAAAAATTCCGTCCTGACCATGAAAATGGATGTTTTTAAATTTTTTTTTGCTATATTTTTCAACATAACCTCCATCAACACTGATACATTTCTCATAAAGATGTTCTAATTAATTTAATTAATTAATAAATTATTTAATTAATTAATTAAATTTGATTTAATTTAATTTAAGTTCTATCAACAGTTATGAATCGACTCAAAAATTCGTTTGGATTACGCCTACTGCGCCAAATTGTCGTTAGAAATGGTTTTTCGAAGCAATTTTTGGTCTAACGTTAGGAAATGCGGCACCCACGTTGCACACAGCTTTCCATATTCATATGGTTTTGCAAAATATTTCGCACACGTTCAGCTGACATCGTACAGGTCTCAGCCATCTTGAATTTTGAAAAATAAAACAAAAAAAAAAAATTGAAAAACATCGTTTTTCTTGGTCAGGACGGAAACTTTTCAGACCACCCTCGTAGAGCCCACTGACTTCGAGTAAATGCTACTCAAAATATTTATAATGCTACTCAATCTCTCGTTAATTTCGTGTTTATTTATCGAATAGTTGTACAACAAAATTCCGTCCACCTTTTTCGATGACCCTGCATTATAGTTATAGAATATTTTTGTTGAAATAAGATATTTTTTAATTATTAATTTAAATGAAGGGTAATTAAAGAAATAGATTATTATGTATAATTTAGTTATATATGTTAATAATAAGAATATTAATAATATTCGTAAAATGTTTTCAAAAGTCACCTACCTATTTATTGATAGTTGTAATTATTTTTTTTAATTATGATAAAGAACAAAGATCGAGTCTTGACACCAAAAACCTCCTAATATGTTTATGAATTTCATAAAATTCAGTACACAATTTACAACTTCAGAAAGACATTGATTGGACAATTTTTACTAGTATAATAAAATTATATACCACATCCCCTTCCTGCCATTAAAGTTCTTTAATTTTATTTCGTTTTACATTTTCCAACATTGAACATTACTTATTTTATATTAATTAAATTCTTAATTTATTTTTGTCTCTTGGTCATTTCTCTTTTAAAATAAAAGTCGAATAACATTTGAAAATTCATATTTCTTTTCGGTCCAAATGATTCTAAATTTAAGATAATAAATATCCCATTAGAATTCTTTTTTTCATCATTCGGGGTTAGATTTGGAGTTTTTTTCTTGATGATTTATCTACTCTGATCATTATAAATGAAAATGACTTCAAAGAATATAAAATGAAAAATGGATATATGATAACAAATTTTTTTGTCTTTCCATTTCATCAATAATTTTATCTTATTGCGTAATATACAATTATATTATTAATATATAAATGTTTTAAATTCTTTATAAATAAATCTGTTAAAAAAATAAAAATAAAGATAATAATGCTAGTTAAGAGAAAGTGGAGGGGATGATATTTACTGTCCATAGCTATAGCTGTGCTCCCTAAAAACTTTTATTCATTTGAAAGGCAAAATTGAACCTCGAAGCTATTTAACAATCAACAAAACAGTGAGTGAGTAAAAAAGTAATTTTAAATTAAAATGTTTTATTTCGAAACTATTCGAAGGATTCCATTATTTTCATGACTGTTCATGGTTTGTAATACAGGTTCAGGTAGTTAAATGAAATTGAATAGTGTATATGAGACTACTATTCAAAAAAAGGTCCAGCTTTTTATGGAATTAATAAATTTGAATAATATGAATATAAATAATAATCGTAACTACTCCTAATCTTAATTAGATTAAATTTTTAACATATAAAGAACATGAAATTTATTATAATTTCAATTATTTCAATATTATCTTATTATTTTTTTGGAATAGGAGGGCAGGTCAATAAGTCCGTGACTTTTTTTTATTCTAACAGGTTTTTGGATAAAAAATTATTTTATTTTTCAACGGTCTCGTTTGAGCTCTATACACTTCGATCAACGATTCTCCAATTTTTTTATCTCTTCCAAAAAATAAGATTTGTCGAGAACATCAAATAGGTTTTTGTTTGTGAGAAGATTCCATCGTTTGAGTTCAATCTTTCAGCCGAGGCATTTCTTCAGGTTTAGAAACAAGAAGTAGTCACTAGGGGTTAAATTCGGAGAATAAGGCGGATGAGAGAGCAATTCGTATCCCAATTCATGGAATTTCATGGAAATTTTATTTTTTTCCATTTTCCTCTCAAATCACCAGGTAGTCTACTATTAATGGATGTCAAACAAAAACTAAAAGACCCAGGTGGTTCAAATTTTGACAGGAGTCAGCTGATAGTTGCCTGCTGTTAGGAGCATTGTTGCCATTTCATTTAAGAGACGGAAAATTCATAAAGTCACGGACTTATTGAACTGCCCTCGTATATATCGATAAATATTAGATTCCACCGCAGTGTAATTGTTAGCATTGTTAACTACTGCTCCGAATACTCAATTTTCGGTAAGGTAAAATATAAAGCGTTACTTGAAATAAGAAACAAGGAAAAGATTGCGACCTGCCGTTATTTAAATATAAATCACCTCTGACACGCCTAGAAGGCATAAATGCCCATGATGCAAATATTATTTTTTTTTTACTTTTCCTATAAATATTTATGATATACATTTAAATATAAAAAAATATAATCCAAGCCAGTATATAAAAGTATGTAATTTAATAAAATATTATTAATAAAAGTAACTTTAAAAACATTTTGGTATTGATAGGAATAAAAAAATAGAATGTGAATAGAGCTGCCCTTTTCGAATCATAATCGATCTGGGACTGAATTGATTAAATAAACTAAAGAATCTGTTTACAAACGACCAACCCCTCAATTATTTATTTTTATTTTTTTTTATATGATCTTATATCTAATGGAAATACGCCCTAAGTTATTTTTATTCATTTTTATCGGATTCGAAATTATAATAGAAAAAACATTTTTATTCCACTTTCTCATTTCACATATCCGATAGGAAATGAGATATGCGGGTTCATTTTTTTTTTTGTTTATTTATTTTGGATTTGTTGAAAGTTGATAGATAAAAAAATTTGAATGTGTTTACACGATCATTCTAAATGGATGCTGACTCAATAAAAGGTACTCAATACCTTCAAGTGTGACCTATTGAGCCTCACTGATAATAATATACTCAGCCTAGCTTGCTGATGAGTAATTGGTTTATTTTTAGTTCATTTTTCAACATATCTAATTAAAATAATGACCCGAATAATAAAAGAAAATATCAAAAGTGAAGCATTTATATATATATATATTTAAGAAATCTTAAATATTTTTTTTTTAAATTTTATAAAATTTAAAATAAGAGTTATATAAATGGAATTAAATTAAACTTATATAAATAATTATCTATGTAAAATAATGTAATAACAAAGTACCTGGTTCACCGAGCCGCCGCTGGGTAATTTAAAAAAATTATTCTTTATGAACAATGAATATCTAAGATTAAAATTATTCTTTAAAATAATTAAATGACAAAATATATTAAACAATTTCAAATAATTTAATATAAATATTTAATATAAATTAAAACAGTCATAAAACATAAATCTCTTAAACTTACGTATTAATGCACTGAAAGACAGAAAAGTATGGCCTGTGGACATAACATAATATATATTTCGTAATTTGAATACAAAATATTATTAAAATAAATATTTTTAATTTTATTTTATTTATAATATTTTGTATATAAGGAAGCGCTATCTGGTGCGATTTTTCTTTAATATTAAAATTCCTATTTCAAATTAAGAAAATACTAATAAAGTCGATTTTTCATGAAGCTGATACCAATACAGATCGATTTTTCTTTATAAATATTATCTATGGTGTGAATTTCAAAAAAAATCCTTCGAGCGGTTTAATATCTCAAAAATACAAATATATACCATATATATATATATATATATACAATTTTTGCTAGTAAAAAAGATAAGATATGCATAATTAAAAGATAAACATTTTCAAATCAAATTGTCTTATGTTGGTTTAAATATAATTAAAAAATTTCAATAAGTATTTTTAGATAGACAAGGTATTTTCAATTTAATTTAAAAAGTTTAATAGAAGTTGAACAAGGCGTATAGAAATGTAATTAAAGGACAAGAACTAAGATATGTTCCAACCCTTTTATCCTGTACTTGATTGCTTTAACCAAACATAAATATACTCTGAATTATGTATGATTGTATATGTCACAATGAAGAACAATCTCCAATTAAATATATCAGCTGATGATAATAAATTTGCACATTTTCAATCAAATAAACAGACATAAATCTTAATACCTAATATCAATAGAGTTTATATTTGAAATACACTCATTTATTTATTATTGTATATTCTTGTTATTGGATTTAAAACTATTTCTTAACTAAATATTCATCTTTCTTTAATCTGTTAAATTAAACTACCATATATATATATATAAAAGAATAAATATGTTTATCTGTTTGTTTGTTTATCTGTTAGTGATATCTGATATAATCTATACAGAAACATGGACCAAATTTGATACAAGGGCCATATTCATGAACTCTGTAGTGCTAATTTCGAATGCATCTTGTTATCAGTCCTTTGGGTTGTTTTCTTATTATTTAACTCTAAATTCGGTAATTATACAGAAGACTGGCGAAAGGAGGTAGGTGGTTGAAACTTACTTTGAGGTGTTCCTTGAATGATTCTGAACAACTTTATATGCAACTTTTTTTATGATCTCTTTTAGTTTAATTAATTAAACTGTGTATCCATACTAAAGTTATTTAAAGACTTTCGGTTTTTTAAATTCGGTTTATTTTATTTTAGAAATAGTTTATCCATACTAAAGTTATTTAAAGACTTTTTCGGTTTTTTAAATTCGGTTTATTTTATTTTAGAAAATATAAACTCCGCAAAAGCGTTTAAATTACTTTGGTATGAATAAAACTATTTCTAAAATAAAATAAACCGAATTTAAAAAACCGAAAAAGTCTTTTAATTAATTAATTTTTATTAATTAAACTAAAAGAGATCATAAAAAAAGTTGCATATAAAGTTGTTCAGAATCATTCAAGGAACACCTCAAAGTAAGTTTCAACCACCTACCTCCTTTCGCCAGTCTTCTGTATAATTACCCTAAATTCTATTTTTTCTTTTTTTATTGTTGTGTTATATGATCATGACAACGTTATGTTTTTATTAATTTTTTTTTTCGTTTTTATAAAGAATAGATATATGAAAAAATAATAAAAGATTTTAAAAAGAAGGTTAACATTTGTTTTTAATAAAATTTTTTAGGCACTGAAGCGTAAATAATTGATTTCGTGATTAAATTAAAAAAAAAAATAAATAAGAAAACAAAAAGAAAATTGGGGTTTTAATATAATGATTGAAATAAAAAAATTAATTAAAAGTAATTACGTATAGATTTTCAACAAAATATTATGCATAACTCTAGGGATATAGGGAGAAGAGCCAGGGGAAAGCGCCGACTATAAAGGTGTGAAAAATGCCAAAGGCGATGTGAGCAATAGAGCAGTTAGTCTATCTTCTATCTTTTTCTTCTAAATATGTAAAAAAAAGATTTTTTTCTGCCCAATGTTTATTATTTAAAAATTTTGCATATCTTCAAGACGTCTAGAAACCAAAAGTGACTTTAGAATATTTCAAATCTGTCTGTCTATTATGTCCAAAAAATTGTGACCTTATAGACTCAAAATTGGCAGAACCAATTTCTATGACATTTCATCCAAATATTATTATATATCTCTATTTGAACATAGGCTATAATTTATATCTATATTTAATCAATAACCGGGGAAATTAATTTTTTATAATTTATATATATATAATACTCCATGTTATCCATTCAGAGTCTCTCGTTGATCAGCAAAAAAGTCAATTTTTAATGTTTTGTGAAGTCAAAAATATTTTTAAAACCTAAATTAAATTTGGCTTTGTTTTTAGTTGCATTGCTTATTTATTAATTACCATTTTATTTTAAGAGTGAAAATGTAATTTATAGATTATATAAATATCAAAATATAAAAAAAGTATATTTTTTAAATTTATTTTAAATCCAAATGATTATATTCTATTATAATTTATTTAAAGGTTTATTTTTTTATTTATTATGTTTAATTAATTATTTTTTCAAAATCAACTTAATTATTAAATTTAGAAATAAGAGTTTAATATTATAATAATACTTTATTTAATTATAATATTAAAAGATAGGTATACTTTAAGAATATTTAGAATATAATTATAAATTTATGATAAATATATAAAAATAATTTTCATATTAATAATAACCCAGTATTCTTATATATTTATAATTAGAATCCCTCTCTTTCTCTCAATTTGAAAATTTAACTCACACGTTTTTTCTAAACTTAGGAGAATATCAATGGGGATTAAGGCCAAATCGCACATTAGCTAAAATCTAATCTCGCTAAGAACATTCAATATTTCTGTACACCAATTATTACGACTCACAAGTTTAAATTAAATCGTATTTAAATTTAAAAAAAAATTGAATTTATTTAAATTTTGTATCGTGTTGTGAGGGCTAAATGAGTTAAAAAGTTAGTTTTAGTTTAATAAATCAAGTAAATAAAAACCTATTGTATACAAACTTTCTACGATATATTATTTATCACTTCGGGGATACAGGGGGCAGTAACCATTTTCACTTTTTCATGGTTCTTAATACTTTCAGAGATATTTATATTTCGAATTTCACATCATTTTTAAAGAAAAATTTAAATTATACTTTTTTCTTATAATATTTTAAATTTGAAAATGAATTGGAAAATAAAATTATGTTATTTTAAAAACGGACATTTATTTAAAATTGTACTAACAAAACATGAAAAGAGGATATTTTATATGTCCTTTCCTCTTAAAGAAAATTAAAAAAAAAACATACAATTGATCTTTTTTTGGATAAAAAGTTTTTTTGCTTGAACTTGTTTGTTTTACTTATTAGAATTTCTCACACATTACTATCTCTCATATTTATTTAACAAATTATTGTAAGTTTATGGGTTTATTATCATCAAACAGTAGAGTTACCTTACAAAGTTGTTTGTTAGTAATCTCAAATCATGATTGTGTATTCGTTTTTGGATATCCTTTGAGTATATATTTTATGAAATGAACTCCTAAAACTTGAAGGAAAATAATCAAATTTAATTAAAAGAAATAAAATAACTACAATACTACTTATTAAATCCCAAAAAAAAAAAAAAAAAAAACAATTTTTACCGACCGACGATAGTAAGGGAGGTATTGTTTTCACACCAAATTTCACATGTGGAGATTTTTACATATCTCCACGAATCATGCATTTTCTTAACAGAAAAAAGTATTTTTAGCATGATGTCTGTCCGTCCGTCCGTCCGTCCGTATAGATGTGTACAGCCTGAACGGCTGAACGGATTTTGATGAAATTTGGTATATTTACTTAATGCATCAGTGGGATGAATTGATCAACTTTTGGTGCAAATCCGGAAACCGGAAGTGGTAGTATTAGCGATCGACGATAGGAAGGGAAGGGTTATTTTCATACCAAATTTCACATGAGGAGATTTTTTACATATCATCACGAATCATTCACTTTGCATTGGTTTTATACTCGAGAAAAATCATCTTTATTAGTTTTTTCTTAATTAAAATTATATGACGTCATCCAGCCATTCATGACGTCACAGCCTGGTCTTACATATATATTATAAATAAAATAAAATTAAAAATATTTATGTTCTATCCATATCTGTTTTTTATTACATTAATAGATATATTAAAATTATTTGAAATTGTTTCTGTAGTTGGAAATTAATTTATTTCAAACCGTCGGTCGGTTCGGACCTGGCCACAGGTCAACTTATTTTATATTAAAAAATAATTTGAAACTTTGAAATTTAGTTTCAAAAGTAAAATAATATCGAAATAAATAATAAAATAAAATAATATATATAATTAAAAAATAATTACTTTAAATTTGTATATAATTGATATTATAATTATTATTAATTATATGATGGGATAATTTCTAATATTACAAGTAATGTATTAATTTAAATAAAAAACAAATGTATAAAATAACAATAATAATATGAATATTTATTTTAATTTATTATTAAAATAAATTATATTTAGATTTTACATTTTTATTTTTTATTTTTGTTTATAAAACCCATTTATATTTTAGTAAAAATGTGTTTTCCAAATAATACATTCTTTTTACAACATTAAAATTGTGATTTATTTTTTTTTTTTTTTTGTTTAAATATCAAAGATGTTTATATCATTTTAATAATGAACTTAAAAAACTATCGAGAATTTTTGACAATTGGTAAGCATGGGAGAAGAAAATCGATTGAAATGTTTAATGGTTACAGTTAATGTTAAATAAACAAAAATGATGATGATAATGTGAGTTTGGATCTATATTTGAACGACCAAAAAACCGACACTTAAACCGACATCTATTAAAACTTGTACTAAAACATAAAAAGAAGATATTTTATATGTTTAAATATTAAAGAAATCTAGTAAAAATATTTTTAATAGTTAAATTTATAGAAGAAAGAAAAGAAAAAAAATTAAAATAAATAATTTTTTGACCTTCATATGAGAATCCAAGATTTAAATAAATGATTTAAATGATTTGTCGATTAGTTGTAGATGATTAAAGGTGCCTATACAACAAAATATTCTCCAAAAAACGTTCACAAACAAATCTTATGTTCTACCTGTAATAACATACGGATAGGAAGCAAGAACAGGTACAGTCCTTACACAACAGTTACTCCAAACAACAGAGAAATAAAGATCATAAGAGAAAGTACCGGGACCCCGAGCCTCGGCTCGGTACTTAAGTTAAAAAAAATGATTCATTATTATTGGATTTGGCTGGTAATATTAATACCTGGGACACCGAGCTCTCGCTCTACCCTTTAAAAAATATTGATACACAATTCTTTAATTATTTACTACAATTATTAAATGTTACACATTTGCATCAATCTGATTAAAATTAATGAACTTGTGCTCCTCAATAATACATAAATATATAATATATAGGTACATATATTTTTTTTTGAAAAACTGTTTAGCGCCCCAAGTGGTTATAAAACAAACTAAAGACAAAAAAACGTGCTTTGCAGCTTTTCGGAATTAAAAAAGCAAAATTGGCAGTCGTGGGACTGGCCGACAGAAGTGAAAACTTCTGCGTAAGAAATTTTTAAACAGACGAAATTCGCGCTATTTCACGAGAAAGATGAATTTCATATGCATGTATATATATATAACTTATATATTATTTTAAACATATATTTTAAACAAATTTGTAACTTATATTTATATATATATAAATACACAACTTTGTTTAAAATATTGCAATACGAACTGTTTTATAATTCTTATTTCTAACATAAAATATATATTTATTATGTGAAGTTCATTTCGTATAATTTTGATTATATATGTATATATGAAATGAACTTTACATAATAAATATATATTTATATGTTAGAGATAATTTATAAAACAGTTCTAATGACAATTCAAATTTCGCGCTCTGTTATAAGAAATTTGAAAGCAGACGTAATGTGCGCTAGCTTCATGGTGTTGGTCACGATCACGCGAGTTCTATACTTTTTCCCCATCCCGCAAAAGTGCTCAACGCCGCTAAAGAAGTTTTCACTTCAAAAATTATTTAATATTTGGAAATATATCTGACTTATAGAAAAAATGAATATTAATTAAAGAAAGAAATTGTTTTTAAAATATCCTGAATAATATGTAACAATTTTCAAGATAGAAATTTATTACAATATTACAATTATTAACTGTTGCATCATTGCATCAATCTGATTAAAATGAATGGAACTTCGGGTACTCAATAATAATAAATAAAATAATATTAATAAATATATTGAATAATATTTTATTGAAAAAATATTAAAAATTATAAAACTATCTAAAACTTAATTAATAAAAGAACAATGAATAAATAAATATAAAATAGTAATTTATTAAAAAGTAAACAATAGATAAAAAGAAAAAAAAATAACAAAATCATTATTTTCATTTTTAAATAACGATTCACCCGGCGAGTTTCGAACCGACGAAATCCACTCGTTAAAACATCACTCTAACCTCTGGACTATATATATTTAGATAAAAAATTGTCATTTTTTTACTGTCTTAGTATTTGATGTTTTTTATTTTTTTTTTTTTTTTTTGAGAGAGATTAATAAATATCTATATATATTTTATTAAAAATAAATATTTTTAATTTTATTTCGAAATTAAATAATAAATTTTAAAATATTTTAAATAAAAAAAAATATTAATACAATTTCAGTTAAAAAATAAAAATGGATGCCAATTTTGACGTTTTCCATATATAATTTTCAATTAAGAAATTAATAATGAAGCTGTATGTTTCAAGAGATATCATCAATAAAACTTAATTTTTCTTTATAAATACTATATCTAGTGTGAATTTGAAAAAAATCGTTAGAGCGGTTTTTGAGAACCAATGGCTATAGATAAATAGATAGATAGATAGATATATACAATTTTAGCTAGCATAATAAGATAAGATACAAGGGAAAACACTACGGGACGGGAACAAAACGGAGTGGAATGAAGGATGTATTTGAAAGGGTAAATGAACACAACACTGGGTTTTGAATATTTGGGAAGAAAGTCTGACTATCCAAGATGTAATTGAATATTTAAAAATAAATTTAATATAATAAATTTAAATAATGATTAAAAATTAACTGGAGTGTCTCCACTCGACTATCTCGCAATTTGAATAGGATTAAATAACATAATATATTATATTTAAATTAAATTTAATTAATTATAAATTATAAATAATAAATATTAAACCAGCGCATGTTTGGCTTTTTGTTGATGGCACCACGTCACGTGTTGGCGCGTGAGATTTGCAGTGTTAAAAAATTAATTCTGGTAATTTCATCAATCAAGCTGAAATTCTATATATAGCAGTTTTATACAATTATTAATCATGTGAAAAATTATCAAACATATCTTTATTTTTACGGTCACTTTAGAGGAAAAAAAATCAAAACATTGTAAGTAATGACCCTCTTCCGGTTGAGCTACATTTCTCAAAAGTTGATAGAAAACTAAATTTTGAATAATGCTCATGTACCAAATTTCATCATTCTAGCTCAAACCACATTTTTCTCAACCTTAGTGAAAATGATTCAGGAACCTTCAAAACGTATAAAAAAATCAAAATCTCAACATCGAAAATTTTCGTGATCGCAATACTATCTCTTACGAGATAGTAATATATTAACATTTGTAATATAAATTTACTGGTTATTTATTATAGTATTAATATGTAGTTTACTTAATCAAGAATGCAAATAAATATGAAAAATGAGCTGTGGCCAGGCACAGAACTAACCGACGATTTGAAATAAATTAATTTCCAAACATCATTATATATATAGGTATATATATAAAGTATTAAATAAATATATTTAAAACTTGACTTCAAATGACTAAATTATACTATCTTGTTTTTTTTTAGTTTAATTATTCAATTATTAAATACTACTATATTTTAAGTGAAATATTTTCCGACAATGAATATAAAATTAATACTTTGTAAACAACAACTTCCGGTTTCCGGATATACACCAAAAGTTGATGAATTCATGCTACTGATGCATTAAGTAAATATAACAAATTTTATCAAAATTCGAGTTCAAGCTATATACGTATATATGGACACACAATGGACAGACGGACGGGCAGACATCATGCTAAAAATATTTTTTTCCTGTTAATAAAATGCATGATTTGTGGAGATGTATAAAAATCCCCACATGTGAAATTTGATGTGAAAACAATACATTTCCTATCGTCGGTCGGTAAAAAAGAAAGAAACTTTTTTGTTATATATAAATAACTTTAATACTCTTTCTTATTTATGTATATTCATATATTGCAAATATAATATAAAATTAAATAAATTATTAAATTAAATTATATAAAATATAATAATATTATAATAATATTTACTTTGAAATAAATATTTTTTCTATCTTTTTAACTTTAAATTGACCTAGAAGCGAATCTTCATATTGACATCATGAATGCTGATCTAAATCTATCGACTAAAAAGAGAAAAGGTACGGGTATGCTGTCGAGGAACAGATTTTATAAAAGGATGAAATTGGAGTTTACATTTCACATTTTCACTGAGGGTGAAAAAAGAGAGGGTGGATTCTAATGATTACTTGAGATTTATGGCAAACCCAAAAGTATCAATGAAAACGACACTTAAAAGGGTTCAAGTGCTCTACTCTACATTTTTCTATATTCCAGTGAAGAAATTATTTTTACTAAAATGCCCCCCTCTTTGAGGTTTATTGAATTTTTGGATATCAATTTTCTTTTTAATTAAAATTTTATAATAATTTATATACGAAGGTGTTTTTAAAAAATAATTTTTAATTTATTAAGAAATTGGTGCGATTTGCAATACTTAATTTTTTTTTTTTTTTGATGAGGTTTTTAGTAAAAATAATAATTTATTCAATGCAGTATCATTAAAGCCGTAAAAATAACAATATGGATCTATTCATTACACTTT
This sequence comes from Labia minor, assembly GCA_963082975.1. NCBI lineage: Eukaryota > Metazoa > Arthropoda > Insecta > Dermaptera > Spongiphoridae > Labia > Labia minor. The sequence goes on from OY720349.1 coordinate 28,960,282, forward strand.
CGAATTTATTACAAAGTCCTCGTGACTAAGGACAATGGGAATTTCGGTAGAACTTCCGGCTGTAACAGTGTTGGCCAAATTGCACTGGCAATGAATGTTAAAAGTTCAACTCAAAATAAAAAAAATATATATATATAAAACGCGACCCAAATACATTTTTTTGAATTAAAATTTCTGTTTTAATTTGTTTACTCAAATTAAAAATAAATCTTAATTTTATTATAATTAATGTATCCCCAAAGTTTATTTAAAATAATTTATATTATAACGATTTCTCTTTTCCTAATCATATTTAGATTCTATTAACAAGTATAAAAAGATTTAGTTTAATTATTTAGATTTTGATGTTTTTATACATTTTGAAGGTCCCTGAGTTTCACTAAGGTTGAGAAAAATGTCTGTCTCTGTGTGTGTGTGTGTATGTTTTTGGTTTTTTGTTCTATTAAAGTTTTAAGAAACTTGTCATGTAATTTATTGAGGGTGTGGACGTGAGAAGGTAAATAAATGTTAATTTATAGTGTTTAAACTATATTTTCCTATTAAAGGGCATTTTTCTGCTTATATATTACAATATATGACATGTAATTTATTATTATTTAAAAGGCGGATTCATAACAATACGTTATAATTCATCAATCGAGAATATTTCATTTATATTACATTTAAGTCTTTCTCCTAAAATGTGAGCGGGCGTGAAGATCTTAATATTTGTTAGAAATGTTTATTTATACCAGTGGTTCCCAAACTTATTTGACCAAGCGCCCCCTTTCCAGGAAAAAATTTACTCAGCGCCCCGTTGGAAATTAACTTTTTTTAATTTTAATAACAATTAAACAGAAAGATCTATTAGCAAAAAATAATAAATAAAGGTGTAAATTAGAAACATTGAATTTATGTATCTATTTATTGATCTCAGAATAGAAAAGTAATATACAAGTAATTTTCTCTAATGCATTTGTGGCCATCACCGCACCCCTGGGTTGCTCCAGCGCCCACTTTGGGAATCACTGATTTTTAGCATCTTAATGATATTTCCCTATTAAAAGGTCTTTTTATGCTTATATATTATAACATATTTAACTTAACAGTAATCAAGTGTCCCGCAAAATATTTAAAATACCAATAAAATGATATTATGCTTGGCGGGTCACACAAATTTGTTGAGGGCCACAAGTTATTCATCCCTGATCTATACAATTTAAGGTAAACAATTAATAGACATTGATTTATATTAAAATCTAGATCGATGTGATGTAATTTAACATTCTTACATAAAAGGCTAAAGCCCGTGGGAATTGTAAAGCTTGTGACACTTGCAAAACCGCTTCCAACAACAGACATTGAATTTCCAAACTCTAAATCAAGTCGAAGGTTGTTCGTAAATTTTGAACATCATTTAGTTGTTCAAATACTTTCTATTTTGGGTTAATTCATCAATTTTGATTAATTCGATTAACTATTTCAACTATTTTATATCATTGATACATTCTTTTTATTTGATTTTTGATAAATTATTTTATGTCAAAACAATATTGAAGGATATAAAAATGATAAAAATAAAATAAAAAAATAAATTGGTGTTTGTTAGCAGTCTGTTAGCACAAACTGAGATGTCAGAATCCATTTTATATACAATAAATGAAAGGATAGGAGTATATTCTGTCTCGATCTACATTTTTTTTTTCTAAAATATATTATTATATTCTTCTAACAGATCGAGCAAAATATTTGTTTTCAAATTTAGGTTATAAACTATGAATATAAATATAAAATTAACATTAGATTTAATTTTATTCAAGTTTAATAATTAATCATAATTCATTGGAATTTTATTGAAATGATTTTTATAAAAGATCACAAATAAATTTCAAACAAAAAACAATATTATACATATATATTTATTATTTTGTATGATATTACATACAAATTGTCATTAAAATAGAAAAACCGAAGGTACAGGTCATTTTTTATTAATCATTTTCACTAAATTTCATGAAAATATTGATGCAATTTTAGAACTTTTTACTATCTCGCCAGGGTTGAGAAAAATGAGTGTGTGTGTGTGTGTGTGTGTGTAGACAGGATTACGCAAAAACGGTTTGAGCTCAAATAATGAAATTTAGTATACGGGCATTATTCAAAATTCGTAGTTTTCAATCAACTTTTGAGAAATGTAGCTCATACGGAAGTGGGTCATTACCTAACACATTTTGATTTTTTTCCTCTTAACTGCTCGTAAAAATAAAGATATATGTTTGATAGTTTTTCACATGATTAAAAATTGTATAAAACTGCTATATATAGAATTTCAGCTTGATTGAATCGCTGAAAGTATCAGAATTAATTTTTTAACACTGCAAATCACGCGCCAACACGTGAGTGACGTGGTGCCATCAACAAAGATTCAAATACGCGCTGATTTAATAAATATTATTTATTAATTTTAATTTATAATTAATTAAATTTAATTTAAATATAATATATTATGTTATTTAATCCAATTCTCAAATTGCGAGATAGTCGAGTGGAGACACTCCAACTTATTATTTTAATCATTGATAATGGCAATATATAATAATTTTTATTGATAAATAACAATGGTTGGATTTCAAAGGAAGAATTGGGTCTTTGTAACTAATTTTGGAATTTTATAGTAATTTTCTATTTATTACATAATAAGCACACTACCATCAATATTTTGAGAATTATTTATTATTAATAAAAATCAATGTCAAAGTTTTAATTTTCAAAAACGTTTTTATAATAATGTTGTTCATAGGGCACGTTACTGTCTATTAAATATGATAATAGTTTTAAAAAATTTAATGCTCCTGGAAATTAATTCTATTTTTTTTAATTCATATTTTTAGGATTGACTAGAATATAAATGAACATATTGCATTTCTATAATCTATTAATTATTTAATATGTATAATAAAACAAGCTACAAAATGCAATTATATAATTTTACAATTCTAACTGACTAGATGTGATTAATATTGACATTTGACAAAAAAAAAAAAATAAAGAAAAATTTAGCTGCTACATCCACACATATTTATTTATTTCATTTCTAAAAACTGGAAAAGAATTGAAAGACTTGATATTACTCCTATTCAACAATTTTCTGTCAAATGTTTAAAAAATTTGGAGTGTCTCCACTCGACTATCTCACAAATTTGATTTGGATTAATTAACATATATTATATTTAAATTAAATTTAATTAATTAATATATAAATTAAAATTAATAAATAATATTTATTGTGTTCGGCTCTTTGTTGATGGCACCACGTCACGTGCTGCCGTGTGATTAGCGGTCAACGTGTTAAAAAATTAATTCCAGTACTTTCAGCGATTCAATCAAGCTGAAATTCTATATATAGCAGTTTTATACAATATTTAATCATGTGAAAAACTATCAATAATATATCTTTATTTTTAGGGTCAGTTTAGAGGTAAATAAATGAAAACGTGGTAGGTAATGACCCTCTTCCGGATGAGCTACCTTTCTCAAAAGTTGATAGAAAACTACGAATTTTGAATAATGCCCGTATACCAAATTTCTAGCTCAAACTGTTTTTGCGTAATCTTGTCTAGATACACACACACACACACATACACTTTTCTCAACCTTAGTGAAAATGATTCAGGGACCTTCAAAACGTATAAATATATCAAAATCTCGATATCGAAAATTTTCTGGCGGGATAGTAAATAAGTATAATTTATTAAAATATTTTATTTGTTGTAAATGATTTAATGGTTAAATTATATTTGAATAAAATTCAGTAAATTCAATTACGATAAACTATGATTCTTATATAATATTAATAGAATATATTATTACACACTAAAATTCATATAAATGAAGAAACTCATAAAATGTATTAAACCTTAAATTATTCAATTGAAATAAATAAAATTGTTGAAAAGACGGTAGAGAATGCCTAGGGTCAAACAGAATGACTTGGACAATTAAAAGTTTGTCAATAAAATTTTAACGTTTCCTAAAATGTGATAAAGTTAATAAACATCAAGATAAAGTGGATCATCAACATTAACCATTTTATAAGATTTATATATGATTTAAGTGTTTGACAAATGAAACTTTTAAATTGCTAGTACATGACTAATGAGAAAATTTTACTAGAAAATTGTCTATTGAATGGAGATGATTTAAAATTAGGTCAAGATAATTTGTGATCTAATCAAAAGAAATATTAAATAAATTAAGGATTATTTGTGGTTGATGTGTATTTTATATTGTGAATATTTATTTTTTATATTTTGGAAAGAAAGACCCTTCTCCTCCCTCCCTCCCCCCCTTCCCCTTCCCCCTACCACCTTTTTATTCTTCCTCATATTTTCTGGTTCTCTGTAATCTTTATAAACTAATAGGTTAAATTTAACCCACAACCATGAATACAAAATCATGTTCGAATTCTCTATCTGTTTGAGTTGAGCGCTTTGTTTTGCCGTTTATTTGAACAGTTCGATTCGGGACAAAAGAGCCTTAAAAGCAACCTTTGAAGATGACATCCTATCATCGGGCAATTGACATTCTGCTGATGTCTACGAATATATTGATTTTCCCATTTCTTCTCTTCTCCTACTAGAGTTTTTGTTACAAAGTTGTTAAATAGGTGTTGTTGGTGGGGTTGCATACTCTTCTTGTTGAGGAATTTGTGGGTTGTTAATTATTTTAAACGATTTTAATAAATCCACGCGTAACTTCAACGTCAGAATTTTATTTCCTGAGCCGACACAGATTCGTTAAGTGGATCCAAAAGAGTGAAAAGAGAAGAAATTAGCTGTCATAAAAATAAGTATGATGCCTCGATCCAAATTTAAAAGATTGCTGTTTTTTATCAAAAGAGAAAATTAATTAACTCAAGAGATTATAAAGATTAAACTAATAGAAGTATTATACATTAAGCGGATAATAATACTTTAAAATAAATAAATTGTTTCAGCAGAATCAACAACGGGAATTTATAAATTGTATATTATATATAAAAACAATTAATAATTATTCATTATATATAATACTTATTATATTTTATTAAAATTAAATATTGTTAAAATATAATTCATGCCATCTGATAAAAAAAAACTCCAATATATGTTTAGTGATGGAAAAATGTAAACGCCATGGGGGCGCTGTTATCGGGCAATCAATCGTTTGAGAGAGATTGCCATTATTATACCTATATTATAATAATTAATATAAGTTATTGTATTAAATTATAAAAATAAATGTTTAATTTAAAAATGAATTAATTAAATGAAATGTTTATTGAAAATCATTTGATTTATTTTGTTTAATTAGATATTAAGAAAAGTAAATTGTGATAATAAATAATTAAAGAATTAAATTATACTACAAATCTACAAAGAGTACTAGAAAAAAATCAATTAGAAATAACTTAAATATAAAATCTTATAAATTTATTTAGTCAGTATTCTAATCTTTATGAAAGCCTTATTTATTATTCTTAATGTAAACGTCTTTATTTTTAATAGAATTTTTAATAATTTTTACCGAGGGAGGTATTGTTTTCACACCAAATTTCACATGCGGAGATTTTTACATAACTCCACGAATCATGCATTTTCTAAACAGAAAAAAGTATTTTTAGCATGATGTCTGTCCGTCCGTCCGTCTGTCCGTCTGTCCGTCCGTATAGATGTGTACAGCCTGAACGGCTGAACGGATTTTGTTGAAATTTGGTATATTTACTTAATGCATCAGTGGGATGAATTGAGCAACTTTTGGTGCAAATCCGGAAACCGGAAGTGGTAGTATTAGCGATCGACGATAGGAAGGGAAGGGTTATTTTCACACCAAATTTCACATGAGGAGATTTTTTTATATATCACCACGAATCATACACTTTGTATTGGTTTTATCCTCGGGAAAATCATATTTATTAGTTTTTTCTTGATTTAAAATTATATGACGTCATCCAGCCATTCATGACGTCACAGCATGGTCTTACATATATATTATAAATAAAATAAAATTAAAAATGTTTATATTTATTATTTATGTATCCATATCTGTTTTTTATTACATTAATAGATATATTAAAATTATTTGAAATTGTTTCTGTAGCTGGAAATTAATTTACTTCAAACCGTTGGTCGGTTCGGACCTGGCCACAGGTCAACTTATTATTATTAATTATTAATCTATCTATCTCTGTGGCTATACGGAACTCAAAAGTGATTGGCCACATCAACCACACTCCTCCAACTATCCCTATTCTGAGCCACAACCCTCCAATCCCTCCCCTCTCCCATCTCTCTCACGTCTCTTCCCACATTATCCGCCCACCGCGTCCTTGGTCTTCCAAGCGGACATTTCCCATTCGGTCTCCCCACCAATATATTTTTCGCCATTCTTTCTTCTCCCATTCTAGCCACGTTTTGCCCATCGCAGCCCTTCTCGATTTTATAATTCTAACTATATTTGGAGATGCATAGAGTACAATTAATTATTAATTCATTTATAGAATTTTAAATTCAATTTTATAAGCAATTAATTATTTAGAAATAGATAATTAAAAATAAATTAAATCTTCTAATTTCATCCAAAACTTCTCACTCTCTCTCTCTCCCTCTTTTTACTATCTCGCCAGAGATAGTATTGCGATCATGAAAATTTTCGATGTTGAGATTTTGATGTTTTTATACGTTTTGAAGGTTCCTGAATCATTTTCACTAAGGTTGAGAAAAATGTCTGTGTGTGTGTGTGTATGTGTGTGTGTATGTGTGTGTGTATGTGTGTGTGTGTGTATGTGTGTGTGTGTGTATGTATGTAGGCAAGATTACGCAAAAACGGTTTGAGCTAGAATGATGAAATTTGGTACATGGACATTATTCAAAATTCATAGTTTTCTATCAACTTTTGAGAAATGTAGCTCAACCGGAAGAGGGTCATTACCTACAACGTTTTGATTTTTTTTCCTCTAAAGTGACCGTAAAAATAAAGATATATGTTTGATAATTTTTCACATGATTAATAATTATATAAAACTGCTATATATAGAATTTCAGCTTGATTGATTCGCTGAAATTACCAGAATTAATTTTTTAACACTGAAAATCTCACGCGTCAACACGTGACGTGGTGCCATCAACAAAAAGCCAAACATGCGCTGGTTTAATATTTATTATTTATTATTTATAATTTATAATTAATTAAATTTAATTTAAATATAATATATTATGTTATTTAATCCAATTCAAATTGCGAGATAGTCGAGTGGAGACACTCCAGCTAATTATTCTTTATCATTTCTTAATTTTCTTCCCAAAGAACCTTATATTGTCCCTTTCCCTAAAGGATCGTTTGCTATATTTATTTTTCTTATACAAATAGAATTTTGCGCTAATCCTCCCTTCGATTAAATTATTTCATTTTCGAAAAAAAAAGAAAAATATATATGCTCTGTTTATTTATGGAATATTTTCTTAATGAATTACCAAATCGTGGCATTCTGTCCAAAAAATTCAATTTATTAAAAAAATAAGAAATTCAATTTATTTCAGATATTTTTAAATGTTGAGAGAATTAATTAAATCGGTAGAAAAATCTTGCACAGACATATAGAAACGTGGAATTTTACTTTTGTGTGGATTCTATTGATCCAAGTGGAGGTAACATTTGGGGTGACAAAAAAAACAAGAGGAAATAGCTAGTTAAATTGAAAAGGAAAAGTGAAGTACTCAATTTTATTTTTTCCAATGTTAATTCTACAAATGAAATCTAATCTTCTTTACTTAATACCAGAGTATAATAAAATTAGAGTCAAATTGACAGGGTACCTTTTATACTTCAAAATAATGAAATTTATATTTTAATAGTTTTAAAATGAAACCGTGTAAGTATTTATCATGTAAACATTATGATTTATTTTATTAATTTTAAGCCCCGAATAATATGTAATTTGCTTTCTGAAAATTACATTTTTAAGATACCAGAAACGTGGGATATTGGGAAAATATATCTTTTTCTTTTTACAAAAAAATATAAACACTATATTTTACTTATTGTACTAATTTTTTTTTTATTTTATAATTGCTTATAATTACTCTATTCAATTGCAAAATTCATTCTCTTTCTACATTTAAACCCTATAAAAGATACTTAAGATAATTGAAAAGAATTACAAGGATGATTATAACATTACAGGATGTGAATATAAAACGGATAAGTAATTCTTTTATTCATTCCATTCATAATATTCATATATATGATATTTCTAGATTAAAAACTTTTTTTTTTATTTTATTCTTGATGGTTCGTATAAAAATTATTTAAAAACATATATTATATATATGAATTAGTTCGCTTATGGTATTCATAAAGATATAAGGAAAATGAAACCAATTTTTCATCGTTTTTAACTATATCGCCAGAGATAGTAATGCAATCACGAAAATTTTCGATGTTTTTATACGTTTTGAAGGTTCCTGAGTCATTTTCACTTTTAAGGTTGAGAAAAATGTCTGTGTGTGTGTGTGTGTGTAGACAAGATTACGCAAAAACGGTTTGAGCTAGAATCATGAAATTTGGTATACGGGCATTATTCAAAATTTGTAGTTTTCTACAATCCAACTTATTCTCATTCTTTCTCTAACTCCTAACTATTATAAAGACTTGTAAATATATATTTATATACATAATTTTTATTATTATTCTTTCTTTTTTGATATTTTAAAAAAATATATGTAGAATTTATTGTAATTTTAAAACTAATTAAAAAAAAAAGAAATTTTAAAATTCAATTATACAATATAGTCATTTAACTATATATCTAGGTAAGTACGGAATTCGAAAGACAATTGTAATTTTTAGGAATTTTAAATGTTTAAATGAATTTTAAATTTTTTGTTATCTATTTTTATTATGTTTAGTTTTTTTTTTGTGGTTTTAAGTAATTAAAATTTAAATGAAAAAGTTCAAATGATATTCATGAGAACATCATAAAATGTTTTTAACTTCTCCTGACCTAAACATATATATATATATATATATATTTATATGTAAATTAAAACTATAAATAAAAAAAATAAATTTGGAAATGAATAAAAAAAAGTAGTTTTACACAATATATATATATCTACGATTATGTTATATTATTTAAACGAGAAATATCTTATATTATTTAATGATTAAATAGTTCAATAATTAATTAATTAATTAATTACCTTTAAGTAATGACAGTGTAGCTTTCCTGGTCAACCTTTTTCACGTTTATACTCAATAGAAACCACTAAATAATTCATTGACAGTTCTTTCTACCAAAAGTTTATCAATTCTAGCTTATGGAATTATAGATATATTCTCGGAATGTGAATTGTTATTATAATAAATAATTTTGTTTATCAATAGATATAATTTTAAAAAAGAAACTTTTCTTTATTAACATTTCAAATTGATTATTTAAAAATAAAATTATATTTAATAATAAATGAAGAATTTTATAATTCATAATATTTGTTTTCTAGATAATTAGATAAAATTTAAAAAGAAATATATAAAAACTGATTTTATATATAATATCAATAATATAATTAAAATATTATATATATTTCCACTCACTTAAGATTTAATAATAATTTAAAATAGATAGGTGATTACGCTGGCCAAACTATGATATTAGATCATACATATAATTCGATTTTTTTAATAAATTTTTTTTCAATATTTTGGACGTTATAAAATAAATAAATCTCGCGGGCCACCAATATTGGTCATTTCTGGAATAAACATTAATAAAATTGAGAGTAAAAATATTTATTAAAATAATTTTTATAGTTATAAATAAAATTTGAAAGGCCAGTTTATATTCTTTACAAAAATCAATGATTAATTAATCAAACCATAAGAGTAGAAGAAATAATTAAAAACTCAAATGATTGGGAAACCGGTGAACAAACAAAATCTTTAGCAAATTCAATTAATCTTTTCTTTGTTTTAGTAAGCTCTATAAATGCGAAAAAAATAGAAAAAATATTGTTTAAAAGTCAACAACCAGAGGACGTTACGATTAACATATTTATTAGAGAGATGCAATTAGATAATTTTACAGAGTATATATTAACTATCTATCTAACGAACTTGAAAGTTCTTGACCGCAGCAGCCACAGTTCTCCAAGTATCCCTATCCTGAGCCACCACCCTCGAATCTCTATCCTCTCCCATCTCTCTCACGACCCTTCCTACAATGGCCACCCACAGCGTCCTTGGTCTTCCAATCGGTCTCCCCACCAATATATTTTTCGCCATTCTTTCCGCCCCCATTCTAACCACCCGCCCTGCCCATCGCAGCCTTCTCGATTTTATAATTCTAATTACATAGGAGGTCATGCAATTCCTCGATATGCAGTCTCAGACTTTCCCCTTTCTTTTTTTGGCCCATAAATGCTGCAAAGAAACCTATTCTCAAATACTCTAAATCTACTCTCGTCTCCCAGGGTCATAGACCATGTCTCACACCTCACACCCATATAATACATCCGGCAAAATAATATTTTAATTTTGATAATAGTTTTGTTGAAACAAGCCCCTTTATTGCATGATAACATGCGTTAATTGATTACAACCTCGATTTAAATTCTTCTCGAATATTATTATTCTTCGTGATAACAGAACTGAAGTATTTAAATTTTTCTATATTTTCAAATTCTAGGTATGTTAAGAGTTTTTGTGTTAATACTCTTCCTCTCTGTTACTAAATATTTTGTCTTAGCACTATTAATTTCAAGCCCCACCCCCTTTTCCGATTAATTTTTCTACGCCCTCTTTAATTGCAATTGCCGAATCTCCTATTATATTTTAGTCGTCTGCGTAACCTAATACTTGAATTTTTTCATGTAATTGGATTCCGTTTGATTTTTTCCCAATTTGTCTAATCACCAGCCCAGTACTAAATTAAATAAAATTGGTGATACGTCCCTTCCTAATCTATTCCGAATATCGAAAGTTATAATAATAACTCTTTTTCAAAAAAAAAACTCTTATAGAAATAATTTCAATTACCTAATATGAAAATGTTTAATTAATTTTAAATAGATATTAAGAATTTTTTATAAATATGTTTCAATAAGTATTATTAAAAAGAAAAGTAAATTATAGTTTAATTTATTTTACTGATCAAACATTGATCCCTCATTATTATTTTAAATTAAATAGCTAAATCAATATTAAGAAAAAATAATCATGAAATCATCATTATTGATCAATAGCACATATAATCAATATAAATATATATTATATTTAAAAACTGTAATTAATTTATTAATAATAAATCATGAAACAAAAAAAAATTCTTAGTCATATATTTAATTTGTAATAAAAAAATCTAATGATAATAATTAAATATGTATAACTATATTAGAAGAAATTTATAATTATTTTTTTGCCTGGAACCCCCATTAATTGTAATTTTAACAGTATATATGTTAAATATAATTGTTTAGCAGGATCATAGTAATGGTTTTTTTTTTTTTATTTGTATTTTTTTTTTCTTTTAATAACCATTATATATGGATAATATGATTTAATTAAGTTTCACATAATTAGATATAATATGATTTTTCTATTGCTAACAATCATCCCTTCCGTTAATTATAATATATTATTATTATTAATTTATTTAATTTATTTATGATTTGTGTAATGAAATATTTTTTCACAAACATTTTATTAACATTGAAAAATATAAAATAAATTTTAAATAAATTGACCGAATGTATAGAGAGTCTTATTAATGTCTAAAGATATAGTACAATGAAAAGGTTCAAATGAACAAATATTATTTGAAATCCTACTGAGGATCAGAAGTTTGTTATAATATTCAAATTTTAAGTTTTATTTATGATTTGTTTTATCTTAAGAGATCATCAATTTTTAATAAAAAAATATCTGGAGTGTCTCCACTCGATTATCTCGCAAATTTCAATTGGATTATCAAGCTTTTTTTCTGTATTTGAAAATAATATATAAATATTATTTAATATAAATTTTATCCTATCCGATCATAGAATTTAAGGTTTTTAACATAATTTTCACTGATAACAGTTTATTGAAATAAGAAGACTTTGGCTTATTACTATATTTTTGTGAGTTGCGCAAATTTATGAAATAGTAATTGTTTTCAACTGCTTTGAGCTGAATTTAACTTTTACCATAGTTTTGATAATAAGTTGGATTGTCTCCACTCTACTATCTTGCAATTTGAATTGGATTAAATAACATATAATATATTTAAATTAAATTTAATTATATATAATTATAAATTATAAATTAAAATTAATAAATAATATTTATTAAACCAGTGCATGTTTGGCTCTTTGTTGATGGCACCAGGTCACGGTCACGTGTTGCCGCATGATTTGCAGTGTTAAAAAATTAATACCGGTACTTTCAGCTATTCAATCTAGCTGAAATTCTATATATAGCAGTTTTATACAATTTTTAATCATGTGAGAAACTATCAAACATATATCTTTATTTTTATGGTCAGTTTAGAGGTAAAAAAATGAAAACGTGGTAGGTAATGACCCACTTCCGGATGAGCTACCTTTCTCAAAAGTTGATTGAAAACTACGAATTTTGAATAATGCCCGTATACCAAATTTCATGATTCTAGCTCAAACTGCTTTTGCGTAATCTTGTCTACATACACACATACACACACATATACACAAATACACATACACACACACACACAGACATTTTTCTCAACCTTAGTGAAAATGATTCAGAAACCTTTAAAACGTATATAAACATCAAAATCTCGACATCGAAAATTTTCGTGTTCGGAATACTATCACTGGCGAGATAGTAAAAATAGTTTAAAAGAAATAAATGAAAACACTTTTAATTATTAAAAACAACCCTACTTTACTTATATCTAATATTAAAAATCTTTCATTTCTTACCTCTGAGCCTCTATTCTATTCTATTTTTTTTTATTATTATTAAAATAAGATCCAAAAACAATTAAAAATTTTAATTCTAGTGAAGTTATAAAATAAATTTATTTTAATAAACTTGAAATTTTCGCTTATATGGGTTTTTTGTCATTTTGAAATATTCTTTGAAGCGTTGAATATAATCATTTATTTAAAACTCATAATCACAATCCAATTAGTATCATCAGCTTTAGAGTATAAATTTAACTTTATTAACATTTCAAGGTAATAAATAACATTTTCTAATTAATAAAGATTACTAATAAAATAAAATTACGTATATACATGTATATACTATATATTGGTACAAAAAGGTAATCTAAAGAGATTTGTTTTAAAAAAACAATTGATATTAAAAAAATCTATGTTAGCTGAATTTTAAGAGATGTTTAGTTTTTCTTTGATTTTTTTAAATCCGGATAATTTTAGTAAAGATTATGGCTTTAATATCCGAAATACACTAGCCTTGTCTATTTAATTCCAGTTTCAAAAGTACAAAATGTTGTTTATTAAAATATGTAAATTACAAAGTGGCCTTTGCAAAACAGTTTATTCATTTAGAGATAAACATTTTCTATTTTAAAGATTACTCAATTAATAAATATAAAAGTTTAGAATTGTTGTAATTTTAATTTTTAATTTTTACCGACCGACGATAGTAAGGGAGGTATTGTTTTCACACCAAATTTCACCTATGGATATTTTTAGGTACATATCTCCACGAATCATGCATTTTCTTAACAGAAAAAAGTATTTTTAGCATGATGTCTGTCCGTCCGTCCGTATAGATGTGTACATCCTGAACGGCTCAACGGATTTTGATGAAATTTGGTATATTTACTTAATACATCAGTAGGATGAATTGATCAACTTCTGGTGCAAATCCGGAAACCGGAAGTGGTAGTATTAGCGATCGACGATAGGAAGGGAAGGGTTATTTTCACACCAAATTTCACATGAGGAGATTTTTTTATATATCACCACGAATCATGCACTTTGTATTGGTTTTATCATATTTATTAGTTTTTTCTTGATTTAAAATTATATGACGTCATCCAGCCATTCATGACGTCACAGCCTGGTCTTGCATATATATTATAAATAAAATAAAATTAAAAATGTTTATATTTATTATTTATGTATCCATATCTGTTTTTTATTACATTAATAGATATATTAAAATTATTTGAAATTGTTTCTGTAGCTGGAAATTAATTTATTTCAAACCGTCGGTCGGTTCGGACCTGGCCACAGGTCAACTTATTTTTTTTTTAGACTGAGGCACCCCAGCATTTCTTCTTTTAAGAAATCATCCATCGTGTCTCAAGCAATCCCTTCAGGGAATATAAATTATTAAAAATAAGAACTCATATATATGATTAGTGAATAACTGATAGTATTATTTTAAATTGATTCTAAGGATTTGATTTCATAAATTAATTAATAACATTAAATATTAATTGATTGAAGAACTTGTGTTTTGAATGGATTACGAAAGAGAAAAAAAAAGTTTGTTTATAGGGAAACCAATCGGGAAATGATGCAACAAGGTTAAGGTCAATTTAAAATAGAAGGAATAAGGATGAAGGTAACTTGTGGATATTACGGCTAAGAACTTTTAAGTTCACTCTATCACCGAGATATTAGATAGATGAGGACTGATCCTTGATCACTAATACGAGGGCAGGTCAATAAGTTCTTGACTTTAATGAAACACAGATTTTTGGAAAAAAAAAATATATAAATATTTTAATTAAATATTTTAATTTTCAACGTAGTCTCTTTTGAGCTCTATACACTTCGTCCAACGTTTCACCAAAATAGGTATTTTTTTGTGAGATGATTTCATCGTTGGAGTCAAATTTCTTTCAGCTAAGCCATTTCTTCAGATTTGGGAACAAGAAATAGTCACTCGAGGATAAATACGGAGAATAGGGCTGATGAGAGAGCAATTCGTACCCCAATTTATGTATTTCCATGGAAATTCATTTTTTTCCATTTTTTTCTCAAAACACAAGGTAGTCTTAATGGTTGTCAAACAAAAACTAAAAGACCCAGCTGGTTTAAATTTCGACAGGAGTGATGACCGAAGCAGTGTGACCATTTAAGAGACGGGAAATTCAAAAAGTCACAGACTTATAGACCTAACCTCGGATATAACAAGGTTGAAGATGAACAAGATTATAAGAAAGATAAGTCAACCAATCATTAAGAATATTAGTTATAAATTTTTACTACAATTAAAAATTAATTTGATAAATTAGGGATTTTTAATTTATACATTAATAAATTTAAGTTTATTAAAACTATTAGACAATATATTTCTATTTTTTATTTTTCCTTGTTATATAAAAATTAGCATTTTCACTAAAGTAAAAGGTTAAATTGAAGAAGAAGAAGAAGAAAACAATTAATTTGCAATTCGGAATTAATTCTCTTTTCAGTTTCAAAGAGATGTGTAAACCTTTTAAATTGTTTAGATTCAAATCTATTTAATTAATTTGTAAAATAAAATAAAGACATGACAATTTTTAAATCCAAATCACATAAAAATCTATTATCTTTTTATTTTGTACAATATATAAGTGATAATCTAAAAAAAATATTATTCAATAAGCACAAATCTTTAATACTTAAATTAAAACAAAATTGTCTATCATTATCTCATGTTAATACAATTATGAAAACCTTAATTTAATTAAAAAATAAGCTGGAATGTCGAGTATCTCACAATTTGAATTGGATTAATTAACATATATTATATTTAAATTAAATTAAATCAATTAAATTATAAATTAAAGTTAATAAATAATATTTATTAAACCAGCGCGTGTTTGGCTCTTGGTTGATGACACCACGTCACGTGCTGGTGCGTGATTTGCAGTAAAAAATTAATTCGGGTATTTTCAGCGATTCACTCAAGCTATTATCAAACATATATCTTTATTTTTACGGTCACGTTAGAGGAAAAAAAATCAAAACGTTGTAGGTAATGACCCACCTTCCGTTGAGCTACATTTCTCAAAAGTTATTAGAAAACTACGAATTTTGAATAATGCCCGTATAGCAAATTTCATGATTCTAGCTCGAACCGTTTTTGCGTAATCTTGTCTACACACACACACACACACACACACACACACACGCACACAACCTTAGTGAAAATGACTAAGGGGCCTTCAAAACGTGTAAAAACATCAAAAACTCGACATCGAAAATTTTCGTGATCGCAACGTGACGAGATAGTAATTAAAAATTTGTGTTTTTAGATTTTCAGTTTTAATTCTATAACTTTTTCTATTCCTGAGGAATTGTTATGTATCTACCTAATACACTCTCTTATACTATATCTAAAATAAGAAATTACATTATTAAACATTTTTGAAAAAATGAGTTTTGTAAATATTTAAAGATATTTTTTTTCAAATAGATAATAAATTGAACAAAATCAATATCTATGTGTAAAAAATAATATTAAGAATTTTTATAAATAAAAAAAAAAAACTACAATTTGTAAATAATAAATGGAAAGTTCTTTAAACATATGCATAATAAAAAAATACATTTCGTGGAAATATTTGGTAATTTAGAGAAAGTCGTAATTTTATGGATTCGCGTAATAAGATTAAAAATATATATACTATATCAAATATAGGCAAATACGGCGCCCTTTGAAGAATTAAATTATTATTATTATTATTATTAATTTCGACTGAATCTCGCTAAATTATTTATATAATAAAAGTTAAACATAAAAGTCACATTACGCCTGATGAAAATAAATATAATAATAATATAATAGAATATATAATTACATTAAATTGAATTTCTTTTTTAAATCCTTAAAAAAAAAGAAAATTATCACTTTTATATGCGATGTTAAATTTAGTTTGAGATGTAGTTTTTATCTCACTTAATGTTGGTCGAAGGGGCCAAATGTTTCTTAACAATATTACAAGTTAAGTTTATTCCGCATTTGGAGATTGTTTTAAAGTATTCCCAACCTACATCATCCTCCCACCGCATCCTTTGACACCCAATCGGATACTAACAAATATACCCTTCGCCATTATCTTCCATTCTAGCCACGTGTCCTGCCCATATACAGATATGGTAATTATATTGAATGATCATCCAGTCATGGATTTGGATAAAACTTTATCAGTGGGTTCCTTTTTTAATTCAAAATAAACTTTTCATATGCAATTTTTGCGGGTCTCTTCTAATTTACGAGATAAAAATTATTAATGTTTGCCAGGTTAGCTTATTATGAACCTCATTAAGAATTGTTTTATTGCCTAATTCATTAATTATTCATTTATTCGTATTTGGATATAGGGAAATTATTTAATTAATTAATTCTTCAATTTTCTATATCTAATCCGAACTAAAAAAAAAAAAAAATTAGTGGTGCCCTCTGTTGGTCAAAATAATAAAACATGCTAGTTAAATAGAATATCAATGGATCTATATACAAACTTTAATCAGTTAGATCTCGTAAACTAGAAGCGACCCACAAAAATTGAATAAGAATAGTTTATTTGGAATTAAAAAAGGTACTCACTGTTAAAGTTTTATCCAAATCCATGACTGGATGTCCATATAATTACCACGGATGCTTATAGCTACATTATTTATAACATATTTGCGAGATTTTTTTAGATGCCTATATCTTTTTTCCATCATCATTTCTATGCGAATTTTTCCATCTTATGTTAAATAATTGAAAAGCCTAAACATGTATTTTTTAAAACTCTTCGTATTAATAATTCAAGAATGAACTAATAACGTTTTTATATTCAGAAAATTAAGTGCAAATGGATTACATTATAAATTATTTAATTATGTATTTAATAAATCCTTTGAATTTGAAGTTTTTTTTATTGATGGGTTATTTATTATAAAATATAAAGAAAAAACAAAATAGCTTTCATACCTTTTTGTATAAATGAAAATTTAATAAATTTTAAAACAATCAATAACCATTATAACTTGATTAGAGGCTTTAAATTTAAGTGAAATAATAGATTAATTTTCTTGTATTATATTATTAATTTTCCTGTTGTATTCTTTTCTTTTCATCTTTTCATTTACATTTGAAATTTAATAAAAAGTACTTGGTTCACCGAGCCGCCGTTTGGTCATTAAAACTAAATTATTTTTTATTATCGGGTTTGACTGATAATATTAATACCTGATTCAACGAGCCGTCGTTCAAATAATTTAAAAGAACATAAATAAAAAATAAGTTGACCTGTGGCCAGGTCCGAACCGACCGACGGTTTGAAATAAATTAATTTCCAGCTACAGAAACAATTTCAAATAATTTTAATATATCTATTAATATATCTAAAAACAGATATGGATACATAAATAATAAATATAAAAATTTTTAATTTTATTTTATTTATAATATATATGTAAGACCAGGCTGTGACGTCATGAATGGCTGGATGACGTCATATAATTTTAAATTAAGAAAAAAACTAAAAAGATGATTTTTCTCGAGAATAAAACCACCACATTCGTGGTGATTTGTAAAAAATCTCCTCATGTGAAATTTGGTGTGAAAATAACCCTTCCCTTTCTATCGTTGACCGCTAATACTACCACTTCCGGTTTCCAGATTTTCACCAAAAGTTGATCAATTCATCCCACTGATGCATTAAGTAAATATATCAAATTTCATCAAAATCCGTTGAGCCGTTTACGCATCTATACGGACGGACGGACAGACGGACGGACGGACAGACATCATGCTAAAAATACTTTTTTTTGTTTAGAAAATGCATGATTCGTGGAGATATGTAAAAATCTCCACATGTGAAATTTGGTGTGAAAACAATACCTCGCTTACTATCGTCGGTCGGTAAAAATAGTCATAAAACATACAGCTCCTAAACGTACGTATTAATCCACTGAAAGACAGAAAAGTATGGCCTGTTGATATAACATAATATATATTTCCTAACTTGATTTGATTTATATTTATAATATTTTGTATTTAAGGGCTGTCTGACGTAGTTGCTGACGTCATTTAAATTTCCTATTTTAAATTAAGAAAAATCAAATAAAGATGATTTTTCCCGAGGCTGAAACCAATACAGATCAATTTTTCTTAAAGATAAGATAATGAAAACAATCCAGAACACCTGATTAGTATAATATTATATATAATCATAATAAACTTTCAGTGTTCTTTTGTCATATAAATAAAATTCATTCATCAAATTAATCGTCCATTAGTTTTTGTTTTTATTATAAATTTTCTTTACTTATCTTATAAGAGGAAAATACTGTCACAAAATAAATTCAAACGGTGCTTTCATGGCTCTTTCGTGTATTTGTTATCGTTTACATCATATTTAAATAAATACTAATAAATTAATCCACAATGAAATAGTAATTTTATCTATAAACTTTTATATAGTTATTTGTTTACTTTACACTCTTGTATTGTTTTAACTCTTATTGCTTATCTCTGTGTTTAATCATGACTCGTTGTTTATTTTAATTTAAATGATAGATGCCAATGATGGGAAAATATTCATTGATATCCTATATAAATATAAATATATATCCATTCTAGTAGATTAGAATTTAGATTTAGTTTATCAAAGTGGATTATAATCAAATTAAAATTGGTTGAGTGATAATTTATAATATAGATATTTTCATTTTAAATATTTTTTTTTATAAATATTAATTATATATTAAAATTTAAATTAAAATTGAACATAACAAACACTAACACTAATAGATTTGTAATGTTGCTCGAAACTGAATTTTTATTGACAAATAATAACTAATATAACAGTCCTAAAATTATCATAATAAATTTAAATATTACCAGATAAATACTAAAATCCAAGTTACGAAACATGAATTACTATTGTAATTTACATAACTTCATTAAAAGTAATAATAAATAATGAAAATAATGGGCTTATAAAAGGAACCTTTGATAATATTAATTAAAGGGGTTGAATCTAACAAAACATGTATTGAGTTTTTCACTTAATTTTTGTAACTTTTGCAAATGTTTATTAATTAAAAAAAAAACTACATTAACATGAAAAACTTAATATCATATCTAAATATTTACATTCAATTTCAAAATATTTTACAAAATGAATTTTAACTAAATATTTTGTCTAAAATATGTTAATTATCTTATTAATAAATGAAAGATCAAATATCCAATATAAATTAATATATTCTGAATTCAAGTATATCGATAACACTGATGAAATATTTAATACCATTTTTGAACAACAAAGAATATTCAAATAAAATTATTAATTGGCTGTAGGTTAATTTACTTTTCTAAATACATATTTGAATAAATTAATAAACCTAATTTTTTTAGGTATTATTTGTTCATGGATTATTTTGAAATTTTCTCTCTATAATCAGTATTCTTTTTAATAATATATCAACCAAATTTGGCATTTAAACATGTAATAGAAAACTCTAATCTCTCTCTCTCTCTCTCTTTAGAAAATATGTTTGAACATAAAAAATTAATAGATACAGATAAGATAGTAAATAATTAAATATATGAACTTAACAATGATGATATCTTTAATAAGGAACCAACTGAATAAAATATAATAATATTAAAATTTTAAGTTATATTAAATTATAGCTACATACTTTACGAGACTTTTTCAAAAGAAAATATGAATTTTAAATTATTTCAAAAAGTATTTATTTATTCATCAATATCCATTTTGTCCCCTTCAAAGTAATTCCCCTTAGATATAATGCACTTATGCCAGCGCTTCTTACTATCGTCCAAGCACTTCTGAAATTCGCTTTTCGGTATGGCCATCACCTCATTCTTCGATTCCGACTTTATCTAATCAATTGTGGCAAAACGCTTTCCTTTCATTGGTCTCATCAGGTTTCGGAATAGGAAAAAGTCGCAGGGAGCTAAATCTGGTGAATATGGTGGTTGAGGCATGATGTTGTTTTTGGCCAAAAATCACGAACAAGCAATGATGTGTGAGCTGGTGCATTATCGTGATAAAGAATCCATGATTTGTTTTTTCACAATTCCGATCGTTTGAGTTGTATTGCTTCACGCTTATCTTTCTTGCTGTATACCTTATTAACAGTAAGAACTCATGATGCACCACGCTATTGTATTCGAAGAAAACAGTGAGCAAAACATTCACATTTGATCGAACTTGACGTGCTTTTTTAAAACGCTTGTACCAACATGTTTTGGAGACAAAGTAGACTCCCCGAAGGCCACAGTCAACATTTTAAGTGCGATGGAGTCCTTTATTTCATTTTTAACGCAAAATTTAATACAGATTCTTTGATCCATTTTTATTTAAGTAAAAAATCAAAGCACACACAAATATGTGACTAACTTTTCCAGTTGTCAAAAACAAACTACTAATCCTAAATGGCTGATAATGTCAACATATGAGAAATATATGTGTACCAACATAACAAAAAAAAAATTCGATAATCAAATGTACACAGTCCGCAAAAATTCAAAATTTAACTTTTCTTTTGAACAAACCTCGTATATGCTACATATGACAAGAGAGTTAAATTCTCTCAAAAATAGCCATTAACAATTACAAAAATCACAATTTGAAATTCATCTAAATAACAAACAAATTTAGAAGATAATAAGATTGTTATTTGTTTCTCATTTATATAAGAACAGGTTATTTTACTTTAAAGTTTTAATTACAATCTATACATGATAATACAAAAGTTTCGTTAACATATTCGCAAACAGTCTGTGGTTAGATAGAGAAGAACAATTTGCTTCCGATATCTTGTCTTAAACTTCCTTATCTAATCTTATCCAGCTTTCAATTCATCTTAAGGAATGTTTACTCTTTTCAAGATGAATTCATTTATTAAACGAAAGCCAGGGCAAATTTTGAAATAAGATCACATTACCTGAATATATTAATCAACTCTCAAAAACAATCATTTGATGTTAAATACATCAATATTTTTTTAGATATAACTTAGTTAAACATTATCTAGAGTAATAAATTTAAGATATATGTATGTAGTAATTGATTTGCTAAAATATTTCCATATTATATTATAGTTTGTAACACAAATTGAATTTCTTCAAGAGAAATAATTTTAAAATTTCAAATTTGATTAACTAATTGAAAGAAAAGGTGCGGGGGGAGATTAAAAAATAACTTGGTGCATTTCAAATAATATCCATTTTATAATGGTAATGGATTAATTAATTATTTTCTCTCTTTATTATTATTATTTAATTTAAAGGGCACATCGAGGATAATGTTTTAAGTGGATACAATTTCGTTTAAAAGAGTTAAGACAGTTTAGAAGGGGAATTTATCACAATTTTATACTAATAAATTATTCATCATAAGTAGAAATAATATGAAAATTGTTTTATTGAATAATGAATGTTAGATGGATTAAAGAAATAATTCATTTTCATATATCAATTACATGAATGAAATTAAAATTAATTTTAATTTAAATTAAAGGAAAAATTAATTTGTTTTTATGGACTGTGGACTATCAAAATAATGGATGTAGGTATATATATATATATGCATTTACATATTCAATTACAATTGTTCTTTACAATTATTATTTTCACAAATAAAATTTACTGCCTAATCTCGTGGGTACTGTAACTCCTTTTTCTCTTCCAGCCATTTCATTTATTATATAGACTACATATTCCACCACTCTAAATAACATATTATTCCATTCCTGCGCAATCCACTTAATTATCAATTCAAGTTATTTCACAACATATTTTCCAGGCTGATTCAGAATTAAAATTTCTTAAATTATAAAATGGTTAAAACACAAAATTGTATTTATTATTTATCATTATTGATGCTTGCTTGAATCACAAAAAATTGTAAATTTTCAAATGATAAATTAAACTTCATCAATTTTTAATTTAAAATAAAATTTTAAAATAACAAAGCAAAACAATTTACAAAAACCAAAACCAAAAAGCAAATATAATAAGCGGGAGTGTCCTCCCCTAGACTTTCCCGCATATAAATAGGTATAAAGAGTTGTGAATGAATATTTAGAATGTGTAAACTTGGTATTGATAAAGAGCCAGTTCGTATTAGTTTATTGTTGTCAAATTTGATATTTGGTAACATTTATATATATATATATATATATATATATATAGAATAAAGTGCTACTTCCGGTTAACTGATATTTTAAATGTAAAAAAACAGATATGGATATAATATAAATATTTTTAATTTTATTTTATTTATAATATATAAGGGCTTGCTGTGACGTCATGAAGTGCTGGGTGACGTCATATAATTTTAAATTAAGAAAAAACTAATGAAGATGATTTTTCTCGAGGATAAAACCAATACAAAGTGCATAACACGTGGAGATATGTCATCACGTGAAATTTGATATGAAAATAACCCTTCACTTCCTCTCTTCGATCGGCAATACTAGCACTTCCGGTTTCCGGATTTGCACCAAAAGTTGATCAATTCATCCTACTGATGTATTAAGTAAATATACCAAATTTCATCAAAATCCGTTGAGCCGTTCAGGCTGTACACATCTATACGGACGGACGGACAGACGGACGGGCGGACAGACATCATGCTAAAAATACTTTTTTCTGTTAAGAAAATGCATGATTCGTGGAGATATGTACCTAAAAATATCCATAGGTGAAATTTGGTGTGAAAACAATACCTCCCTTACTATCGTCGGTCGGTAAAAAAGAAACGCTACTTGTATAGGTAAAATGTCACTTCCGGTAGTCAGATCATGATGAAATTTGGTATCTCAATTTTTTTCATATTTTTAAATCTATATACAAAATATGAAGCAAATATCTCGAAGCAAACTGGTACTTTACTTGAAAGGTAAACGCAACCAGTGTAGGTAAAGTACCACTTCCGGTTAACCGATTTTGACCAAATTTTGATAGAAATCTACAAACTGTGAATAATATCGGTGTACCAAATTTCGAAGTCCTAGCTTGATTAGTTTTTGAGTAAATTTGCTTACAGACATTACATACATACATACATACATACATACATACATACATACATACATACACACACACAGACATAATTCGAAAAATGGTATTTTCCGACTCAGGGAGGTCTAAAACGTCAAGATCTATCGAAATCTCGAAGTCGAAATTTTTGACGATTCCAATACTTCCCTTATACGAAGTATGCGGGAAAGTAAAAAGTGAATATTGTTTCATTTACTTTCCTAAAGAGACCCTTCCTGTATGAAGAAAGATTTTAATAGAAAGATTCAGTTGTATGAAGTTTCTGTCATGTCGCTTACTTTTAGAAGACTATTGTAATAGATTCGAGGGAATATGTCTGTGAATAATCTCAATAAATTGAAAAGGCAGTGAAAATGACAGTGCCCTTCTTAATGTACAGACTACGATTGGTATTAAATTAAATTATGCTCTGATTATATAACCGGGTTGTGACCTCTCAAGATAAACGAGTGATCTGAAACATATTCACCATCTCCTCATATCTTAAACGGGAAGGGGCACTCAAATGGAAGATTTGAAGTTTGTTTACTTCTTAGAGGGGCCAGATCGCGCTGCTAGCGCTAATTCAAATTGTTGGATGATTAATGATTTTGTAAAAACATTATTTGCAATCTCTGCTGTCAAAAGGAACATCTACAATCATGGTTTATAAATAATAATTATTAATATAAATAAATATAATTTTATTATTTAGAAAATTATATATTAAGTATATGTAGATATATATATACATTTAAATAATTATTGTAATATTAACATGTGTGGAGGCCGTAACTCGCGCTGGAATCAATAGGGCACGCGAGTGCCCACTATCGTCACTGCTACCACGATTGTTATTATTCGCGCTAGGTGGCGCTACACCAACGGGCAGGGTACGAGTGAATAATAACAATCTCGGATAATTGTATATAGGTAAATAGTTAGTTCGATCTGAATAGCAATCAATTGTATAAATAACGATATAATAAACGTTATTATAAACATATAACGTCTCTATACCATTTACATTACATTCCTACACCCAATCACCATTCCTACGCTACACATATATAAAATTTGGTATATTTTCCAGATCTATTTGGTCTCTCATTTGGAAAAATTCTTAAATACTGTGTATGTCGACTTCACTTTGAATTCCACGATTTTTTACAGAGGGAGAAGAAAAGATTACTCCCAGAATGTACATCAAGATAGTAAGTTTTGTGGGATGTTAGTGAAAAATTAAATACAATATATGACAATACAATATGAAATAAGTTGACCTGTGGCCAGATCCGAACCGACCGACGGTTTGTAGTAAATTAATTTCCAGCTACAGAAACAATTTGAAATAATTTTAATATATCTATTAATGCAATAAAAAACAGATATGGATAGAACATAAATATTTTTAATTTTATTTTATTTATAATATATAGGTAAGACCAGGCTGTGACGTCATGAATGGTTGGATGAGGTCATATAATTTTAAATTAAGAAAAAAAGATGATTTTTCTCGAGGATAAAACCAATACAAAGTGCATGATTCGTGGTGATATGTAAAAAATCTCATGTGAAATTTGGTGTGAAAATAACCCTTCCCTTCCTATCGAGCATCGCTAATACTACCACTTCCGGTTTCCGGATTTGCACCAAAAGTTGATCAATTCATCATACTGATGCATTAAGTAAATATACCAAATTTCATCAAAATCCGTTGAGCCGTTCAAGCTGTACACATCTATTCGGACGGACGGACAGACATCATGCTAAAAATACTTTTTTCTGTTAGGAAAATGCATGATTCGTAGAGATATGTAAAAATCTCCACATGTGAAATTTGGTGTAAAAACAATACCTCCCTTACTATCGTCGGTCGGTAAAAATGTATGTTCACTAGTGAGATCATGACAAATTTTTTAATTATTATTTTGTAATTTTGATTTATCTTCAAATAAAAAGTATATATTGCATAGAACGTTATTCGTTTCTTTAGAATATGTAAATAACATAAAAAATTGTGGAATTTTCAGTTAACTAAAAAATTATTTATTTGGATATATATCCAACATTACTCAGAAAAAAGCATAATTGATTGCTGAAATGTAAGTTTTATCTCTAAATAAATCATTTTTCATTTTTCAACTGTTTCACTGTTTCAAAAATTAATATTGAGTGACCAAGTCTGGTACGAGTGGTCTGTGATCTTAAAGATAATATTACCGAGGTGTAAAGTAAAATATTGTACTTAAAATAGAGGCCATTATTGCTTTATTAATTAAATTAAATTTCTGTAATTCAATATAACATCACTTTGATTTATTTTTATCGACAAACGAAAATAAACTAAATGCTTTTTATAATAAAAATAGATTATAATTTAATTTTAATATAATTTAACTTCTAAAGTAGGCGTTGCTAGTCTATTTTGGTTAAGATATTTTTTTTTATTTTATTTATTTATTTTATTTTTTAATGATATATTAATGACTAAAAATGATTCAAACTGATCACGATTCTTAGAGGAAAAATAAATTATTAAATAGAAAACGCTAAATAGCTAATCTGTCGACACAACTTAAAATCAAATTAAAACAAAATATAAATTTTGGTAGAATTAAACTTTATTATCATTTCTAATAATAATAATATGAAGTGGGACGTTTGATTACTATGAAACCCCATCTTGTTTTTATCTAATTTTTTCCTTATTTTCGAATTGAAAAAGATTTTTATATTTAAAATATACGAAAAATTATTTTTAATACTTTATCGACTGTTGATGATATTAATTACTTCCATAAAGTAAGGAAAGTTAACAGAAAATTATTTTAATTTAAGCAAATATCTGTGGTCTCTTATGTTGCATGAGCAATAAATGTAACTTATTTTTAGTGAGCTGAATAGGTTCCATGTGAAAGGCAATAATAACTGGATTGTTAATGAATATAGTTATGCTGCTATTAGAGTGTTTTATAAGATTAATTAAGCTGCAGTAGGTGAGCTGAGCTTTATGATGAGATTATCTTTTCTCCTGTTACAAGTTCCAGAACTGTAACTTATAGGAATTATCAGTTATTATTTATAGAGTTGAATCAGATAAGAAACTTGCTGGTGGCTTCAATATTATGTAGTTCAGGCTCAGAAGATTCTAGGACCATAATCTGGACAGTATCTTGAAGGGGTCAGAAGAATATAAAGATTCCTCGTTTGTTTATGTAAATAGGTACGACGATACAAAATTAACTGCAGAGAGACAGTTGGTCCCAAAATGAAATTTAAATAATAAAGTTTTGATAAAATTAATTGTTTGGAAGTGATGGAAAACCTATATGTGGATGATGTGGCTATTGAAAAATCAGCAATACTCTGTTTAGGGCTGCCATAATAATTTGAAATATGCATTGTTTTATTGAATATTTATTGAGCTTTCCAAATATATCTCTTCGAATCACTAGTTTTTTCTTTTTAATTTGATAAATACGTAAATATATGCACAGTTACAGAAATAAGTAAACGGCAGTGCTTGGCACCGACTGAATAGAGCGTCACTTATTTCTTTATTCGTTATTGTACTGTTTTAAGTTGTTTATTTTGATGTTTTTATACGTTTTGATGGTCACTAAGGTTGAAAAAAATGTCTGTGTGTGTGTGGGTATGTAGATAAGATTACGCAAAAACATTTTCAGCTAAGATAATGAAATTTGGTACACGGGTATTATACAAAATTCGTAGTTTTCTATCAACTTTTGAGAAATGTAGCTCATTCGGAAGAGGACCATAACCTATTACGTTTTGATTTTTTTTAAAGTGACCGTAAAAATAAAGATATATGTTTGATAGTTTTTTACATGATTAAAAATTGTAAAAAACTGCTATATATATAATTTCAGATTGATTCAATCGCTGAAAGAACCGGAATTATTTTTTTAAATTTTTTAAGACGTTGAATGGCCAGCTCGTGACGTGGTGCCATCAACAAAGAGCCAAACTCGGGCTGGTTTAATAAATATTATTTATTAATTTTAATTTATAATTTGATTAATTAAATTTAATTCAAATATAATATATGTTAATTAATCCAATTCAAATTTGCGATATAGTCGAGTGGAGACACTGCGGATTTTTTTGAATTTTTTTACTTTAAGTTTGTACTTTTAATATTATATTTTTTTATCCAATATTTTATTTATTTACTGAGTATAACAATTAATGAATCTTCTCAAATCTGAAGACATCAAATGATAATGTCATTTTTAAGGAAAATTGAAAAATAACACTTGTTATCACCCTCGTTTAAGTAATTTGTTTTTAAATATAATTATGGTAAAAAAGAATCACACAGGCAGTTGAAAACAATAATATAAACGAAATGATATATTAAATATCTATAGATAATAAATTTTTTTTTTATTATTATATGAAAAAATGCCCGATGGGTTATTCAATCTCGGGAAGGATGACCGGACCTGTACACACCGGAAGAATATCTACAATCTATGTAGAATATTATAAATTGTTAATATTTATTTAAGAAAAAGTTAAATTAAATATTTGATTTAGATTTTATTATTATTATTATTATTATTATATTTGCCAACTCAATGATATAAGTAATTAGTCTTTTTAAAATGAAAAAAAAAAAATTAAAAATTGCCAACTTTTAATTGGTCTCTTGAATGTAACTAAAACCTTTTAATGGAATTTCTTCTTATTCATTTAATTCTTAATTCGTATTGACTGAATAAATCTTCCAATTCATTACACATTCCAAAAATATTTTATAAATTAGTTTGATTTTTTCATTTTTTATTAATATAATTTTCTAAATAAATAACGAAAGATATTCGACTATTGATTTTTAGATTTGTTTCAATTTTTTTTTATACTATGTATTTTCAAAGACATAATAAAATACTAAATTAATAGAAAGAGACGAATGTATTGGGAGAAATTGTATCTTTTATGAAATTCTAATGTATGCTTGTGTGTGTGTGTGTGTGTGTGTGTGCAATTCTAAATTCTAAATACTCTTATTTATTATTGAAAGTTTAGGTTAATTTTCAACAAAATTGACAAAAAACTTGTGATTTTTTAATGATATTATTTCTATATTAAGTTTCAATTATATCATTTTTTTTCAATCCCTCAAATTAAATAATTATTTTTATTTATTTAAGAGTAAATAATCGATTTAATAATTTTATTTACCAATAACTGATTTTCAAAATAAATATATGAACATATATTTATATTGCAAAAAAATGAAGGGATTTTTTTGATTTCATTTATACTATTTTCAATAAAAAATATATTAGAATAGAATGAATATATGTGAAAAAAATAAACCAAAAATAATTACTTAGTATAAAGTTAAAATAAAACTAAAAACTTATTAGTTAATAAATGTAGATTTTTACTATTTAAATTTTCGATGTGGAGATTTTGATGTTTTTATACGTTTTGAAGGTTCCTGAATCATTCATATATATATATATATATATGTGTGTAGACAAGATTAAGCAAATACGGTTTGAGCTAGAATCATGAAATTTGATATACGGGCATTATTCAAAATTCGTAGTTTTCTATCAACTTTTGAGAAATGTAGCTCATCCTGAAGTGGGTTATTACCTACATCGCGTTTTGATTTTTTTTTCTCTTAACTGACCGTAAAAATAAAGATCTATGTTTGATAGTTTTTCACATAATTAAAAATTGTAAAACTGCTATATATAGAATTTCAGCTTGATTGAATCGCTGAAAGTACCAGAATTAATTTTTTAACCCTGCAAATCACGCGCCAGCACAACAAAGAGCCAAACATGCACTGGTTTAATAAATATTATTTATTAATTTTAATTTATAATTTAATTAATTAAATTTAATTTAAATATAATATATGTTATTTAATCAAATTCAAATTTGCGAGATTGTCGAGTGGAGACACTCCAGCTTATTTAAAATGATATCGGTTAAATGCCCATTTTCCTAAAGGTGAGCGGAGATTTGTGATAATTTTCTTTAGAAAGGTTGGTTTAATCCTTGCAATAAACTAGAAAGGACCGATAATGCCCAATCTCGAGAAGAAAACACCACAAATCACTGCACAACCTTAAATTTACAGTATGAACATCAATCAAATGCAGTTGGTTTTGGTTCTTCTTCTGGGAAATTCCATGAAAACAACCATCACTGTAAACATTAACCGATATTTTGCAATACAGTGGATACTCGGAAGTCGTCGCATTTGTATGTCGACACTTTCAGTAATCGTCAAAAATTTCTTCGAAAATTCACCTCTAGTTCTCGTCGTTTACTTTTGTCTTTGCCACTTTTGAAATTCAGGCAATAAAAACGGGCGGCACGCTAATTTCATTGAAAATTTTGGTATAAGAGTCATTAATCCTTGAGTTTTTAAGGTTAATGTACACCCTGCGGTATAATAATAAGCCAATAGATTTTCTTTGATATTCCGTCTTCTCTATTGTCTATTCTCTATTCCTTTATTATCTATTTTATTCTGTACTGTACTTTACTTCTTTAAATTTTTCTTAAATTTCTTTTGATAAACTAAATCAACAGTACTTCAAGTTTATTTTGCTTTAAAAGTGTAAAAAAAAATGTACACAAATAACATAGAGTACTGTGGGACAGAAAGAAAACGGTAGTGGCTGTGTTACAATCAGAGAAAACGCGAACCAGTATACGCAAAGTAGACAGCTACTATACTTATATACGCTCCATCGATAGGTTTACTTCGACTTTTTATTATCTTTATTATTTATTTTATCAGTTATTCCTTTTTAATTATTTATATTTATTTTATTAATAATGTAATTTAACTTTAATTATTATTATTTAGTAATAATAATGTTAAAATCATGGTGAAAATAGCATATACTTGAGTGATATTGGGGGACTTGGAAACATATTACTTGGTTTTTAGTTATTTCTTATGGGAAAATTCAATTTGCTTGTCCTCGGTTTGCATAAAACAAATTAACGATGGAATTCAAGTATCCACTGTATTAGGTTTTCATACTCCAGAACTTGATAATTCAAGAATAGTGAATTCAACGACATATTTTTCTGTTCATTTAAAGATTGTTGAACCCTAACTTTGAAAATTCAAAAAGTCAACAAGTTGAATTAGTTTTCTTCTTCAAATAATCCCAATATTTAAATTAAAAGAAAAATCTATAATATACAGGCCGTGTTCCAATTTCTGGACTGATTAAACAATATCAAGAAATGGAAAAAGGAAAAGTTTTCTTAATTGAACAATTCAAAGACATACAAACCAACCAATATTTGAGTTTCTATCTAAGAAATTATAATATAAATTTTTTTGATTACTTTTAGCTAAATTATTCCTTCAATTAGTTATCAATTGTCTATTACTGGAATCTATTTTGAATGAAACAAAGTTTGTATCTTAAATTCTAAAAAAAATTGTTTTTGTTGAAAATTTATTAAAATTTTTAGATGCAAATTTAAATAAATTGAATGTTCCTTTATTTAGTGGAAGCGTTAGAGAGGGCAATTTTATAGGATAATAGAATTGTTTGTTTACTTTTTAATTACTTTTTTTATGGTTCAATCGTTAATGTGTTTTCTTAATTAAAAACCAAAAATGGTTTTGTAAAAAGTAAGAGAATTGTAAGCTTGTATTTGAAAGTTATTACTATTGAATGACAGGAAGCATGTTGATTTTATAGAATGTATCTTAAGATATAGAGATTGATGTTGGTTCATTGTAAAACAGGAAGGAAGTTACTTTTACAAAAGAAGTATCTTGCTAATGGACCACGATTTTGAAGTGAAACCATTCAAAATTAATTTTAACATAAGAGCTTTCCCATTTATAAAATATGAACAAGACAAATTTTCCATTACGTCTATAATTTTTCTATAATTTATATAGAATAATTATAATGATTTTAAAATTAATATTTATTTAAAAAAAAAAAATTATTAAAATTTAAAAATAAATTTATCTAATCTCTATACCTAATATTTAATTAATTATTATGAGAAAATTAGAATTTAAATAAAATTCAATAATTTTAATGTACAAGTACAAAGTTTTTATTTTGAGATTTTATGTGGATATTAAATTGAATTTTTTGAATTATAAAAATAAGTAGGCCTGGAACACCAAGCTATCGCTCGATTCTTTAACAAATTTATACAATTTATTAATATAAACTTTAAAAATTTTAAAATTTTTTAATTATTTATTACAATTGTTAAATGGGTTTTCTAAAAATTACCCATCAAAAATTTGTTTCTTAAAATGGTACAAATTAATTAAAT
Source organism: Labia minor (assembly GCA_963082975.1). Lineage (NCBI taxonomy): Eukaryota > Metazoa > Arthropoda > Insecta > Dermaptera > Spongiphoridae > Labia > Labia minor. The sequence goes on from OY720349.1 coordinate 28,992,616, forward strand.
GATTAATTTCATTTCAAAATGAAAAATATTTTCAAATTTACTTGATAAAACATTTGATTCTATATTACACCCTCCATTCCAAAAGATACCGAACTTTAAAAAAAATAGTACCACTAATGCCATGTGTTGTAATATTTGACCCGAAGATGGCTTAGTCCCTTATTGACAACTGGTATAGATTTCATGACATTTGGATGCATACAACAAAAGTTATTGCGTTTCAAATGTCAGTGTGTTTTGTACATCGGTCGCAAAATGAGTTTCAAACAAAGAGCTGCAATTGATTTTTGTGTTAAACTTGGTAAAACTTTTACTGAAACGCAGCAAATTGAATGGAGGGTATATATATATATGTGTGTGTGTGTGTGTTGTTATAATTAGATGGCTTCAGCTTTATATTTTTCAAAGTAGCAATAGCTTATAGACTGTTTGGACACCAGGATGACTACTGATAATAATATAAATTTTGAAATTATATTGACATTTGTCTATATTTTAATTAAGAAAGGAGGGTATATTTTTTCGTTTTATTTAAAAATAGCATTTATATAATATTTATAATATAATCTAAAAAACATTTTAATTCATATAATATAATTTATTTAGTGTTATTAGATCAAATTCATTCAACAATTTATTTGAAATTCCTTCCTTTATAATTGTTCATATGTATTATGTATTATATGTTGCTAACAATGCTAACTTCATGAATATTTTTTTTTTTTTGGTGGGTGAATGACACATATATTTCCTAATTTTATTCTAAAATATTATTAAAATACATATTTTTACCTTTATTTTGAAATTAAATAAAAAATTTAAAATACTTTAAATATAAAAAAATATTAATACAATATCAATTAAAAAAGAATCGCGGGAGAAAATTTCAATATGGATGACATTATTTGTGACGTCATTTAAATTTACTATTTTAAATTATGAAAATACTAATAAAGTTTATTGTTCTCGAGGCTGAAACCAATACAGATCGATTTTTTTTATAAATATTATCAATGGTGTGAATTTTCTCAAAAATATGCAAAGATATACACTATATATATATAAAATTTTTGCTAGTATAATAAGATAAGATATTTTATTTAAATTTCAGTAATAATAATAATAATCATTTTCAAATAATATTTAAAATAAAATTTATATATTTGTCTATAAAAAACATTATATATAGATGTAATATATAATTTGATGAAATTTCTAAAAAACAATAAATTCATTACGATATAGAAAGATTCTTTAAACAATGAACAAATTTTCAATTTGAATAGTAAAAGAAGAGATAAGCAAAAAAAAAAGTTCCAATAAGTTGAGTTTATTTCATAAAATTCGCGTTATTTGAATTGGAAATTATTTTCTTGATTGAATTGATATTAAAATGAAAAAAAGAAACGAATAGAAAGGAGATGGAAAAAACATTCCACCATATTTAAACGTAATAAAACATTAATAAACGAATAAGAAGCGAATCAATTTAGATTATATGAATCCTAAATATGTATATACGAATTATTGCTATTGAAATTTCATTTTAAAAATTATTGTCAATAAATTTTGAAAATCAAAGTTATGGTAAATCAATGTTAAGAAAATTGGTGTTTTCGACTACTGCATCTTAATCCCCTCCCCCTATTCATAAATAAATATTTTTATTATATACTTTATATTATTTAGATTTAGAAGAAAACACAAAATATAGAATTTGAAAATGAAGAAAAATTAAAAAAACTTAGGTTTTGCAAAAATGAAGGATAATAATATTCGAGAAGAATTTAAAGCGAGGTTGCAAGGGAAGCGCCTGTTACCATGCAATAAAGGGCCTTATTATCAAAATTATTATCAAAAGGGATAAAAATTAAAATATATAAAACAATTATTTTGCCGATTGTATTATATGGGTATGAGGCATGGTCTATGACCTTAGGAGACGAGAGTAGATTTAGAGTATTTGAGAATACGATTCTGCGAAATATTTATGGGCCAATGAAAGATGAGGTAACCGGGGAATGGCGGAGACAGCATAACGAGGAATTGCATGACCTCTATGCATCTCCAGACATAGTTATAATTATAAAATAGAGAAGGCTACGATGGGCAGGGCACGTGCCTAGAATGGGAGAGGAAAGAATGGCGAAAAATATATTGGTGGAGAAACTGAGTGCAAAACGTCCGCTTCGATGGACGCGGCGGATGGACAATGAAGGATGGGAGTGGAAAGGGATTCGAGGGTTGTGGCTCAGAATAGGGATACTTGGAGAAGTGTGGTTGCTGCGGCCAAGAACTTTTGAGTTCCGAAGAGTCACAGAGATATGTAGATATGTAGAAGAAAATGTAAAACTTATTTTCAATATTAAATATTAAATAAATACTCTCTTAAGACCTTCCATACAGAATTTTGAATTAATAATATATTCTTTTGATTAATCATTTCTTTGAAAAAATTAATTATATACGTATATATATATTAGTTTATTAATCATCTTCATGTCTTTTATAAATAATTCAAGTATATCAGACCCATATAGGTATAATATCCAACTTAATCTAGTAGATAAGTTGTTCGCCTAAAGGAATGAACACGTAGAACTTTCAAACCATAATTAGAAAAATATATCTTATTCAAACAAACTAAGGTTTCATTAGAGTCACTACTCTAATAATTTTCAAACTTTGGAATACCTTCTTCAAGGAATGATTAATCATAAGAATATATTATTAATTCAAAATTCTGGATTCGAGCGAACCTTTTGATCATGAAAATAAATTATACATTCGGTTAAATACATATATAGTAAAAATAGTGTAAACATAATTATTTATGAATAAGAGAAGGAAAGCAATTCATTATATTGATTTACAATTTCTTCGATCGTCAAAAAAAATTCTGAAATTTTCTTATATAAATTTTACTTATGTTAGTTATTTCGTGTATTTTTGGTCTCGATAGGACCCATTTATTGGTAAAGTAATTGCTTATATAAATTTTATAATCATATTTGTCTAAATAAAACAATATAATTTAGTATTTATAGAGTTAGGTATTATTTACTTTATTATTTATATACGAGGGTAGGTCAATAAGTCCGTGACTTTTTGAATTTTCTGTCTCTTAAATGAAATGGCAACACTGCTTATGTCAGCAAGCAACTATTACCTGACATCAGTTATGTTTTTACCTTACCCACTGGGATAGTGTGTAATTAGAAGGTAAAATAAAAGGCAAGATTTGATCAAAGAAAGAAAAATATATTTATTTGTGAACTACAATTTGTGTAACTTACAAGTTACAATCATTAAAGGGCCGAAAGGGAAAAAGGTGTCGAGGAACACTTTCGAATCTTTCAACGTCTATCTCTACTCCACTGTGCGTCCGTCTCAACGGTAGCTTATTTATATTAATTTAAGTGGTGGGGTAGGTGAGATGAAGGAGTAGTTTTAGGGGGTATAAAAAACACACACGAGAAACATCTGTGGAGAAATTATTCCGTCTTTACAAAGGTCAAGTTTATAGCATAATTTATTACATATATAAATTAGTAATTATTTGAATACAGGTATGGATTGTTACTTTTTTCCAAGGGACATTTTATAGAGAACCCTTACCAGGTGTTGGGACAGGGTCAGGTATGTGATATTGAATTTTAAGTCTAAAGGTTGATTGAAACTGTGTAAGTGGGTACATACATAGGGTCTTGCAAAATAAGCTTAAAGTGTAATGAAATGCGTAGACCAAAGTTATGCTAACTATTCCAACAAGAACTGATGGAAGTAAAGAAGCAGAAGAATGGAGTTTAGAGGGCATTCCCTGCTCTCTGTATATAAAAAAAAATTAATTAATTTTATAAATTTAAAAAAAGATTAATACAATTAAATATAATAATATTCAATATATAATTGAATCTCCTTAATAAATAAATAAAATATCTTCTATATTAATAATTTCCGTGAATGTATGTGATGTCTGTAACATTATGAAGTTACAATGTCAATGTTAACACACTATGAGCGGGGCGGGTATTTGTACCCGTTGCGGGGACTGCCACTTAGAAGCGGGGCAGGTATTTATACCCGTTGCCACTTATATAATATATATTTTCCTTGTGTCACTTAAAATTACTTATTTTAAAAGATAACTAATATATATCCCTCATATAAGCGGCAACGGGTACAAATACCCGCCCCGCTCATAGTGTGTTAATTAATTTGTAATTAATTTCATTTTTTTTAATTTTTTTTTGTTAAATTAAATAAGTGTCAAATAAAAAAAAAATAAAAAACTTTTCGGACGATTTGTATAAAGTTAATAATTTTATATTTAAATGTGTTGTTTTGTAAGTATTTCAAACAAAATTTCCTATAGATTATTATTTTGAAGTGAAACTTCTTTAGCGGCGTCCTGACATTTGGTTGAGAATGGAGAGTGAATTGAAAAATTGAGTTTTCGTAACGCAAGTGAGAAAAAAGATATAAGTATAACGAGTGAGAATGAGAAAGAGGCTATCTGCGTCTCCCTTTTGTGCGGTCTTTCGTTCTAATCCCCACTCATGACGCGCAAGTCCATGACGCGCATGCGCACGAGTACGTTGACGAAAATTCTCAAGTCAAATATACAGCGTGCACGCATACCGACGCATGTAATTGTGTGTGTGAACATGGTCGGCGATTCACACGCCAACACATACAGTTATGTGCGTCGATGACCATTCACGTTATTTATCCGAATCTCAACATTACTTTAACACTACTAAATCAATTTAAAATTATTATTGCATTTAAAACTGCTTTTCTCTACTCCACAGATTTCACTATGCCGAAAAAAAATAACGACCAAAATTTAGACGATATTATTTATTTCATACACCGTTCACTACTGGTTTATAGCCACACAGGTGCTAATGCACTTGAACGAGGCGAAGATAAAATCCCTCTAATTCTCGGGGGAGATTTTAATGTAAATTTTGGATCTGATGATTCGTTGCCGTTGATCAACTTTCTTCGAGAAACATTTGGTCTGCTTATAAATAACGATCCCAAGGAATCAACAACAAAATCTGGAACTACAATAGATGCTGTTTTTACACGTTATATAGAAAATATCGAATCACGAACATATATATCTTATTTTAGTTATCACAAGCCATTAATATCAGTATTACCAATTGAAGCACCAACCGACAATAGTACAGGCAATGTAGATATGATGATAGAGTAGATAATAATAATAAGTTGACCTGTAGCCAGGTCCGAACCGACCGACGGTTTGAAATAAATTAATTTCCAGCTACAGAAACAATTTCAAATAATTTTCATATATCTATTAATGTAATAAAAAACAGATATGGATACATAAATAATAAATATAAACATTTTTAATTTTATTTTATTTATAATATATATGCAAGACCAGGCTGTGACGTCATGAATGGCTGGATGACGTCATATAATTTTAAATCAAGAAAAAACTAATAAATATGATTTTTCTCGAGGATAAAACCAATACAAAGTGCATGATTCGTGGTGATATATAAAAAAATCTCCTTTGGTGTGAAAATAACCCTTTCTTTCCTATTATTATTATTTATGTTTAACGGAACCGAATAATATACGTTTAATATTTAAATCTATAAATAAATTAATAAAAAAAAAACGTTTTAATATACACGCGTTTTAATAAAAAATCCCCTAAAAAATAAATTAGATATTAATTAAACCTTGAATATTATCTTTTACATATGCCCAACAAAAAAGCGTGGGGGTAGGTATATGAACATAAATAGTAAGTAAATAATTTAATATTATTATATGCGGCCCACGCTTTTTTGTTGGGCATATGTAAAGGATAATATTCAAGGTTTAATTAATATCTAATGTTGTTACTAAAAAATGATCATTGGTACACGAAGATTGTTTTCAAAGAACTATTTAATTAATTGCTGCAAACCACAATAAATTAAGTTTAATCTGAAATTTCAAACACCGTTTACAATGGGTTCGCCTAGTCTTTATATAATATATTTTTTATATTTAGAAATGGACTATAATTATAGCTCATTTTAAATACACCAATTGAAATGCTTTAACTATATTATATTATAATATTGTAAAAGGATTTATAGTTATAAAAAATTTAATATATTCTAAAAGAGTATTTAATTTAACCACTGTATCTCATTATGTAAATTTTAGAGGTTATGTAATCTTCATAATGGAACTTCTCATCCTCAATCGTAATCCTTAAATATAATCTATTTCTTATTCAATGCAACTCAATTTATTTTCGATTAAAGAAACATTTACTATAACTTATTTTTATTAATATAATTGCATAATATTTGAAAATAATTATTAACCTTCTATATATCCCGATCTCATTTGACAATATAAATTTTGTTATATTAATTAATCAGAAAGTGTCGTTCATTATATTATATTACTACCTATTAAACAAAGTTGTTATCATCGCCTGTTAATATTTAATCGACAGTGACTAATATAATCTCATAAAAAGTATTCATCACTGTTGATGTTGAAATATTCAAATAATAACATTTATGTAATTATATATAGTTTGGCATTTAAATTATTTAAATTATTAAAATTTAATTAAAATTATATTTTTCAAAAGTTCAATAGACTTATTTTATAAATAAATAAATATAATTTTATTTATTATTATTTTTCAAATCAGCAAATGATTGTTTATGGCATAATAATTCGTCTGGTAAAAAATTTGCGGCCTTTTTTCCTTTAGACAAAATTAAAATTAAATTTACTCTAAATAGACCATCGCCATTAAATGCACATCAGAAAGGTGACACTTCGAGGGTTCGATTGTGATCAAAACATCGAATTAGTTCAGTAGTTATAAAGTTATTTACGTTTAACCATGGAGAAAAATAATGAAGAAAATCGTTCTATTTTGAAATATTATTATGACAAAGGTAAGAACGCTTCACAGGTTTATGAAAATTTTTTGCTGTATACGGTGAAGGTATCATTCAAAAACTTTTGCAAAGAAATGGTTCACTTGCTTTCGTTCTGGAAATTTTGATGTGAAAGATGAGTTGCACTCTCATTAAAAAATTGATGGAATTTTCGAAAAAGTCAACAAAGATATGCATATTAGTAAAGTCGATATTAGTAATGAACTAGGCAATACCCATAGAACCACCGGTTTTAAATCATTTATATAAAGCTGATTATAAAAAGGCTAAATGTTTGGGTTCCCATGATTTGAGCATGTTGGGAATTAAATCGCGACTTTTCTGAAACCTATCATAACTCGTGATTAAAAGTTGCTCAGGTACGACAATTGAAATCCACAAAGGTCGCCCTCAAAACATAGATTGACATCAAAAAATGTGATGCTAGGTGTATGATGGGACTGGAAGAAAATCGTTCACCAAGTACTTCAAGCTTGTGAGAAGATTATTTCACATCTCAACTTTGAATAGCTAGATGAATTAAGAAGGGAAATTGCAAGAGAACGGTCCAAATTAAATATTAGGATAGGCGTTTTCTTCCATCATAACAACACCCGGTCTGACACTTCGTTAATGACCCGTCAAAAGTTTCAATAGGTTGGTTTGTTGGGAAATTTTAATGCACCCTCCACATATAGTCTAGATTAGTGTTTCCCAAACTTTTTTGGCCAACGGGCCCCCTTTCATAGTAACAAAACCTTTCCCACAGACCCTGAGTGAAAAACCACGCTCGATTCATCCGAGTGCAGTCATGTTTCCATCCATGGAAAAGAAAGAAAAGACATGATGGCTCAGTTGATTTGAGCTTCGTTTTCGGACGCTAACTTATTACTTGTATTTTAATCACTTATTTACATTTATATTTTGCTTAGCAATTATTCCTTGTTATTTATTTTATTTCCATATTAATAATTATGTGTCACAATTTTCTTTTTTTATGAAACCTTTCGTGGACCTCCTGAATAATCTCAGGGATCCCTCGGGACCACACTGGTCTACATCTAGGACCCTTTGACTATCACTTATTCTGATCTCTTCAGAAATGTAATTCGTGTATTCAAAAGTGTATTCAAAAGTGAATAATTCAGGCATCATGGTTCTGACTGAAAAATGGTGAAACACACACATTCGTCAAAGAGAAAACCACTTTTTTAGAATCAGTATGACCTGAAACGTGAAGATCTGGGAAAAAATGATGTATACTAAAAATGAATCGGCATTATAAAAACTTACAATTTATTTTGATTGAAAAATCAAAAGGCCTCAAACTTTTTACTTTACTAGAACCAATAAGATTTTTACATGTTAAATAATTCATTTCTATTATGACTACTTAAATGTCAACTTTATAATTATTATTGTTATATTATTGATCAATTGCGATTACAAATCAATTATATTCCATATGGGTAATAATCCATGGGTCCATGATATATGTGTGATATTGAGATGAAAAAGAGAGGGTCAGTTGTGGGAATATTAAATATCCATTAGATCATATTGTAGATTAAAAAAATAAAATGGTTCGTTGATTGACTCACGAGTAGAGATTGTGATGTTCATCGGAGCCCCAATCCTCTCCACAAATGTATCGGTCGCAATTTTTAAGCTGATTGCTTGGCTGAGTGAGTTTCGAGACAATTATGATTGGCAGGGCGGTGGCTTTTGCTATCAGCCAGACAGTTGCGATGATCCATTTGGCATGTCTCTTGGACATGCGAGGTTTCAATGGCCACATGATGGCCATATAACGATCTATCGAGATGGCGACGAGAGTGTAAGCACTCACGAATACAGACACCGCCTAGAAACAGAAATCAGAATTCATTCAATAATAAATCAAATCAAATAAAATTTACCCTATAAATTTTAATTTTTTTTTATAACCTATGAAATACGAGTATAATTCATTATTTTAGTCTAAAGTTAATATAGGTATTTAAAATAATTATATTTAATTTTAATAGTTAAATATGCTGGAGTGTCTCCACTCGACTATCTCGGAATTTAAATTGGATTAAATAACATATATTATATTTAAATTAAAATTAATAAATAAAATTTATTAAACCAGCGCGTGTTTGGCTCTTTGTTGATGGCATCACGCCACGTGCTGGCGCGTGATTTAAGTGTTAAAAAATTAATTCCGGTACTTTCAGCGATCAATCAAGCTGAAACTCTAGATATATCAATTTTATACAACTTTTAATCATGTGAAAAACTATCAAACATATATCTTTATTTTTACGGTCAGTTTAGAGGAAAATAATCAAAACGTGTTAGATAATGACCTTCTTCCGGTTGAGCTACATTTCACAAAAGTTGATAGAAAAATTTTCAATAATGCCGTGTACCAAATTTATGATTATAGCTCAAACCGTTTTTACGTAATCTTTACAGTCAATTTAGAGGAAACTCAAAAGTTGAGAGAAAATTACAAATTTTGAATAATGCCCGTATACCAAATTTCATTATTCTAGCTCAAACCGTTTTTGCTTAATCTTGTCTACATACATACACACAGTGGCGTAACTAGAGGGGAGCAGGGGGGGACATATGTCCCCGGGCGCCAAATTTAGGGGGCGCAAAATTAGGGAAGCCAATTTGGAACAAAAGAAGAATTAATATTTAAAGTTAAACTGTATTTTGTGTAAGTCAATAAATATTATTTATATGCTTATTAAAATCTGTTAAACCTGTTTCGTTATTCGTCATTAATATTCTTTAAAAAAAAGTAAATTATATATATATACGAAAGGGGCGCTGATTTCTAAGTTGCCCCCAGGCGCAAGAACCTCACGGTACGCCACTGCATACACACACACACAGACATTTTCCTCAACCTTAGTGAAAATGACTCAGGGACTTTTAAAACGTATAAAAACATCAAAATTTCGACATCAAAAATTTTCTTGATCGCAATACCATCTCTGGCGAGATAGTAACAAATAAATAAATACTTATATGTATTTTTTAAAAATTCTTTTCATAATCTTTAGATTTTTTTTAAATTTAATGCTTAATATTGATCTGATTTCGATGAAAAGCAGAAAGACACCGGAACAGGTGGGTAATAGAGACATAAATAGATTGAAGAAATACATTAACAACGTTTCACTTTGATAATTGATAATAACGATGAACGCAAATGTTTCTATGTATTTCTAGAGCAAAACAAATCATTAATCATTATTAATTTTAATATAAAAAATTATTAATTTTATAGAAATATCTGCATTTGACAACTATTTCACTTTTATATATATATATATAATACACTTAAAAGGTCAATAATAAATTGATTTTATTATATATTGCTGATTGACTGTTTCGTGTTTGATTTATTTAATTTCTACTTCATAATTCCAATATCAACTTACTGATTGCAATATATATAATATATTATTCAAATTGTAAAACTCATTTAAATGAAAATATAAATATACATTATTATAAAAATGAAAAAAAAAAATACAAATTATTTAAATTAAAATTTGATTAAAAATAAATGAGTTAGCGATATTCATTTATGATTTATTAGTATATTATATAAAAATGATTTATTTTTAAATGAGTTTAAACATCGAATTAATTAGTAAATAACAATTATTTAAAAATAGTTAGTTAAAAATGTAGATTTTAATTTAAAAATATTATCGAATATTCAATATTTCATATTAAATTACAACTATGTATGGAAATCCTATTGATAGTCATTTATGTAAAGTTGAAAATTCTTTAAGTTTAATTTATTCATAAAAAAACATCGATGGTACGATTAGTTAGTTAGCTTAAATAGGAAAATAAAATTTATCATAGATACTTGAAACGAAAGAGAAAAAAAAACGAATTTATAAATGTGAGAATGGGCGAATTAAAAGAGCTATATAAAAAAAGAAGAGAAGGGTAAATGTAATATTATTAGTATATATATAGAGAGAGAGAAAAAAACAAGAAAAATTATCCATAAATATAAAAAAACAATGTCTGTATCTTATCTTAATATACTAACAAAAATTGTATATATTTGTGTATATATATTTGTATATTTTACAATTAATTTATTAATTAACCGCTCGAAGGATTCTATTGAAATTCACACCCTAGACAATATTTATAAAGACAAATCGATGTGTTTTTTTCAGCCTGGAGAAAAATCATCTTCATTAGTTTTTTCTTAATTTAAATTTATATGACGTCACAAATGAAAAAAAAATCACCAATAAAAATATAAAATTTATTTGTCTTGCAAACATTGTAAGTTTATTTATAATATTTTAAAAACAATTTTTTAATGTTTTGTCTTTTAATTTTTTGTTAATTCTTATAAATTTTTATTAGTTATTTTATGTTTTTTTATCTATTTTTTTAATTAAATTACTTATTTATATTTATTTATTTATTCATTGTTTTTTATTAATTAATTTTTAGATAGTTATATAATTTTTAATATTTTTTCACTAATATATATTATTTATAATTTATTATTATTGAGGACCCCAAGTTCTATTCATTTTAATCAGATTGATGCAATGATTTACATTTAATCATTGTAATAAATAATTAAAGAATTGTATATCAATATTCTTTAAAGGGTCGAGCGATAGCTCGGTGTTCAGGTATTGCTAATAATATTCGATTTAAGAAATGTCTTCTCTAATCTTGTTTTTGAAATAAAATAATGTTTTTTAATTTATCAAATTAAAAAAAAATCCAATCCGAAATATCAAAGTATCATAACAAGCATTAGATTATATGTAGATAGCTTAGGGCACATATGGCGAACCTTTTTCAATGTCCGTGCCACAGAATTATAAAAAATCTTTTTGAAGTAACTAACGTGCCACAAAATTGTCATTTTTTTTCTCTACCACCTGTACCCCTTTTAGCTTGAATATATAATCGAATATTTTTTATAACTTCTAACTATCCTGTGTTATAATTTTAAATATTAAACTTTATTCCAAAAAAATAAAATGATTATTAAAAAATTTGGAATTTATTTTTGGTAAAAATATATCTTTCCAAAATTTTTTTTTTTATTTTTATTTTATGGAAATTCTTTAATTGATTTTAGTTTGTAGTTTTTAGTTGTAGACAATGACAAAAAAGCAAAATTTATATTTGATACCGTGAACCACTTACATTTTCTTGTTTTGACTTCCTATGTTAAATACTAAAAAAAGATTGCGATTCTGGCACTATTCTCCAACGTGCGTAAAGAAAAGCTTGATATACATTTTATAAAATTAATTTTGCTTTTTTTTTAATAAATATTGATAAAATTTACAGTATATAAGAATATTCTGGTAATAGGTAATCAATTTTGAGTTTATAACTTCACAATTTCCCAGACAAACAGACAAATAAAATGACAGACAGGAAAAATACAAGTCATATTTGGGTTCCCCAGGTCACACGAAGAGTAAAGATTTGCAAAAAATTTTAAATCCTGAACAATGCTATTTGTACGGTAACAACACGCAATGGTATAATAGAAGTCCAAACGGTATACACTGAGTTTATCTATCATGAATGTTTTTATACTGCGAGGGAATTCAAGCGATATTTCAGCTTAATAAAATGTATAATTTGCCAGTTTAATCTACTAAGATAGATAAAAAAATATTCAGTAATTCAAATTTCATAAATTTTAATTTTAATGTGATTCAGTGGCGTACCTAAGGGGGGGCGGTGGGTGCGGTTCGCACCGGGCGGCACTTATCTTGGGGCGGCATTTTTTATATTAGTTATAGTTGTAAAAAGCAACTTATTCATTTCATATTTATTTTTTTTCTTTCTTGAATAATAAATGATTATTATGATTATTATAAGTTTACTATTTGATTTATATAAATTATGATCAACTATATGATTTTGAATATTATTCCTCAGTGTATATAAATGCATTTTAGTGTAAATTTTGAATTCTAATTCCAAGAACAGGATAATAATTTTATTTTATTGTATTCATTAAAATTCGTTGAATTCGTAAACGCATCTTTAAGATTTTGTTCGGCAAAATTATCTTCGTTCTACAATGAGTCAATTAAGACTACAAAATCTTGCAATATTGTCAATAGAACAAGAAATTACAAATAATATAAATTTTGAGAGCATTATACACGATTTTCCTAGTATGAAAGCTAGAAGAGTAAATATTATATAAATATGTTTACGAGTGCATACAAATATGTGTAAAAAAATTTACTCTGTGTATTAATATTGATATTAATATTGATTAAATAACTTAATAATTTATTTATGTGTATTAATTTATAAAAACCACTATTTGATTGACTTATAATAGAAAGGGCGGCAAACTGGAGATCGCACCGGTCGGCAAAAGTTCTAGGTACGCCACTGATGTGATTTATTCATTTTTAATTTATTTCTATCGTAAAAAGTTATAATTATTAAAAAAATAATTTTGTCTTTATGCGTGTCATGAAATTTTACAAACGTGCCACTTTTGGCACACGTGCCATAGGTTCGCCATCCCTGGCCTAGGATGAATCTGAAAAGATATCCATATAGAACACAACCATAAACCAATAACAAAATTAGTAGTATATTCAGTTAATATTGATGTTTTCTACAATGTACATTAACGGAAAAATGTAAACACCATGCGGGCGCTTTTGTCCGGTTGAAAAAGGCCATTGTCCGATAACAGCGCCTCCATGACGTTTACATTTTTCCATTACTATACTTCAATACTATACTAATACTAAATGTGAGGTCTGATGACTTTTTTGAACAAATACTTTCCTGTTAATAAAATATTTTTTCAAGTATCTCCTGTCAATCTTATTATATCTTATTTAAGAATAATTTGATAAATTTAAATTCTCACTTTATATTCTGAATATTACTCGTTTTTTATCACTTTGGATTTAGATAAAACTATTACATACTATTTTTTATTGAATGAAAATTACATTTCTGTTAAATATTTCTCATCCGATTCAATTGTTTTAACAACCTTTCACCATCAGTCCCCTTGGACTTTCTGTGTCTCCATTCAATGTCTCTCTTTCTTTAGTTTAATCATTTTTCTTTCCTCTCTCAATCATTAAAGTTTCTAAATTACACTTTAATCGAATTGTAACGTAATAATTCTACTGAATTAGATATTGTCTATTTACTAAAAATCTCATCCCTCAAGTGTTCGTCGATATTCCGAAACTCTTTCTGATTTGTTCATTTAATTTCTTTCTTTCTGCAACAAGTGGAATTAAATTAATTTTTAAAATTTATTCAATTTTATACTTTTAATATTCCAAAAAAGTTTCAAAAACTAAATAAATATTTTATTATTATGAGAATATTTATTTTCTGTCCTTATTAGATCTAGTCAATTTTCTCGTTCTTTTTACCGACCGACGATAGTAAGGGAAGGTATTGTTTTCACACCAAAATTCACATTTTTACAAATCTCCACTAATCATGCATGTTGGTAACAGAAAATAGTACTTTTAGCATGATATCTTTCCGTCTGTCCGTCTGTCCATTGTGTGTCCGTATAGACGTGTACAGCTTGAACGGCTCAACAGATTTTGATAAAATTTGATATATTTACTTAATGCATCAGTAGCATGAATTCATCAACTTTTGGTGTATATTGAGAAACCGGAAGTGGTAGTTTACAAAATATTAATTTTATTTTCATTGTCGGAAAATATTTCACATAAAAAATTGTTGTAATTAATAATTGAGTAATTAAACTAAAAATAAAAACCTAGATAATATAATTTAGTCATTTTAATTCAAGTTATATATAGTTTATTTTATAATTTTTATAAATAAGTAGTTTAAGTAAATGATTGAATAATATTTTGATTGTAAACTGACTTGAGGTCGATCAAGATTTATAAATATTGTTTTTTTTTTGTTTTGGACGAAAATTTGATTGAAAAAAAATATAAAAAGATATCAAATAAAGATCTACAGGTGTTCTAACTTTTTATTAACTTATTCTTTCTTGAAAAGTCTACAAGAATTATTTGAAATTCAATTTGAGGTGTCATGAGAGTTTATTTTTCAATTTAAGTTAAACAAACTTTAACCAGAGGGAGATGGAATGACAAGTTGAAGAAAACAATAATAAAAACTAAATACAAAATGAATAAATTATATAAGTAAACAAATTATTATTATAAAATAATATCATTATAACCAAATGTTTTGGAATTTTAGGAGGAATGGAAATTTTTGATTTACTGTTTTTCGATTCTTTTATGTTTGAGATCGGAGAAAATAAACAATAACCCACCCAAAAATGATTTTGGGTCTCACAGTACCTAGTATCTCAAAAAATTTGTTCCTAAAAAAATCTCTCTTGGGTACCGCAACGTCGAGACTCAATAAAAATAACACCGAAATAACTTGTCATAATATATATATAATATATATATATATATTTTATGGAGTCCATTATATACGGTCATGTTCATTTCTAATAGGAATTTTATATTTATGAATCATACTCAAAATCGTTTTAAACATTTTACTGACTTGCACTAAGGCGACAAAAATGGTCTATTCATCCATGTAATGTAATCCTTAACCAATTTATTATTAATTTTGAGCATAAATTTATAGATTATCCAAATTAATTTTTGCTCACTGATCAAATTTTGAGATTTCAAAAATAATAATAAAAATATATAATTAATATAATTAATTAAAATATGAAAAAAATAATTGTAAAATTAAATGTTGCAAGGTTAAAATAAAAATAATTAATTAATAATAATAATAAATTATTAAATCTTTGGTGGTAATGTTTATTATTAAATGAATGTATATTATATAATACCATATATTTATATTTTTTGTAATTTTCTTAAAAAACAAAAAATTGACGACGTTTCGGTTGCTCTTTCAACTGCTTATATCAGTCGACTCTGAGTTGCTTGATAACGATTGCAGGAAGTGCAATCGAAACGTCGTCAATTTTTTGTTTTTTAAGAAAATTACAATCAAATACATATATGTGGTATTATTTACAAAATTCCATTATTAATAATGATATTAATAATAATTTAGAATAATAAGAAATAATAGTTAGTTAACGTATCAAACATAATGGTAGTTTAATTATAAAATTTTAATTAATATATTTATAAATAGAAATTAAAACTATTTGATTTTAAAATTAAAAAAAAATATCTGAAAATAATATTTAAAGTTAATCTTTTAATCAAGGTTTTTTTTGTCATATCATAAAGGACTTTCTGTTAAATATATATATATATATATATATATATATATATATATATAATATAAAAGAAAGACGTTAAAATTCATTTATATTCTGACCAAGAAGTCGAAGGCGTAATAAGAAAAATCATATAATGCTTAGTCGGCAATTAACTTGAGAGATAAATATATAATTTTCATTAAAAGTTATTATGGTAATCTTTGAAAATAATGTCAACTAATATCTTAATTAAACTTAAAATTCCATTAAGGTAATTATATTTTAGTCTTTTGTTCTTATTATTTCACTCCTTACATTTTACCTTTATACTGTAGATAGGTTAAGGAAAAGATTTTCACAATTTTCTCTTTAGGCGAATTTCACACCACTAAGAAGAGCGTTTGGCATTGACAAAAAGTGATGATAAATTAATTGCTTCATGCCTGGTCCGGACATTTAACTGGAAGCATAAGAAATAATCTTCTAATCATGTTGTATACGTCTCAATAAAAATTGTTCTGTTCTGATGGAACACAATTCCTCTAATAACTAATAAAAACTTCCTTTGATTAATTTAATAAAGATCTGATTTAGTAGATCAATCAATCAATCCTCTAAGCTTAATTTTCATTGCTTTTTTGCTGTTTTCCGCCTTATTTAAATTATATTTACTATAGTTATTAGAACAAAAAATAATAAGTTGACCTGTGGCCAGGTCCGAACCGACCGACGGTTTGAAGTAAATAAATTTCCAGCTACAGAAACAATTTCAAATAATTTTAATATATCTATTAATGTAATAAAAACAGATATGGATACATAAATAATAAATATAAACATTTTTAATTTTATTTTATTTATAATATATATGCAAGACCAGGCTGTGACGTCATGAATGGCTGTATGACGTCATATAATTTTAAATCAAGAAAAAACTAATAAATATGATTTTCCCGAGGATAAAACCAATACAAAGTGCATGATTCGTGGTGATATATAAAAAAATCTCCTCATGTGAAATTTGGTGTGAAAATAACCCTTCCCTTCCTATCGTCGATCGCTAATACTACCACTTCCGGTTTCCGGAATTGCACCAAAAGTTGATCAATTCATCCCACTGATGCATTAAGTAAATATACCAAATTTCATCAAAATCGGTTGAGCCGTTCAGGCTGTACACATCTATACGGAGGCACAGACGGACAGACGGACAGACGGACGGACGGACAGACATCATGCTAAAAATACTTTTTTCTGTTAAGAAAATGCATGATTCGTGGAGATATGTAAAAATCTCCACATGGGAATATGTCTGTGAATAATCTCAATAAATTGAAAAGGCATGACAGTGCCCTTCTTAATGTACAGACTACGATTGGTATTAAATTAAATTATGCTCTGATTATATAACCGGGTTGTGACCTCTCAAGATAAACGAGTGATCTGAAACATATTCACCATCTCCTCATATCTTAAACGGGAAGGGGCACTCAAATGGGAGATTTGAAGTTTGTTTACTTCTTAGAGGGGCCAGATCGCGCTGCTAGCGCTAATTCAAATTGTTGGATGATTAATGATTTTGTAAAAACATTATTTGCAATCTCTGCTGTCAAAAGGAACATCTACAATCATGGTTTATAAATAATAATTAATACATCAGTAGGATGAATTGATCAACTTTTGGTGCAAATCCGGAAACCGGAAGTGGTAGTATTAGCGATGGACGATAGGAAGGGAAGGGTTATTTTCACACCAAATTTCACATAAGGAGATTTTTTACATATCACCACGAATCATGCACTTTGTATTGGTTTTATTCTCGAGAAAAATCATCTTTTTTTCTTAATTTAAAATTATATGACCTCATCCAGCCATTCATGACGTCACAGCCTGGTCTTACCTATATATTATAAATAAAATAAAATTAAAAATATTTATGTTCTATCATATCTGTTTTTTATTGCATTAATAGATATATTAAAATTATTTCAAATTGTTTCTGTAGCTGGAAATTAATTTACTTCAAACCGTCGGTCGGTTCGGATCTGGCCACAGGTCAACTTATTTCATATTGTATTTAATTTTTCACTAACATCCCACAAAACTTACTATCTAGATGTACATTCTGGGATATCGGTCCAGGGAGAAATCTTTTCTTCTCCTCTGTAAAAAATCGTGGAATTCAAAGTGAAGTCGACATACACAGTATTAAGAATTTTACCAAATGAGAGACCAAATAGATCTGGAAAATATACCAAATTTTATATATGTGTAGTGTATGGATGAGAATAGGTTGTAGAAATATAATGTAAATGGTATAGAAACGCTATATGTTTATAATAACGTTTATTATATCGTTATTTATACAATTGATTGCTATTCAGATCGAACTAACTATTTACCTATATACAATTATCCGAGATTGTTATTATTCACTCGTACCCTGCCCGTTGGTGTAGCGCCACCTAGCGCGAATATTAACAATCGTGGTAGCAGTGACGATAGTGGGCACTCGCGTGCCCTATTGATTCCAGCGCGAGTTACGGCCTCCACACATGTTAATATTACAATAATTATTTAAATGTATATATCTACATATACTTAATATATAATTTTCTAAATAATAAAATTATATTTATTTAATATATCTATTAATGCAATAAAAAACAGATATGGATAGAACATAAATATTTTTAATTTTATTTTATTTATAATATATAGGTAAGACCAGGCTGTGACGTCATGAATGGCTGGATGAGGTCATATAATTTTAAATTAAGAAAAAAAGATGATTTTTCTCGAGAATAAAACCAATACAAAGTGCATGATTCGTGGTGATATGTAAAAAATCTCATGTGAAATTTGGTGTGAAAATAACCCTTCCCTTCCTATCGTCCATCGCTAATACTACCACTTCCGGTTTCCGGATTTGCACCAAAAGTTGATCAATTCATCCTACTGATGTATTAAGTAAATATACCAAATTTCATCAAAATCCGTTGAGCCGTTCAAGCTGTACACATCTATACGGACGGACAGACAGACATCATCCTAAAAATACTTTTTTCTATTAAGAAAATGCATGATTCGTGGAGATATGTAAAAATCTCCACATGTGAAATTTGGTGTGAAAACAATACCTCCCTTACTATCGTCGGTCGGTAAAAATGTATATTATATTTTAATAATTTTGTATGAGAAGTGCTAGTAATTTTGTTTATTTACAAAAATTAATGGATAGACAGGTTTTCCGAACTGATGAAGTAATCATCAGATAAACAGCGGGAGACATTAAGAAAAATTATTAACAAGACTTATATGACAAAAAGCTAATTAAATCCGTAATATTCTTAAAACAAATTGTCTAAAATAAATTATTAAAGTACCAAAAGATGTCTCTATAAACCAGGTATTTATATCTACGAGGGTTGGCTGAAAAGTTTCCGACCTGGCCAAGAAAAACGATGTTTTTCAATTTTTTTGTTTGTTTTATTTTTCTAAATTCAAGATAATTGAGACCTGTACGATGTCAGCTGAACGTGTGTGAAATATTTTGCAAAACCATTTGAATATGGAAAGCTGTGTGCAACGTGTGTGCCGCATTTCCTAACGTTAGACAAGAAATTGCTTCGAAAAACCATTTCTAACGACAATTTGGCGCAGTAGGCGTAATCCAAACGAATTTTTGCGTCGATTCATAACTGTTGATGAAACTTAAATTAAATTAAATCAAATTTAATTAATTAATTAAATAATTTATTAATTAATTAAATTAATTAGAACACCGTTATGTTGAAAAATATAGCAAAAAAAGAAATTGAAAAACATCGTTTTTCTTGGTCAGGTCGGAAACTTTTCAGCCAACCCTCGTAATTGCAGTCATAAATCAAATCATAGAAAAATAATAGGTGTTGTAATAAGAAATTCATTATTTTTGCAATAGATGGCTTTAGTTATGATTATCTCGCGTTAAATAAATCCAATCGGTTACCTCTAGATCAGTGGTTCCCAAACTTATTTGACCAAGCGCCCCCTTTCCAGAAAATAATTTACTTAGCGCCCCCTTGGAAATTAACTTTTAGCAAAATATTATAAATAAAGATGTAAATTAGAAACATTGATCATTGTATCTATTTATTGATCTCAGAATAGAAAAGTAATACACAAATAATTTTCTCTAAATGCACCTGTAGCAATCACCGCCCCCCCCCCCCTGGATCGCTCCAGCGCCCACAAGGAGGCGGTAGCGCCCACTTTGGGAAACACTGCTCTAGATGGCATTAGAAAAACTTTGTGACAATTTTTTTTAACTGATGTCTAAGTTAAAATATTTTTTTTTTTTATATTTTTAATATTTTTTTAATGAAAGTTAAATACTTCCTATTTATTTATCTTGATAACTTTTAATTCATGTTTATCATTTTCACAAGCAGTTTGAGTCAAAAAATAAATAAATAATCCAAAAATATAAAAATTATTTATGAACTTTGAAATAAAAGTTGTAGGAGGATATATGAATGCGATAGAGAAAGGTTTATATCAAAAAAAACAACAAAAACAACAATAAAAAAAAATAAATGACTTAAGGGTTTGCGACTAAGATATATTGTAAGATATCATTGTAAACAAAGAATTTTCAACAAATGACTCTTTAAAACAAAAAGCAATTATATGGTGGAAAAAGTATGTATTAAAGGAAATATCCTTCTTACTATGAACTTTTATTTTTTCATTTTCATTTAATATTATATTTTTTTTTCTTTGTCTCGATTATTTATTTATGTATATATCATTAAATTTTTCTTAATTTTCCTTAATTTTCTTTTTATACTTATATATATTTAAATTATAATTATAAAATTGTTCATTTATTATATATTCTACTAAAATTTAATTAAACATTTTTGAGATCTTTTTTATTATATTATTATAACGTTTTTATCAACTTCCCTTGGCGTCTGTCTGTCCTTGTCTGTTCGCTCTTTTTACAAATTGAAATCGATTTTTCATCATCTTTAAATTAAGATAGACTTTTGAAAATTTTTATACATATTTCAATGGATCCCTAGAAGGTATGGAAGAAATATAATTGAATTATAATTAATTAATTTTAATGTAATTAACGATAATTGGATTTAATACTTGAATTTTCATTCACACCTCTGAATGGATAAATATTGAGTTGGTTTTCATTTTGTAATAAATTCAAAATAATTTATAACATTAAAAGAAGAATTTTTAATTAATATAATAATTATAATAAATATATTTTAAAAACATTACTTCAATAATAACATTTACTTAATTATGATTATAAAATCATTTTTCATGTTTTTCTATTGCAAGCAACTCATTTTGTATTGCTCCGATTAATTATTTTTAACGGATTCTAGAGCATAAATATTGATTTCAGGATAGATTTTCATTTTGAAAGTAATTAAAAATATTTTAGAATATATTGCAAAAATTTTTAAATTCTAAGCAATGTGCAGACAAAAACCTTTATATATATATATATAGATTATTAAATTTTTTTTTTTTTTTTATAAATACAAATAAAAATTTAAATAAAAGAGATAATTTAATGACTATTATTATCATCTTAATAATTTAGAATTAATTAAGTATATTTCTTTAAATAAAATTAATTTATAGTGAAAATAAATATTATAAATAAAATGAAAAATCTTATTAAAATTTCTATAAAAATAAGAAGGAAAAAAAAAGTTTGAAAAATTGCTAATAAAGACAGAAGACTTATAAATTGATCAAAAATATTTAAATTAAGAAATATTTAAAAGAGAATAAGTTGTCGTTATTTGAAATGGAAAGAGGATGTTGCAAAGTAAAAAGTTAAATATTATGAATTCATTCCAAAAAGGTGCCTTCCATCTATCGAAGCAAAACGTTTACATCATTCTATTTAATCATCTTAATTCGTTTGAAAGTAAATGTGCCTTTCGCAATCTTTCCTTTTGAGATTTCATCAGAAATATACGAACTGACTAGTCCTTTATCAGACATGTATTGAAATATTCAAAGTAAATTTTTTTTCTTTAAGAAAAGAAATGGTATCAAGAGGATAAATGTGATTGAAAGAAAAAAAAAACATTTGTAATTTAAAAAATATACAGAATGAAATAATCAAATAATATACATTTCTCATTCAAAAACAAATCTTCGAATTTGAGGACTGGATAACTGCCTATAAGAAAAAATTGTTAATCTTAATTTTTAAAATATAGGTATTTTTTACATTCTAAATAATATCAGTATCGGTGGTTGCTAATATCGTATCTCGTAGTATAAAATTGAAATAAAAAAAATAAATTATTTTTTATTATTGATATAAGTATATTATTTAACATTAATATATAAATTAGTTGATAATAATTGGTAAATAGAATATTTAATATTTTAATCAAATTAATATTTACCTAATATAAAATTAAATTAGAAAATTTAGAAATAAAAATAATTGCAAACAAAATTAATATTTACTAATATATGTAAATTTTAGTATTAATGTCGACATAGGCAATATGGAATATTGATCTAATTTTAAATTTACTGGTATGAGAACTAATATATTTGGCATTAAACACAAAAAAAATCAAATTAAATATAATTTAAATGGGAAAAGACTTATATTATATAAATATATTTATCAATATAAAATAACTAATAAATTTATTGAAAAAATAGTTAATATTTAATATCTCTATCATATTTCCAGAATTTGATAACAAATATTAGATTTGATAATGATTTAATAAAATGATTAATGTATATCATATTTAGATTTATAAAATTATTAGATATCATGCATTTATATACTCTCTGTAGATAGTTGTTAGCTGGATTTTTGCTACTCTACTCTATTGTGCTGCCACATGCTACATAGCACTTTCTGCTTGAAACTGCTTTCTGTGTGGCCCTAGGCTAAATTTTATTGATTTTAGGTGGAATAAGTTCCTTTCTTCTCTCACATAAAATATAAGTTTTTGCTTATTATAAATTGTTGAATTTATATTTAATTTACAGTAAAATTTATTAATGTTTATATTATAATATATTATTAATCTTTAAGTCTTCTAAAAAGATTTAAGCATAAAGAAACATTTCCTAGATCCTTCAAGCTGTTAAATCATTTTTCATTATGATCTTTCCTACCATTTCTCTGAAAATCTCATTTCCCAAGTATAAATTTCGTTCCCCAAATCAAAATAATTTATTATTCATTTATTTTATCTATCTGTAGTATCTAGATCAGGGGTGGCCAACCCGCGGCCCGCAGTAAACATTTTTGCGGCCCCCGCGAGATTCATCACACTTTTATCATTATTATTATATTATATATGTTTATATGTAAAAATACTTTATAAAAAAAAAATTTTAAAAAACCACGTTTTACGTTATGGACAGTTTGATTCAAATCAGATCTCTTGTATGTAATGTCAGTATGGATTTTCAGAAAAAAATTATTTTCTCCTTTTTAGTCCTTTAGTAAAACGTGGTTTTTTAAAATTTTTTTTTTATAAAGTATTATTTTCTACTTTTAGTCTTCAAATTTTGCAATCGATTTTAGTTTACTCATATTAATTAAATTTATGAAGTATAATTTAAGAAATGAATGTGTACTAAATATTTATATATATTTATAAAGTTGGGGATTTTATGTTTTTTTGTTTACATTTTTTTTGTTTACATCCGACATTTTGAATTTTTATATATAGGAATAATTTTGGATTATTTCATTCAAATTGTAGCAATTAGAAGCTCATAGAAATGATAATATTGTATTGTCATCGAGAGCAAAGCTGTTGGTGAAGTTTCAAGAAAATCCGATGATTGGAAGTCGTCGAAAAATCGATTGCAAGATTTGACACATACACACAGACAAGAATACAAGTTAAGTAAAACGTGATAAAATAATAGTAAACATAATAAAAATTCATTATTTTTCAATTTGTCACACCAAACAATATCTAGAATGGGTCTAAATCTAATATGGAATGTATAATTTTATATGCTGCCCTCGAAGTTATGATGCATTTCCAAAGTGGCCCGCAAGATCATTTGGGTTGGCCACCTCTGCTATAGATTATTCTTATTATTCGTTTTGAAAATGAAATTTATAGATCCTCTTTCTCCTCCAAATCAATTTATAAGTGAAAAGTTGGCATATGATATAAATTTGCAAGCTCTTAAGCTATTTTTAATAAAAAGAAAAAGTAATCAAATAGGTTTTCACTTTCTCTCCCTCTCTCTCTCTCATATATATATATATATATATAATATAAGTAATATATCAGGTAAAATGAATCATAAGCTAGTCCTCCCATGAGAATGAATGATGAATGATAACAATTTGTTCACTCAATTATACTTAATAGCAACCAAAAGATGAAATTTCCCAGGACAAGATTAAGGGCCAATTTGTAGTCAATTTAACCTAAATATCTTTGACTTAAAGGGTTGAAACTTATTTTGATTTTCATTTACTTAAATATTCTCTCAGGCTAACTTGGCTAATATGAATATATAATAATAGAGAAATAAATGTATTTTATATGTATGCAGTTGAAATGCAAAACAAATATTATAAATTAAAAAAAAAGAAAAAGAAAAGTTTTTATAAAATGTCTTTGTTGTGTTAATGTTTAGAATAAATTAAATGAAAGAGAGCCATAATAATAACCAAGTACTATAATTTACATATTATATAATAGATGAAATAGAATTTATTTTTAGTAAAAATTGAAATAAACCTTAAATAATATTTCATTAATTTTTATGGTATTAAATGTCAAAAATGCTGATCGATGACTTAAACGATGCTACGAATAATATTATTAAAACTTAAGAAGGATTAATATATTTTACAATAAAACTGACGCTTAAATAAAGAAAAATTGTTTTGTTTAGCAATTGATGAATGAGATTTTTCTTTCTTTATTATTTCACACAATTAAAGGAAGATCTACCCCTATTTACCAGGGGTTTTAGAAGATTAAATTGTATTAGCAATATGATATATAGACTAATAAATGGTAATTAATTTAATAAATATTAGGCGTGTGTTGACCTTATCACCTTATTAGTCAATTTATTATGATTATAGAACAAGAATTTATAAGAATTTTAATTATTTTCATATTATATATTGTTATACATAACATATATTTATAACACATATTTCTAAATGTCCATAAATATCAATAAAAATCATATTTGAATTTTTTTTAAAAATCTGGAGTGTCTCCACTCGACTACCTCGCAAATTTGAATTGTATTAAATCACATATAATATTTAAATTAAATTAAATTAAAATTAATAAATAATATTTATTAAACCAACGCGTGTTTGGCTCTTTGATGATGACACCACGTCACATGTTGGCGCGTGAGATTTGCAGTGTTAAACAATTAATTCTGGTACTTTCAGCGATTTAATCAAGCTGAAATTCTATATATAGCAGTTTTATACAATTTTTAATAATGAGAAAAACTATCAAACATATATCTTTATTTTTACGGGCACTTTAGAGGAAAAAATGAAAACGTTGTAGGTAATGACCCTTTTCCGGTTGAGCTACAATTCTCAAAAGTAGAGAGAAAACTAGAAATTTTGATTAATGCCCGTATATCAAATTTCATTATTCTAGGTCAAACCGGTTTTGCATAATCTTGTCTACATTCATACACACCTAGACATTTTTCTCAACCTTAGTGAAAATGATTCAGGAACCTTCAAAACGTATAAAAACATCAAAATCTCAACAACGAAAATTTTCGTGATCGCAATACTATCTCTGGCGAGATAGTGAAAATAAACAAAAATGAAATTTACATCTTTCCCTTCTTAAATAAATAAATAAATATAATTTTTATAATTTTCTAAATATATTTGTATGATTTGATGGTATCAAAGATATAATTATGAAAAACTTATTATTATTATTTCTTATTTGTAATACTTCAATTTTGATTTTTGTATTTTATTTTTAATAGTTAGAAATCTAAAATCTTTTACATATTAATATAATATTTAAACAACTATAAAACTAATATAAATGTAAAACTGCATTAGAATTAGTTATTAGACATATAAAAAAATAACATATAAAAGAAATAAGAAGGATTTACGTTATATATTTATCATGTGTAAGAATGAATGAATTCTAATTTTAGGAAAAAAGTGTAATCCCTGAATTAGTAAAAAACTACCAAATATAATAACCAATATATAATAAATTATAATAAAGTTTTTTTTTCAGTTTATGAATTTATTTTATATGACTATTAAAGAAATTTGAAACCAAATGATATGTGAACAAAGATAAAAATTAAACTTGATAAAATTTAGTATCATTTATATGAATATTTCACTTTTGTTTTTAAGAAGTTATAATCAAACTTTTGTAATTTATGCAATTTATTTGAATTTTTCATTTCGTTTTTTTCAATTTAATGTATTTACGATTATGTTCCTTTTTATAGTTTATGTATTTTTTATCACAGTTTATCTTGTTTGTATATAAAATTATAAATTATGAAAGTTTGTTTTAGTTTTAGCCATCGAATGGATAGATAAAAATACATATTAAAGATCAAAAAAAATCATAAAAGATACTTTTTTAAATTTATTTTTATAAATCTCAATTTATAAATCACTAATCGATTAAATTGTCAAAATATTTAACATAGGTATTCAACTTGAAAGGTTAAAATACCTCTATGCTAAATTGAAATTGCTAGGTAAGTATATACATAAAAATTTATGAAACTGTTTTTTTTTATTTTATTACATACATGCTACCCTATAAAATTGTAATTTATATGATAAAAAATTTTCAAAAATTCAATAGTATTATTATCTTTTATGGAAATGCCACTTTATCGTGAAAAAATGGTTACAAATGAATCATTCAAAATATTGCTCGACAGTTGCTAGCGACAACTTTTTCCCATCTTTATGGCACAGTAAAAGTGTTGGTCATTTGAGGCTGTCTATGAATCAATCAATTTTGAGATGCCAACGCGTAAGATCATTAGCCAGACCATGAGCTATCGTTTAGAACAAGTAATAATCGGACGGCGCAATATCTGGTGAATATAGTGGGTGGGGTAATCGCATCAACTGAGTTCGATACCACTTGGTTTTAACAGCGTCGACGAATGATTTTGCCCTTTCTTCAAGCGAATGATCATCAGTATCGAAATTTCACTTTAGTGAGTTCTAGATGCTTTCGTCGACTCAAAGAATATGTCTAAACTTGGATCATGTCATTTTTGATTATGTCACAATCAACCAGGACTTTAAATTTCAATATATTTTTTGAGGAAAGAGTTTGAGTTCAAACGTCTACCCGATACTTTCATGATAGTTTAAATTACATATTGCAAAAAAATTTTGATTAATTAGAAAAAAATGAATTTAAAATTCAATTTTATTGAGAAATCGAACAATTAATAATTTTTTCTTATAATATTTACATTTTCAACCTTAGATCATAACGTAGCAACATTTTTTGTTTACTTGGTTTTCAAACTTTATTCGTAAAACTTTTTTACTCACCCTTTTGCTCTTTTGCAAGATATTCCAACACTTTTAAGTTTAAACGATTTTGGTGAATCCAAAAAATTTGTAACACATTCAACATTTTTCTTTTCTTTCTTCATTTAGGTTTTATTAAAATCTATTATCGTTTGAATAATAAATCATAAAGATACTTTTTAATTAAATTAAAAATTATTACATTATATATATTATTATTATAGCAAACAAATGTATAATAATTAATTTTGTTTATATTATAATTTATATATTATTATATTATTTTCAAACTTAATAAAAAAATATTTTTATATATACATTTGTACCGTTTAATTCATATTTTAACATATAAAAAATAGAGTTCATTAAAATTTATGATGTCACCTTGAAAATAAAAATGTCAACTAAATGATAGTTAATTAATTAATTAAGTTATTGTATTTTTGTTTCAATTTATAATCATCAGTACACGTTTATTTTTACTTTCAAGTATATAATATTATCAAATGTATTGTATTAATTAAACTTTATTATTAATTATAATTATTTCTTTTGTTAGTAAACTGCAGAATATTTTTGAAAAATAATATAGTAGTATACGAGGTGTGGCTATTAAATAACGAGACTGCGCGCGCAGACGGCCTCCAGGAGAGGGTAGGCTGGAACCTAATGCACCGTTGTACAGCTGGAAGGGTCTACTATTCCAGTATACGAGAACACATGTCTGGCGGTGAAGTAGTTTTTATTTCTGTAGCGGTTTAAAATAAACGATGTGTGACGAAAAACACGAACAACGTATCAACCCCGACCGAGTGCTATAAATTATTAAGAGAGGCTTACGGTGAGAGTTCTTTATCACGTGCGCGTGTTTTTGAGTGGCACACCGAAGATGACCAGCGTCCGGGCAGTCCTGTTTCCATTTCAACTCCAATACAGGAACACCCTCCTTACTCCCCTTATCTAGCATCCTGCGACTTCTACCTGTTTCCGAAAATCAAGTCCGCACTAAAGCCGATTCGAGTCGAAGAAAGAGGTGAAATGAAAAACGGCTGAGCTTCTGAAAGGCCTAACAAAAAACGACTTCGAACACTGCTTTGAGCAGTGGAAAAAAAGGATGAAGCGGTGTGTGGCGAGTGAAGGGGAGTATATGGAGGGGAAAAGTTCGATTGTACCATAATTTTTACCGACCGACGATAGTAAGGGAGGTATTGTTTTCACAACAAATTTCACATGTGGAGATTTTTACATATCTCCACGAATCATGCATTTTTTAAACAGAAAAAAGTATTTTTAGCATGATGTCTGTCCGTCCGTCCGTCTGTCCGTCTGTGCGTCCGTATAGATGTGTACAGCCTGAACGGCTCAACCGATTTTAATGAAATTTGGTATATTTACTTAATGCATCAGTGGGATGAATTGATCAACTTTTGGTGCAATTCCGGAAACCGGAAGTGGTAGTATTAGCGATCGACGATAGGAAGGAAAGGGTTATTTTCACACCAAAGGAGATTTTTTTATATATCACCACGAATCATGCACTTTGTATTGGTTTTATCCTCGAGAAAAATCATATTTATTAGTTTTTTCTTGATTTAAAATTATATGACGTCATCCAGCCATGCATGACGTCACAGCCTGGTCTTGCATATATATTATAAATAAAATAAAATTAAAAATGTTTATATTCATTATTTATGTATCCATATCTATTTTTTATTACATTAATAGATATATGAAAATTATTTGAAATTGTTTCTGTAGCTGGAAATTAATTTATTTCAAACCGTCGGTCGGTTCGAACCTGGCCACAGGTCAACTTATTTTAATTAAACCATTTTTTGTAAGCAGTCTCGTTATTTAATAGCCACAGGTCAACTTATTTTAATTAAACCATTTTTTGTAAGCAGTCTCGTTATTTAATAGCCACACCTCGTATAGTATGTATTATTATTAATTTATTAAATATTAATTATTTATTGTATATACTATCCGAACCAATTAAATGTCTTTTCAAATGATTAAAAAAAAATATTTTTTTTGAAAGATTAGATATTTATAATTAAGTAATATAGACGTTTTATATAATATTTAATCCGAAAAAATCTCGTTCATTAAAACATCAAAGTAGAAATATTTAAAATAATTAAAACAACATGACTTTTATGCTAACAACTAATAATATAATTAAGAATACAAATTTGAATAATTAAATTTTAAAAAAAAAAATATTTTGTATTCGATTGGAATAAATTTTTCGTTCTCCCCCCATCATATATCATCAATCATTTCACACAACATAATCCATTCGTGCTGATATAAAAAAAATCCTTTTCGCGCTTCTTTGCTCTAAAAAAATAATACATATAATGAGATTAAAAAGAAAAGTTGATTCTTAATATTATTATCTTATAGCAGGGTAGCATATTTTATATCAGTTTCACTTTAATCAACGTAATCAGCTTATTTGAAGAAAAAAAAATGAATGAATTACAGATTTCTTTCGTTCGTTATCAAACCGTCTGCCTAATTATTTGTTTTTCTTTTCAATTGAAACTTTAACATTAATCACATCAAAGAAATTTGATACATAGAGAGAATGAATGATCAATTTGATTTAAAAAATGTGAATATAATATATATTATAATATTTTTAGTTGTTAGCCATTTTCTTATAGTATGAACATTCATTTATTTAAATATATAATCAAAAATGCTTTGCTATTTTTTCAAATGAGGAAGAAAATTTGTGACTACTGGATAATAAAAATAAAGGATACACATACATTAAAACTTTTCAAAAAAGTTTTTTTTTTTCGTTTTTTTTGACAGATCATCAAAGTGTCGAACCTTTTCATGGTGAAAGATGATTATTTCCTATTATTCAATGTCATTTTCTGTCATTCTCTTTAGTTTCTTTTAGTAGAATTGAAAATCAATGTGTGTTCCCAACTGGAAGTAGCTGATGGCCAATGATTTCCTTCCAGTTCCTCCAATCAAACCAACCATCAACTTTTTCGCCTTCGCAAACACTTGTTTACCCCTTGTTACCCCTTGTTCATAATCTTTTACACTCTCTATTGTAGAACGTCATCCATTTTTAATCACCGTTTATGGCACATTTCAGAAGTGCCTTGATTATTCATGATAATTTGGCCTGAAAGGAGAAACTCAAACATTGAGCTTATTTTTTGTGTCTTTGTTTATCTTGCTTTTTTTAAGAACATCGTCTTTAGCTTTTTCATTGATTGGATGACTGAAAACTGACTCAACTTTTATATCAAAATTTCCAAAAAGAAAGCAATTAAACTATTTCTATCAGGTAAATTTTGATAAAGTGCTTTCACTATACACAATATAACTATTTTCACAACCCTGCCGATTATTATTCTCTTTGTTAGTTACATATTACAAAATATAGTGAAATTTTTCATTATTTTTCTTCAATTTAAAAACAAACAACATTCCAAACATTGCACATCAATTATAATATTATACCCTTAAAAGAACGCTCACAGTGTCATTATTGTAATGATCTGTGTTTTATAAGTCATTTTCCGTACAAACGACCTTTTCTCCAGAACTATTATTATTTTATAATTTTTGAAAAAGAAATTTAATTGACGATGTTTTCAATTAAACATCCTTCTTAGGCTTTTCATCGATATTTGGCCGTAAAAACAATTGTAAATTATTTATAGAATGAGAATGAAGAGAGTTTCATTACTATTAATATTAATAATTTCAATATACCTTTATCTAAACATATTTTTAAAAGACATGATATTATTATAAGTACGAATTCGAAAAAAAAATATTTCTTAATCAATTTTCTTAAATAAATAAATAATATTTTATGATAATTTATCATTTTATATTGATTTAGAAATATGAATGCGAAAAAGCATGTTTGTTTGGAGGCCGATTGGGAAACGTCCGGTTGGAAGACCAAGAAAGAGGTGGGTGTGTGGACAAATGAAAACTAAATGCGCCCATTGTTTTTCGTTGAATATGAAACAATTCATCCATAAACTTTGTCAGGCTTATAGAAAAATTATTTTATTCTTTTTAGTCTATGAAAAAAAGGTTATTTTATAATTTTTTTTTTTTATTTGTATACTATTTTATTCTTTTTAATGCGATTTTAATTCGATAAATTAAAATTATTCTTAGAAAAGGATCTAAGATGAGAAATAGATAAAGATGATGTTATACGAGAATTTGCAAATAGAATAAAACAAAAAAAAATATTAATATTCTAAAAATGATTATAAATATATTAAGTAAATGTTATTATTGAAGTAATGTTTTTAAGATATATTTATTATAATTATTAGCTAAGAGAATTTTCGAGTTCCGCAAAAGATATATATATATATATAGATAGATTTTTTTTAATTATTTATTAAATTTGGAAACGGTTCAGTCATTTAAATTTTTATTTCATTTAAATTTTTTTAATTTAAAAATGTGAAATTATAATTTTACCAATAATAAATAATAATAATAAACACAAGAATATTTTAATTAAAAAAAGTTTTTAAAAAATATTAATCATACCAAAAAATCAAATAAAAAATAGGAGTGTATTTAGTATATAATGTTTAGAATGAAGAGTTTCAAACGGTTAAATATCGATGAAAGCTCCAAGATAGATAGATGTTTAATTGAAAATATAGTCGATTAAATTTTTTTTCACTATACAAAAATATAAAATTCTAAAAATTTCAAAAAGGATTTTTGTAAAAAATATATATTTATTAACTAATTATTAAAAAAAACTCAATTTTATAAAATTTGATAAAATCATTCTATTAAAACAAAAAAAATGAATTTTTTTATCTTTTTTTTTTTTTTATTTTTACTTTTTTGTAGTATAAATCTCTTAAATTTTTGTCTATCCAATCTGATATTTAGAACTCTATAATAAACTTCAATCAGAATAATAAATTGAATGGTAAAACCAATAAACTTCGATATTTTTCCTTCCGTGACAATAAAAATTGGCCTCCAAGTCCACGAGTCAACTCTTTCACACTAACTCAGCCTGGCTTATCATATAAGACCATCAAACCTCAAGCTGAAATCCGTAACCGAAACTGACAATATTTTTCATCTTAAATTTTTTCCAATTCTCTATATAATATCTGTCAAGGACTTATAAATAAATAATCTTATATTTCAACTGAGATAAAAGCATCTTTATTTTTTTTTTAAATTATTTTTCTGTAAAAATACATAAAATAAAAGCAATTTGATTGTTTTTTCTAGCTGGTGTGGACATTAAAATCTTCTCTTTTGCATCTAATGAATAAAGTTTGCAAGTTTCGAATTCATTAATGCTGTTAGACATTATCGTATCAGAAGGATGCAAGGAATAGTATTAGAACTAGGTCGGTTTATTTAGATAAATACAGTTCTAAACCATCCTTATAAAGAAGAACTTGTTTTGCAAACAGTGAAGAGTGGTTGGTGGTTTTAACAACACAATATTGAATGGTATAAAATATCTCATTGAATTCTATAGTGGAAACTATATTAAGTGTTGTTCCTTGAATAGAATATTTGAAATTTGGTTCAGACTTTAGATGAAAATAATGTTTTTATCAAAATAAATATAAAATGTAATTTATTTTTAAATACATATTTCAAATTTCATATTCTGGGGGATTAAATAAGTTTGTCATTCATTGAATGAGATTTTTCATATAAATTCATGTTCATTTATAAAGAGTTTTATAGAGCAATTATTATGAAGATCGAATATTTTAAAATTGCGAAAAAAGTGAAATTCAAGCTTCTAATTAT
Organism: Labia minor; assembly: GCA_963082975.1. Classification (NCBI taxonomy): domain Eukaryota; kingdom Metazoa; phylum Arthropoda; class Insecta; order Dermaptera; family Spongiphoridae; genus Labia; species Labia minor. Next base: position 29,026,184 of record OY720349.1, read on the forward strand.
AGTATTTGCAATGGTGTTGTTAACATGCATGCCAATTCTATGAAACTATCAAAAAATTTGTTTTTTATTAATACTCCTTTAATTTAAAAATATTTAAACCGAAAACAATCGTAATCTATCTATCGCTGTGGCTCTACGGAACTCGAAAGTTCTTGGCTGCAGCATCCACACTTCTCCAAGTATCCCTATTCTGAGCTACAACCCTCCAATCCCTACCCTCTCCCATCTCTCTCAACTCCCTTCCTACATTATCCACCCACCTGCGTCCTTGGTCTTCCAAGAGGGCATTTCCCACTCGGTCTCCCCAACAAAATATTTTTCGCTATTCTTTCCTTTCCCATTTATCCCCATGCAGGCTTCTCAACAATCGTAATTTATTAAAATTATTTCATCATTTTGTAGTGAATTTGGTTTCAGAATGTACCATCTACTGGATTATTCATTTATTAATTCATTTATTTAATTAATATACAGAATAAAGGAGTTATTCATTTAATTAATATATAAATATCTATATTTTTATAATATCTTAACTTATTTTCATATTTTGTAATCTTGAATATCAATAATAGGATTAGGCGTAATTATTAAACTATATATATTGCTCAATGATTTTTATTCAGTCGATTATTATTATTCAATTAGTTCATAATTTGGTACGATACTCGGTAGTTGTAAAAAGGCGCGCATATACAGCAGCTAATTTTAGGCACTTCAAATCTTGCTGAAACGTTTCATTCATTAAGATTAGGAAAAGAAAGAAGTTAAGATCTTAGTTTCAATCACAGTTTCATTCTACCTACTTGAAACAACTAAAAACTAAAATGGATTGCATGTGACAACACGGTGTACAATTATTAACCATTAGAATACACATAATATCTATGTTACATCTACTGGGAAGTTAAGAAAGTTCATTTTTAGAGTCGTCTCCTCGATAGCAACTTTCCCCTATATTAAAAATTTGAATTAAGAAGACAACAAAGGTATTTAGAGAAAGATAAAATAAAAATATTTAATTCATTGATTAAATTTAATTCCAAGTTAGTAAATAATTACAATATAAAGAAAATCAAAATAACCCCTTACAAAACAATTTACAATTATTATTGTAGAACGTTTATAATGAATTGATAATGAAGTCTAATGATTGAATTAATTTTTCTTTAACGAATAGAGAGAGAGCTTTCTCAATTATTTATTTCTTGAAGAAACAAAGACTTTTGTTTGTTAAATAAGAAATTTTACTTTAGAACATCTTAACTTAAAAAATAATTGAGAGAATAACAAAAGAAGTATTTCTTCGTCTGTTTGTTATATTTTAATATATTTCTATATATTTTCCTATTTTTTTTTATTTTTACTGAGAAAAGTTGTTAAGTTATATAGATTAGAGTTACTAAATTAATTTAAATGAATTTTATTTAATTTTTAATTATTTGATTCATGAAATATATGAGAGAATTGTATAAATTTATTTTTTCATTTAATTATTAAATGTTAGATGTTATAAATTGGATATAGTGTGATCGGTTAATTATTTAAAAAAAAAATTAATAATTATAAGGTAAATTATCAATTTATTCAAAATTTATATATGTAATTGAACATATCAGTAATTAGAATGAATTATTATAGTAATGACTTTTAAACTAATTTGAATTAACAACATTTGAGTATAATCCATTTATAAAATATTTTTCACTTAACTATAACAGATATAATTTAAAAATACAATTAATAATATTGTATATATATATATATATATATGGTATATATATTTATATATAGATCATATAATTTAAGTGATTGAATTGAAGAGATAAGTATATCTATAAAAATTAATTTCCAAGTTAAATTAAAACCAATCAGGCTTAACTAAATGGCTTAAATGTTTTAGGTAATTCTATTATATTTATAGTTGGTTGACTAATGAAATTAAAAGAGAAAAAATCATAAAATTTGATGTACAAATTTAATATCAATTAAATGATAAATAATAATTATTATGTATTTGTTTAAAACTTTTATTCTATTTATGTTAAATTAATATCACATTTTGAGTTTAAAAATATCAGCTTGTTTTGTATATAACTATAAAATAGATAATACATGATATATTTTATTTAATAATTTTAAGAGTTTAGAAGAGTCTTTAAGAGTTTTTAAGAGACTAGATATAAAATTATTATTTTGGTGGATAAATATAGGTATGAGAGATTTAGGGGATGGAAATCGATTCAGGATATGTGAAAATTTCCACGAGTCGAAAAAAAATTAGATCCCAGGGGAATTACGGGGATCGCAAGACCCTCATCCATAATTACTCAAACATTGTTGTAGCTAAAATGGTTAAGAAAAGATTAATGGAAGTTGTTTTAAGAAAAAAACTACCAGTGGGAATGCTAACAACTAAATGAAATCAGAATATAAATGTAGATATGAGAGGGAATTGGGAGAGAATCGAAAATGGATGAAGGTGGTTCAAGATTTGAAGAAATATAGTTGTGACAAACAAAATTATTTTCAGTAGTGCTTTAAATTAGAAGATTAATAGATATAGTTATAAAAATATTTTAATTTTTAGATTTTAATTCAAATTTTTGGCTTGTGCCTAATAAAATGTTTATATAAAAAAAATCAATATTTCGTAAAATTATAAAAAATTAAATACGAATAATTTATTTATTTATAGATATTAAGGGTTAATTGGCATTCAAGACCATTTACGCCACACATTCACAGTTTAATTTTTGAACAGTATTTTCAATCAAATCCAATTAAATAGATTCAATAATTAATAAATAAAATAAATATAAATTAAAATAAAACTATTTATGTTATTTTAAAGGGGATGTTTCTTGGATAAGAATAGACTAAAAAAAAAAACAAATTTAATTCAATTTAAAATTCACCACTAACACCAGACAAAAATTTGACTAACAATCAAAACAATGAAACCCCCTAACACCAAATGTCTTGTCAAAATAATATTTATTTAAAATAATACGGCTTCTCTCCGGGCCAAATAAATAAATCAGTAATATAAGACCAGATATTTTGTTAAATAATTGATTTTTTTTTTAAATAATTAAATCGATTCACGTATTCCTTTGCTTAACTCCTTAATAGTATGTTTTGTTTCCTTGGTTTCTTTACTTTACCTTATAATAATAAGGTACATTTTATTAACGAATGATGAACATTTATTCTTTCAACACATTTTATCAGAGAGAGAATCCTATCTGTTTATAAGATGTCTATGTGTTAAGAAGCAGTAGCCTAGGCGCAGTCGATTCAATATTATTTGTTTTTTTTTCAGATTTAAATTTAGTTTTTTCATTGGCTCAATCGAATCTATGATCTCTTTTAATTTATTCTTTGGTAAATTTTACTATTCATTTTTCCATTCCAGAATAATTTGTCTTTTTATATAAATTTCAATATTCTCTACTTAAAAAATCATTAGAATCTTTATTTGCCCAATTTTTTACAAGACGATCTATGTATAGTAATCTTTCTCATTAATAGATTTCATATAACAGTTTCTATTATTTTCATAATATTTTCATTCCTATGTAAATGTATATATTCTTTTAGAATCAAAATTGGTACAATATATTAAAATTCATTACAAAAGATATCAATATCAATAATGTGAATTTTTTATTAATAAAATCATTTCAATATTTTAGCTTCTTAACATTAAAAAATAAGCTGGAGTGTCTCCATTCGACTAGCTCGCAAATTTGAATTGGATTAAATATCATATATTATATTTAAATTAAATTTAATTAATTAAATTATAAATAACAATTAATAAATAATATTTATTAAACCAGCGCGTGTTTGGCTCTCTGTTGATAGCACCACGTCACGTGCTGGCGCGTGATTTGCAGTGTTAAAAAATTAATTCTGGTACTTTCAGCGATTCAATCAAGCTGAAATTCTATATATAGCAGTTTTATGTAATTTTTAATCAAGTGAAAAACTATCAAACATACATATATCTTTATTTTTACTGTCACTTTAGAGGAAAAAAAATCAAAACGTGGTAGGTAATGACCCTCTTCCCGTTGAGCCACATTTCTCAAAAGTTGATAGAAAACTACGTATTCTGAACATTGCCCGTGTACCAAATTTCATGATTCTAGCTCAAACCGTTTTTGTGGAATCTTGTCTACACACACAGACAGACATTTTTCTCAACCTTAGTGAAAATGACTCAGGGACCTTCAAAACATTTTAACATGAGAATTTCGACATCGAAAATTTTCGTGATAGCAATACTATCGGACAAGATAGTAAAATTATTCATAAACAATTGAGTAAAGTAAATTGAATTAATAAATAATTATTGATAATAATATATGAATAATATGTATGTTTATATGTCGAAATATTTTCCTCTCTACTCCAGAAGATGAATAAATATTATGTCGCCCTTTAATAGGCAAGTGGCTAAGGAAAAGTATTTGTTGAGTTTTTATTAATATTTTACACTCTTTAAGTAATTAGAATATTTAGTTAAGTGTTTACCAAGTGGCATATGAATGAAGAAAATAAAAATTTTATATAATCAAAACAATAAAAGATAATTTCATTAAAAAGAGTGTTTCTAGGTATTTCTTTGAATTCGAAAAAGGAAGATGCATAACATAGGTATACCGTTGAAAACAATTAATATAAGGTAAATTTAATTTAATTCTTTTTAGATAATTTAAATGCTGATAATTAATAATAAAAATTTGTATTTTTGACTTAATTATCATCCCACACACACATAAACTCCAATTATCTTTCTTCCCATACATATTTAAAGAATTAATAAATTATTTCAATTTAATTTGTGAAAAATCATAAATTTAAAGAATTATTCTTTTCTAGCTCCACTTTCTTTTTTCTCAATTTAACACACTATGAGCGGGGCGGGTATTTGTACCCGTTGTGCGGCCACTTATAAGCGGGGCGGGTATTTCTAACCGTTGCCACTTATATGAGGGATATATATTAGTTATCGTTTAAAATAAGTAATTTTAAGTGACACAAGGGAACATATATATTATATAAGTGGCAACGGGTATAAATACCCGCCCCGCTTATAAGTGGCAGTCCCCGCATTGGGTACAAATACCCGCCCCGCTCATAGTGTGTTAACCTAATATTTGAAATGCTTTAAAAAAAGTTAAATGTAGAATTTTATGTATTTCCAAGGAATATTAATTTAAAGAATAAGTAAAAAGTATTGTTCGTAATCATCATAATCAAAATTTTAAAAAAGTTATCAAGATAGCGGATAGGACCTATGCTCACTGATTATTTATTTGTTGAATGTTAATAAAATTATTAATTTAAATGGAGTTTATATTTACCTCAAATTTGAATTTTAGAAATTATTATTTAGACACGATGACAAGGAAATAATTTGCATCGAAATTAATTTAATTCGCACCTCCTCCTCTTTCTTGGTCCTCAGAACTCTTTAACTGACACTATACAAGAGTACTTTGAAAAGTTTTCATTCTGATATGAAAATATCGTTAAGAATACCAAGTGGATAGGAATTATGTCAAGATTTCTCACAAGACATACCATAGATTTGTTGGTTTGTTTGTTAGTTTGTTAAAGATTTCTTTTTTCAGTTCAAGTGTATTGACTAATAATAAGTAAAAAAAATTCGAAAACTTTTTTTTTATTTTTTAACATTCTTATATAAAAAGATTCATGAAAAAATAATTTGATAATTCTTTTAAAATAAATTGAATTTTAAGGTGAAAATGATTGATAAATAGATATTTTAAAATCAAGAAATAATATCTACCATTAAAAATGGATGTCTATTTAATAGAAAAATTGAAAAATAAAATATAGCGTGTTTTTTTTCTTCTCTTGAAAATTGATTTAGATGAGCTATTGTTTATTTACTTAGCGTGGTTAAAATTTATTGAATTGGAAAAACATTTAGGTGTGTTTAAATATATATTTCATAGCTTATTTTTAACTTTTTTAAAATAAAACATTTGTAAAATTATAGTTTACAATCATAAAAAAAGTTGAATTTCGGTACGAGTGATTGATATACCTATATTTAAATAAATAAATAAATAATGTATAAGTGGTAGTGTAATTGGTTGAGAAGAGAAAAATAGTAAAAATTCCACAAATTCTCACTGGAGATTTTTTCCTGAACACGTTTATATTTCATTTTGGATGTTATATAAAACAAACATTGTGAATATTATCATTAAATATGTAGTTTAGAACTATTATATATCTATTAAATATAGATCCGGTGAAAATGAATCATACTTATTATATAAATAGATAAATTAATGAAATACTTGCAATTTAAATGAAGAGAAGTTAATGTGAAATCAAACTAATATATATATAATTCTCAAATAATATTTTTAAAGTGAAGATCTTAGATTAATTTTTACTATCTCGCCAGAGATAGTATTGAGATCACGAAAATTTTCGATGTCGCGATTTTGATGGTTTTATACGTTTTGAAGGTTCCTGAATCATTTTCACTAAGGTTGAGAAAAATTTCTGTGTTTATGTGTGTGTGTCTGTGTGTGTGTATGTAGACAAGATTACGTAAAAACGGTTTGAGCTAGAATCATGAAATTTGGTACTCGGGCATTATTGAAAATTTTTCTATCAACTTTTGTGAAATGTAGCTCAACCGGAAGAAGGTCATTATCTATCACGTTTTGATTTTTTTCCTCTAAACTGACCGTAAAAATAGAGATATATGTTTGAGAGTTTTTCACATGATTAAAAATTGTATAAAACTGCTATATATAGAATTTCAGTTTGATTGAATCGCTGAAGGTACCGGAATTAATTTTTTGACAAGTTGACTGGCAATCACGCGCCAGCACGTGACGTGGTGCCATCAACAAAGAGCCAAACACGCGCTGGTTTAATAAATATTATTTATTAATTTTAATTTACAATTTATATTTAATTAAATTCAATTTAAATATAAGATATGTGTTAATTAATCCAATTCAAATTTGCGAGATAGTCGAATGGAGACAATCCAGCTTATTTTTTAATGTTAAGAAGCTAAAATATTGAAATGATTTTATTAATCAAAAATTGACATTATTGATATTGATATTTTTTGTAATAAATTTTAATATATTGTGCCAATTTTGATTCTGAGTGGAGACGGTCCAATTTATTTTTAAAACAAAAAACAAAACAAATATCTACTTTCAATTCCTTTGAATTTTTTATTAAATATTATGTTAAAAAATTGAATTTAGCAAAAATATAATCGTAAAATTAATTTTTAATTAGTTAAAATTAAGTCAGTCTTATTAAGATAGTGTAATTGTGTGTATGAATATGAAATTTTAAATAAATTTGACAAGAAAATTAAGAAGAATACATTGAAGCTGTGGTGGGAGATGTAGGGAAGAGTGTTAATACCTTACTTTATGTTAAACCACTTCTAGTCTGACTAAATGACGTTAATTCTTATATATAATTGAAATACTTTCTCTGCTAATAAATATTTTTATCGTTAAATATAGAATGCAATTTCTTTAAATCAGAAAAACAAAAAAATTTCCATTTCTCAAAAATTAAATTTTTTTTTTAAATTTAATTAAACTAACAAAAATAAAATATTAAAGTATCTTATATAGAAATGTAAAATAATAATTCTCTCTCTATAAAATTACTAATGTTTTAATTAAAATCTTGGCAATTTGCCTCCTGTTGTTCATAGGAGCACATAAATTACTACTAGTACTAATGTTGAATTAATGCATATCGACATATGGCAAAGTGATTTTATTTTTTCAATTAAATTTCTACCTGTTTTTAGCATTGACGGGTGGTAAAGTAATATGAAATTGTTAGAAAATAAATGAATTATGATAATTAATAAATAAAATTTTTGAATATAAATTATTAAATGGACTGATGAGTACCTGTGCAAACGAGACAATTTGACAAAGTTCTTGTCCAAATGGCCAATATTGTAATAGAAGTGTTGGAACAAAAGTGAATGGGATGCACAGGCAGGCCATGAGAATATCTCCGACTGCCAGATTAACAATGAAATAGTTTGTGACAGTTCGCATTCTTGGAGAAGATTGGACCACATAGCAGACCAGGCCATTGCCGAATAATGCTAACACTAGAATCGTACAGTAAAGCACATAAATGACAGCCTGGTAATAGGGGGAGGAGTAGGGGCCACTATACTCAATACAGGAGGAATTACTAAAATTGCCACTATACACATAATAGAAAGTGTCGTTATAGTCCGAGTTGTTGTAGAAATAGTCATATATATCCTTTGTGTTGTTGGCTTTCACTGCATCCATATCAAAATATCACATCCAACCAATCGATAATCTTATTAATGATAAGATAAAGAAAATATTTCTAAGGAGTATAAACTACTAGAGTTGTAATCACGTAGTTTATTTTAAGAAAATAAAAAAAAAAATAGAATTATTCATTTTTCTTTGCATGTTTTGATGGTTGTTTTTTTTATATATATATTTAATTTTTCTATTAGATGGATTTGTAGAAAATGCGTGGGAGTGTCCAGATGGGAGAATGTAAATTCATGGTGTCTTCGCTGCGGCTATCGGGACGCAACTGAGAGCGCGTCTCTGCCATTCATTGGAGAAGCACGAACAGCGGAGCATGCGTCCCGGGGACAATTAATCTCCTCTTCCTCTACCTCTACGAGTACGAGTATTAGCTAACTCATTATTAACCGTTCTCAATTTACTTCCGAAATTCGCTAATATATTTGCAATGCTAATAACTTAAGTCATAATTATAAGAGAAAGAATGAAGATATATTAAGTAGTATTATATAATTGCCACAAATATAAATAACTAGCTGCTCAGAGCGCCTTCGGCGCTCTTCACACCTAGACGGGGGCTCCGCCCCCTGTACCCCCGAGTGGTACATAGTATTTGGTTGAAAGTAGTAAAAGGTTTTCATCCATTTTGTTTCAATCCGTATATTACATAAAACATTCATTTTTTTTTGTGTTCTTATTTAAAATATATTTCAATTTAATCAGTAAATTAATTATATATATTATTATTGTATATGGTATATCTATCTATCTATGTGGCTCAAAGATACTCGAAAGTTCTTGGCCGCAACAACCGCATTTCTCCAAGTGTCCCTATCCTGAGCCCTTGTCCCATCTCTCTTACGTCCCTTCCTACGCGTCATTGGTTTTCCAAGCGGACGTTTTCTAATCGGTCTCTCCCCACCAATATATTTTTCCTCTCCCATTCTAGCCACGTGCCCTGCTTATCGCAGTTTTTTCCCTTTTATAACCCTAACTATTTCTGAAGATGCAGAGAGGCCATGCAATTTCTTGTTATGCAGTCTCCCCCATTCCCCGGTGACCTCATCTTTCTTTGGCCAATAAATGCAGGGAAGAATCCTATCCTACAGGCAAAATAATTTTTTTATATATTCCCTTTGATATAATTTTGATGAGATAAACCTCTTTATTTCAAGATAACAGGCGTTTCCCGATTGCAACCCCGATTTAAATTCTTCTCAAATATTATTATCCTTTGTGATTACATTCAATTTTTCAACATATTCAAATTCTACATTTTGTATCTTAAGATTTTGTATGTTAATACTCTTCCTCTTTGTTACTAAATATTTTTTCTTATCACTATTAATTTCAAACCTCCATTAATTTTTCCTCGCTATCTGTAATTGCAATTGCCGAATCTCCTATTATATTTAAGTCGTCTGGGTAACCTAATATTTTACAATTGATTTCCGCATCTTACTCTTTCTTTACTACCTTCAAGACAAATTTGAAGATCAAAATTTGAAAAAGTTTATGCTGATCTATATTGAGTCATGCGTATGTTTTACTAAAGTCTACAAATAATTAGTGAACAGAAATATTGAATTCGCGATTTTTTTCCTAATATCTGTCATAATGAAAATATCTTAATTAATGTTGATCGATTTGGCCTGAACCCGCAATGATATCTCCTAATATTTCCTCCGCCTATGGTTCTTAAGTATTTTCTATGTTATAATAGTATAATGTATCTTGATCATTACATTTTGATATTTTATTTTCATTGTTAGATTATTATTGAATATTTTTAATTATAATGAAACTTGAGAAAATGCAAAAATAGAGGCTTGATACAATTTATAAAAATTAACGGTATAAAACTATAGATAAAACTATAGATAAATTATCAATATATACATTCATTAATAGTATTAATTTAAATTAATTGATTTACTTGTTTTTTTTTTTATTATTTAGTTCATTTATTAATTTTTTTAGATCATAGTTATTTTCCTCCCTTAAAAGAAACTTATCTAATTCTGTGGTGCTAGTAGGGGATTTGAAAATTATTAGTCGCAATATGAAGATTTTGCTTAGAGTTTCTGTGTCATGTCCGACCTCCGTCCAACAGTTATTTCCCTCAAGTTTCTTGCTTCGCTTAATAATGTGATCTATATATTTAATTTTTTTTTGTGATTTATTGTAATAAGATTTAAACAAATATAAATTTTCACTTTGTTAATTTATATAAATTTCAATTTAAACTGATTGTGAGTGATACGCTTTGCCAATACTCTGAATAATTTGGGTATAGAAATATTGAATGTTCTTAGCGAGATTTTTTAACCTTTCACTTTCAAATAGAAAAGACGAAATATTCCAATATTAGAAAGAATAAATAAAAATTAAGTTAATATAAATATGATCTAAATATTTTATTAAATTAATTAAAATGGAAACTTTTAGAATAAATTATCTAATTGAATTGATATTTGAATATTAGAATTTAAAATAAAAAGTGAAATATTATAATAATTCTTTGATTGGGAATGGCTATGATAATTCATTGTTTAAAATGCTTCCGCTAGAGCCAGTGGGCCACGCCAGGCTCTTGAATGAACAACACGGAGAATTATATAAACTTTAAAAAATTAATTTCTGCGGTTATTGTTTAGATATAAATGAAATTTATAGCCTATGTTACTCTAGGGGTATATAAGAATATTGTGATGTAATTTCATAGAAATCGGTTCAGCCAATTCTGAGTCTATAAAATAGTAATTTTCCGGACAGACAGACCGACAGACAGACAGACAGACATGAAAAATTCTAAAGTCACTTTTGGATTCTAGAGGTCATGAAACGCGAAGATATGCAAAAATTTTTAAATTCTGAGCAATGTGCAGACAAAAACCTTTTTTTATATATATAGATTATTATTATTATATACTTATATTATTATTTTAAAAAATTTCTGCATTTTATTTATTTTTGTTTCAACGAAGTTATAAACAACAAATCTTAATATGACTTTATATATAAAACATAGGAAAAAACTAAAAAAACACAATGAGATTATAAATGAATATAAAAAAAAATCATCCTAAAAATATCTTCTATCGTGTCTGAGATTTGGATATAGTTATATTCTATTAAAAATATCTCAAATAATAAAAATAGTCAACGTTCTGAAGCGATTAATTTGAAATTGATTTTCGGAGATGATATTGTATAGCTCTCTTATTCTTTAAAAAAAATCTGGAGTGTCTCGACTCGACTATCTCGCAATTTGAATTGGTTTAAATAACATATTATATTTAAATTATAAATAAATAAATAATAAATTAATTAAATGTAATAAATTAATTAAATCATAAATTAAAATTAATAAATAATATTTATTAAACCAGCGCGTATTTGACTCTTTGTTGATGGCATCATATCACATGCTGGCGCGTGATTGCCAGTCAACGTTTTAAAAAATTAATTCCGGTACTTTTACGGTCACTTTAGATGAAAATAAGTTAACCTGTGGCTAGGTCCGAACCGATCGACGATTTGAAGTAAATTAATTTCCAGCTACAGAAACAATTACAAATAATTTTAATATATCTATTAATGTAATAAAAAAACAGATATGGATACATAAATAATAAATATAAACATTTTTAATTTATTTTATTTATAATATATATGCAAGACCAGGCTGTGACGTCATGAATGGCTGGATGACGTCATATAATTTTAAATCAAGAAAAAACTAATAAATATGATTTTCCCGAGGAAAAAACCAATACTAAGTGCATGATTAGTGGTGATATATAAAAAAATCTCCTCATGTGAAATTTGGTTTGAAAATAACCCTTCCCTTCCTATCGTCGATCGCTAATACTACCACTTCCGTTTCCGGATTTGCACCAAAAGTTGATCAAATCATCCCACTGATGCATTAAGTAAATATACCAAATTTCATCAAAATCTCCACATGTGAAATTTGGTGTGAAAACAATACCTCCCTTACTATCGTCGGTCGGTAAAAACAGATAGGCATATAACATAAATATTTTTAATTTTATTTTATTTATAATTTATATGTAAGACCAGGCTGTGACGTCATAAATGGCTGGATGACGTCTTATAAGTGATGCATTAAGTAAATATACCAAATTTCATCAAAATCCGTTGGGCCGTTCAAGCTGTACACATCTATACGGACAGACGGACGGACGGACGGACGGACAGACATCATGCTAAAAATACTTTTTTCTGTTAAGAAAATGCATGAGTCGTGAAGATATATAAAAATCTCCACATGAGAAATTTGGAGTGAAAACAATACCTTCCCTCACTATCGTCGGTCGGTAAAAAATGGAAACGTGGTAGGTAATGGAGTTTTTCCGAATGAGCTACATTTCTCAAAAGTTGATAGAAAACTACAAATTTCAAATAATGCCCGTATACCAAATTTCATGATTCTAGCTCAAACCGTTTTTCCGTAATCTTTTCTATATACACACATACACACAGACAGACATTTTTCCCAACCTTAGTGAAAATGACTCAGGCGATTTCCAAAACGTATAAAAACATCAAAATCTCGACATCGAAATTTTTGTAATCGCAATACTTTCTCTGGCGAGTTAGTAAAAACGAGTTAATTCAAAGAGAAGAAAAGAAAAGAAAATTAATTATTAATGTGATTTATTATTCACAATAATAATAAACTATTTTACAAATGATAAATAGGTTATGGTCCAGAAGGGTATAAAATAAAAGTGATTATATTGAACTGATATAGAGTAGATATTATAAAGTATTACCTAAAGCGTATAATTCGGGTTTTTGACAAATCTCAAACGCTAATACCTATTATGACATAATTATTGATGTTGTTAGTACCTATAATACCTTATAACATAAATTACAGTTTTATTCTTAAAATATGTACTACTAAAATTTACAAAAATAAAAAAAGACAACTTTTGCGTCATATTCCTAACAGGCGTGAAGGGGAGATTATAGCTTATGGGAAATTACATTTAAAACAAAACAAAAATCATTAAGTTGAAATGTTTAAATATTGAATGGGGTAAGTTTGAAGAATTAAAGAATGCCTAACTTAAATAATATATTTACACAATTCTGAGATTATGAATAGTGCTGTCTTCTCACAAAATTGTTTGTGGGGTTCAATTTTTAACTGTTAAACTAAAGTTAAACGCGCGCAATATCCCTCGCACACACAATGGGGCATATTACCCTTGGTCGCCATTATAGATAAAGACTTGCACATATTAAATAATATGAGATATGTGAATAAATATGTCCTAATATTAATTTTAAAGAATGTGTAAAATGCAGAATACACTATCCTTGCAAATTGTAAAAAAAACAAATTTCGAACCTTTGAAATAAATATAATAAAATTTCGCTTGTGTTGATATTAAAGATAGCGGTCAAAACAAATCCCTTTTCCACGACGGTTAGATTATAACTAAGGTAGACATGATTTATCTGGCAAGTGTAGGTGGCTACTATTGTCCCTCAATGTCTTTTCACACCAAAAGGTTTAGTTTTCGAGATAATAAAAACTTTTCATATCCTTTAAAAATCCCTCGGTTTACCTTATCACTTTTAAAGATTACTTTTGATAATTATTATTAATTATTTACCTATATTAAAATTAACAGTTACATTTAAATTAATTTAATAATCCTTTTAGTATAAAGTAATTATTAAATTTAGGAAAATATATAAAAGTATGTTTATGTATTATTTATACTAAGTGGATGTATGATATGTTTTTTCTGGGAGAAACAAATAATATAAAAATAGTTTAATAACATAAAAGGATATAGCCGTTATGTTTCTTGAGAATGTATTTTCTTTTAAGAGATTAAGAGCTTTAAGGGAGTTAGAAGAATTTAAAAGCCTGTTTCTTCACTGAAACAAAGCTTCAAATAAGAAAGGAAATGCAAAAGCTTAAATATAAATAATTAATAAAATTCACAGTCTTTAATAGGTAAAAAGAAACTCGGAATGTAATTAAATTATATCTATAAAAAGTAATTAAATATTTATTAAACTTTTAGAAATTTATTTTCATCTATTTCGTTGAAAAAAAAGTACTCCAAAGCAATTTAATTATCTCAATAACACCAATTAAATCTCATTAAATTAAAATCTAGCCGGAAGATTTTTTATTTTTATATAAAACTCTTTTACAAATAGAAAGAAATCTTAATAGTAAGAGTAAAAAAAATTTAAAATATATATATATATAATCTCAATGATTTACAAAAAGTTAAGTTTAATAAATTCAATTTTAATTCTTGAGAGTATTTATTTGAATAAAAATAATAATTTCAATGGATGACAATTTTATACTTATAAGTATGAATGAAGTATAATATGGGTTATTAATATCCTTATTTAAAATTTTTTTCACAGTAATCTATCTATAATTAAATTATCAAAAAAAAAAAAATAATCAAATATAATGTGTAAAAATTAAAAAATTGAAATAACTATAGAAAAAAAGATACATTTTATTACAAATCCTATAAGAAAATATTTAATAGTTTATCATGGATATTATACTATATACCTATGTATTAGATATTATTATATTATGGAATAAAACTATATTATACCTAAATACATACAAATATACTTTTTATAACCAACCTCTTTTCAAGAGATTTAATATAAAATTCAAATTAATAATCTTATAATAATCTAATTTAAAAATCAAAATTAAAAAAATCATTATTAATTGAAAATGTACTTATAAATTTATTAAATTTCTTCTAACACCAGAATAAGTTAAAAATGAATTCAAAATTTTACATGTATTGTGTTGGGCCTATTTAAAAAAAATATTTTTAATAAAATTTCAAATCCAAATATATATATATATATATATATATATGAATTTAAATTAACAATGATAAATTAATATTTAAGACTATTTGAAAATCATTAAGGTTCTATCCAGAATAAAGCCTCTATAGTTATTATATAATAAAAATTAACTTGACTTGGTTTAATCAGAGAAATTTTAATCATTGTTTATAAGATTGACATAACTGTATTGTACATAACATGAAGTCTTTTTATATATTTATGCATCATGACCTGGAAAAACTATAGTCAATTGTCTGGTAAATTTTAAGAGTAAACTTCAAAATGATACCAAATTTGTTTTATGAACTATTCAGAATTTTAACAAAAGAAATTTTTTTTTTAATATTTTATAAAGACAAAACTAATAAAATCGCAAAATAAACATATTAAATCAATTATCTTTAATTTTTTTAAATAAAGATATCTTAGAAAAATTAATAGGCGCTAGAAAAGAGGTGGGGCTCGAAATAAATACTTGGTATCAGATAGATATAGTATTAAAACACAAAATCTTAACAAATAGGTAAATCGTAGAATTTGAAAATGTAGGAAAATTTTGATACTTAGATTCTGAAATCAGAAGAATTTAAAACAAAGTTTCAATCAGATAACGCTTGTTATCATGCAGTAAAGAGGCTTATCTAGACAAAATTATTATCCAAGATAATCAAAATTAAAATTTATAAAACAATTATTTTGCCGGTTGTATTATATGGGTGTGAGGCATGGTGTATGACTTTGGGAGAAGAGAGTATATTTAGATTATTAAAAAATAGGATTCTTCGGAGCATTTATGAGAAAAGAATGGTTAGGTGATCAGGAAATGGCGGAGGTGGCATAACGAGGAATTGCATGACCTCTATGCATCTCCAGACATACTTAGAGTAATAAAATCAAGAAGATTGTGATGTGAAGGACTCATAGCAAGAATGAAATGGGAAGGGATGGTGAAAAGTCTATTTATGATGAGATCGATTGGAGCGACAGGATGGAAGACCTGAGGGCTGACCAAGTAGGAAGGGACGTAAGAGAGATGGGAGAAAATTAAAGTTGTATGGTGTAGCCCAGGACAGGGACACTTTGAAGAAAGATTGATTCATAGATTTCTTTTTTATTAGAAAAAAAAATTACTACTATTAATACAACAGCTTAGAATCTCAATAATTATATGTATTTTAGGCTGAAGAAAGGGACTTGGTAATTTATAAGCTTTTTCTAAGAGAGAAAGAAATTTATGATCCCAAATATGTACTAATTACAGCGATCCAATTAATTTTTATATTTTAAGCTTAGATTTAGTTTAAGAATACAGGCCTCCACATTTTAATGATACCACCATCTTTTCAAAAAAAATATTACTCAGCGGCCCTAAAAATTTAATTTTTTTAACAAATTAGTAATTAAATTATCCACTTATTTATTGAACTTAGAATAGAAATGTAATGTAATAGAATTTTCACTAAATGCACCTGTCACATCACTTTTTTGTCACATCAATTTTTACTATCTCGCCAGAGATAGTATTGCGATCACGAAAATTTTCGATGTTGAGATTTTGATGTTTTTATACGTTTTGAAGGTTCCTGAATCATTTTCACCAAGGTTGAGAAAAATGTCTGTGTGTGTGTGTGTGTGTGTATGTAGGCAAGATTACGCAAAAACGGTTTGAGCTAGAATGATGAAATTTGGTACATGGACATTATTCAAAATTCATAGTTTTCTATCAACTTTTGAGAAATGTAGCTCAACCGGAAGAGGATCATTACCTACAACGTTTTGATTTTTTTTCCTCTAAAGTGACCGTAAAAATAAAAATATATGTTTGATAATTTTTCACATGATTAATAATTGTATAAAACTGCTATATATAGAATTTCAGCTTGATTGAATTGCTGAAAGTACCAGAATTAATTTTTTAGTACTGCAAATCTCACGCGCCAACACGTGCCATGGTGCCATCAATAAAAAGCCAACCATCGCTGGTTTAATATTTATTATTTATAATTTATAATTAATTAAATTTAATTTAAATATAATATATTATGTTATTTAATCCAATTCAAATTGCGAGATAGTCGAGTGGAGACACTCCAGCTAATTTTCTAAGACAATAGGCTCAACTATATTTTATTTTTTTTCAAATATGATTTATTATACAATGATAAGAAAAATATTTGATAATTTATTAATATTATATTGTTATTGAGCATAGATATATTCGTTAAAATTATATTTATATTCACCTGAAATTTTTTCTGCAATAAAACAAAATTTGGTATGTTAAAAAGAAATAATAAAGCAAATAATCGCGATATTCAATTATTTTTTTTAATAATTATTAATTAAACAAAAAACAATTTAATATTTAATAGGGCCTCTTCCTCTCCCCATAAATTAGCCCTTCCAAGCCTCGCCTTACGGAATTTGGAAAAAGAAATGAAAAATAAAGTTCGCCTTAAAAAAATATAAAAAATAAGGCGTTTGGTCTATAAACCTCTTTGAATCAGCTGAGATGCCTTTGATTTTTTGGATTTCGAAATGAAACAGCCACATTCGGGGCAACCTGAAATAGAACCTACCTACCTAAGGGAATGATGCATGGTAACCACCAATATGTGGGTGGATCGCCAATGCTAATCTAAAAGGCCCAATGCTTAAAAGGTAACCAACAATTTGTTTCTGTTCAGGCTATTCCCACTTCGGAACTTTGCTGAATTACCTTCATGAATGCCTTTTCATTCGATCCACCTCAACTACACTCTCAGAAATTCAAAAAGGCAGATTTCAGACCTGACATGCTATTCATGCAACCCAACCCTTAATATTTGCATGTCACTTGTTCACTATATCCATCCACAATTTTGTATTTATTAATTCTAATCTAATCTATGGATTAGTATGATGACAACATCCCTCGATGGAAGTAGGAGGCAACCTCCTGAAAATCCCTAACAATAAAATATATACCAGCAACCCTCATAGTGTAACGCATCAAAACCTACCAATTCTAATTACCGTATTTTCTTCTGCCTCCTTTATCAATGCTCCTTCTTGACAGATGTGCTCAGAAATTCCCTAATCTCACTAAATTCTATCATATAATTTAATATATTTCTTTATAATCTCCTATTTAACATTATCAAAACAAAAAAATAATAAATTCAATTCAATTATATTTACAATTATTTAAGTTAAACTTTACTTGAAATATTACGTTTACATTTTGAAATTAATAAAATTTATATCTATTTTAAAATGTGCCATGCTAAATAAATAACGATGATTACTTACATTTGGTAAGTTGTCTGATGATCATTTAATTAACATCAAGGATGGAGAAAATAATCAAGAATTCAAATCAACATCCAGTAGCAGGAACGAAGATGGAAACATGAAATAAAAGTAAAAAACATATTAGATAATAACATTTTAAAATAAATAAATTTAAATTGAATTAAAAATCAAACAATAATAAATACTGACTAAAGGATTGATAGATCTCGCAGATTAGACTCGAAGACAAACTCGAAATCTTGAATTGATGTCCCGTCTCTCTCACCTAGATACATAATTAAGAAATTAAGTGAGGTTATATAGATAAGGTTTCTATCAAACAAATGAAAAAAAGATAAAAATAAATGAATAACATTAATATGATTCAAAAGGTATAAATATTATTGGATTTTTAAAAATATTATTTTATTTCTGCAATATATTAAATTAATAAAATAAAATTCTTTAAAATATAAAAATATATCGGAAAATAATACCATGTAGTATCTAAATAAATATATTTAAGGAAAATTAATCTTATAGATGATGTTTTTTTAATGTTTAAATAATTTTCAATTAACATTTTTAATAAACTTGAAATAATGAGAATAGATAAAATATTTATGTATAGATGTGGGATGGAAAATGTTCTATTTTAAATAATGAATTATTTGGCATGAGTGTGATATAACTATAAATTAAATGTAAATACCTATAATAAAAAAAGAGGGTAAAAGGTGAGTGTTGAGTCTTACCTTGGTTGGGATGTAGCAGTACATGTCATTTGGAAACAATCGTTGCCTTTTGATGCTTTCTGTGTGTTCAGTGTATTTTACATACCTAAAACAAGTAACAATATACAATCGAATGAAAAAACAAAAAACACATCATTCTTATCACTCTTTGAGGGTCAGCAACAGAATGACTGACAATACATATTTCTATTTTATTTAAATAATAACCAGGGACGATAATCCCCTCTTTGAAAAAATATTTTTTTTACTAATCGGATTATTTTTTTAAAAAAGTATCTAACTGAATTATATAAAAATACCAGTCAATTTTGTTACTATCTGCTTTCTTTACAAGTAGACAAGGGGCTCCGGCCCCCTGTACCTCCATCAGGTTTATTATATAATCGAATATCTTTGTATATCTACTAACTATCCTGTTTAAAAGTGTTCTACTTTCAAATATTTTAAGTTTATATCACAAAAATGTAAAATGATTATTAAATAATATAGTATATTATTTTCTATTTTTATACTATATTTATGATAATAATGTATCTTTCCTAAAATATTATCTATTTGTTATATGTATTTGTAAAAAGTGCAAACGGAATTGTTGAAAAAAATATTGGGGTTTTTTTCTTCTCTCTCTCTCTCTCTATATATATATATATATATATATATTTCTATAAGGGCAGTTCCTAGGGTATTTGCCGCCCGGGTACGAGAATAATTTTGCCGCCCCTTCCCCCAAAATTGTTAAAAATTTACAAATAAAAAAGATTTAAGTTAATTTAGTTTTTTAGAACCATATTGAAAAAATTGAAAAAAAATAAAAAAACAAAGTGAATAAGTACTTTTAAGGCTAATTCGATATAAGTATAAGTATATAGGATAGAGCATAGGTTCTTAAACTTATGTACTCCACGGACCCCCACTTGAAAAAATTTTTTTTGACGGACCCCCATCACAACTTTAGGTACTTTACGTCATTTTATTAATTAATTTCTGGCTTACGATCTCATAAGGACAAGGATATATGATGAATATTTCTAACAGTGATTGGTGAATAACGATTTTTTTGCATATTGTAGAACACATTTTATTAGAAATTATAATATTGAAGAAAGAAAATACAAACATTGTCATAGCAACAAATCTCACAAATTATAATGGGTACTTACATTAAATTCATATAAATATTTTATAATTTTTTTCAGAAAATATTAAATAAGAAATATTTTAAAAAATAACTGCATCTATCTCATTAAATATAACTTACATATTTAATGAGATGTATGCAGTTGTTTTCTTGAAACAAGAATCTCAATATCTGGCTTAATATTGGAAACTTTTAATCTAAGATCCGGCTCTACATTTAATTTGTTTCTATATTTAGACTTAATATAAAATAGTACCGAAAAAGCTTGTTCGCATAAATATGTTGTGCAGAATGGAATCAAGTGTTGAAGTGCTTTATTTGCAAGCGCAGGATAATCTGACCTGAGAAGTAACCAAAAGTTGCTCAATTCAGTTTTGTTAAATTTTAGTTTATAAGTTGTATCACATGATAATTCCACGAGAATATCTTGTTCAGGTGCAGATAAATGTTTAGCATTTGTAATTTCCATATTAAATGGATCTCTGATCCAGTTATTGCAAGGATCAGGAGTAGAAAAATACTTCCTGAAGTTGCTTTTCAAAGTAATTAAATGTTCAACAAATAATTGACGCGTTTGATTAAGCAATTTTTCACTGGAGCTTTCTATGAAATCATTGAGAGTTGGAAAAGACTCATATACACCGTTCTGGATGCGTTTCGACCACAAGTCGATTTTTTTAATCATTGCTTCTATTTTATCTTCAACTTTAAATATATTTACAACAGTACCTTGCAGGCTCAAATTAAGTTCGTTCAATTTTGTAAAAATATCAGTCAAGTAAGCCACCTTAGCTAACCAGATAAAATCATTGAAACATTCGGTCAGTTCAAAATGCGCATCTATTAAAAACAATCGTATTTCATCTCGAAGCTCAAAAAGGCGAATGAGTACTTTCCCGCGGGACAACCAACGTACATCTGTATGTAATAATAAATGTGTATGTTGACTACCCATTTCCTCACACAAAATTTTAAAAACTCTGGAATTAAGTGGACGAGCCTTAATGAAATTGACAATTTTAACTACTTCGTCTAATGTTCTTTTCAAATCTGGTGACATATTTTTGGCTGCTAATGATTCTCTGTGAATGCAGCAATGATTCCAAACAACCTGAGGCGCAACATTTTTAATAAGAGCAATCAATCCAGTTCTTGTACCTGACATTGCACGAGCACCATCAGTGCAAATTCCAACACATTTTGGCCACTCTATTTCATTTTCGGTTATAAAATTATTCAAACTGTTAAATATGTCATTAGCTGTCGTTCGTGCAGGTAGTGAATCACAAAACAATACATCTTCTTGTATTTGATTTTCAAACTCATATCTAATGAAAGCTAACAAATTGGCATTATTAGTGACATCAGTACTTTCATCCAATTGTAATGAGTAATAGTGACTTTTGCGCACTCTCGATATTAATTCTTCTTTTATATTACATGACATGTCTTCAATCCTATTCTTAACCGTATCATTTGATAATGAAATCAAATTTATATCGTTTGCTGCTTTAGTTCCTAACATTATATTTGTAATTACTTTTGTAGCAGGAAGAATTAATTGCTCTGCTATATTATGCGGCTTTCCTGCTTTAGCAATAAGTAGAGCTACTTCATATGATACATTACTGCTTTCTTACTCATACCACCAGATCCCGTCTTTACCATCAATTTCTGACTTGAATTAAGTTCTTCTTTTTTCATTTTAAAAAATTCGATAGACTTACTAACATGCTCGCTGTGCTTTGTTTGTAAATGACGTCTGAGATTAGCAGGTTTCATACTTTCATTGGATAAACTTTCCTGACATAGAACGCAGACTGGTCTTTCCACATCATTGTTGCAAATATAAGTAAATCCAAATGATAAATAATCATCCGAATATTTTCTAGTTTTGCGTTTCTTGGTAGAGTTTGCTGTTGATGCCTCATCATCTGATTCTTTCCGTTTCTGTGTTGAACCAGTTTGTAGCCAACGATCCATTTTATGGAGTAATTTATTAACATTGAACTACAATAATATAAATATAATATAAATATAATATAAATATAACGAATTATTATTTACTAGCTATGTTTTAATATGATTTTAAATGAATGTTTTAATATCATTTTAAATGAATGTTTTAAATCATTTTAATAAATGTTTTAAATCATTTTAAATAAATGATTTAATATCATTTTAAATGAATATTAATTTATATAATAAATATATTTCGTAATTTGATTCTAAAATATTATTAATTTCGTAATTTGATTCTAAAATATTATTAATTTCGTAATTTGATTCTAAAATATTATTAAAATAAATATTTTTTATTCATAAAACTAACTTATACTTACTCTCAAAAACAGCCTTTCTGGGAAATTGCAAAATGTGTTTAGTGTTTTTATAAAATAATGATCATGCAAATTACACTAAAAATTAAAAAAAATTATTAGCTATAATAAACTATTATTAGCTATAATTTAATTATAATTAATTAAATTAATAAAAATAATTTAAAGATACAACTCGTTGAGAAATGAACTTATAATTAACATTAATAAAAATAATTTAAAGATACAACTCGTTGAGAAATGAACTTATAATTAACATTTGCTTTAAAACTGTTTAAAACCCCAGAGTGGACGCTGACAATTTGGGTTTTTCCGGGTAAGACTGTCCCCTCCCCTGGTTTTCCCCAATAACAAAGTGAAAGAAAATTCCCTTATATGCCTCCCCTTCCGAGCCCCTAAGAGGGGTTATTTTAAAGGAACAATCGAAAAATGATTTTAAATGAATGAATGGATGAAAATTCAAATTTTATATATAGTTTTTTATATATGTTTATTTATTCACAAAAAATTAATTGACATAATTATCAATTTAATAAAATAAAATAGTATTATTAATAGTATTAAATTATAGCCGTAATTCTCTAGGAGGATATAGTTAAACAATGAACTTTAAATATTTATATATGTATATATTTTTACGATGATTTTTTTCCGAGGACCGCGGACCCCCAGTAAAGGCTTCGCGGACCCCCAGGGGTCCGCGGACCACAGTTTAAGAACCACTGGGATAGAGGATAGTATTTTGTTTTGACAATCTCATATTCTGCTATTTTTAAAAATTATATTATTATCTTGTAAATATTCCTTAAACAAATTATAATTCTATCTATGGAATATGTATATAATAAATTAGTGAAAGTGTATTGATCCATTTTTATTTATGAAATAGATAAGTTTATAATCTAATATTGTAGATGCAAATATTATATATACAAATATAATATATATTCTCAACTCGAAATTGCTCTGAGATTTTTATTTGAAATTCACATTTTATAAAGTATTTTAATAAGGAAAATTGATTTGTTGGCAAACCCATTTTAATTAATCGAATTAATTAACACATATAATAAAGAATATTAAAATAATTTCAAGCTTTACACTAATCCAAAATGACATATTAAGTATAAAGATAATTATTATTTAATTATTTTTTTATTTTGATAAAATACAGGATTTTTGTTTTAAATAACATTAAATACATCATTAATCCGATGAACTAAATCTATACTATAAATAGGATGATCATACGTACTGGTTTTTTTTGAAGTGAAAACTTCTTTAGCGGCGTTGAGCACTTTTGCGGGATGGGGAAAAAGTATAGAACTCGCGTGAGATTCCAAAACGACCGACCGACCGACCGACCGACCGAATTTCAAATTCTTACGCACAAGTTTTCACTTGTCGGCCAGTCCCACGACTGCCAATTCGACTTTTTTATATTTTTCGACCGTACCGTCGTTTGTAATAATAAAAAGTAAATTTTGCCCCGTTTTTAACAAACTATAGTAAAAAATAAAATTGTGTTATAGCGTCTTTTATGATAAAATGTTGAAAGATCGAAATGTACTGCATCTGAATACTTCATCGGGGAAAACCACCCTCTGCATCTATACAAATATTTTGTATCGGTTCTGTTATTATAGAATAACCGCTTGTAAAATGTATATAATAATTTTTTTTTATCAGCTTACTTTTTTATGAATACCTAATATTTGAAAAGTTTGAGAATTAGAAGGGGAATTATTTATGAATTATATATGTGTGATTTTTTAATGTGTTTAAATAATTTTAATTTAACTTTTAATAAAATTGAATTAATGAGATCTTAAATCGAATCAATAGAAGAATATTTAAGTTTAATATATTCATTAAAGATTTTAAATGAAAAATTTATAAATATATATATAAATAATAAAGCAATAAAAAATTATAAAAAAGTATTTTTTAGAATTTAATTTTTATTGTAATATATTCTTTAAAGTCCACTAATCTTTGTTTTAATTAATAAAAATAAATAAATTTTCAATTAATTCTTGATTAGAGTAATGATTGAGGGTTGATTTCGGTGGAGAGAGCGTTCATCGTCCTACACTACGCAGTGAATGGGAACGAATGCGTTCAAGGCGCCCGGACTGCAGGCAAGCAGTGGCCAGGCGGCAGAGGGGGAAGGAGTGGGGCGGGCAGGCTCGAGTGGAGGTGAGCGCTCTCGGACGAATTTTTAAAATAAAATTAAATAAAATAAAATAAAAACATAAATATTAATTTTTTATAATTAATGGTGTTTTGAATTCTTCTTAAATCGAATCGATAGAATATTTAAGCTTAATTTTATTCAAAGATCTTAATACAATTATATATAAATGTATCAAGAAAAAGTTAGAAAAATGCATTTTGTAAAATTTATTTTTTATCGAAATATTTTTTTTCAAGTTCATTATTGAAATTATTATATTTTCAAATAAACGTGGGGAGGTGAGATGGAAATTGTGCAATTTTTAATTATGTATTGTTTAGAGTAGAGTGTATAAGGTAACCAAATTGTATAGTGACTAAAACGGGATATTCTAATATTAAAGATTGGTCGGTGTTATAAAATGAAAATTTTAGAATTAGAAGGGGACTTTAAATATTGGTTGTATGCTGCCATTATAGGTATATTATGCATATTAATTCCCCTTTTAATTCTCAAACTTCATTTTATTATTATATAGCATCGGTTTAACATTATAATGTCCCTTTTTTGTCACTAGACAGATAATATGATAACCCTAGGTATATACTATATCGATAGAAGAATATACTGCTTATTATCTGATATTTTTAAAAATGCTTCATATACGAGAGGATTACAAAAGAAAAGGTGAATTTTGAATTATTTCGAAAAGTATTTATTTATTCACCAATATCCATTTATTCTCCTTCAAAATAATTCCCCTCAAATATAATGCACTTATGACAGTGCTTCTTCCAATCGTCGAAGCACTTCTGTTCGGTATGGCCATCAGTTTCGATTCCAACTTTAACTCATCAATAGTGGAAAAACGCTTTTCTTTCACTGGCCTCTTCAGTGGGTATAGAAAAAAGTCGCAGGGAGCCAAATCTGGTGAATAAGGTGGTTAAGGCATTTTTACGGTGTTGTTTTTAGCCAAAAAATCACGAACTATGAGCTGGCGCATTATCCATGATTTGTTTTCCACAATTCCGATCGTTTGAGCCGTATTGCTTCACGTAAACGTTGCATAACTTCCTTGTAGTATTCCTTATTAACAGTACGACCTGTTGGCAAGAACTCATGATGCACCATGCCATTGTAATCAAAGAAAACAGTGAGCAAATTCTTCACATTGGATCGAACTTAGCATGCTTTTTTCGGTACACTTGTACCACTTATAGACCTTTTTTTGAGACAAAGTAGACTCGCCGAATTGGAGGACTTTATTCCATTTTTAACGCAAAATTTAATACAAATTTATATGATCCATTTTTTTAAGTATAAAATCGAAGAACACACAAAAATGTGACTAACTTTTTCAGTTGTCAAAAACAAAGTAATTGTCCATTCTCAATTAATTTATTTTAACAAGTTCTGGAATATATTCTTCTGTTTAGTGTGCATTTAAATTTTTTTAATAAAAGTGTTAATTTGAAAGTGAATTGTGATTGTGGTTATATTCCATCTTTCAACTAGATTAGAACATTAAAGATATCAAATGCGATCTTTGTCAAATTATATAATTCTTTAAACTGAATCAAATATGATTCTAAATTTTTAATTTTTGTTTATTTTTAATTTTATTGATAGAAAATTATTATAATGATTTTATTTTTATAACGATTTTATTTCAATAATAATTTCGGAGTCTTGTGATAAATAAATTTTAAAAAAAATCCATAATAAATCCGTTAAAGAAATGCAACCAATGTATCATTCATTTATATATATATATATATATATTTTTTATTAATATTTTTTTTTTATTTAGTATCGAAACTACATTTTTTAACGATCATATGTTCTTTAACTTTGTTTATTATTTTTATGTGTTAATTAAAAAAATAATACCCAAAGGAAAAATTCAACAAGCAATATATTTTGTTTATATTCTCACTGTTCATTTGATTAACATTGTGAATTATTTTTTTTATTTTATTTTTTTAAAACAAAATATTTACTTAAATTATAAATATTGATCGTGAAGATAAAGTGTACACATAGGAAATATTATCTGCAGCTTTGTATTGGACTTGACACTCATCAATATTCTATTTCAAATATATACATATTTTTTTTATTAATGTTGTATTGAGACTATTGCAATTTTTTTTTTTTATTTATAATATCTAAATTCAATAATATAACTATATATAATAATAAAAATATATTTTATATATTTTTCTATTTTTTTATATTTTGATGATTTAATTTTTGAATAAAAATATAAAAGTATTTAAATATTGTGTGTTTTGTTTAGTGAAATTTATATGATTGAATTGTAATATTCAAATTGGAGAGAATAGAAAAGATACTGAACAGTAATTCAATCCATTTCATTTGATGAGCTATCGATTTCATTAAAAAAAAGTGATATAGAAATGTAATATTTATTTTTATCTAATAATCGAAAAAAAAACAAAAATCATTTTCTTTCTCATTTTCATAGGATAATTTGATCAGCCATATTGTCTATAAGTAGGGTGACCAAACGTCCCGGTTTTCTGGGATTGTCCCGTTTTTAGGCGGTCTGTCCTGGCGTCCTGAAAAATTTCTTCGGGACAGGCTATTTAAACATTTTTTAAACATTTAGGACGAATTTTGAATAATGCCCATGTACCAAATTTCATGATTCTAGCTCAAACTGTTTTTGCGTAATCTTGTCTACATACATACACAAATACACACACAGACACAGACAGACATTTTTCTCAACCTTAGTCAAAATGATTCAGGAACCTTCAAAACGTATAAAAACATCAAAATCTCAACATCGAAAATTTTCGTGATCGCAATACTATCTCTGGCGAGATAGTAAAAAGGAGTTTAAAATACCCATGAAGGGTAGATATATTTCTACGAGTAAATGCATGTAAAAATTGTTTGTTTGTTTTATTTTGTTAAAAAGTAGTTTTTGAATGAATTAGGTTAAAGGGGACTTATGTAGTAATGTTTAAGAACACTAATCTAATATCTCAATATATATATTGTAATATATAATCCTAAAAAATACATTTTTTATGTATATAAGGGTGCGAAAGCGAGAACTTTCATTTTTGAACACGTGCTAAATTGAAGAAAAAGACGATTGGTCATGAGACATGTGTCTGCACATGTACAGAGACCCATCCATGTGTTCAAGGTGGGGGAAGGAACGAAGTTTTCATTATTAGTGAAAATGAATATTTAGGGAGTCTTGATCAGGCATTGGAGGGAGACACACATATCCCTGCAGGAAGGACATCCGCGGCCAACCCCTTTTGTTGAGAGATGCCGTTGCATACGAGATGTTCCAGCTAAATCCGCAGGAAGACAATCAAGACTCAAAGTCTCCAATGAACTCTCCATTCCTTTCTTTCATGCTAAGTGTTAACACTTTTATAATTAATAATTAATTAATTAACATTGCAATTGCTTAAATATAAATTAAAGTTCTTTTAATTTATATTTATATTTTTTTTTACGGTACCATTCAATTATTCTATTTCATCTTGATTTCTTTTGTTATCAATTGTAATCTTAATTCTCCTAGTTTATTAAATAAATAATTTTTAGTTATAATTTTATATATATAGCATTTTTAATTGAACCTATTCAATCTTATCATTTCCAATATCAACCTTCGTGGATTCAATAACCCATTTAATTATTCTAAATTCAATCCAGAGTGCTACCAATTAATTAAACTAATTTTTTATAACCCATTTTTTCTTATAAAATACCAACCCCCTTATATTTTATATACGACAATATATATATACTAGCTGCTCCGAGCGCCTTCGGCGCTCTCCACACCTAGACGGGGGCTCCGCCCTCTGTACCCCCCGAGTGTCCCTATTAACCATCTAACTCCTACCCTGTCCCATCTCTATAGTTTTTTATATATGTTTATTTATGCAGAAAAAATTAATTGACATAATTATTAATTTAATAAAATAAAATTTAATAAAATAAAATTTAATAAATAAAATTTAATAAAATAAAATTTAATAAAATAAAATTTAATAAAATAAAATTTAATAAAATAAAATTTAATAAAATAAAATTTAATAAAATAAAATTTAATAAAATAAAATTTAATAAAATAAAATTTAATAAAATAAAATTTAATAAAATAAAATTTAATAAAATAAAATTTAATAAAATAAAATTTAATTTAATAAAATAAAATTATTTAATAAAATATTAAAATAATAAAAATTAATAAATTTGTAAAAAAAATATATAATACTTAAAAAAAAAATGTGCCTTTGCGAGTTTCGAACTGAGAGTGCAAAGTCATAAGATAACGCCTTAGACGGTTCACCCACTAACCACTTTTGTTTGCAAGTCTTCTATTACGATATATATACATGTCAAATTATCGCCAGCAGTGCCTCTATGATCTAGCATTGTAACTAAACTAATTTTATTTCAATTCCACCCCCTGGACACACCTTACCAATTAGCGGTTTTTTAAAAGAAGTCTGACATGCTCTGAGACCTACTGAATATGCATAAAAAATTTCATAAGAATCAGTCCAGCCGTTTCGGAGGAGTATCATTTCAAAGTTTTGTGACACGAGAATTTTATATATAAGATATATATATATATATTTATAAACTCTAACCAATATTGAATGATTTAGGAAGGCTTTAAAAAAAATGAAAAAACTCAAAGAAATCATAAATAAAAAATGAAATCTGTGAATTGACATCTGGCAAAAATAAGACGAGATATGAATACAACAATTATAGGGCCTATATGAAGAATATTATATCAATGAATGTGAATTAATATATAGAAATTAAGGAACAATATGTGATATTATAATTTCTGAATTTTTCATTATGTGAATGCTCTGTTGATCATTTCAATTCTTTTTTTCTTTTTCTGTTTTTTTTTTTGTATATTTGAATACAGAGTATACTATTTATTCGGATGTTTGTGAAGAATTCTAAACAAAGAACAAAGAATTGACGGTTGGATAAATAACTATTGGTCTTGAAATGGTTGTTCATGGAATATATGCAACATTTATCAGAAATTAAAAAAAAGTTAGCTAAATATGTAGTGTAGATATATGGTATATATATTAACAATAAAAATATCTATAAAAGTATAGATATTGATATTTGATACACAAATATAATAAATTTTTCCTAAAAGGTAATGTAATTTAAATGTAAACAAATATATTTTTTGTTTAATTTTTTAATTTAATTTTCTATTTTACAACTACAAGTATGTATGATTCAAATTGTCTTGAAGACAGTAAAGGACGAGTAAGATGCGCGAATTAATTGTCAGAAAATTTCGAAATTCGGAATGGATTAAAACAAGGAGACGCACTATCACCAATTTTATTTAATTTAGTACTGAAATATGTGATTAGACAAATTGGGGAAAAATCAAACGGAATCCAATTAAACAAAACAATTCAAGTATTAGGTTACGCAGGCGCTAAAATATAATAGGAGATTCGACAATTGCAATTAAAAGTAGCGAAGAAAAATTAATCGAAGCAGGAAAAGAGGTATGGATTAAAATTAATAGTGCTAAAACACAAAATATTTAATAACAAAGAGTAACAGTATTAACACTCAAAGTCTGAACAATAAAATCGTAGAATTTGAAAATGAAGAAAATTTTAAATACTTAGTTTCTGTAATCATGAAGGATAATAATATTCGAGAAGAAGCCTCTTATCGGCTTATCTAGCCAAAATTATTTTCAAAGATGATCAAAATTAAAATTTATATAACAATTATTTTGTCGGTTGTATTATATGGGTGTGAGGCATGGTCTATGACCATGGAGGACGAGAGTAGATTTAGAGTATTTGAGAATAGGATTATTCGCAGCATTTAATTCTAATTCTAATTCTAAATTAAAAAAACTATCTATCTTTGGCGGAAAATGGCGGAGACTGTATAACGAGGAATCGCAAGCATCTCTAGACATAGAGTAATAAAATCAAGAAGGAAGCAAGAACGGGTGTTAGTTCATAGACTTGCGAAAAATATATTTGTGGTGAGACAGATTGGGAAGCGAGAAGGTGGAAGGCCAAGTAGGAAGGGACGGGAGAGTGATGAGAGAAAATATGAGTAGCACAGGATATGGATGTTTGGAGAAATGTGGTTGCTGTTGTAAAGATCTTGAAAGTTCTATCGACTCACAAAGATAGATAGTTTTTTTAATTTAGAATTAGAATTAGAATTAGAAATTTAGAAACGTTTTTTTTTTTATTTCATTTAAATTTTTTTTAAATTTATTTTAAATATATATCAAATTTCATTTTACACTTACAATTTTTTTAAAATATTTTGATAGATTCTTGATTCATTTAATTTTTAAAATATACATAATAATAATATACAAATTGTATTATTATTCAACAATGTTAAGACTTAGGTGAAGTAAAATTTATCTTAATGGCATTATATATTAAAAATATTTTTGTTCATAATAGAATTAAGGGTAAGGATATTAATTTAATTATTTAATAATTAATTAATAAATGAGTTAAACTATTATTTTAAATGTATTAATCAATTCAAGATTAAACCAATTTAAAATTTATTTAAACAATTTAAACATTAGTATCATTAGATAAAAAGTAAAATTATAATTTTTTTTTTTTTTGTAATTAAAATCATAATAGTAAAATCAGTTGTCATGTCTATCTCTCCAAGAATGCTCGAGTGAGTTCTATTCATTTGGGTAAGACACGCTCCAAGGAGCTTTAATTCGATAGTCTAATGTAAAGGGATGTTTTGGGGCTTGTTTAACATAGTATTTACTGTGAATAGGTTAGAGGTTTTTGATTAAAAATTTAAAAAAGAAGCCTTAAAAATATTCTAATTTAACTTTGAATTGAGTTTGAAAATTTTTTTAATTCTCTATTTATATATACTCGTATACATATAATTTATTTAAAAATGAAGGTGTTTCATATGGTTATAATAATAAATATATATAGATATACATATTATACACCTTTTTATTTTATTAATTATTTATATTTTACTATCATATGGGGTTGGAATGAAAGATGAATAATTCATTTATGTAGTTGAAGGAAAATTGAGAGATGCTAATTTTATTTTCTTGTGAAATATTAATAAAATAGTATTGTGTGTGTGTGTGAGCGTCATTTGTAAGTGATTTAAAATTAAATTAATCTAGATTCTGTATTTAACCATAATTTTGCCATATTCATAAAGACTTGAATTTAATAATTAATGTTTAGTTTTTAATCTATAGTAATTTATTTTATTTATTAATTCAAATTAATTCATTTTTATATTTTTATTAAGTACATATATATATATATATATATATATATATATAAATATATAGTTAATCAATTTGAAAAAAAATGTTAAAAAGTATTTTATTTATTTGTTATACAAAATACTAAATATTATCACCAGTGAAAAGATTTAAGATAGTAGTTATTATGTACATAAAAGAAAAAACCAGATGGAAAATTATTATTAATTTATATTTGATGTAATAAAATGATTGTTTATTTATTCAGTATTTTTTACATCAGGAAGTTGATATATATTTTATTTTAATGTCACATATTCTATTCATTTGAATAAATATGATTGTCATGATAAACATCTGATGAATTACTTTTTAAAAATTTGTCACTTTTTTTTATGAGTAATATTATAGTATATATTTATGTATTATTGAATGTTTATATGAAAAAATCTAGGAATATTATTTTTATTTTAAGACTATATTTTCGTACAGTTATCATCACTACATAATATAAAACAAAGTCGCTTTCTCTGCCCCTATATCAATATGAATGCTTAAATCTTTAAAATTACTCAACGGATATTGATGCGGTTTTTTTAATAGATAGAGTGATTGAAGAGGAAGGTTTATATGTATAATAACATCCATTAAATAGTGGATAAATACTGTTATTTTTGAGGTTTCTAATGTGATGTCGTAAATAATTACATTTTTTCCGCTTAGATTCCAAACGCAGGCTGAACCCTACGAGGTTTATCAAAATAATGTACTAAGTATTATACACATTGGAAAGGTCTACAGCAAACTCCGCGATGGTATATGTCTATCTCTTATAACATTTTTGTGAAGTGAAGTGAATTTAGAATTTTTCATATATGTCGTTATGTCTGTCCGGAAAATTGTGACGTTAAAGACTCAAAATTGGGTGAACCGATTAAATTATATCACAGTATTCTTATGAATGTTTTATGTAATCTACTGATTGTGAAACAAAATGGATGAAAACCTTTTACTACTCTCAACCAAATACTATGTATCACACGGGGGTACAGGGGGCGGTGTTAAGAGCGCCTTATTAGAATTAGTTATTACTCAGTTTGAGATCAATACATAATAAATGCTAGGGGTGTCTAAACTATGACCATTCGTGGGCGACATTGCAAAAAAAAATATGCTGAGTCGCACATAACTATGAATTTTTCAAAAAAAAGTCGAAAGTCTGATCGCGAAAAACATCTAACCTTTTTTTTAGAGACAAATTGAAAATTTTTCAAAAAAAAGGCGAAATTTTTATAATTTGTGTTTGGGCCGCACTTTAGAAACCCCTGAGATATGCTTTTGTTCTCTTTTACACACACACTTTATGGTAGATTTCAAATATAAATTTAAATTAAATTAGTTTTACAAATTATTTCAAAAAAAATGATTTAAACTTTTAATACTCTAACATAATTTATATACTTAATATACTAGTATTTAAAATAATATACATAAACTTTTTAATAAAATAACGATTAATAAAAATAATCACATAGACACTAAAAAGGTGATATACGAGGTTTGTTCAAAAGAAAAGATGAATTTTGAATTATTTCGAAAAGTATTTATTTATTAATCAATCCATTTTGTCCCCTTTTTTTAAGAAATAAATCGAAGAACACACAAAACGTGACTTAATTTTTCAGTTGTCAAAAACAAACTACTAATCCAAATGGCTGATAATGTCAACATATGAGAATCATATGTATTCCAACATAACAAAAAAAAACATTTCGATAATTGAATGTACACTGTCCGCGAATATTGAAAATTCACCTTTTCTTTTGAACTTATATCTGTTTTGAGCTATGAAATAAATCACTTACTTAAAATAATTGGTTTCGTAAAGTAATCTATACTGCAAGTGTAAAAAATATTTAATTTGTCACTTGAGTTCTTAGAAAAGTTAAATTAAACTTTTCCAAATCAGTTAGATCACTTTGTATTTGTTTAAACTTGGTAAACAAATCTTTTTTTTTCTTTGTGCCCTTTTTATAAATAGATTATGTTATTTTATTCTCATTTATATATATATTATATATATTTATTTATTTATATATCTATCTAGGCACAAATGGCCGTAGTTACTGTTGTGAGATATATTTTATGGAGTTTAATATCATTTATGGATTTGGCTCATGAAGTCTCAATTCTCGATTAATCTTCTCCCTCATTCTCTTATCAATTTTCTATTTTAGATGCCCTTTGGCATTAATTACACCCAAACTAATGTTTCATAAATGATTTCAAGTATCATTATACTACTAAATTAATGATTAGTTCAATTGAATACTGAAGTTGGTATTACAATTACTAAACTTCATGACCAAATTTGATAAATAAAAATCTAAGTTTATTAGAAATTTTCTTTTAAGGCTATCTTATAACGATGTAGATGCGTTAGAAGATATTTTAACCTCTTTCGCGATTCTAGTCTCTATCCTCTAGCCCAGCGGTCGGGGAACTTTTTTTAATCATTACCCCAAAATATTTTTGTAAGTTGATATTACCCTGAAGAGCAAAAAAAAAACAAACGAAATCGCCTCTTTTTAGCATCTTTATAGCCGACCATGATAATTTTGAAAAGAAAACAATAACTAATAAGTTGACCTGTGGCCAGGTCCGAACCGACCAACGGTTTGAAATAAATTAATTTCCAGCTACAGAAACAATTTCAAATAATTTTCATATATCTATTAATGTAATAAAAAACAGATATGGATACATAAATAATAAATATAAACATTTTTAATTTTATTTTATTTATAATATCTATGCAAGACCAGGCTGTGACGTCATATAATTTTAAATCAAGAAAAAACTAATAAATATGATTTTTCTCAAGGATAAA
The DNA here is from genome assembly GCA_963082975.1 of Labia minor. Taxonomy (NCBI): domain Eukaryota; kingdom Metazoa; phylum Arthropoda; class Insecta; order Dermaptera; family Spongiphoridae; genus Labia; species Labia minor. The sequence goes on from OY720349.1 coordinate 29,061,279, forward strand.
ACCAATACAAAGTGCATGATTCGTGGTGATATATAAAAAAATCTCCTTTGGTGTGAAAATAATCCTTTCCTTCCTATCGTCGATCGCTAATACTACCACTTCCGGTTTCCGGAATTGCACCAAAAGTTGATCAATTCATCCCACTGATGCATTAAGTAAATATACTAAATTTCATCAAAATCGGTTGAGCCGTTCAGGCTGTACACATCTATACGGACGGACGGACAGACGGACAGACGGACAGACAGACGGACGGACAGACATCATGCTAAAAATACTTTTTTCTGTTTAGAAAATGCATGATTCGTGGAGATATGTAAAAATCTCCACATGTGAAATTTGGTGTGAAAACAATACCTCCCTTACTATCGTCGGTCGGTAAAAATTTAATTTGTGAAAATACTAACAGGTTTATAAAATAGAAAATTTTCAATATATACTTTTTACTCACAAAAGTTTCATTTTTACCCCATTTGAGGTAATTTACCCCGGTTCCCCGACCGCTGCTCTGGCCAAATGATTATTATAATTTATCTATTTATTTCCAAAAGTTTACCCGAGAATTTATCAGTATTTTTTATAAACAAAAAATTATCTTAGAAAAATATCTTGAACATATTTAATTACTTGATTATCTTATCATCAATATATACCATATATATAAATATACATATACGTATCATATAAAAGCTTAGAAAAGTTAATTAAAGAATTTTTTTTATATAGTAACCAATTGGATTTGTAATACTTGTCATATTACTATTTTATTTATTATTAATTATTATACTATATTATTATTATATAGTAACAGTGTCATCGTCAATGAAAGTTTTAGGAAGTTGTCCAGAGATCGAAATAAGTGGTAGTCCGATGGCGCAAAATTAGAGTTATATGGTGAGTGTAACATCAATTTCCAACCATTATCAATCAATTTTTGCCAAATAGCCAAAGACATGTATGACCTAGCAGTGTCCTGGTGGAAAAAGACACCTTTACGATTCTCCAATTCTAGTCGCTTTTATTTTATCTTTTCATTTAATTTGTCCAATTCCTGACAAAACACCTTTGAATTAATGGTTTGTTTACTTGGCAGCAACTTAAATTACACCGGACCTTCCCAATCCCAACAACTTGAGAGCAAAATCTTCTTTTGTTGAATATTTGCCTTGGAAGTGGTTTGAGATGTCACAATAGAAGTGCACCACGATCGTTTTTGATTAACATTGTTGTACACAATACATTTTTTATCTTCAGTGATGATTCGTTTTAAAAACGAACCGAATTCTTTGTATTTAAGCAAGCGCTTTATCAGATGAATTTCCGTCAAATCTTATCAAATATAACCCAAATATTAGCGAGACTGAAATGTTTTAATTCCTTCACATTGGCTGTATGTAAAACATTTAACTTCTCTGTATCCTCCCGTGATAACTTGACAATCTGCTTCGAGGATAGTTCTGATAGTAATTAAACTCAACTGATCGATCTGCATGTTGACCATCTTCAAGAGAAATATCTCGAGAATGAAATTTTTCAAATCAATTTCGGCATTGTCTTTATTTAAGGGCTCTATTACTATACCCTACACGTAATATTTGACGGCTTGGACTGTGATCTTATCTTCACGCAAATAATAAAACAAAATATAGCGAAAATATTCGATTTTTCACTTCATATTAATATTGAGTTTAAAAAATAACTTTAAGAAAATACTCGTATCTACACAATGATCTTGTAAACCTAGATAAGAATGTCAGTTTACATATATATAATGTATGGAGATCATAACATTTACAGATATCATAAAAACGGGTATTGTAGAAATAACAAGGATTTGATAAAGATATAATTTTAATTTGGGCGCCAAAATCATAAGGGTTGATAAAAAATAAACTTTCACAAAATATTTATATATTGTTAACGGGTTTAATAGAAAGTAAGAAAACAAAAAGAAAAGATAAATTTACAAAATATTTTAGAACATGGAACATATAAACATAAATTTAAGGATTGGGTACCATGCCCTATCTCATCAGTTCAATGGTTTCGCAACGATTGTCTTTCATAGCGAGCCAAGGGCTTGGTAAGATCTTTTGTGGGAATCCCTTTTAGTTTGGGCGGGCTCCATCTGAGCAGCACCTCCTGGGAGCCAATACCAGTGGATGGGTTCACCAGGTTTAAATATAATTACAAATAAAATAAATGGTCTGCCCGTTACAGTATAAGAAATATCTATAACTGAAATCGGCAAATTACCAACCCAACTTCGTTCTATACTGTTCAACTATTAGATGAAAGATGCCTCATATATTGTATATAACATGAATATTAATTGAATTAAAATAATATTTAATTAAATTATTAAGAGAATTTTTATTAAAAGACCACATTATTTGAATAAAATTATTTATTAAATTAAAATAATTGTACAACGTTTCAACTGCTTATTCTGCAGTCGTTTTCAAGTAACCGTACGCTTGTTCCGATTGAATAAATAATGTGGTCTTTTAATAAAAATTCTCTTAATAATTATCAAAATAACCACAAAAGCTTTAATAAATACATTTAATTAAATTATAATTCAAAAATAAATTTTTTTTGAAGTAGGTACATAATTTATAATTTTTTATCTGTATTTTAAGTATTCTAATACGAACAAAAGATTTTCTTAATATCTTAATTCAATAATAAATTACTAATCAATACATAAACATTTTATACAATTATTTCTAAAGATTCCATTACTCGATAAAAAAGCTATCATATTAAATATTTAATTTTTTTTATTAATATTTAATATATTTATGATCCCTAATGATCATTCCCTTTAATTATAATGTTCTATTTTAAGAATGGAATATTTATTCATAAACATATGTGCAAGTATTCATATGTTTATATAGATAATGATATGACTTTTATGTTTAAATATTATATTAATCCCCTCAGCATCATATTCATTTACCAAACACAAGGGTAAACATGTAGTCAGATAATAATGTTAACAACTTATAATGTAATTGAATTTGTCTATTACTATTAATTAGGAATCTTTCATTAAACATATCAATGGAATGATAACAAAAGATAGATAATTGTTGATTAACTTTGATCTATCTATAAAAGTATATCCCTCTCTAAATGACAGTTGACTGTTTTATTAAGGATTATTAAAATTAAAAAAAATTAATTAATAACTAGAAGTTTGAATTAAATATAAAGAAGACGAATTACATTGCCTTTGTTGTTTAATCAAAGTATTTTATTTACAAATTCGGTTAATTATTAATTTTTAAAACATTTTTATATAAAGAGAGTACACCGGAAGTCAATCTTAAAAAGTTATCATATAGTCTCCTGAATTGTTAATTTCAGGGGTCGTGAATTAAGTGTTGTCCCATGTTATGGGCTTCATTTTTGTTTGTTATGTCATTCCACTTTTATCAGATTATAAGTGTCAGAAAAGTTTTTTTTTTTAATTTCCAATTAATTTTTAAACTGTCTATTCATGAAGTATTTAGTTTACAATATATATTATATATTAAAATTTTGGAGTTTTTATTGAATGAAGTGATGATAAGGGAGTACAAGACTCATTTATTTGTCCCAACCCAAAAAGGTTGGGAAGATGAATGAGAAGACATCTCTCTTCTTTGGATCAAATTGAGAAAAGAACATGATAGGAAAATAAAAATCTAGATACAACTATTTTATTGTATACCAAATGGAGAGGAGGGGATTTTTTGGGAAACGAGAAATGGATGAAGATAAATTTAATGTGAATTGATTAAAAAAGTTCAACTAGAAAAAAGTTAAAATCGAAAATATCTGTTAATATAGTAATATTTAAAATTTATTTTCATTATAAATGTATTTTGAAAAGTTGTGAATAAAACTTTTTTATTGGAAATTAATTATAGTTAAGTAGATATTGACCATTATTATTTATATCCTTTGGCCATTTTTCGGGAATCTTCATAGTAATTTTATCGGTGTAGAACTGTAGAACATTTGTGGTTTATTGTCGAAAAACTTAGTTAAGTGATTTTCAGCATCGCTTCAAACTAGCAATTCCAAACTGCCATGTGATTGATGTTTAGTTCCTCCACTATCCTGAAAGCTTACGAACTGGATCAGCTAGTTGCAAAATTTGATCGACTTTTTCAGTGTTTGGCTAATCAATGTGGGAAATTACTGAAAGAAGGTCCTTTCTTTACCCATAAAATTATCACCGTACACTTTACAAATTTGACGTTAAGTTTTTTACTGAATTTTTATCTATTTTTACTATCTCGCCAGAACGGTTTGAGCTAGAATAATGAAATTTGGTACACGGTCATTATTCAAAATTCGTAGTTTTCTATCAACTTTTGAGAAATGTAGCTTATCCGGAAGTGGGTCATTACCTACCACATTTTCATTTTTTTTTCCTTTAAACTGACCGTAAAAATAAAGATATATGTTTGATAATTTTTCACGTTATTAAAAATTGTATAAAACTCCTATATATATAATTTCAGCTTGATTGAATTGGTAAAAGTACCGGAATTAAGTTTTTAAATTTTTTAACACGTTTTCTGCCAATCACGCGCCAGCAAGTGACTTGGTATCATCAACAAAGAGCTAAACACGTGTTGGTTTAATAAATATTATTTTATAATTTTAATTTATTATTTATAATTAATTGAATAATTTAAATATAATATGTGTTAATTAATCCAATTATAATTTGCGAGATAGTCGAGTAGAGACACTCCAGATTTTTTATTATTAAAAAGGATCACATAGCATATTTATTTGAATATTATAATTATTTTCACACTAGCAACGAAATATAAAACATACAATTGGAGGAATGTTGCCCGATAAATAGACGCATCAAGGAGGAAAAAACTGCAAAAATATTTTAAATGATTCAATATTTTTCAAGCTTTTCTGAACCTGAAATCCCGAACCGTAAACTCGTATAAAATTTTATTATATATAAAAATTTTTTTTTTATTTCAATATATTGATTTTCACTATTTATTAAATTTAATTTGGAAAAGTGTGATGAATCTAGCAAACAATCCTGACAAAGATAAATATATAATAATCTTGAATATCCTCATACTTTTTATACATCAAAAGTAATAAGAAGCAAGAATTCTAAATGTGCTCAACTTCTCTTTCTTTTTATCTCAACAAAGAATTTAATCAAGATACATTTATTTTGAGGTTTAGAAATGTATAAATATTGATAAAAGAAAGATTAATAAATTATTTACACAAAATGAGATTGAGATCAAGGTGAATCATTATTCTAATTTATTTTTAAAATCGACAAACATTCTATATTTTAGAAAATAGGTATGTTTGAATGAAAAAAAAAATTAGAAAAAATTGATTGAATAAATATATTAATAAGATTGATCTTTAAATTGTATTTAAATATATTAACCAAATTCTTTTAATAGCATCAAAGATTTTAATGAATAAAATTTTGCAAGGGAAACATTTTTTTAATTTTTTAATTCGTTCAAAGTTAACCAATTGAAATGTAACGAACTAAAATATTTAATTAAATACAATTTATTATTTCATTGATGTTCAAAAGTTTTATTATACAAATAACTAATTAAACGAGAGTATATTTTAAAACATTGATTTATGAAGTGGAAAGGAAAATTCATAAGGATACTTAAACATTGATATGGTCTGTGGTATAGATATTTAAAAAAAAATTAGTGAAAATTGAAATAAAAGTATGATGGATAGTTTAATGAAGGTTAGCTCTTGATTTATTTAAACTAACAAGGTGAAGATATTTTTTTTAAAGCCTTATTTTTCATAATAGATTTATTTAAAAATTATAGAAATATTTTTTCAATATAAATTAAGTTTAATATAAATTTCTAAATTTATTTTCATACTATATGATAAAAACATTTATATATATACGAGGACAGAACAATAAGTCCGTGACTTTTTGGACTTCCCGTCTCTTAAATGAAATGGCAACAATGCTCCTGCCAGCATGCAACTACCAGTTGACTCCTGTCGAAATTTGAATCTGCTGGGTCTTTTAGTTTTTGTTTGACATCCATTAATAACCGAGTACCTCGTGATTTGAGAAGAAAATGGAAAAAGTGAATTTCCATGAAGATCCATGAATTGGAATACGAATTGCTCCCTCAACCACCCTATTCTCCGGATTTAGCCCCGAGTGACTATTTCTGGTTTCCAAACCTGAAAAAATGTCTCAACGGAAAGAGATTTTACTCCAACGACGAAATCATCTCACAAACAAATTTCGATTTTCCTCGACAAATCTTATTTTTTGGAAGGGATAAAAAATTGGAGAAACGTTGGAAGTGTATAGAGCTCAACGGAGAGTACGTTGAGAGAGAGAAAAATAAAATAATTTTTTCTCCAAAAACTTGTTTCATTCAAAAAGTTACGAACTTATTGACCTGCACTTGTAATAAAAGGGGAATCCATTATGGGCATTTTAACCTTTTTAAGATAAACATGACTCTCACACGCTAAACCCCCTCTTTCTTCCTTATTTTTTCACTCTTTCCTTTTCTTATTTTCTCTTAATATAAATTTAATATAAATTTCTAAATTGTATTATTTTCAAACTATATGATTAAAACATAGATAAGTGTAAATTATTATCTAAAATGTAATTAGTAACCAATGTTTGGCCTTCTTCCAATATCTAAAATTAGTAATATTATAATGTTATTAATTAATATAGTATGACAATTCTATGTTTTTTTTTCTAAAAGATCATTTATACTTATTTTGTAACCAACACATATAAGTTATTAAAATAACATAATCGATGATTTTTCTATTGTAGATGTTGATATCAGTAACTCTTCTTTAAAAGTACTTCTTTTCAAATATTTTTTTTGTTATTGTTTTTCATTGAATCCATAGAAACTCTCTTTATACTAAAGAGCTAACGTCCTCATATAAATAATCGACTCGTATTTCAAATAAATATCTTTTCAAGAAAGGACCTTGGTAAACTAACAAGAGATTTTAAACTCTCAATCAATATGATTATTTTTAGGTTTGTTTAAATTAAATGACTACGTTAAAATTTATTCTAAAGTTAATTTGGATACTCATCAATCGGATAATAAACAATTCAATTCTTTTGAAATCATCAAATCTTTTTTTTTTTTATAATATACCAATTCTAAGTACTTTGGCTCTATTTGTGAATATTTATTTTTTTTAGCAATGTGTAAACCAATGATAGAAGAATGATAATTATATTAAAATTGTGAATAAATGATAATTAATTCAGAAATTCGATATATTAAAATAATATTAGATTATATTATATCATGTTTGTTATTGGTTAAAAATGAAAATTGGAAAAAATTACTTGTGCCCTTTTGACTTGACACTGCCTATATCTATCTATCTATCTCTGTGGCTCTACGGAACCTGGAAAGTTCTTGGCCGCAGCAACCACACTTCTCCAAGTATCCCTATTCTGAGCCACAACCCTCCAATCCCTACCCTCTTCGATCTCTATCACGTCCCTTCCTACATTATCCACCCACCGCGTCCTTGGTCTTCCAAGCGGACGTTTCCCACTCAGTCTCCCCACCAATATATTTTTCGTCATTTTTTCCTCTCCCATTCTAGCCACGCATCGCAGCCTTCTCGATTTTATACACTGCCTATATAATAAATAGAAATGTGTAATAGTTAGAAGAGATATGCAAAGTATCTTTTTCTCTTATAACCTTCAAGACAAATATCTTTTTGTAATAGAAAGAAAGTTATTATATGGATATTATAAGAATGAATGTTTCTTTTAAAAAATACTCAAATCTATTCTATTTCTATCTATAATTAGGAAAGTTATTTAATATTAAAATATCTAATCCAAAATACGTTTCATAACATATTAAAATTTATAACCTTTACAGATATTTAACCCATTAGTAAATTCTCAATATAAATATTTTAAATAATGTTACATATAAATATAAGTTAAATTCTTGAGAAAAAATCAATGGTTTATATTTTGGTTTGAGAATAAAAAATATAAAATTATTGAAGTTATATTTTTTTAATTTTAAATAGGTTTTTTTGTTGTATTAAATATTGATAATAAATAAAAAAATATCATATAATTTTTATTTTAAGTTTTAATTTTTATTTTAAGTTTTAAATTTAAAATTTTTGTTCATTTTTATTTCTTTTATTCAATGCCATTCTTATCAGCCCTGGAATATTAACCTATTAGCGCCCTGGAGCCTAGGTATTAAAATTCTTAAATATTTTATTTCAGTTATAAATAAAATTATTTTATTAAATGAAGTTCCAGTTAACCTAGATCTCATTTTTATAGTTTAAACATATTTAAAAATTTCTCTTGTTGCATTTATGGCGCCCCTTGAGTTACGGCGCCCCTGGGCTCTAGCCCAAAGAGCTCATAGGGTTAGATTAGCCCAACTTTAAAGAAAAAACAACAACATAATTTTATGAAACTTAATTTTGAAATACGATCGAGAAATATAGTAGTGTATTATAACTCTATTATCAGTAATATAATTTAATTAGATAGGTAGATAGGTAGGTATATGATAAGAACAATTTTTATTACATGATACAGTGAAGTGGGAAATTTACACTAAACATGTTATTATATTTAACTAAGTAATTCTTAAGAGATACAAATTTAATGATATGTAAGTATCAAATTTTTGGAAACAAAAAAATAAATAATAAAGGCTAATTATAATTTTTAATATAATATACCTATTTGTTTAAGGATAATAGTATTATTTAATATAAAGACAGTTTGTTTTTTATTTAGTATTCAAAGTTCTTTTATTTATAAAAACTATAATGTTATTATTAATGGTAAGTTTAAGATAATGGTGTTTATAATAGGAAGTGCAATGAATTAAAAGTTTAAAATATGTTTTTTTTTTCTAATCAATTCAATGTTTAGATGATAAATTCTTATGTAATTTATCATGTTAAAATAATGTTTATCATTATTTGACAATTGGTTGAAATAAAATTGAATTGAAAGAGAAGTTTGTATTCTTGATTTACAAAATATTAAGTTTAAACTTCTTAAGATAATCATCATCAATCAAAATCAAATGATAATAAATAATATGCAATTTTATCAAAACAACTCATCTCATATATTTTCTAAATTGAAAGAATTTTAAATACCAATCAAAATATCATAAATTTAAACCATACTGTTTAATTCATTTTAATAATAATTTAATAAATTATATTAATAAAAGAACAAGACCGGATTTCTATATTTAGTATTTTTAAAATTTAAATAAAAAAAAATTCTCAAAATTAAATTTTATTTATTTTTCTAATTTAAAAAAAACATAAAAACACCCTTAATCATTTCTATTATTTTTCAAAGCAAATATTAATAATTAAACCTTCAAGATGGAGAATCCAGATCCTGAACTTTAAATTTGTTTGTATCTTTTTATTCTTCTTTCCGGAATATATATATATCAATTAATTATTTGACCTGGCAGATTTTAATGAATATTATCCTTAATTTTCTTATACGCCTCTAATGAATTTTGTTTATAGATTTTATCAATATTAGAAATTTATTTTCATTCGAATCCAGTCTATTAAAATACTTATTTGATATAAAGGCTCTTAATATTCAACGAAATAATATAAAATATTATTTGCAGTTGATCTGGTACAGAACGCCGATAAACACATCTCCACTCCTTGGACAATGGTAACTACAATTTTCATTTATTTACTTTAATATTTAAAAAATATATAATTTTTTTTTTCTTTTTCAGGCGGTCGTGAATGAGGCTGCGAGAATCGTTATGACAACTCGAAAAACATCAATTGACAACTGGTAAATCAGAACAAAAGACAACTCGAAACCCTTGAAACATGATGATGTGTCAAACAAAAAACAATCAAAGACTACACAATACCGAAACATAGAAACAGATTCCAAACACTCCAATACAGCAAGCAAACCTCCTCCTATTTTTATTTCTATTGTTCCTGATGATAGAAAAATGTTAAATTTAAAGTTACCCAGGATGGTTTTATTTGCAAACTAATTAAAAGAGGCCAGGTTAAAATTAATCCCAAAAACTCTATAGACTACACCTCTATAACGAAAATGTTTAAAAAAAACTGTTAAATTGAATATTTTACCCTTCAACTCAAATCTGAAAGAAATTTTAAGTGTTTCTTTAAACAACACCACTGGACTGGCTATGTCGACTTTAAAAATAAGATAGAAAACCTTAGTCATTCAATATGTTCAATATAAGACAAAAAACGACCAACTTCTTTCTATATTTTTTCTATACCTGAAAACAAAATCCCAATAGTACAAATATCTACACCTTTCATACATCTGTCATAGATCAAGTGATGAGGGGCGTTTCTTAATGTTAAATTAAGGGTGCTCGTATATACCAGGACATATACTAAGTTACGACGCCACAAAAGTCCATCTTTCTTTTGACTGCCAAAAAGACAGTGTTGTGAAAACCACCACGCCACCTACAGGATCTACAAATATTACCATCAACTTCGACAAAATAAATATCTTTCATTTAGATTTAAACAAATACAAATACATTACTTAGACAAACAAAGAATATATCACAAGATAAAAATCAAACGAATAAGTATAATATAAATTATAAGCATCGAATTTCAACCCATAAGTTTTAGAACATTTTTCAAACTGTAGGTTCGAACAAACTACTGATTTACAAAATGAGTCTAAAGTCTCATTTGTTGTTATGATATTCAAATGTGGGAGAATATGAGGGAAATTCAACAAAGACCTAATAAAGGGGTTCTAAAATAAAGTGATGAGAATTGGTATGTTCCTAAAAGACTGATTCATAGGGATCTCGGAATAGATTTGAGAGATAATGAAATCAAGACAACAAACTCCTTTACCATCCCAACCAAAGGCCAGAAAACTCCCTGACACTCAAGGATAATTGAGAAAACTCTAATGTCTCACTTATGACATAACGAAGTAGCTCCGAGCCTAACAAGGTAGTTTAATTCGCAATTTTAATGACATTCACTATTCCATCCTTGTTTAATTTCCCTCTCCCTCACATATCCACTCCACCTCCAATTTATTTATTTATAAAATCTATGTTTTATTGCCTTCGTGTAAATGTGAAAGAAATAAGAAATTAGAATGTACAAAAAAAAAAAATGATTGTCAAGTAAAAAAAAAATTGGATAAAGATTTCACTGCACATTGAAATAGATTTTCTTGTTGAACAATTTCAGCCGCAATGAATACTAATAGGGAACGAATAAAACTAATCTACAAAAAATTTAAAAAAATGTATTATTTTTGGATTATTAACTTTTTGTATTTTTTAAAAATTACAAATAAATTATTTTTAATCAAACAACTCTAATAATAATAATAATAATATAAGATATAAGATTGATAAATTATTAGGGATGAGTCAATTTTTCTCTTTTAAGTTTGAAAGTGCTTTTTATGAAATTCAGTCAAATATTTTTGTTTTTTGTTCACATTTTAGTTTTTTCTAAATTAAAAAGATTTTTAATATTCAAAAATGATTACATTATTTGTTAACAAACAACATTTAATGTTGTTAGTCGTTGCATTTAAAGTGGAAAAAATAAATTTATAGTTCACAATTCAGTTAATAAAATTTATTGCCCACCGAAACCTAAATAAAAATATTTCCTTAAAAAAAATTTAAAATAACTGTTGAGTTTATGGATAATCGGAGTTTAAATAAAACAAGTTATTCTTGATATACAGATCTTTATTGAACAACAGATCTTTATTCGGACGTGTTTGAACCCCGACTAACTTAAGAAAAAATAATCAATTTTGGATCTCGGCGACCAAAGTAAAATTTATGTATTTTTTACATAAGAACTATATATGTAAGTATAAAACAGCCTAAATTATAATATAAACAAAATTTGTCTTTCAATTATAATTATAAATAACAGAGGGCCCATTTCTATTTTACCGCCCGGGGCCCCCCAATCAACTTAATCCGCCACTGTTGTTAAGGTAAGTCTATTCATCATTTTTTAATAAAATAAATATTCCTTTCTCGTGATAGTTCTATGTAAAAAGTGAATTTTATAATTTTTAAGCATGGGCTGATTTATCTCCAAGCAAGAGATTTTTAAAATAGAAGAACGAGTTTAGAATGATAGAAATATTTCTAAACTCAGCAAAGGTATCTGACTAAAGCAGGGGTAGCCAAACTTTTTTGATCATCGACCCTTATACAGTGCCGTCCTAACCACAGGGCTAAATGGGCTATAGCCCCAGGGCGCAAGTCTTTTGAGGCGGCAATTTTTTATTTGCAATATAGTATTTTCTTAGGAAGAAGGGCGCATTATTTTTAGTAGCCCATGGGCGCCGAATTCCTTAAGACGGCCCTGCCCTTATATAATTTTTCGAAATCTCCATTGACCCCATTTCGACCCCTACAGTTGTTAAATATGCCCTTGGGGTCTATATAGACCACTTTAGCGACCCCTGGGCTAAAGGAAACCTGAAAGACCTATGACCGACTATAAAACCCCATTTCAATTCATTTATGATAAAGATGAGTCTAGAACGGATTCAATTAATTGCATAAATTAAGAATGAAATAAAATAACGTTTTGTTGTAAATGATGCAGTAAAGCCCTCGTTTATACGTATATATCTGAAACTGCCTTTTTGTATTTTTTCTTAATTTTAATATCCCTATACTAGATTATAATATAAATAATATAAATTGACAAAAAAATAAAAATAGTTTAATATTGAAAATATTGAAAAACTTTTAGGTAAAATTACTGCATAATTATTTAATTTTCAAATTTGATTGAATGGTAAAAACAATTGAAAAAAAAATCAAATCCACTATATATATATACATATATATACGTATATTCACTACATAGAAATGAATAATTATTATTAATTAATTTTAATAATTAAAAATAATAAATAGTTATTAATTACTTACCATTATTCACACAGCTAATTTGGTGTCTTGGTTGATTAACTGTGCAAAGCAAACTAAATAATAAAATATTTTTTTTTTAATTTATTTTATCTGATTTCCATGAAATTGGCTCAGTGACTTATCACTTGCGAAAAAAATATTTTAGGCAATTTTTTTTTGTGCTCAGTTCGCTTAAAGATAAATAATCTGACTATTTTGACTATTAATTAACAAATAACCCCGATGCTAATGACAAACTATTTTTGTCATAATAATATGTAATTTAAATTTTTTTTTTTTGTGATTTTCAATAAATAATAAATATCCTTAAATTTATATTTAATTTAAATATTAACCAATATGCATAAAGTAATTATATCCTTTTTGGAAAATAACCGAATATTGACTACTAAAACATGTTTTAATATTAAATAATTTTTCTAGTTTCTAATTATTTTAAGGTTTGGAATAAAATAAAATTTTATTAAAAATTCAATATATTAATGGCTAAAAGGTCGGTAAATGAGGCAACCTACGAAATGTTCATAATAATATGTCACCCCAATGTATGATATAATATAAATATGTATATTGATAGATATTTAATTGAAGATAAGGTTATAAATTAACTCTGAAGTATATTTATATAAAGAGAGAGAGAGAGAGAGAGAAAGAGAGAGATTTAATCAAAACCTAAATATACTTTGCTTGCTTCTTATGATTGAATGTGAGCGGAGGAAGGGGGGGGGGAACCAAGAATGAATCAGAAGATTAAATAGTGCTTTTGGAAATTGTCAATTATATAGTCTCTTAATATAAATGTTAATATTAACAAAACTAATTGATTCTATTTTTTTCTTTTGTCTAATTTTTTTCCAAGGAAATTGATTTTTCCTAGAATATAAAGTCTATTTATTTACTCAGAAATAAATTTACTTTTCCATGGTAGAAATTAAATATATATACAGTTATCAAACAAAAAATCTTTAATTTATCATTAGCTTTATAAAAATTAGCCTTTTTTAAATTATTACATATAATTAAAAGGAAAATTTAAATAAAGATTAATAAGAAATAGTCTCTTTAAATAAATAAAATAAATAAACCTTAAATAAATAAATATATATATATATATATATTGAAAAAGCATATTTTAATCATCATTCTCTTCAGAGGAGGTTCATAGTCCAAATTCCCTTAATTGAAAGTTATACGGGGCTACTGCGCAATAATTTTTTAAAAAATCCCACCGGTTGTTTTTTCTATCCATAATAGATATGTTCAATATTTTTTATTTTTTTATTTCATTTTATAAAAGAATTATGTATAAAAAAAGCGAAAATTCAAATTTCTAAAAAAAAGTTATTAAAATATTTTAAAATGTAATATCCAAGAGTATTTATTAAAAAATAATCACAAACAGTACTTCCTTTCTTCCCAACTTGTACACTTTTAAATATGTTTTGAACATTTTCGATCACTTTCGTACCGCCCAGTCAGTTAAAATTTATAATTATTTATAATTACTCATTTATTATTCAGAAAATATTTTTTCTTAAAGGAAAATATATTAAAAAAAGAATATTTCTTGGTATATATAAAATGATATAAGGGTAATTGTTTACAAAACGGTAAGCTTCGGGGATTGGATGAAACTTTGCCAAAGGATTCCTTTTTGATTAACAAAGAAACATGATAGCTAAATAGAATGTAAATGGATTTATATGCAAACTTTAATAATTTTTATAAGAGACCGAGAAATATTGCATAAGGAAAGTTTCTTTGGAATTAAAAAAGGAATCCACTGGCAAAGTTTCATCCAAATCCCTGAAACTTCCTGTTTTGTAAACAATTACTGATATATAGATAATATAGATATATTAAAAAAAGAAATTATCTATAAAACTGATAAACTAAGATTTCTTGAAAAATTTGGATATTAAATTATCATGTAAACCTAATATTAAAAATTTCAGGTGTAATTTTTACATAGAACAATAGTAGATAATATGTAATTATTAAATTTTATAACTTTAGCTAATATCTTAATTTGTGTTTATTTGAATTCTCATAAAATAACAGATTTTGTACAAATTTGCATGTTTCATTCAGAATTATATAAAGTCAATCATCAAGAATTTACATATTATATTTTTTAAATTAATTCTTAAATAATTCGTTTTAGCATATAAACTTGATTATAATATAAATACGATGTGTGATCGGTTACTGAAAATAAATAACGTTTATATACTTGTCTAAATAATTATAAATAGAGATACATTTTATTTTCAAAAATATATACTTATTAATATTTATTCATCAATTTTTGTTATTTAGTGTTCCACAGTCATATAATAAATATAATTATAATCATATAATAGCAGCATTATTATATATTTTTTATAATGATATTGGGATATTGTTAATTTTTGATGATAATTTTCAAGAACGTAGTTTTCGCTTGAGTTCTCATACCAATTCTAATATTAAAATGGAAGTTGATTATATGTACTAAAGAGGGCAGCATTATCCAAAAACGCCTGACTTTGAGAAAATAATTCAGAGATTATTCGGTTGCAGAAATAGAGGCGAATTAATATTAGATATATGATATATATATATATATATTTTTTTTTTTTCTTATTTTTTTTTCTTATTTTTTTTTTTCTTTATAAAGTGATGATATATTTAGACCAATTTAAAAAATATGTTTTTAATTTCAGGATAAAAACATCATAGGAAATGAAAATAAAAATTAAATTATTTTAAATTATTTTATTTTTATTTTATATATTACATTTTTTAACATATATATATACATATATATATTAATTATATTGTTTTTTTTATTTTATCTTTAACCTTTAACCTAGACTTTTGGTATATTTCATTTAGTTATATTAAGGTCTGAATTAACAATATTTATATTAGACAATTTATCAAATTTATCAAATATATTTTAATTATAATTTTCATGAATATAAGAACAAACATAAAATATGTATTCTAGAATTAAAGTAGTTATAAAATTCCTAATTATAAAAGGTATTAATATTGGATAATTTTTTTTAAAAAACATAATATAATATAATTAATATATAAATTTTAGTAATATTAATAAAAATCTAATTTATTTTACAAAAGATAATTATTTTGAAAAATATAACAATTAAAAATATTTATAATTACACATAAATAAAAAAAAATCGTTTTATTTTTGTTTATTATAATAATTGTCAAATATATGAATTGATAAAAATTGTAAATTATTTAAAAGTATGACCTATTCAAAAACAATTGACTCAAAAATAGAATATCCAAACGATCAAGAATTGTTTTCTTTAAAGAAATTTTGCCAAAATGTTTCAAATTTCTTCAGGATAAATTTAAAATATTTGTTATTTAGTGGTTTAAATCAACAAGAAAATAATGGTAAGTTTTCAGATTGTTATTAAAGTAAAATATGTATAAAGATTTTTTTATATATTAGTAATTTTTGTATATCTATTTAAAATTTATATTAATAACTAATTTAAAAATTATTTTATTTTTTTCACTTTGAATCCACACACACAGCCACTTTAATTTTATTTAATATTCAAAACGATTAAGTCGTGATAGTCATAAACAAAGACAGTTCATTTAGTTCATAAATATCTCTCTCGCTTAAACATTTTAAGCATTTATTAAATTAAATTTGATTTTCATTTAATTTTTTTTTTTTTTTTTTGTTTATTATGATTTAATTTTAATTTTTTATACTTTCTTTTTTTCGCAAAAAATGATTAGTTTTATTGTAAAATAGTTATTATTATTATTATTATTATTATTACAGGAAAACTTTTTATTAATTTTAAAAAATTTAAAAATTCAGAAGGGTAAGGGGAGGAGAACAATAATTTTAGTCTAAATAAAAGCCACTCGACTATCTCTCAAATTTGGATTGGATTAAATAACATATATTATATTTAAATTAAATTTAATTAATTAAATTATAAATTCAAATTAATAAATAGTATTTATTAAACCAGGGCGTGTTTGGCTCTTTGTTGATGCCACCACGTCACCTGCTGGCGCGTGATTTGCAGTGTTAAAAAATTAATTCCGGTACTTTCAGCGATTCAATCAAGCTGAATTCTATAAATAGCAGTTTTATACAATTTTAATCACAAACTTTCAAACATATATTTTTATTTTTAAGGTCAGTTTAGAGCAGCGGTCGGGGAACTTTTTTAATCATTACCCAAAAATATTTTAGTGTAAGTTGATATTACCCCATGGTGAAGAGCAAAAAAAAATCGAAATCGCCTCTTTTTAGCCCCCCATGATAATTATGAAAAGAAAACAATAACTAAAAATCTAATTTATAAAAATACTAACAGGTTTATAAAATAGCAAATTAAAAATATATACTTTTTACTCATAAAGTTTCATTTTTACACCCAAAAATTTCATTTTTACCCCATTTGGGGTAATTTACCCCGGATCCCCGATCGCTGGTTTAGAGAAAATAATGAAAACGTGGTAGGTAATGGTCCTCTTTCGAAAGAGTTACATTTCTCAAAAGTTGATAGAAAAATACGAATTTTGAATAATGCCCGTGTACCAAATTTCATGATTCTAGTTCAAACCGCTTTTGCGTAATCTTGTCTACATACACACATACATACACACACACACTGACATTTTTCTCAACCTTATTGAAAGATTCAAGGACCTTCAAAACGTTTAAAAACATCAAAACCTCGACATCGAAAATTTTCGTGATCGCAATACTATCTCTGGCGAGATAGTAAAAACGCTATTTTCCATTAATTCTCTACTTTTTCAATTTCAAATAATAAAAGATAACATGTCTTTATATATTTTATATAATTTAAATAAAATTTATAATAAAAACTTTTTTGTTAATTAAAATTTTGTAAAAAAAATTGATCCCTTGAGCTGAGTAAATTTTTTAAAATAAAAATGAAATACAATTTAAAAGTGGAAACATAAATTTTCAGACTACTATATAATTTAGGCGTTATTTTATTAAATTTATTTATTTATTTAATAGTTGTTTATATGAAAAATGTCAACGTTGAAGGACTTTGAAAAGTCCGCGAAGCTTGACGGAAAGCACGGTTGGCAGTATGGCGCATGCGCATTTTGTTAAAATCTCAGCGAATGAGAGACGTTTGTGGCTAAAGCTTTTGTTGTCTACTGGCTGTTGCCTATTCAACTCTTAATTTTACATTTAGTATGACATATAAAAAATCATCTCCAACATCACGATTTCAATCCTATATATTGTTTATTGGATTGTATGTCTAGCTAAAGCTAATCTTTTCAATGTAAAGTTTGTATTACATTTTTCATACATGTAAAACGCTTCTAAGTTATAAACCATGGACGATATATCAGAAGGTGTCAGAAAACCAGCTGTGTCTTTGACCAGCAGGGCAAATTTTTTAAACAGTGGATTAACAATTTCAAGCATGGGCGCATGTTATCCTGGGGATGAGTCTCTGCTTCTGCCTAGAAATCATAGTCTCAACAACATCATATTCCCAGGAAATATTTCTTTCCCAGATAATAGAATCAAGTCTCAAGATTCTTCATGTAAGATTTCCCAATTAACCCAACAAAATTATACATATTAAAAAATGACTTTTTTACATATTTAAAAACAATATTTAAATATATCCATATAAATATATACCTCCAAAACCTATTTATTTATATACATATATATAAATATATATATATATGTATATATAAATATAAAATTAAAAACAATCTCCTACTTGTAATTAATTCTGCTTTTGCTTTTGGTGATTGGTGCTTTTTGGGTTCAGGAATTTTATTCTCGGGCACTATTGTTATAATAATACAAATTATACTATTTCATAAATTATTTTATGTATATATTTATTATTTATAAAAATGGAAATAATTTTAATAATTTTTTTTTCAAAGACACCTTAAATTAATCAAAAAATAGGCCTCACTTTGTTCTCAGATTCTGCTTGTGAAGACAGAATGGACCAGATCTTTTTATCTTATCCACAAGCAAATGGTGTTCCACAAGAGTCTAAACTAGCCACATACATGGTAAATATATTTTATTTGTATTTGGAAAAATTCAATTCATTGATAATTTTATTTATTTCAGAATCGTCAAACGACTAATACTCCAACAAATAATTTAACAGCTAATCTAGCTGGTTTAAGTCTTGATCATTCATCACTTAAAAAGGTAAAATGTTTTGTTTCATGTAATTGACTCACTTTAATACAGATATCTTAATTACCAGTATTTAAATAAT
This sequence comes from Labia minor, assembly GCA_963082975.1. Lineage (NCBI taxonomy): Eukaryota > Metazoa > Arthropoda > Insecta > Dermaptera > Spongiphoridae > Labia > Labia minor. The sequence continues at coordinate 29,080,600 of OY720349.1, forward strand.
TAATACAATAACTTTCTTGTTCTAATAAATTTAAATATTATGCAAAACTCATAATTTAACATGATCATAAATTCACAAAATGAGTTAATTTTGATTACACAAATAGATATTTTTATTATACATTAATTAGGTTATTTTAAATGTGATTTTTTTGATATTAGTCGACTTGGCGGGAAATGATATTTTCCTTTCTTTTTTTTAATTTAATCACAAAAATGTTGTGCTAAAAGATATATTATTTAATATTTTCCATTCTAAATATCCATTATATATTTTATAATAATTTTACTAAATAATTACTTTCAAAATATATTTTATGCGTGGAAAAATTTTAAATTCAATACATTAATATTAAATTTTATTTTAATATCATTAACTATAAAATAATAAATTGTTATAATAAATTTGAAATTTTTTTAAACGCATATTAATTCTTATGGAGGTATATAAAGAGATATCAAGCGAAACTCACCTTTTATAGAATAAATTTTAATAAGAGATTTAATCTTCATTTCTTTTACTTATATAATATTTAAAATAAATAATTTTTTGTTCCTTATAAAAATAAAATTATTATTTCTTAGTAACAATTCATTCAATATATATATATATATAATAACAAAAAATATTAAAATATTCTATTTATAATATTGTGCGGATTAATATATTAATCCATCAACTTTTTATTTTTTGTTTTTCGTAAGTGGCAAGTTCACAGATTTTATTTTATATAATAATAACTTAATTGTTATAATTATATTTGATATTTTTAGGTGACTCCACAAGCTCCAGAATTCGTTCCCAGCAGCAATGCACTTGCCGGAGGAACGTCTTCACCTAGTTTTCTCAACTCTTTTTCTAATTTGGTTGCCACCCAGGGTTTTTCGGCTCGAAGAAGTAGTATAGAAAGTCCTATTTCTCCTAGGATAACCCCTCAGCATTCACCACCTATCGCTAATTGTTCCCCTACCCCGAATCTTTCCCATGATACTACCAAAATTACTCCCGTGCCCACTTATCAGGTTAGGATTATTTTAATTTCACCATTCAATAATAAATATAATAATCAATTGATTCTTTTAGGAGAATGTTGGTGGTACTACTTATTTCTACCCGACAACGAATGCAGCGACAACTGGTGAATCCCCTCCAGCAATAACTCCTATCGTTCTCCCAACTTTTCAAGTATATCCAGGAACTCCCACTCATATCTCATCTTTAAAAGGAAAACCTGCACCTGCCGCAGGTTTTTATGTTCAAGAGGAAATTCGTCAAGAATTACTTTTAAAAAATGCAATTACTTTGTCTCAGCCTGACCCAGAACAGTATCCCGATCTTCCCAATGAAATCGATAATTATCATCAATTATGTCCTCTTAAGCCTAGCTCCGGACATAAATCACAACTTCTAGGATACCCAATGTCAACCTACAAAGCAACCAATTTGAAAACTGGTGTTCGATATTTCCTTCGGAGAGTTCATGGTATAAAATAAAACAGTAAAATAATAAAATCTAAATCTAACATGTGTTTAATTATTTTTTTATTTATTTTTAGGATATAGACTACCAAATACCAAATGTATGGTTTTTGTAGACATGTGGAAAAGACTACAACATTCGAATATTATTCCTCTAAGGGAAGTTTTCACCACTAAAGCTTTTGGAGATTACTGTAAGTAATTCATGAATCGAATATGTTATCATCAATTTTTCTGGTGAGAAAAGAAATTCATTTTGATATTATTTTTTTTTAACATATATATTTTAATTTGTAAAATAATAATAATATAATAATTTGTATATATATATATATATGGTATTTTATTATTAATTAATAATTTATTATTATTCAGTCATAAGAACTACAAATCCAATTAATAAATACAAAACGATATATTATATATTTAAATATTTCTTTTTATACAGCTATGATCTTTGTTTATGATTTTCATCCTGGTTCGGAAACACTACTGACCAAACATTTTGAACGTGCTGGAGACCAACACAATGGTTTCACAGATCCTTTTACAGAGCACGCAAATCCTGCTCATCGATCTCCTTATAGTTCAGTTCATTCAAAAGTTGTAAGTGAGAAATAATCATTTTCCCCTTTAATTGGCGGTCCATATTTTATTTAGATATATCAAATTAATAACATTTTTTAATAACTATTTCCATATTTATTAAAGAAATGATATATTTTTAATAAATATTTTCAAAATTCTTTTTATAAAATAAAAAAAAATAATTAATTTTGATTTGAACTTTTAAACAAAATATTCAACCACTATAATTTATTTTAACTACTTAAAATAAAAACATATTAAATTTTTAAGATTTTTCCCTTAAAAGTTAAATTAATTTATCATTTTTTTTCATTTTTTTGCAGGGAGTTAATCCATCGGCCTCAGTACGCTCTCAAATGTTACCTGAAGCTGCTATTTGGAATTATATTATCCAACTTACAGCTGCTTTGAGAGTCATTCATGCTGCTGGGTTGGCTTGTCGAACTCTTGATCCATCCAAAATTGTTCTCAGTGGGAACGGACGTATCCAGCTGAGTTGTGTCGGGATTTCTGATGTACTTACTTTTGATTCTTCAGCTCCGAATCCTCTTCATCTTGTTCCTCATTATCAGGTATAATTATTTTATATATTATTAAATTATTATTATTAAAAAAATATTACTAATCGCTAATTTAATATAAATAAATAAAATATATATTAAATTTACAATTCATCAACTTTATTAATGAGAGATATTCGCTTTAATAAGTAATCAACAGACAAATAAATTTAGTCAGTCTCTTTTTTTATGCTGAAAATATTATTAGATATTAATCGAAGACGTTATACGTCAGATTAGTTTTAATATTGTTACCCCCCCCCCCCCCTCGTAGTATGTTGTTTCAAAGATATACCCATAAAAATTTTCTTTTACGACAGATTTCAATTTTATAATTTATAATTATTTATTTTTAGCAAGAAGATTTAACAGCATTAGGAAGGGTCGTTTTAGCCCTTGCATGCCGTTCACTTCTTGCCGTCCAACGAGAAAATATACAATCTTCAATTGAAATTGTCAATCGAAACTATTCAAATGATCTACGTAATCTTATTATGTAGGTTGCCTCATCATTATCTAACAAAAAAAAAAATTAAAATAATATCACTTTTTAATAAAATATAATTATATATCATTTTATATCAACATATAATTATTGCATTTAGGTATTTACTCACAAATCAACCAGGAAGTCAACAAGCTGGTCAACATAAAACTGTAACGGATTTAATGCCTATGATAGGTGCTCGTTTCTATACCCAATTAGATGCACTCCAACTTAGGAGTGATGTACTTGAAAATGAACTTACTAAAGAATTGGAAAATGGAAGGCTGTGTAGATTACTTGTCAAAATGGGTACAATCAATGAGCGTCCTGAGTTAGTATAAATTAAATATATTTTCGTTATTCAAAAGGGTAATTTATATTAAATGTGTATTCACTTGATCAAATTAGTGTTATATTAAGAAATATAAATATTTTTAAAAATATTAATACAAAAATAAAATTCTCTCTTGTTTAAATTATCAACTTATTTTCATAATAATTAAAATTTAAACATAAAAAATAAATTACAATGTATTTATTAAATTATTTTATTCAGGTATAATTTAGACCCTGCCTGGTCTGAAACTGGAGATCGATATATGTTAAAACTTTTTCGGGACTATTTATTTCACCAAGTCCAGGAAGACGGGCGACCTTGGCTAGATATGGCCCATATAGTGCAGTGCCTCAATAAATTGGATGCTGGTGCACCTGAAAAAGTAATTAATAATTTTATTACTAGATTTCATATTAATTTTTCAATCATTATTTATTAATTATTAGATATTTTTTAATATTTACAAGTTAACTTAATTCTTTTTTGTGGTAGATGTTATTATGGATTTGAATTGAATATTTATTTACAATTTACATATTTCTTTTTAAATGTATTGTTAGCAATAAATTTTTGTTCTAAAAAAAAACTTATAAAGTATATTAAGGTTTTTATTTTTAATAAATAATAAATAAATAAAATTAATTATTATATTTTTCATATCTTGCAGATTTGTCTGGTTTCACGGGATGAGCAAAGTATATTGGTTGTGAGTTATGCTGAATTAAAACACTGCCTAGAGCAATCGTTTGAAGAGCTCCAGACAGCAGCAAATAAAAATGACGTAATATCTTAAGTATATGGGCTTTTGATATTCATATTTTCAACACCTTCGATGTTTAACGTTACAAAAAGCTTGAAACGTTAGAAAATAGGACTTAGGGAAATCTAAAAATGAGCGCACTGTTACTAATTCTTCATAAAAAATACGGGTTCGAATCAAGACTGTAAATTGCGTCGAATTCGTCCTAACCTGATCGATCTATCTTGGAGCGAATTTTTTCATAAAAATAGAATTCGTTTCAAAATGGATTGTTTTATCAGGTTATTTATAAAGTTCAAAATTACATTTTGTCCATTTTTAATTTCCTTCTATGTTCTAGTTTAGGGCTGATCTTATATCTTTAAGAAGCTAATATGTTTAAAGTAATTGGCAAAGGTTTTTGGGGAGGGAAAGACTGGAAATCAGTCTTCCAAAACTTGTGGTTTTTACGCACAAGGAGAAAAGTTTCTTAGAAATATTCCCCATCGTCTTCATTAAATCACGAAATGATCACATTTATAATTAGGGGTGAGTGAGTCTACATACGTTCCCAAGTGTATTTTTTCTAAAGATATATTTTTTGTATTAAAAATTTAACTATATATTTATCCTGCTTGAACAAATGTGAGTTTTGTCATTAGGCCAAGTTAAACTATGACAAAAACTACCGGTTATCTAGAAACATTAAAAAATTTCTTTGAATAAGAAATATATTCACTTTAGATAAACTTATTTTTTTAGTTTAAAAGTTTGTAAATATTATTTTTTAAAAAAATGAATAAAATATATATCGATGAGATTGAAAAAACATCAATTTTTGAAAATAATGTAAATTATTTTTTGTTAAATTTATTACTATTTATCATTGAAATATTATTTTTTCTTAAATGAGCAAAATGCCCAAAAATTATTTGTCTTTTTATCTAGTCATAGAATCTCATACTAATATTCTTATTGATCTGAGTTTTTTTATTACAGTTTATTCATATATCTACATCTATCTATCTGTACAAATAAAATATATTGTTAAGAATAGATTGATAGATAGATAATAGATATATTAAAAATATATTATTATTGTTCGGCCTAAAACTTAATATGCTATGACTAGATAAAAAAATAAATAAATTATTTTTTAAAAAAAATTCTGTAAATTTAAGATTGAAGTTTATATATATAAATGTATTATTTATATATTATATATATATATATGGATTTTTATTGTAATGCATATTTTTATCAACTTCTTTTATTTTTTCAAGTTAATCTTGAAATGTCGATTACATTCCCCCCAAAAAAAATATTTCGTAAAATGATTTTTTTTTTAAATCTTGCGATTTTAACTTAACAAGGTACTTTTAAATATTTCCACTTTATAGCCATATGTTTGTGATTTAATTAGATAGTCTGCAATTTAATATGGGCTTTACTATTTTCCTTAGTCCAATTTCAGATTCAATTAGGTTTCATTTCAAATTTCAAAACGAAAAAATAGCCCAAAGTTCAAACCAAAACAATCAAATTTCATAGCAGCAATTATATTTGAATGTGAATAAACGTATTATAGTTTGACACACCCTCCGATGATGAAAAGAGCAGTACTGTGATCTAATTTTGTATTTTCAAGGCAATAAAGTTTAACATTACAATCTTGTCTTTTTATTATTTGATTAAATCCTCTCATCCAATAATACAATATATTATCTTAGTGCACTAATAATCTATATTTCTTTTAATTTTAATATTTAGATCTAAATTAAATAGAAATATATATATATATTTATTGTATATTTATTATCCCCACACAGTTTATAAATTCTCATACATAATTTATGGTTAATTTTGATTCTTATTTCTTTGTATCACTAGTGTCAACATCAGGGATAGGGATTCCATCTAGTAAATATTTAAATTTTACAAAATATTAAGTAAAAATTATATTATCAATAAAATAAGAATAAAAATGTATTTCATTACAAAGTCTTGCGATCTAAAATCTTATTAATTCATCAACTAGTCAACAAAATTTTATCTAAAAAGCTAAAGTGATGTTAGCAATCAATTTTTAATGATCTTTATTTTGTTTCTGTAAAGTGAATTAAATAGGTATTTAAATTACCTCTATATATTTATTATTTTATGAACGATTTATAGGGTATTGTGCAAAGCTTATCTTTATTTTAAATTGAGGAGTAGGTATAAATGTCTTCTGAAATAGAACTATTTAAAGAAACTAAACTAAAGATTGAATAAAAATTTTATTAATGTTCAATTCGTTAATTCAGTCCACGTATGTGTTAAAGCTAAAAAACGACTATCAAACTATTCACAAAGATGGGGTAAAAGCCTAATCTATTTGAATCATAGATTAATGAATGACAGGTAAGTAATTTAATTTTTTGTTAGAACATCGCTTAAATATTTTTGTCAAATGTAAATTAATAATTTATTTTGCTTCACTCCTGAGATGGGTAACCCTTCAATGTAAATGCCCGAATGCATTGGCTGCAATAAAGATATTTGAAAGATTTAAAATACACGAGAACTGCTCAAATATAAACTCATTATTCCAGAAACGATTAACGATACATTTTTTGAAATAAGTTTAATAGTAATAAATCATGTAACTTTTTAGCACTTATCTGCATTTGAATCCAATGTTTTCTCTATGCATTGTTTATAAATTAAAAGTTTTTATATATCTATCTATTTTTCAGTATCTTTCTCAATATTTTTCTATAAAACCAATAAAATTTTATTTATTTTACTTATTTTTATTTCGAATTTAAAAATAGTTTAAATCTTTTAAATATTATATGTCGATAAAAATATTTAATTCAGGTTATTTTAATTGACATTAGATATCTTTGATATAATATCATTTTCTTAAATTATCAGTAACAAAGTACACAAATACGTTGCTGCAACACAATCATGGATCATTGATGATGAAATATTATGAAGGAAATCATTTCTTATTATATTTTGTTTTGATGCCTTTTCATAGATTTGGGTGAAATGAAAAAGACTAAGAAAAAAAATATTTTATTTTTTATATTTATTTATTTTATTGACGGCAAACATGTAAGAATTTTATCTATAGATTCTCGCTTATTAGAAATTGCGTGATGAAAAATCACCTTTGATACCTTTAAGCATTACATAATCTTCAAGCTGTGGAAGTAGGAGTTTCTATTACTCAACGAAATGAAACCTGATAGTTTGGCAACTGATAAATGATGAGGGTTTGTACCCACTACACTATATTGAGGTTGGGCTATTTCTAAAAATGACAAAAAAACGTTCTGTTTATTTTATGTTATGTGATCTTGATTATTTTTTCTTTGAAATAATTATGTAGATTTGTATATTATTGTAAATAATTGTAATGTTTTATACAATATATGTCATTTATCAAATGCATTGGAATTAAAATATAAATTATTTTTTCATTTCATTAAAGAATTATTTCATTTTGTGTTTTATGTATAATCTCATTTATATATATAATAATACAAGATTTCAACCAGCTTTAACTATTGTCGGTAGATTTAAAATATTATTTTAGGGAGTATGTCAGCTGTAAAGATGGATAACAGTGCAATCATACTTAGGAACTAAAATTTAACGAGTTCAGACTACTTATTTTCTTTGAATCTAAATCCGTTTATAGGTAAGTAAAGAATCCGTCACCAAAAAAAAATGATCATATAAGTATTTAAAATTTATTGAACCAGACCATCGCATAGCCAAATGAAATAAATGTTGGTTCACATATGTTGACATTATCAGCCATTTTGGATTAGTAGTTTGTTTTAGACAACTGATAAAGTTAGTAACGGTTTTGTGTTTTCTCTTCGATTTTTTACTTAAAAAAAAGGGATCACAGAATCTGTATTAAATTTTGCGTTAAAAATAGAATAAAGTGCTCCAACGCAATTAAAATGTTTACTGTGTCATTCGATGAGTCTACTTTGTCTCAAAAAAATGTTTATAAGTGGTACAAGTGCATTAAAAAAGCATTCTAACCAAGTTAGATCAAATGTGAAGGTTTTGCTCACTGTTTTCTTCGATTCCGACTTTATCTCATCAATTGTGACAAACGCTTTCCTTTCATTGGTCTCTTCAGTTTTGAGAATAGGAATGTTCAAAAGACTAGTCTAGAAAAGGTTTGACCTTTTTTTTACCGACCGACGATAGTAAGGGAGGTATTGTTTACACACCAAATTTCACATATCTCCACGAATCATGCATTTTCTTAACAAAAAAAAGTATTTTTAGCATGATGTCTGTCCGTCCGTCCGTATAGATGTGTACAGCTTGAAGGGCTCAACGGATTTTGATGAAATTTGGTATATTTACTTAATGCATCAGTATGATGAATTGATCAACTTTTGGTGCAAATCCGGAAACCGAAAGTGGTAGTATTAGCGATCGACGATAGGAAGGGAAGGGTTATTTTCACACCAAATTTCACATGAGGAGATTTTTTACATATCACCACGAATCATGCACTTTGTATTGGTTTTATTCTCGAGAAAAATCATTTTTATTATTTTTTTCTTAATTTAAAATTATATGACGTCATCCAGCCATTCATGACGTCACAGCCTGGTCTTACATATATTATATTATAAATAAAATAAAATTAAAAATATTTATGTTCTATCCATATCTGTGTTTCATTACATTAATAGATATATTAAAATTATTTGAAATTGTTTCTGTAGCTGGAAATTAATTTACTTCAAACCGTCGGTCGATTCTGGCCTGGTCACAGGTCAACTTATTTAATTTAATTTTCTATTTTACATCTCCTAGTACGTATGATTCAAATTGTCTTGAAGATGCGGGAATTAATTGTCAGAAAATTTCGAAATTCGAAATGGGTTAAAACAAGGAGACGCTCTATCACCAATTTTATAAAATTGGCCACCTTATAAAAAAGGTGTAAATATTGCTAGTTCACATACATTAATGATCATCTTGGTAGTAAAATTTCGAATGTGTTCGTGTTTTTATTAATATAGTATTCTGATTATCATATTCTATATAACTATAATTATATTAAATTGTCAATGAATTTAAAAGAAACAGGAGTTTTATAATCTTCAATTTTATTTAATTAAATTTTAATATTTATATTTTTATATATAAACTTAGATATAATATTTTAATCATAAATTAATTAAGACTTCCCATTTTATATATTCAGTTAATATATGAATCTATGTTCTACGATTATTTCTTTGCTTTTATTAAGGTTATTATTTGAATATTTTCTTCTTAATTATTATGTTATTGAGATTATTAATTATTAACACATAATCTTATATATTAAATTTATTTCCTATTATACAATATGGCTATTTTCTTTTAAAAATTTACATTTATTAGAATTAAAAAACTTTAAACCTCCGGAAAAAATAATATAATTTTAACTTTTTTTATTATCATCATCACTAATATGATTAAATATTGATATTTTTCAATATATGTTCTTCTAGGAACTGCATTTTAGAAAATGTGTGTTTATGTTCAAATTATTATGCTTTAGCTTACAGGTAGGTAAATTAATTTGAATTGTAATTCAGGTGAGGATCGTTGACGTTGGATTCCGTCGATAGAGGCGCACAGTGTAGATCATCCTCAATCAAGCTGTCGGTAGACGCCCGTTTAATCAACGGTTAACGCCCGCCCATGTTATCCTATATAAATATTATTATAAATTTCTTTTGTTTTATTCTCTAGGATAAAATCAAGTTAGTATAATAACATATAATAATTCATTTATATTTTTTTAAATTTTATTCATGTTTCTCAATTAACCATAAATGTTTATTTTTATGAAATTGAAATAATGTCACCACGCCCAATTTTATACTCATACAATTCATTTTCATGTTTCCAGTTGGATCCATGCCGATTTTTAATATACCATGTCTTACCATGATGGGCCATTAAATATTCGACCTTTAGGAGTAGACATATTTGAATTTACAGCTCCTACACCACCAACCACAACAGAGTCTTCTGCTCTATATGAAAAAGAAATTGGTGACTTCACACCATTTTATGTCACTATAACTATCTGTACTATTTTAGGTGGATTCTTATTTATTTTAAATATACTTTTTGGCTGTTGTTCATCTTATAAAGAATATTGGCAGGACGGAAATACTGGTGATTATTATTTTAATATTTCATAAAATTGACACATAATCTTGGGTATAGGTCATAACATAATTTATAAAGGAAATAGTCAATTATTATCAGTTTTATATAAAACACATATTTTTGTATATATAAAACACACACTATTTCATTCTTTTGTTAGTTGACTTAAACAATAAAAGAATGTCAAATATTTTTTATTTACAAATTCTTCATATAATAATATAAACTAAAATGATAAACATTATATTTTATTATTCTTTTGATATTATTTAATATTAATATTTTGTTAGAATTATCAAAAACTTAACAATTTATTCATTCAAATAAATAATAATTAAAATGACATATATAATACTAAGGTCATCATCAATTTAATAGGATCCTTCTTAATATAAACTTTCTAAATAATCCTATATAACTACGCTTTTTTAACATTTCTTTCCCTAAATTAATAAAATTTGTATTATTTTTTTTAGGATAATTAAATTAATTTTATTTTTTTTTCATTATAATGAAAGAGATCAAAACATCCTTAAATAATAAATTTTAATTAATAAGATATTTTTTTGATTAAAAATTGAAATATCTATTTCTATAATATTTTCTGATTTTTGTGAAAATTGAGCAATATTTATTTTTTTATCTTGCCTACTCACATTTTTCTTTAAAATAAGATTAATTTTTTTTGTAAAAATGTTACTTTTAAATTAATGTTATTTAGTTTAATAAATAATAAATATAATTTTTTTACAAAATTTAAAATTTATATTTATAGTTTTTATATGTTTAATTATAAATCACAAAGATTTGTAATATTGAAATTCTCCATTTTTTTTAGGAAATCGTTGGATTAATTCTATTTGGACAAAAACCCCACACAAGCAACCTCCATTGGACACAACTGAACTTGAAGAGTGTTTTGTAATTCCCCAACAAGTATACGATACAGGAAATATTCCTGAAGGATATTTGGAGCTTCAACCTCATAAAAGAGAAAGCGATCTTTAGCAAAATGTCTTTGCACGTATTTTGGCCTGCAACTGCATGCCTTACTATGGTCGTTTTGGGAGTAATTCTTCTTATATTAAAGCATGGCCCCAAGCTTTGCAAAACTCGACATGTTACTCTCACCAACGATTCTGATTGGGAGGACAAAGCATATGAACAAAAAGTTTCATATGCCTAATTAAACTTTTATATTATTTTTATACTTTTAAGTTAATTATATTTTATCATATAAAATGTAATATCTATGATTTTACTGGTTTTTATAATGTATAATTTTAAATTGCAAATACTCTTTTTTTATATGTAATAAATTCATTCATTTCTTAATCATAATATTCAAAACAGTTCATTTTATAAAATTATTTATTTTATATTTTACTATTGATTTTATTCGAGATTTTTCTTTTTTAAAAATTTTACATATTGAAAAAAATATTAAATGCTTCATTTAAAATAAATTATAAATAATATAATATTAATTTAGTTTTTTAATTATTGATTGATATTGGCTTATATATATTATGTAAAATATACCATTAAGAAATGGAAATGGGTTTATTAAATGTTTAAATTATTATATTTAGATAAGCTATTTCTACAATCATCAATTTTTATATTAATTAAAAGTAAATAAACTGAAAAGTTAAATTTAAAAAAATACCAAATACACATGAAATCAAAATAAATTTTATTTAAATTTGACTTTTAAAAATTTTATCTTTAGAATCTCGATAGGATATTTGTTAATCTCATATGGTCAATAAAATTATTTATTGTACCAAACTTGCCATTTAAACTCAAATCTTATTGATAAAACCGTCCACTATTAATCTGATAAATTAAAAAATATTTCCTGTAACTTCATAAACTCATTCCTTATTTATTCAATTTTTAATTTTATTTTTCTAAATCAGATTTAAATATTAATGAATATATATTTAAACTATTTTATCTGTATTATTTTCTCCTCATATTTTGATTTTCCATTTTTTTTCTTTGTTTATATTTTCTTTGCTATTGCTGAATAGTTGAAATTACTAAATCCGTCCATTTTATATTTTTAAAAATATTTAAAACAAAATAGATTTTTTTTATATAATATATGAATATGTAATTTTTTAATGTATTTTTATTATATTTATAGAATTTTGTTATATATTTTCATGTTCTATGTTCTTATACAAATGAATAAATAACTAGTTCTCTAGAAAAATGCTCGCTTTATTTTCAATTTTCACCTATCAAGTTTTTAATTGATATTTATTATTAAATAAAGTTAATTTTTCTCAAACACATTTCTATAAGATACTTTTTGGCCGGTTAATCATGATTTTGAAAATATAATTTGATTTTTCATCAGGAAAAAATTTAAATAGTAACAATCTCAAGATTAAAATCCTCACAAACAAATTTCAAAACTTTTAATATTCAAACTTGTATTTTTAAAATTAGTCTCATATATTAAAATTAAGATAACCCCTCCTGGCGTCATTACTTCAAAGCACTACTAGCTTTCAACAGCTGATCTACAAATCAAGGTCAAACCACACTTTATATTTCCATGCTGAGCGATTAACACACGCAAGCAGAATACTCACTCAACTCTATGCTCATCCGTATATATATTATCATATATAATAAATATTCTTATATTTAAACAGACAATATATCTTTTATTAACAAAACCTCTAGATCCTTCAAAACTAAATTTAAAACTTATTTTTTTTTTATTTTGTTTATCCTAATAGATTCACTAATAAAAATTATATTATATTTTTTAATGCATTTCTAATTTGTTTAAATAAAAGTATATTTATTTTTATAAGACTTCTTATTAAATATTTTATATTTTAATTAAAGACTATTTCTATCTCCATATCAATACACTAAAATAAAGAAAAATTTATTCCAAAAAATAATTTTCAGATAGGTATGTAAAATATATTTAAAAAATAACTAAAACACCTTTTTGGATATTTGTTTAGTTTTATATAAAGAAATATATGAAATATTGGAAATATAATTAATTTTTTCCCATCAATTCTTTGGATAATAATTGTTTCATACAATCTCAATATTAATAATTGAATGTTTATTTGTAACATTTGACAGTAAAGTTTGTTTTCCTTGAGTCTTTCAACTCTAGGAAAGTGATTCTTATGTTTTATGGATGGGCTAAATGCTGGTAAACAATTTAAAATTTAAAATAAACCCTTCAGTGTATACACGTCGAATACCACTGATTCAGAACAACAATCATTTGAATTCATTCACCTTATTTTAAAAATAAAATAAAAATGAAATCAATCATTGGTTTATTATATAGCGAGAGTAGAATAAATATGAAAAATTTTAATTAAAAATTAAATAATTCTATAATAATTTAATTATTTATTAACATTATTTAATTCATTTTAAGAATATAATTATCTTTCACTCTAAGATTTATATCCAATTTTTTATCAATTTAAATTCAGTATTTATTCGTATATATATATATATATATACCTTGGAAATCAATAAATTAAAAATAATTCAAGATGTTAGTTAAATCCAAATTAATATACAGTTAAAAAAAATTATTCTTATTATTGCAACTCCAAATTTTGTGAAGATTAGATATTTTTCCAGGAATAAATAAAAGAAACCAACAGTAAGAGAAACTTAATATGAAGGTAGAAACATCATGCTAATTTAAAAGATTTCTTACAAATTATAGTGAAATTGAGAAATTTGTGTGAATTTTTAATAACTTTTTTAATGTAATACAAAAAATACATAAACATATGATAGATTATTGTTATTAAAAATAAAAAACAATTTAAATAAGATTGATATTTTCTCCTAATTAATTCTCATTTATAATATTATACAATCCTCTCTTCCAAGAAATTAGTTGTTTGGGTGGTGGGGAGCCTTATCTGAAGTTTGGCTCCACGCTGGAAAAAATAAGATTGGTGGGGAGAGTGAGAATGGGTAATCCGGACAACTTGAGGTTGTCACTTGGGAGTGCCTGGTGCCATCTGAGGGGGGAGGATCTCTGCCCTCTCTGTAACTTTGGAGAACGGGATGATTTGTTTCATTTCTTTTTCAGATGCCCAATGTTCCACGGAATCCGAGAGGGACTCCTAAAGGGAAGGGACACATATAGAAATTTATTGGCCTTACAAGAAAGGGAGGATGTTGACAGGGTCTTCAACTTCACGGCTTCTGCTATCAAAATAAGAAACCTACAACAATAATGATGTATAATTGATGTATCAAAAATGTATCCCGAGGCATGGCCTCCATTTGATAAGCCTTAAGGCAACGAATGTATATAGGAAATAATAAATAAATAATAATAATAAATAATAAATTTATAATATTATTATGATTATTTAGAAATATAACAAATATATTTCTGAATATTAAATAATGTACACAAATACCTATAAAAATTTGTTTTTTATTTTAAAGGGTTGTCAACAGTTTCAATTTAATAAATTATTGTAATATTTTAAAATTATCGGAATTATATTAATTTAATATATATATACAGATTCAATATATTATTCCCTACTATTTATCAAAAATATATTAACTCGGTTATATTGCCATATTATCTCTTTCATATAATGACTATATGTCCATTCTATCCTGATTCATTAAAATTTCCCTTCGATTCCAAGTGAAATTATGAACTGGAGAGTATTTGGTCTGAACAAAACTTGCCCTCCCCCAAATCGAAGCACATACCTTCTAGAAAATTTCTGATCCCAAGGAGAAAGTGATCCCTTCAATTCTCCCGCCTTTCTCTTCAATTAGTTGCGAATGAAGAGAAGAGAAAAAGATTTCAAGATATTATCAATATAATTATAAAACTAAATTAAATATTATTTTTAAAATAAAAAGAAAATCAAGAATGTTACAAAGTTAATAAATAATAATAATAATTTATTATTATTTTTATAAGAAATTAACTTAAATAAAAGTCAAAAAATATTTATTTATTATTTTTAAAAAATATGATAATTTAATTATTTAAAAAAAAAATTAAAATTATTTCTAAACCAAGAGATTCATAAATTTCTCGTCATTAATATAATGAGTGAAGTCATTATAAATTACAATTTTAGTCTTTCACCACCTTGCAGACTTTATTATTCATTTTTTTCTCCCACCATCTCTCGATACACTCCCACCATCCCTCGAATCTCTTCCACCATACCTCGCTCCCACCATCCCTCTATTCTCTCCCACCATACCTCTCTCCCTTCATCCCTCGACACACTCAGAGGGGGGACACGCAATGTTATTTTTTTGAAGCAGCGTTTAGCGCTGCTGCTTCAAAGCGTCTCTTAAATGAACTAATTGAGATAAAAAAACCGGCCTGGCACCTGGCACCATTTTTAAAATCCATTTTGAATTATTTGAATGAGGGGAGCGCGGGAGGAATGAAAAAATTATGAAATTTTTTAGTTAAGTGAAAAATTATTTATTTAGAGGTAAAACTGACATTTCAGAAATAATTTTTTTTTTTCAGAAAATTGCTGAAATGTTGGTCTTATCCCCAAATAAATAATTTTTCACTTAACTGAAAAATTTCATAATTTGCATGTCTAGAAGAAAAGAATAATGTTGTATGTGACATATTTATTTGAAAATAGATTATTACAAAATATCATTAACAATAATGTTGTGTATCTCATTTGTAAACAAATCTTTTATACATATTTTTCTTAAAACATATTATATTAAATTTCTCACTTAAATAAAAATTACACAATTTTTCAATTATAGAATTATATAAATTGCACATCTAAAATGAAAAGAATAATGTTCTATGTAACCTATTTATTTAATAAATAGATTATTATTGAGACATGTTTTTAAACAAATTTAAAAAAAATTTATAAAATTTATACAACTGAGGTGTATATTCCTGTTTTCCCAACCTTGGATATTCCATTATTAAATATCACAAAACCTACCATCTTGATTTATATTCAAGGGTATCCTTCCATGAATTAATTTCTTCTTTTCAGGTGTGTAGAAATCATAATCATTAAAATGAAGTTTGCATACACGATATTTTAGCAGACTATTATACTTATTATTATTATTATTATACTCGTTTACAATTGTTTCAAATTCATATTTTTCTTTAAACATATTATATTAAATTTCTCACTTAAATAAAAATTACACAATTTTTAGGTTAGACAATCAGATGTTTACATGTTTACGACACTTTCACAATATTTAAAATGATTCAAATGGATTTAATGAATTTAAAAAAGAGCCTGGCGCGCCATCTGAGGGTTGTTTTCTGAACAACTTTCGGATTTGAATTATTGCCAGCAGCGCCTCTGATATCTCTTAAATGCGTAACACATTTTCTAAGTCGGCCATCTACGTGTAGGGGGGTTGGACACACTCCCACCATCCCTCGATACACTCCCACCATACCTCTCTCCCTTCATCCCTCGAATCTCTCCCACCATAACTCTCTCCCTTTATCCCTCTCTCCCACCATTTCTAGATACACTCCCACCAAACCTCACTGCCTTCATCCCTCTCTCACACCATCCCTGGATACACACTCACCATCCCTCGATACACTCCCACCATCCCTCGATACACTCCAACCATACCTCTCTCCCTTCATCCCTCTCTCCCACCATCCCTCGATACACTCCCACAATACCTCTCTCCCACCATCTCTCGATACACTCCCACCATCCCTCGAATCTCTTCCACCATACCTCGCTCCCACCATCACTCTATTCTCTCTCACCATACCTCTCTCCCTTCATCCCTCGATTCTCTCCCACCATAACTCTCTCCCTTTATCCCTCTCTCCCACCATTTGTAGATACACTCCCACAATACCTCTCTCCCACCATCCCTCGATACACTCTCACCATACCTCTCTCCCACCAACTCTCGATATTCTCCCACCATAACTCTCTCCCTTTATCCATCTCTCCCACCATTTGTAGATACACTCCCACCATACCTCTCTCCCTTCATCCCTCGACACACTCCCACCATCCCTCGATACACTCCCACAATACTTCTCTCTTTTAATACCTCTCTCCCACCATGGATACACACTCACCATCCCTCGATACACTCTCACCATCCCTCGATAAACTCCAACCATACCTCTCTCCTTTTATCCCTCTCTCCCACCATTTGTAGATACACTCCCACCATACCTCTCTCCCTTCATCCCTCGATTCTCTCCCACCATAACTCTCTCCCTTTATCCCTCTCTCCCACCATTTAAAGATACACTCTCACCATACCTCTCTCCCTTCATCCCTCGACACACTCCCACCATCCCTCGATACACTCCCACCATACCTCTCTCCCTTCATCCCTCGACACACTCCCACCATCCCTCGATTCTCTCCCACCATAACTCCCTCCCTTTATTCCTCTCTCCCACCATTTGTAGATACACTCCCACCATACCTCTCTCCCTTCATCCCTCGACACACTCCCACCATACCTCGATACACTCCCACAATACTTCTCTCTTTTAATACCTCTCTCCCACCATGGATACACACTCACCATCCCTCGATACACTCTCACCATCCCTCGATACACTCTCACCATCCCTCGATAAACTCCAACCATACCTCTCTCCTTTTATCCCTCTCTCCCACCATTTAAAGATACACTCTCACCATACCTCTCTCCCTTCATCCATCGATTCTCTCCCACCATAACTCTCTCCCTTTATCCCTCTCTCCCACCATTTGTAGATACACTCCCACCATACCTCTCTCCCTTCATCCCTCGATTCTCTCCCACCATAACTCTCTCCCTTTATCCCTCTCTCCCACCATTTAAAGATACACTCTCACCATACCTCTCTCCCTTCATCCCTCGATTCTCTCCCGCCATAACTCTCTCCCTCTATCCCTCTCTCCCACCATTTTTACATACACTCCCACTATACCTCTCTCCCTTCATCCCTCGATTCTCTCCCACCATAACATCCTCCCTTTATTCCTCTCTCCCACCATTTGTAGATACACTCTCTGCCTTTATCCCTCTCTCCCACCATTTGTAGATACACTCCCACCATACCTCTCTCCCTTCATCCCTCGATTCTCTCCCACCATAACTCTCTCCCTTTATCCCTCTCTCCCACCATTTAAAAATACACTCTCACCATACCTCTCTCCATTCATCCCTCGATTCTCTCCCACCATAACTCCCTCCCTTTATTCCTCTCTCCCACCATTTGTAGATACACTCTCTCCCTTTATCCCTCTCTCCCACCATTTGTAGATACACTCCCACCATACCTCTCTCCCTTCATCCCTCGATTCTCTCCCACCATAACTCCCTCCCTTTATTCTTCTCTCCCACCTTTTGTAGATACACTCTCTCCCTTTATCCCTCTCTCCCACCATTTGTAGATACACTCTCACCATACCTCTCTCCCTTCATCCCTCGATTCTCTCCCACCATAACTCCCTCCCTTTATTCCTCTCTCCCACCAATTGTAGATACACTCTCTCCCTTTATTCCTCTCTCCCACCATTTGTAGATACACTCTCTCCCTTTATCCCTCTCTCCCACCATTTGTAGATACACTCCCACCATACCTCTCTCCCTTCATTCCTCGATTCTCTCCCACCATAACTCTCTCCCTTTATCCCTCTCTCCCACCATTTAAAGATACACTCTCACCATACCTCTCTCCCTTCATCCCTCGATTCTCTCCCACCATAACTCTCTCCCTTTATTCCTCTCTCCCACCATTTAAAGATACACTCCCACCATACCTCTCTCCCTTCATCCCTCGATTCTCTCCCACCATAACTCTCTCCTTTTATCCCTCCCTCCCACCATTTGTAGATACACTCCCACCATACCTCTCTCCCTTCATCCCTCGATTCTCTCCCACCATAACTCTCTCCCTTTATCCCTCGATTCTCTCCCACCATAACTCTCTCCTTTTATCCCTCCCTCCCACCATTTGTAGATACACTCCCACCATACCTCTCTCCCTTCATTCCTCGATTCTCTCCCACCATAACTCTCTCCCATTATCCCTTTCTCCCACCATTTTTACATACACTCCCACCATACCTCTCTCCCTTCATCCCTCGATTCTCTCCCACCATAACTCTCTCCCTTTATTCCTCTCTCCCACCATTTTTAGATACACTCTCTCCCTTTATCCCTCTCTCCCACCATTTGTAGATACACTCCCACCATATCTCTCTCCCTTCATCCCTCGATTCTCTCCTACCATAACTCCCTCCCTTTATCCCTCTCTCCCACCATTTGTAGATACACTCCCACCATACCTCTCTCCCTTCATTCCTCGATTCTCTCCCACCATAACTCTCTCCCTTTATCCCTCTCTCCCACCATTTAAAGATACACTCTCACCATACCTCTCTCCCTTCATCCCTCGATTCTCTCCCACCATAACTCTCTCCCTTTATTCCTCTCTCCCACCATTTAAAGATACACTCCCACCATACCTCTCTCCCTTCATCCCTCGATTCTCTCCCACCATAACTCTCTCCTTTTATCCCTCCCTCCCACCATTTGTAGATACACTCCCACCATACCTCTCTCCCTTTATCCCTCGATTCTCTCCCTCCATAATTCTCTCCCTTTATCCCTCGATTCTCTCCCACCATAACTCTCTCCTTTTATCCCTCCCTCCCACCATTTGTAGATACACTCCCACCATACCTCTCTCCCTTCATTCCTCGATTCTCTCCCACCATAACTCTCTCCCTTTATCCCTTTCTCCCACCATTTTTACATAGGGAGAGAGTTATGGTGGGAGAGAATCGAGGGATGAAGGGAGAGAGGTAAGGTGAGAGTGTATCTACAAATGGTGGGAGAGAGGGATAAAGGGAGAGAGTGTATGTACAAATGGTGGGAGAGAGGAATAAAGGGAGGGAGTTATGGTGGGAGAGAATCGAGGGATGAAGGGAGAGAGGTATGGTGAGAGTGTATTTTTAAATGGTGGGAGAGAGGGATAAAGGGAGAGAGTTATGGTGGGAGAGAATCGAGGAATGAAGGGAGAGAGGTATGGTGGGAGTGTATCTACAAATGGTGGGAGAGAGGAATAAAGGGAGGGAGTTATGGTGGGAGAGAATCGAGGGATGAAGGGAGTGAGGTATGGTGAGAGTGTATCTACAAATGGTGGGAGAGAAGAATAAAGGGAGGGAGTTATGGTGGGAGAGAATCGAGGGATGAAGGGAGAGAGGTATGGTGGGAGTGTATCTACAAATGGTGGGAGAGAGGGATAAAAGGAGAGAGTGTATCTACAAATGGTGGGAGAGACGAATAAAGGGAGGGAGTTATGGTGGGAGAGAATCGAGGGATGAAGGGAGAGAGGTAAGGTGAGAGTGTATCTACAAATGGTGGGAGAGAGGGATAAAGGGAGAGAGTGTATCTACAAATGGTGGGAGAGAGGAATAAAGGGAGGGAGTTATGGTGGGAGAGAATCGAGGGATGAAGGGAGAGAGGTATGGTGAGAGTTTATTTTTAAATGGTGGGAGAGAGGGATAAAGGGAGAGAGTGTATCTACAAATGGTGGGAGAGAAGAATAAAGGGAGGGAGTTATAAAGGGAGAGAATCGAGGGATGAAGGGAGAGAGGTATGGTAGGAGTGTATCTACAAATGGTGGGAGAGAGGGATAAAGGGAGAGAGTGTATCTACAAATGGTGGGAGAGAGGAATAAAGGGAGGGAGTTATGGTGGGAGAGAGTCGAGGGATGAAGGGAGAGAGGTATGGTGGGAGTGTATCTACAAATGGTGGGAGAGAGGGATAAAGGGAGAGAGTGTATCTACAAATGGTGGGAGAGAGGAATAAAGAGAGGGAGTTATGGTGGGAGAGAATCGAGGGATGAAGGGAGAGAGGTATGGTGGGAGTGTATCTACAAATGGTGGGAGAGAGGGATAAAGGGAGAGAGTGTATCTACAAATGGTGGGAGAGAGGAATAAAGGGAGGGAGTTATGGTGGGAGAGAATCGAGGGATGAAGGGAGAGACGTATGGTGGGAGTGTATCTTTAAATGGTGGGAGAGAGGAATAAAGGGAGGGAGTGTATCGAGGGATGAAGGGAGAGAGGTATGGTGAGAGTGTATCTACAAATGGTGGGAGAGAGGGATAAAGGGAAAGAGTGTATCTACAAATGGTGGGAGAGAGGGATAAAGGGAGAGAGTGTATCTACAAATGGTGGGAGAGAGGAATAAAGGGAGGGAGTTATGGTGGGAGAGAATCGAGGGATG
Source organism: Labia minor (assembly GCA_963082975.1). Classification (NCBI taxonomy): domain Eukaryota; kingdom Metazoa; phylum Arthropoda; class Insecta; order Dermaptera; family Spongiphoridae; genus Labia; species Labia minor. Next base: position 29,102,259 of record OY720349.1, read on the forward strand.
AAGGGAGTGAGGTATGGTGAGAGTGTATCTACAAATGGTGGGAGAGAGGGATAAAGGGAAAGAGTGTATCTACAAATGGTGGGAGAGAAGAATAAAGGGAGGGAGTTATGGTGGGAGAGAATCGAGGGATGAAGGGAGAGAGGTATGGTGGGAGTGTATCTACAAATGGTGGGAGAGAGGGATAAAGGGAGAGAGTGTATCTACAAATGGTGGGAGAGAGGAATAAAGGGAGGGAGTTATGGTGAGAGAGAATCGAGGGATGAAGGGAGAGAGGTATGGTGGGAGTGTATCTACAAATGGTGGGAGAGAGGGATAAAGGGAGAGAGTGTATCTACAAATGGTGGGAGAGAGGAATAAAGGGAGGGAGTTATGGTGGGAGAGAATCGAGGGATGAAGGGAGAGAGGTATGGTGAGAGTGTATCTTTAAATCGTGGGAGAGAGGGATAAAGGGAGAGATTGTATCTACAAATGGTGGGAGAGAGGAATAAAGGGAGGGAGTTATGGTGGGAGAGAATCGAGGGATGAAGGGAGAGAGGTATGGTGGGAGTGTATCTTTAAATGGTGGGAGAGAGGAATAAAGGGAGGGAGTGTATCGAGGGATGAAGGGAGAGAGGTATGGTGAGAGTGTATCTTTAAATGGTGGGAGAGAGGGATAAAGGGAGAGAGTGTATCTACAAATGGTGGGAGAGAGCAATAAAGGGAGGGAGTTATGGTGAGAGAGAATCGAGGGATGAAGGGAGAGAGGTATGGTGAGAGTGTATCTTTAAATGGTGGGAGAGAGGGATAAAGGGAGAGAGTGTATCTACAAATGGTGGGAGAGAGGGATAAAGGGAGAGAGTGTATCTACAAATGGTGGGAGAGAGGAATAAAGGGAGGGAGTTATGGTGGGAGAGAATCGAGGGATGAAGGGAGAGAGGTATGGTGAGAGTGTATCTTTAAATGGTGGGAGAGAGGGATAAAGGGAGAGAGTGTATTTTTAAATGGTGGGAGAGAGGGATAAAGGGAGAAAGTGTATCTACAAATGGTGGAGAGAGGAATAAAGGGAGGGAGTTATGGTGGGAGAGAATCGAGGGATGAAGGGAGAGAGGTATGGTGAGAGTGTATCTTTAAATGGTGGGAGAGAGGGATAAAGGGAGAGAGTGTATCTACAAATGGTGGGAGAGAGGAATAAAGGGAGGGAGTTATGGTGGGAGAGACTCGAGGGATGAAGGGAGAGAGGTATGGTGGGAGTGTATCTACAAATGGTGGGAGAGAGGGATAAAGGGAGAAAGTGTATCTACAAATGGTGGGAGAGAGGAATAAAGGGAGGGAGTTATGGTGGGAGAGAATCGAGGGATGAAGGGAGAGAGGTATGGTGAGAGTGTATCTTTAAATGGTGGGAGAGAGGGATAAAGGGAGAGAGTGTATCTACAAATGGTGGGAGAGAGGAATAAAGGGAGGGAGTTATGGTGGGAGAGAATCGAGGGATGAAGGGAGAGAGGTATGGTGAGAGTGTATCTTTAAATGGTGGGAGAGAGGGATAAAGGGAGAGAGTGTATCTACAAATGGTGGGAGAGAGGAATAAAGGGAGGGAGTTATGGTGGGAGAGAATCGAGGGATCAAGGGAGTGAGGTATGGTGAGAGTGTATCTACAAATGGTGGGAGAGAGGGATAAAGGGAAAGAGTGTATCTACAAATGGTGGGAGAGAGGGATAAAGGGAGAGAGTGTATCTACAAATGGTGGGAGAGAGGAATAAAGGGAGGGAGTTATGGTGGGAGAGAATCGAGGGATGAAGGGAGTGAGGTATGGTGAGAGTGTATCTACAAATGGTGGGAGAGAGGAATAAAGGGAGGGAGTTATGGTGGGAGAGAATCGAGGGATGAAGGGAGAGAGGTATGGTGGGAGTGTATCTACAAATGGTGGGAGAGAGGGATAAAGGGAGAGAGTGTATCTACAAATGGTGGGAGAGAGGAATAAAGGGAGCGAGTTATGGTGGGAGAGAATCGAGGGATGAAGGGAGAGAGGTAAGGTGAGAGTGTATCTACAAATGGTGGGAGAGAGGGATAAAGGGAGAGAGTGTATCTACAAATGGTGGGAGAGAAGAATAAAGGGAGGGAGTTATAAAGGGAGAGAATCGAGGGATGAAGGGAGAGAGGTATGGTAGGAGTGTATCTACAAATGGTGGGAGAGAGGGATAAAGGGAGAGAGTGTATCTACAAATGGTGGGAGAGAGGAATAAAGGGAGGGAGTTATGGTGGGAGACAGTCGAGGGATGAAGGGAGAGAGGTATGGTGGGAGTGTATCTACAAATGGTGGGAGAGAGGGATAAAGGGAGAGAGTGTATCTACAAATGGTGGGAGAGAGGAATAAAGGGAGGGAGTTATGGTGGGAGAGAATCGAGGGATGAAGGGAGAGACGTATGGTGGGAATGTATCTACAAATGGTGGGAGAGAGGGATAAAGGGAGAGAGTGTATCTACAAATGGTGGGAGAGAGGAATAAAGGGAGGGAGTTATGGTGGGAGAGAATCGAGGGATGAAGGGAGAGAGGTATGGTGGGAGTGTATCTACAAATGGTGGGAGAGAGGGATAAAGGGAGAGAGTGTATCTACAAATGGTGGGAGAGAGGAATAAAGGGAGGGAGTTATGGTGGGAGAGAATCGAGGGATGAAGGGAGAGAGGTATGGTGGGAGTGTATCTTTAAATGGTGGGAGAGAGGAATAAAGGGAGGGAGTGTATCGAGGGATGAAGGGATAGAGGTATGGTGAGAGTGTATCTTTAAATGGTGGGAGAGAGGGATAAAGGGAGAGAGTATCTACAAATGGTGGGAGAGAGGAATAAAGGGAGGGAGTTATGGTGGGAGAGAATCGAGGGATGAAGGGAGAGAGGTATGGTGAGAGTGTATCTTTAAATGGTGGGAGAGAGGGATAAAGGGAGAGAGTGTATCTACAAATGGTGGGAGAGAGGGATAAAGGGAGAGAGTGTATCTACAAATGGTGGGAGAGAGGAATAAAGGGAGGGAGTTATGGTGGGAGAGAATCGAGGGATGAAGGGAGAGAGGTATGGTGAGAGTGTATTTTTAAATGGTGGGAGAGAGGGATAAAGGGAGAGAGTGTATCTACAAATGGTGGGAGAGAGGAATAAAGGGAGGGAGTTATAGTGGGAGAGAATCGAGGCATGAAGGGAGAGAGGTATGGTGAGAGTGTATCTTTAAATGGTGGGAGAGGGATGAAGGGAGAGAGGTATGGTGAGAGTGTATCTACAAATGGTGGGAGAGAGGGATAAAGGGAGAGAGTGTATCTACAAATGGTGGGAGAGAGGAATAAAGGGAGGGAGTTATGGTGGGAGAGAATCGAGGGATGAAGGGAGAGAGGTATGGTGAGAGTGTATTTTTAAATGGTGGGAGAGAGGGATAAAGGGAGAGAGTGTATCTACAAATGGTGGGAGAGAGGAATAAAGGGAGGGAGTTATGGTGGGAGAGAATCGAGGGATGAAGGGAGAGAGGTATGGTGGGAGTGTATCAACAAATGGTGGGAGAGAGGGATAAAGGGAGAGAGTGTATCTACAAATGGTGGAGAGAGGAATAAAGGGAGGGAGTTATGGTGGGAGAGAATCGAGGGATGAAGGGAGAGAGGTATGGTGAGAGTGTATTTTTAAATGGTGGGAGAGAGGGATAAAGGGAGAGAGTGTATCTACAAATGGTGGGAGAGAGGAATAAAGGGGGGGAGTTATGGTGGGAGAGACTCGAGGGATGAAGGGAGAGAGGTATGGTGGGAGTGTATCTACAAATGGTGGGAGAGAGGGATAAAGGGAGAGAGTGTATCTACAAATGGTGGGAGAGAGGAATAAAGGGAGGGAGTTATGGTGGGAGAGAATCGAGGGATGAAGGGAGAGAGGTATGGTGGGAGTGTATCTACAAATGGTGGGAGAGAGGGATAAAGGGAGAGAGTGTATCTACAAATGGTGGGAGAGAGGAATAAAGGGAGGGAGTTATGGTGGGAGAGAATCGAGGGATGAAGGGAGAGAGGTATGGTGGGAGTGTATCTTTAAATGGTGGGAGAGAGGGATAAAGGGAGGGAGTTATGGTGGGAGAGAATCGAGGGATGAAGGGAGTGAGGTATGGTGAGAGTGTATCTACAAATGGTGGGAGAGAAGAATAAAGGGAGGGAGTTATGGTGGGAGAGAATCGAGGGATGAAGGGAGAGAGGTATGGTGGGAGTGTATCTACAAATGGTGGGAGAGAGGGATAAAGGGAGAGAGTGTATCTACAAATGGTGGGAGAGAGGAATAAAGGGAGGGAGTTATAGTGGGAGAGAATCGAGGCATGAAGGGAGAGAGGTATGGTGAGAGTGTATCTTTAAATGGTGGGAGAGGGATGAAGGGAGAGAGGTATGGTGAGAGTGTATCTACAAATGGTGGGAGAGGGATGAAGGGAGAGAGGTATGGTGAGAGTGTATCTACAAATGGTGGGAGAGAGGGATAAAGGGAGAGAGTGTATCTACAAATGGTGGGAGAGAGGGATAAAGGGAGAGAGTGTATCTACAAATGGTGGGAGAGAGGAATAAAGGGAGGGAGTTATGGTGGGAGAGAATCGAGGGATGAAGGGAGAGAGGTATGGTGAGAGTGTATTTTTAAATGGTGGGAGAGAGGGATAAAGGGAGAGAGTGTATCTACAAATGGTGGGAGAGAGGAATAAAGGGAGGGAGTTATAGTGGGAGAGAATCGAGGCATGAAGGGAGAGAGGTATGGTGAGAGTGTATCTTTAAATGGTGGGAGAGGGATGAAGGGAGAGAGGTATGGTGAGAGTGTATCTACAAATGGTGGGAGAGAGGGATAAAGGGAGAGAGTGTATCTACAAATGGTGGGAGAGAGGAATAAAGGGAGGGAGTTATGGTGGGAGAGAATCGAGGGATGAAGGGAGAGAGGTATGGTGAGAGTGTATTTTTAAATGGTGGGAGAGAGGGATAAAGGGAGAGAGTGTATCTACAAATGGTGGGAGAGAGGAATAAAGGGAGGGAGTTATGGTGGGAGAGAATCGAGGGATGAAGGGAGAGAGGTATGGTGGGAGTGTATCAACAAATGGTGGGAGAGAGGGATAAAGGGAGAGAGTGTATCTACAAATGGTGGAGAGAGGAATAAAGGGAGGGAGTTATGGTGGGAGAGAATCGAGGGATGAAGGGAGAGAGGTATGGTGAGAGTGTATTTTTAAATGGTGGGAGAGAGGGATAAAGGGAGAGAGTGTATCTACAAATGGTGGGAGAGAGGAATAAAGGGGGGGAGTTATGGTGGGAGAGACTCGAGGGATGAAGGGAGAGAGGTATGGTGGGAGTGTATCTACAAATGGTGGGAGAGAGGGATAAAGGGAGAGAGTGTATCTACAAATGGTGGGAGAGAGGAATAAAGGGAGGGAGTTATGGTGGGAGAGAATCGAGGGATGAAGGGAGAGAGGTATGGTGGGAGTGTATCTACAAATGGTGGGAGAGAGGGATAAAGGGAGAGAGTGTATCTACAAATGGTGGGAGAGAGGAATAAAGGGAGGGAGTTATGGTGGGAGAGAATCGAGGGATGAAGGGAGAGAGGTATGGTGGGAGTGTATCTTTAAATGGTGGGAGAGAGGGATAAAGGGAGGGAGTGTATCTACAAATGGTGGGAGAGAGGAATAAAGGGAGGGAGTTATGGTGGGAGAGAATCGAGGGATGAAGGGAGTGAGGTATGGTGAGAGTGTATCTACAAATGGTGGGAGAGAAGAATAAAGGGAGGGAGTTATGGTGGGAGAGAATCGAGGGATGAAGGGAGAGAGGTATGGTGGGAGTGTATCTACAAATGGTGGGAGAGAGGGATAAAGGGAGAGAGTGTATCTACAAATGGTGGGAGAGAGGAATAAAGGGAGGGAGTTATAGTGGGAGAGAATCGAGGCATGAAGGGAGAGAGGTATGGTGAGAGTGTATCTTTAAATGGTGGGAGAGGGATGAAGGGAGAGAGGTATGGTGAGAGTGTATCTACAAATGGTGGGAGAGGGATGAAGGGAGAGAGGTATGGTGAGAGTGTATCTACAAATGGTGGGAGAGAGGAATAAAGGGAGGGAGTTATGGTGGGAGAGAATCGAGGGATGAAGGGAGAGACGTATGGTGGGAATGTATCTACAAATGGTGGGAGAGAGGGATAAAGGGAGAGAGTGTATCTACAAATGGTGGGAGAGAGGAATAAAGGGAGGGAGTTATGGTGGGAGAGAATCGAGGGATGAAGGGAGAGAGGTATGGTGGGAGTGTATCTACAAATGGTGGGAGAGAGGGATAAAGGGAGAGAGTGTATCTACAAATGGTGGGAGAGAGGAATAAAGGGAGGGAGTTATGGTGGGAGAGAATCGAGGGATGAAGGGAGAGAGGTATGGTGGGAGTGTATCTTTAAATGGTGGGAGAGAGGAATAAAGGGAGGGAGTGTATCGAGGGATGAAGGGATAGAGGTATGGTGAGAGTGTATCTTTAAATGGTGGGAGAGAGGGATAAAGGGAGAGAGTATCTACAAATGGTGGGAGAGAGGAATAAAGGGAGGGAGTTATGGTGGGAGAGAATCGAGGGATGAAGGGAGAGAGGTATGGTGAGAGTGTATCTTTAAATGGTGGGAGAGAGGGATAAAGGGAGAGAGTGTATCTACAAATGGTGGGAGAGAGGGATAAAGGGAGAGAGTGTATCTACAAATGGTGGGAGAGAGGAATAAAGGGAGGGAGTTATGGTGGGAGAGAATCGAGGGATGAAGGGAGAGAGGTATGGTGAGAGTGTATTTTTAAATGGTGGGAGAGAGGGATAAAGGGAGAGAGTGTATCTACAAATGGTGGGAGAGAGGAATAAAGGGAGGGAGTTATAGTGGGAGAGAATCGAGGCATGAAGGGAGAGAGGTATGGTGAGAGTGTATCTTTAAATGGTGGGAGAGGGATGAAGGGAGAGAGGTATGGTGAGAGTGTATCTACAAATGGTGGGAGAGAGGGATAAAGGGAGAGAGTGTATCTACAAATGGTGGGAGAGAGGAATAAAGGGAGGGAGTTATGGTGGGAGAGAATCGAGGGATGAAGGGAGAGAGGTATGGTGAGAGTGTATTTTTAAATGGTGGGAGAGAGGGATAAAGGGAGAGAGTGTATCTACAAATGGTGGGAGAGAGGAATAAAGGGAGGGAGTTATGGTGGGAGAGAATCGAGGGATGAAGGGAGAGAGGTATGGTGGGAGTGTATCAACAAATGGTGGGAGAGAAGAATAAAGGGAGGGAGTTATGGTGGGAGAGAATCGAGGGATGAAGGGAGAGAGGTATGGTGAGAGTGTATCTTTAAATGGTGGGAGAGAGGGATAAAGGGAGAGAGTGTATCTACAAATGGTGGGAGAGAGGAATAAAGGGAGAGAGTGTATCTACAAATGGTGGGAGAGAGGAATAAAGGGAGGGAGTTATGGTGGGAGAGAATCGAGGGATGAAGGGAGAGAGGTATGGTGGGAGTGTATCTACAAATGGTGGGAGAGAGGGATAAAGGGAGAGAGTGTATCTACAAATGGTGGGAGAGAGGAATAAAGGGAGGGAGTTATGGTGGGAGAGAATCGAGGGATGAAGGGAGAGAGGTATGGTGGGAGTGTATCTTTAAATGGTGGGAGAGAGGGATAAAGGGAGGGAGTGTATCTACAAATGGTGGGAGAGAGGAATAAAGGGAGGGAGTTATGGTGGGAGAGAATCGAGGGATGAAGGGAGTGAGGTATGGTGAGAGTGTATCTACAAATGGTGGGAGAGAAGAATAAAGGGAGGGAGTTATGGTGGGAGAGAATCGAGGGATGAAGGGAGAGAGGTATGGTGGGAGTGTATCTACAAATGGTGGGAGAGAGGAATAAAGGGAGGGAGTTATGGTGGGAGAGAATCGAGGGATGAAGGGAGAGAGGTAAGGTGAGAGTGTATCTACAAATGGTGGGAGAGAGGGATAAAGGGAGAGAGTGTATCTACAAATGGTGGGAGAGAGGAATAAAGGGAGGGAGTTATGGTGGGAGAGAATCGAGGGATGAAGGGAGAGAGGTATGGTGAGAGTGTATTTTTAAATGGTGGGAGAGAGGGATAAAGGGAGAGAGTGTATCTACAAATGGTGGGAGAGAAGAATAAAGGGAGGGAGTTATAAAGGGAGAGAATCGAGGGATGAAGGGAGAGAGGTATGGTAGGAGTGTATCTACAAATGGTGGGAGAGAGGGATAAAGGGAGGGAGTTATGGTGGGAGAGAGTCGAGGGATGAAGGGAGAGAGTGTATCTACAAATGGTGGGAGAGAGGAATAAAGAGAGGGAGTTATGGTGGGAGAGAATCGAGGGATGAAGGGAGAGAGGTATGGTGGGAGTGTATCTACAAATGGTGGGAGAGAGGGATAAAGGGAGAGAGTGTATCTACAAATGGTGGGAGAGAAGAAAAAAGGGAGGGAGTTATGGTGGGAGAGAATCGAGGGATGAAGGGAGAGAGGTATGGTGGGAGTGTATCTACAAATGGTGGGAGAGAGGGATAAAGGGAGAGAGTGTATCTACAAATGGTGGGAGAGAGGAATAAAGGGAGGGAGTTATGGTGAGAGAGAATCGAGGGATGAAGGGAGAGAGGTATGGTGGGAGTGTATCTTTAAATGGTGGGAGAGAGGAATAAAGGGAGGGAGTGTATCGAGGGATGAAGGGAGAGAGGTATGGTGAGAGTGTATCTTTAAATGGTGGGAGAGAGGGATAAAGGGAGAGAGTTATGGTGGGAGAGAATCGAGGGATGAAGGGAGAGAGGTATGGTGGGAGTGTATCTACAAATGGTGGGAGAGAGGGATAAAGGGAAAGAGTGTATCTACAAATGGTGGGAGAGAGGGATAAAGGGAGAGAGTGTATCTACAAATGGTGGGAGAGAGGAATAAAGGGAGGGAGTTATGGTGGGAGAGAATCGAGGGATGAAGGGAGTGAGGTATGGTGAGAGTGTATCTACAAATGGTGGGAGAGAGGGATAAAGGGAAAGAGTGTATCTACAAATGGTGGGAGAGAAGAAAAAAGGGAGGGAGTTATGGTGGGAGAGAATCGAGGGATGAAGGGAGAGAGGTATGGTGGGAGTGTATCTACAAATGGTGGGAGAGAGGGATAAAGGGAGAGAGTGTATCTACAAATGGTGGGAGAGAGGAATAAAGGGAGGGAGTTATGGTGAGAGAGAATCGAGGGATGAAGGGAGAGAGGTATGGTGGGAGTGTATCTACAAATGGTGGGAGAGAGGGATAAAGGGAGAGAGTGTATCTACAAATGGTGGGAGAGAGGAATAAAGGGAGGGAGTTATGGTGGGAGAGAATCGAGGGATGAAGGGAGAGAGGTATGGTGGGAGTGTATCTTTAAATGGTGGGAGAGAGGAATAAAGGGAGGGAGTGTATCGAGGGATGAAGGGAGAGAGGTATGGTGAGAGTGTATCTTTAAATGGTGGGAGAGAGGGATAAAGGGAGAGAGTGTATTTTTAAATGGTGGGAGAGAGGGATAAAGGGAGAGAGTGTATCTACAAATGGTGGGAGAGAGGAATAAAGGGAGGGAGTTATGGTGGGAGAGAATCGAGGGATGAAGGGAGAGAGGTATGGTGAGAGTGTATCTACAAATGGTGGGAGAGAGGGATAAAGGGAGAGAGTGTATCTACAAATGGTGGGAGAGAGGAATAAAGGGAGGGAGTTATGGTGAGAGAGAATCGAGGGATGAAGGGAGAGAGGTATGGTGGGAGTGTATCTACAAATGGTGGGAGAGAGGGATAAAGGGAGAGAGTGTATCTACAAATGGTGGGAGAGAGGAATAAAGGGAGGGAGTTATGGTGGGAGAGAATCGAGGGATGAAGGGAGAGAGGTATGGTGGGAGTGTATCTTTAAATGGTGGGAGAGAGGAATAAAGGGAGGGAGTGTATCGAGGGATGAAGGGAGAGAGGTATGGTGAGAGTGTATCTTTAAATAGTGGGAGAGAGGGATAAAGGGAGAGAGTGTATTTTTAAATGGTGGGAGAGAGGGATAAAGGGAGAGAGTGTATCTACAAATGGTGGGAGAGAGGAATAAAGGGAGGGAGTTATGGTGGGAGAGAATCGAGGGATGAAGGGAGAGAGGTATGGTGAGAGTGTATTTTTAAATGGTGGGAGAGAGGGATAAAGGGAGAGAGTGTATCTACAAATGGTGGGAGAGAGGAATAAAGGGAGGGAGTTATGGTGGGAGAGACTCGAGGGATGAAGGGAGAGAGGTATGGTGGGAGTGTATCTACAAATGGTGGGAGAGAGGGATAAAGGGAGAGAGTGTATCTACAAATGGTGGGAGAGAGGAATAAAGGGAGGGAGTTATGGTGGGAGAGAATCGAGGGATGAAGGGAGAGAGGTATGGTGGGAGTGTATCTACAAATGGTGGGAGAGAGGGATAAAGGGAGAGAGTGTATCTACAAATGGTGGGAGAGAAGAATAAAGGGAGGGAGTTATAAAGGGAGAGAATCGAGGGATGAAGGGAGAGAGGTATGGTAGGAGTGTATCTACAAATGGTGGGAGAGAGGAATAAAGGGAGGGAGTTATGGTGGGAGAGAATCGAGGGATCAAGGGAGTGAGGTATGGTGAGAGTGTATCTACAAATGGTGGGAGAGAGGAATAAAGGGAGGGAGTTATGGTGGGAGAGAATCGAGGGATGAAGGGAGAGAGGTATGGTGGGAGTGTATCTTTAAATGGTGGGAGAGAGGAATAAAGGGAGGGAGTGTATCGAGGGATGAAGGGAGAGAGGTATGGTGAGAGTGTATCTTTAAATGGTGGGAGAGAGGGATAAAGGGAGAGAGTGTATCTACAAATGGTGGGAGAGAGGAATAAAGGGAGGGAGTTATGGTGGGAGAGAATCGAGGGATGAAGGGAGAGAGGTATGGTGGGAATGTATCTACAAATGGTGGGAGAGAGTGTATCTACAAATGGTGGGAGAGAGGAATAAAGGGAGGGAGTTATGGTGGGAGAGAATCGAGGGATGAAGGGAGAGAGGTATGGTGAGAGTGTATCTTTAAATGGTGGGAGAGAGGGATAAAGGGAGAGAGTGTATCTACAAATGGTGGGAGAGAGGAATAAAGGGAGGGAGTTATGGTGGGAGAGAATCGAGGGATGAAGGGAGAGAGGTATGGTGGGAGTGTATCTTTAAATGGTGGGAGAGAGGAATAAAGGGAGGGAGTTATAGTGGGAGAGAATCGAGGGATGAAGGGAGAGAGGTATGGTGAGAGTGTATCTTTAAATGGTGGGAGAGAGGGATAAAGGGAGAGAGTGTATCTACAAATGGTGGGAGAGAGGGATAAAGGGAGAGAGTGTATCTACAAATGGTGGGAGAGAGGAATAAAGGGAGGGAGTTATGGTGGGAGAGAATCGAGGGATGAAGGGAGTGAGGTATGGTGAGAGTGTATCTACAAATGGTGGGAGAGAAGAATAAAGGGAGGGAGTTATGGTGGGAGAGAATCGAGGGATGAAGGGAGAGAGGTATGGTGGGAGTGTATCTACAAATGGTGGGAGAGAGGGATAAAGGGAGAGAGTGTATCTACAAATGGTGGGAGAGAGGAATAAAGGGAGGGAGTTATAGTGGGAGAGAATCGAGGCATGAAGGGAGAGAGGTATGGTGAGAGTGTATCTTTAAATGGTGGGAGAGGGATGAAGGGAGAGAGGTATGGTGAGAGTGTATCTTTAAATGGTGGGAGAGGGATGAAGGGAGAGAGGTATGGTGAGAGTGTATCTACAAATGGTGGGAGAGAGGGATAAAGGGAGAGAGTGTATCTACAAATGGTGGGAGAGAGGAATAAAGGGAGGGAGTTATAGTGGGAGAGAATCGAGGGATGAAGGGAGAGAGGTATGGTGAGAGTGTATTTTTAAATGGTGGGAGAGAGGGATAAAGGGAGAGAGTGTATCTACAAATGGTGGGAGAGAAGAATAAAGGGAGGGAGTTATAAAGGGAGAGAATCGAGGGATGAAGGGAGAGAGGTATGGTAGGAGTGTATCTACAAATGGTGGGAGAGAGGGATAAAGGGAGAGAGTGTATCTACAAATGGTGGGAGAGAGGAATAAAGGGAGGGAGTTATGGTGGGAGAGAGTCGAGGGATGAAGGGAGAGAGGTATGGTGGGAGTGTATCTACAAATGGTGGGAGAGAGGGATAAAGGGAGAGAGTGTATCTACAAATGGTGGGAGAGAGGAATAAAGAGAGGGAGTTATGGTGGGAGAGAATCGAGGGATGAAGGGAGAGAGGTATGGTGGGAGTGTATCAACAAATGGTGGGAGAGAGGGATAAAGGGAGAGAGTGTATCTACAAATGGTGGAGAGAGGAATAAAGGGAGGGAGTTATGGTGGGAGAGAATCGAGGGATGAAGGGAGAGAGGTATGGTGAGAGTGTATTTTTAAATGGTGGGAGAGAGGGATAAAGGGAGAGAGTGTATCTACAAATGGTGGGAGAGAGGAATAAAGGGAGGGAGTTATGGTGGGAGAGACTCGAGGGATGAAGGGAGAGAGGTATGGTGGGAGTGTATCTACAAATGGTGGGAGAGAGGGATAAAGGGAGAGAGTGTATCTACAAATGGTGGGAGAGAGGAATAAAGGGAGGGAGTTATGGTGGGAGAGAATCGAGGGATGAAGGGAGAGAGGTATGGTGGGAGTGTATCTACAAATGGTGGGAGAGAGGGATAAAGGGAGAGAGTGTATCTACAAATGGTGGGAGAGAGGAATAAAGGGAGGGAGTTATGGTGGGAGAGAATCGAGGGATGAAGGGAGAGAGGTATGGTGGGAGTGTATCTTTAAATGGTGGGAGAGAGGGATAAAGGGAGGGAGTGTATCTACAAATGGTGGGAGAGAGGAATAAAGGGAGGGAGTTATGGTGGGAGAGAATCGAGGGATGAAGGGAGTGAGGTATGGTGAGAGTGTATCTACAAATGGTGGGAGAGAAGAATAAAGGGAGGGAGTTATGGTGGGAGAGAATCGAGGGATGAAGGGAGAGAGGTATGGTGGGAGTGTATCTACAAATGGTGGGAGAGAGGGATAAAGGGAGAGAGTGTATCTACAAATGGTGGGAGAGAGGATTAAAGGGAGGGAGTTATAGTGGGAGAGAATCGAGGCATGAAGGGAGAGAGGTATGGTGAGAGTGTATCTTTAAATGGTGGGAGAGGGATGAAGGGAGAGAGGTATGGTGAGAGTGTATCTACAAATGGTGGGAGAGGGATGAAGGGAGAGAGGTATGGTGAGAGTGTATCTACAAATGGTGGGAGAGAGGGATAAAGGGAGAGAGTGTATCTACAAATGGTGGGAGAGAGGAATAAAGGGAGGGAGTTATGGTGGGAGAGAATCGAGGGATGAAGGGAGTGAGGTATGGTGAGAGTGTATCTACAAATGGTGGGAGAGAAGAATAAAGGGAGGGAGTTATGGTGGGAGAGAATCGAGGGATGAAGGGAGAGAGGTATGGTGGGAGTGTATCTACAAATGGTGGGAGAGAGGGATAAAGGGAGAGAGTGTATCTACAAATGGTGGGAGAGAGGAATAAAGGGAGGGAGTTATAGTGGGAGAGAATCGAGGCATGAAGGGAGAGAGGTATGGTGAGAGTGTATCTTTAAATGGTGGGAGAGGGATGAAGGGAGAGAGGTATGGTGAGAGTGTATCTTTAAATGGTGGGAGAGGGATGAAGGGAGAGAGGTATGGTGAGAGTGTATCTACAAATGGTGGGAGAGAGGGATAAAGGGAGAGAGTGTATCTACAAATGGTGGGAGAGAGGAATAAAGGGAGGGAGTTATAGTGGGAGAGAATCGAGGCATGAAGGGAGAGAGGTATGGTGAGAGTGTATCTTTAAATGGTGGGAGAGGGATGAAGGGAGAGAGGTATGGTGAGAGTGTATCTTTAAATGGTGGGAGAGGGATGAAGGGAGAGAGGTATGGTGGGAGTGTATCTACAAATGGTGGGAGAGAGGGATAAAGGGAGAGAGTGTATCTACAAATGGTGGGAGAGAGGAATAAAGGGAGGGAGTTATGGTGGGAGAGAATCGAGGGATGAAGGGAGAGAGGTATGGTGGGAGTGTATCTACAAATGGTGGGAGAGAGGGATAAAGGGAGAGAGTGTATCTACAAATGGTGGGAGAGAAGAATAAAGGGAGGGAGTTATAAAGGGAGAGAATCGAGGGATGAAGGGAGAGAGGTATGGTAGGAGTGTATCTACAAATGGTGGGAGAGAGGAATAAAGGGAGGGAGTTATGGTGGGAGAGAATCGAGGGATCAAGGGAGTGAGGTATGGTGAGAGTGTATCTACAAATGGTGGGAGAGAGGAATAAAGGGAGGGAGTTATGGTGGGAGAGAATCGAGGGATGAAGGGAGAGAGGTATGGTGGGAGTGTATCTTTAAATGGTGGGAGAGAGGAATAAAGGGAGGGAGTGTATCGAGGGATGAAGGGAGAGAGGTATGGTGAGAGTGTATCTTTAAATGGTGGGAGAGAGGGATAAAGGGAGAGAGTGTATCTACAAATGGTGGGAGAGAGGAATAAAGGGAGGGAGTTATGGTGGGAGAGAATCGAGGGATGAAGGGAGAGAGGTATGGTGGGAATGTATCTACAAATGGTGGGAGAGAGTGTATCTACAAATGGTGGGAGAGAGGAATAAAGGGAGGGAGTTATGGTGGGAGAGAATCGAGGGATGAAGGGAGAGAGGTATGGTGAGAGTGTATCTTTAAATGGTGGGAGAGAGGGATAAAGGGAGAGAGTGTATCTACAAATGGTGGGAGAGAGGAATAAAGGGAGGGAGTTATGGTGGGAGAGAATCGAGGGATGAAGGGAGAGAGGTATGGTGGGAGTGTATCTTTAAATGGTGGGAGAGAGGAATAAAGGGAGGGAGTTATAGTGGGAGTGTATCGAGGGATGAAGGGAGAGAGGTATGGTGAGAGTGTATCTTTAAATGGTGGGAGAGAGGGATAAAGGGAGAGAGTGTATCTACAAATGGTGGGAGAGAGGGATAAAGGGAGAGAGTGTATCTACAAATGGTGGGAGAGAGGAATAAAGGGAGGGAGTTATGGTGGGAGAGAATCGAGGGATGAAGGGAGTGAGGTATGGTGAGAGTGTATCTACAAATGGTGGGAGAGAAGAATAAAGGGAGGGAGTTATGGTGGGAGAGAATCGAGGGATGAAGGGAGAGAGGTATGGTGGGAGTGTATCTACAAATGGTGGGAGAGAGGGATAAAGGGAGAGAGTGTATCTACAAATGGTGGGAGAGAGGAATAAAGGGAGGGAGTTATAGTGGGAGAGAATCGAGGCATGAAGGGAGAGAGGTATGGTGAGAGTGTATCTTTAAATGGTGGGAGAGGGATGAAGGGAGAGAGGTATGGTGAGAGTGTATCTTTAAATGGTGGGAGAGGGATGAAGGGAGAGAGGTATGGTGAGAGTGTATCTACAAATGGTGGGAGAGAGGGATAAAGGGAGAGAGTGTATCTACAAATGGTGGGAGAGAGGAATAAAGGGAGGGAGTTATAGTGGGAGAGAATCGAGGGATGAAGGGAGAGAGGAATGGTGAGAGTGTATTTTTAAATGGTGGGAGAGAGGGATAAAGGGAGAGAGTGTATCTACAAATGGTGGGAGAGAAGAATAAAGGGAGGGAGTTATAAAGGGAGAGAATCGAGGGATGAAGGGAGAGAGGTATGGTAGGAGTGTATCTACAAATGGTGGGAGAGAGGGATAAAGGGAGAGAGTGTATCTACAAATGGTGGGAGAGAGGAATAAAGGGAGGGAGTTATGGTGGGAGAGAGTCGAGGGATGAAGGGAGAGAGGTATGGTGGGAGTGTATCTACAAATGGTGGGAGAGAGGGATAAAGGGAGAGAGTGTATCTACAAATGGTGGGAGAGAGGAATAAAGAGAGGGAGTTATGGTGGGAGAGAATCGAGGGATGAAGGGAGAGAGGTATGGTGGGAGTGTATCAACAAATGGTGGGAGAGAGGGATAAAGGGAGAGAGTGTATCTACAAATGGTGGAGAGAGGAATAAAGGGAGGGAGTTATGGTGGGAGAGAATCGAGGGATGAAGGGAGAGAGGTATGGTGAGAGTGTATTTTTAAATGGTGGGAGAGAGGGATAAAGGGAGAGAGTGTATCTACAAATGGTGGGAGAGAGGAATAAAGGGAGGGAGTTATGGTGGGAGAGACTCGAGGGATGAAGGGAGAGAGGTATGGTGGGAGTGTATCTACAAATGGTGGGAGAGAGGGATAAAGGGAGAGAGTGTATCTACAAATGGTGGGAGAGAGGAATAAAGGGAGGGAGTTATGGTGGGAGAGAATCGAGGGATGAAGGGAGAGAGGTATGGTGGGAGTGTATCTACAAATGGTGGGAGAGAGGGATAAAGGGAGAGAGTGTATCTACAAATGGTGGGAGAGAGGAATAAAGGGAGGGAGTTATGGTGGGAGAGAATCGAGGGATGAAGGGAGAGAGGTATGGTGGGAGTGTATCTTTAAATGGTGGGAGAGAGGGATAAAGGGAGGGAGTGTATCTACAAATGGTGGGAGAGAGGAATAAAGGGAGGGAGTTATGGTGGGAGAGAATCGAGGGATGAAGGGAGTGAGGTATGGTGAGAGTGTATCTACAAATGGTGGGAGAGAAGAATAAAGGGAGGGAGTTATGGTGGGAGAGAATCGAGGGATGAAGGGAGAGAGGTATGGTGGGAGTGTATCTACAAATGGTGGGAGAGAGGGATAAAGGGAGAGAGTGTATCTACAAATGGTGGGAGAGAGGAATAAAGGGAGGGAGTTATAGTGGGAGAGAATCGAGGCATGAAGGGAGAGAGGTATGGTGAGAGTGTATCTTTAAATGGTGGGAGAGGGATGAAGGGAGAGAGGTATGGTGAGAGTGTATCTACAAATGGTGGGAGAGGGATGAAGGGAGAGAGGTATGGTGAGAGTGTATCTACAAATGGTGGGAGAGAGGGATAAAGGGAGAGAGTGTATCTACAAATGGTGGGAGAGAGGAATAAAGGGAGGGAGTTATGGTGGGAGAGAATCGAGGGATGAAGGGAGTGAGGTATGGTGAGAGTGTATCTACAAATGGTGGGAGAGAAGAATAAAGGGAGGGAGTTATGGTGGGAGAGAATCGAGGGATGAAGGGAGAGAGGTATGGTGGGAGTGTATCTACAAATGGTGGGAGAGAGGGATAAAGGGAGAGAGTGTATCTACAAATGGTGGGAGAGAGGAATAAAGGGAGGGAGTTATAGTGGGAGAGAATCGAGGCATGAAGGGAGAGAGGTATGGTGAGAGTGTATCTTTAAATGGTGGGAGAGGGATGAAGGGAGAGAGGTATGGTGAGAGTGTATCTTTAAATGGTGGGAGAGGGATGAAGGGAGAGAGGTATGGTGAGAGTGTATCTACAAATGGTGGGAGAGAGGGATAAAGGGAGAGAGTGTATCTACAAATGGTGGGAGAGAGGAATAAAGGGAGGGAGTTATAGTGGGAGAGAATCGAGGGATGAAGGGAGAGAGGTATGGTGAGAGTGTATTTTTAAATGGTGGGAGAGAGGGATAAAGGGAGAGAGTGTATCTACAAATGGTGGGAGAGAAGAATAAAGGGAGGGAGTTATAAAGGGAGAGAATCGAGGGATGAAGGGAGAGAGGTATGGTAGGAGTGTATCTACAAATGGTGGGAGAGAGGGATAAAGGGAGAGAGTGTATCTACAAATGGTGGGAGAGAGGAATAAAGGGAGGGAGTTATGGTGGGAGAGAGTCGAGGGATGAAGGGAGAGAGGTATGGTGGGAGTGTATCTACAAATGGTGGGAGAGAGGGATAAAGGGAGAGAGTGTATCTACAAATGATGGGAGAGAGGAATAAAGAGAGGGAGTTATGGTGGGAGAGAATCGAGGGATGAAGGGAGAGAGGTATGGTGGGAGTGTATCTACAAATGGTGGGAGAGAGGGATAAAGGGAGAGAGTGTATCTACAAATGGTGGGAGAGAGGAATAAAGGGAGGGAGTTATGGTGGGAGAGAATCGAGGGATGAAGGGAGAGAGGTATGGTGGGAGTGTATCTTTAAATGGTGGGAGAGAGGAATAAAGGGAGGGAGTGTATCGAGGGATGAAGGGAGAGAGGTATGGTGAGAGTGTATCTACAAATGGTGGGAGAGAGGGATAAAGGGAAAGAGTGTATCTCCAAATGGTGGGAGAGAGGGATAAAGGGAGAGATTGTATCTACAAATGGTGGGAGAGAGGAATAAAGGGAGGGAGTTATGGTGGGAGAGAATCGAGGGATGAAGGGAGTGAGGTATGGTGAGAGTGTATTTTTAAATGGTGGGAGAGAGGGATAAAGGGAGAGAGTGTATCTACAAATGGTGGGAGAGAGGAATAAAGGGAGGGAGTTATGGTGGGAGAGACTCGAGGGATGAAGGGAGAGAGGTATGGTGGGAGTGTATCTACAAATGGTGGGAGAGAGGGATAAAGGGAGAGAGTGTATCTACAAATGGTGGGAGAGAGGGATAAAGGGAGAGAGTGTATCTACAAATGGTGGGAGAGAGGAATAAAGGGAGGGAGTTATGGTGGGAGAGAATCGAGGGATGAAGGGAGAGAGGTATGGTGAGAGTGTATCTTTAAATGGTGGGAGAGAGGGATAAAGGGAGAGAGTGTATCTACAAATGGTGGGAGAGAGGAATAAAGGGAGGGAGTTATGGTGGGAGAGAATCGAGGGATGAAGGGAGAGAGGTATGGTGAGAGTGTATCTTTAAATGGTGGGAGAGAGGGATAAAGGGAGAGAGTGTATCTACAAATGGTGGGAGAGAGGAATAAAGGGAGGGAGTTATGGTGGGAGAGAATCGAGGGATGAAGGGAGAGAGGTATGGTGAGAGTATATCTTTAAATGGTGGGAGAGAGGGATAAAGGGAGAGAGTGTATCTACAAATGGTGGGAGAGAGGAATAAAGGGATGGAGTTATGGTGGGAGAGAATCGAGGGATGAAGGGAGAGAGGTATGGTGGGAGTGTATCTTTAAATGGTGGGAGAGAGGAATAAAGGGAGGGAGTGTATCGAGGGATGAAGGGATAGAGGTATGGTGAGAGTGTATCTTTAAATGGTGGGAGAGAGGGATAAAGGGAGAGAGTGTATCTACAAATGGTGGGAGAGAGGAATAAAGGGAGGGAGTTATGGTGGGAGAGAATCGAGGGATGAAGGGAGAGAGGTATGGTGAGAGTGTATCTTTAAATGGTGGGAGAGAGGGATAAAGGGAGAGAGTGTATCTACAAATGGTGGGAGAGAGGGATAAAGGGAGAGAGTGTATCTACAAATGGTGGGAGAGAGGAATAAAGGGAGGGAGTTATGGTGGGAGAGAATCGAGGGATGAAGGGAGAGAGGTATGGTGAGAGTGTATTTTTAAATGGTGGGAGAGAGGGATAAAGGGAGAGAGTGTATCTACAAATGGTGGGAGAGAGGAATAAAGGGAGGGAGTTATAGTGGGAGAGAATCGAGGCATGAAGGGAGAGAGGTATGGTGAGAGTGTATCTTTAAATGGTGGGAGAGGGATGAAGGGAGAGAGGTATGGTGAGAGTGTATCTACAAATGGTGGGAGAGAGGGATAAAGGGAGAGAGTGTATCTACAAATGGTGGGAGAGAGGAATAAAGGGAGGGAGTTATGGTGGGAGAGAATCGAGGGATGAAGGGAGAGAGGTATGGTGAGAGTGTATTTTTAAATGGTGGGAGAGAGGGATAAAGGGAGAGAGTGTATCTACAAATGGTGGGAGAGAGGAATAAAGGGAGGGAGTTATGGTGGGAGAGAATCGAGGGATGAAGGGAGAGAGGTATGGTGGGAGTGTATCAACAAATGGTGGGAGAGAGGGATAAAGGGAGAGAGTGTATCTACAAATGGTGGAGAGAGGAATAAAGGGAGGGAGTTATGGTGGGAGAGAATCGAGGGATGAAGGGAGAGAGGTATGGTGAGAGTGTATTTTTAAATGGTGGGAGAGAGGGATAAAGGGAGAGAGTGTATCTACAAATGGTGGGAGAGAGGAATAAAGGGGGGGAGTTATGGTGGGAGAGACTCGAGGGATGAAGGGAGAGAGGTATGGTGGGAGTGTATCTACAAATGGTGGGAGAGAGGGATAAAGGGAGAGAGTGTATCTACAAATGGTGGGAGAGAGGAATAAAGGGAGGGAGTTATGGTGGGAGAGAATCGAGGGATGAAGGGAGAGAGGTATGGTGGGAGTGTATCTACAAATGGTGGGAGAGAGGGATAAAGGGAGAGAGTGTATCTACAAATGGTGGGAGAGAGGAATAAAGGGAGGGAGTTATGGTGGGAGAGAATCGAGGGATGAAGGGAGAGAGGTATGGTGGGAGTGTATCTTTAAATGGTGGGAGAGAGGGATAAAGGGAGGGAGTGTATCTACAAATGGTGGGAGAGAGGAATAAAGGGAGGGAGTTATGGTGGGAGAGAATCGAGGGATGAAGGGAGTGAGGTATGGTGAGAGTGTATCTACAAATGGTGGGAGAGAAGAATAAAGGGAGGGAGTTATGGTGGGAGAGAATCGAGGGATGAAGGGAGAGAGGTATGGTGGGAGTGTATCTACAAATGGTGGGAGAGAGGGATAAAGGGAGAGAGTGTATCTACAAATGGTGGGAGAGAGGAATAAAGGGAGGGAGTTATAGTGGGAGAGAATCGAGGCATGAAGGGAGAGAGGTATGGTGAGAGTGTATCTTTAAATGGTGGGAGAGGGATGAAGGGAGAGAGGTATGGTGAGAGTGTATCTACAAATGGTGGGAGAGGGATGAAGGGAGAGAGGTATGGTGAGAGTGTATCTACAAATGGTGGGAGAGAGGGATAAAGGGAGAGAGTGTATCTACAAATGGTGGGAGAGAGGGATAAAGGGAGAGAGTGTATCTACAAATGGTGGGAGAGAGGAATAAAGGGAGGGAGTTATGGTGGGAGAGAATCGAGGGATGAAGGGAGAGAGGTATGGTGAGAGTGTATTTTTAAATGGTGGGAGAGAGGGATAAAGGGAGAGAGTGTATCTACAAATGGTGGGAGAGAGGAATAAAGGGAGGGAGTTATAGTGGGAGAGAATCGAGGCATGAAGGGAGAGAGGTATGGTGAGAGTGTATCTTTAAATGGTGGGAGAGGGATGAAGGGAGAGAGGTATGGTGAGAGTGTATCTACAAATGGTGGGAGAGAGGGATAAAGGGAGAGAGTGTATCTACAAATGGTGGGAGAGAGGAATTTAGGGAGGGAGTTATGGTGGGAGAGAATCGAGGGATGAAGGGAGAGAGGTATGGTGAGAGTGTATTTTTAAATGGTGGGAGAGAGGGATAAAGGGAGAGAGTGTATCTACAAATGGTGGGAGAGAGGAATAAAGGGAGGGAGTTATGGTGGGAGAGAATCGAGGGATGAAGGGAGAGAGGTATGGTGGGAGTGTATCAACAAATGGTGGGAGAGAGGGATAAAGGGAGAGAGTGTATCTACAAATGGTGGAGAGAGGAATAAAGGGAGGGAGTTATGGTGGGAGAGAATCGAGGGATGAAGGGAGAGAGGTATGGTGAGAGTGTATTTTTAAATGGTGGGAGAGAGGGATAAAGGGAGAGAGTGTATCTACAAATGGTGGGAGAGAGGAATAAAGGGGGGGAGTTATGGTGGGAGAGACTCGAGGGATGAAGGGAGAGAGGTATGGTGGGAGTGTATCTACAAATGGTGGGAGAGAGGGATAAAGGGAGAGAGTGTATCTACAAATGGTGGGAGAGAGGAATAAAGGGAGGGAGTTATGGTGGGAGAGAATCGAGGGATGAAGGGAGAGAGGTATGGTGGGAGTGTATCTACAAATGGTGGGAGAGAGGGATAAAGGGAGAGAGTGTATCTACAAATGGTGGGAGAGAGGAATAAAGGGAGGGAGTTATGGTGGGAGAGAATCGAGGGATGAAGGGAGAGAGGTATGGTGGGAGTGTATCTTTAAATGGTGGGAGAGAGGGATAAAGGGAGGGAGTGTATCTACAAATGGTGGGAGAGAGGAATAAAGGGAGGGAGTTATGGTGGGAGAGAATCGAGGGATGAAGGGAGTGAGGTATGGTGAGAGTGTATCTACAAATGGTGGGAGAGAAGAATAAAGGGAGGGAGTTATGGTGGGAGAGAATCGAGGGATGAAGGGAGAGAGGTATGGTGGGAGTGTATCTACAAATGGTGGGAGAGAGGGATAAAGGGAGAGAGTGTATCTACAAATGGTGGGAGAGAGGAATAAAGGGAGGGAGTTATGGTGGGAGAGAATCGAGGGATGAAGGGAGTGAGGTATGGTGAGAGTGTATCTACAAATGGTGGGAGAGAAGAATAAAGGGAGGGAGTTATGGTGGGAGAGAATCGAGGGATGAAGGGAGAGAGGTATGGTGGGAGTGTATCTACAAATGGTGGGAGAGAGGGATAAAGGGAGAGAGTGTATCTACAAATGGTGGGAGAGAAGAAAAAAGGGAGGGAGTTATGGTGGGAGAGAATCGAGGGATGAAGGGAGAGAGGTATGGTGGGAGTGTATCTACAAATGGTGGGAGAGAGGGATAAAGGGAGAGAGTGTATCTACAAATGGTGGGAGAGACGAATAAAGGGAGGGAGTTATGGTGAGAGAGAATCGAGGGATGAAGGGAGAGAGGTATGGTGGGAGTGTATCTTTAAATGGTGGGAGAGAGGAATAAAGGGAGGGAGTGTATCGAGGGATGAAGGGAGAGAGGTATGGTGAGAGTGTATCTTTAAATGGTGGGAGAGAGGGATAAAGGGAGAGAGTTATGGTGGGAGAGAATCGAGGGATGAAGGGAGAGAGGTATGGTGGGAGTGTATCTACAAATGGTGGGAGAGAGGGATAAAGGGAAAGAGTGTATCTACAAATGGTGGGAGAGAGGGATAAAGGGAGAGAGTGTATCTACAAATGGTGGGAGAGAGGAATAAAGGGAGGGAGTTATGGTGGGAGAGAATCGAGGGATGAAGGGAGTGAGGTATGGTGAGAGTGTATCTACAAATGGTGGGAGAGAGGGATAAAGGGAAAGAGTGTATCTAAAAATGGTGGGAGAGAAGAAAAAAGGGAGGGAGTTATGGTGGGAGAGAATCGAGGGATGAAGGGAGAGAGGTATGGTGGGAGTGTATCTACAAATGGTGGGAGAGAGGGATAAAGGGAGAGAGTGTATCTACAAATGGTGGGAGAGAGGAATAAAGGGAGGGAGTTATGGTGAGAGAGAATCGAGGGATGAAGGGAGAGAGGTATGGTGGGAGTGTATCTACAAATGGTGGGAGAGAGGGATAAAGGGAGAGAGTGTATCTACAAATGGTGGGAGAGAGGAATAAAGGGAGGGAGTTATGGTGGGAGAGAATCGAGGGATGAAGGGAGAGAGGTATGGTGAGAGTGTATTTTTAAATGGTGGGAGAGAGGGATAAAGGGAGAGAGTGTATCTACAAATGGTGGGAGAGAGGAATAAAGGGAGGGAGTTATGGTGGGAGAGACTCGAGGGATGAAGGGAGAGAGGTATGGTGGGAGTGTATCTACAAATGGTGGGAGAGAGGGATAAAGGGAGAGAGTGTATCTACAAATGGTGGGAGAGAGGAATAAAGGGAGGGAGTTATGGTGGGAGAGAATCGAGGGATGAAGGGAGAGAGGTATGGTGAGAGTGTATCTTTAAATGGTGGGAGAGAGGGATAAAGGGAGAGAGTGTATCTACAAATGGTGGGAGAGAGGAATAAAGGGAGGGAGTTATGGTGGGAGAGAATCGAGGGATCAAGGGAGTGAGGTATGGTGAGAGTGTATCTACAAATGGTGGGAGAGAGGGATAAAGGGAAAGAGTGTATCTACAAATGGTGGGAGAGAGGGATAAAGGGAGAGAGTGTATCTACAAATGGTGGGAGAGAGGAATAAAGGGAGGGAGTTATGGTGGGAGAGAATCGAGGGATGAAGGGAGAGAGGTATGGTGAGAGTGTATTTTTAAATGGTGGGAGAGAGGGATAAAGGGAGAGAGTGTATCTACAAATGGTGGGAGAGAGGAATAAAGGGAGGGAGTTATGGTGGGAGAGAATCGAGGGATGAAGGGAGATTGGTATGGTGAGAGTGTATCTTTAAATGGTGGGAGAGAGGGATAAAGGGAGAGAGTGTATCTACAAATGGTGGGAGAGAAGAATAAAGGGAGGGAGTTATGGTGGGAGAGAATCGAGGGATGAAGGGAGAGAGGTATGGTGAGAGTGTATCTTTAAATGGTGGGAGAGAGGGATAAAGGGAGAGAGTGTATCTACAAATGGTGGGAGAGAGGAATAAAGGGAGAGAGTGTATCTACAAATGGTGGGAGAGAGGAATAAAGGGAGGGAGTTATGGTGGGAGAGAATCGAGGGATGAAGGGAGAGAGGTATGGTGGGAGTGTATCTACAAATGGTGGGAGAGAGGGATAAAGGGAGAGAGTGTATCTACAAATGGTGGGAGAGAGGAATAAAGGGAGGGAGTTATGGTGGGAGAGAATCGAGGGATGAAGGGAGAGAGGTATGGTGGGAGTGTATCTTTAAATGGTGGGAGAGAGGGATAAAGGGAGGGAGTGTATCTACAAATGGTGGGAGAGAGGAATAAAGGGAGGGAGTTATGGTGGGAGAGAATCGAGGGATGAAGGGAGTGAGGTATGGTGAGAGTGTATCTACAAATAGTGGGAGAGAAGAATAAAGGGAGGGAGTTATGGTGGGAGAGAATCGAGGGATGAAGGGAGAGAGGTATGGTGGGAGTGTATCTACAAATGGTGGGAGAGAGGGATAAAAGGAGAGAGTGTATCTACAAATGGTGGGAGAGAGGAATAAAGGGAGGGAGTTATGGTGGGAGAGAATCGAGGGATGAAGGGAGAGAGGTAAGGTGAGAGTGTATCTACAAATGGTGGGAGAGAGGGATAAAGGGAGAGAGTGTATCTACAAATGGTGGGAGAGAGGAATAAAGGGAGGGAGTTATGGTGGGAGAGAATCGAGGGATGAAGGGAGAGAGGTATGGTGAGAGTGTATTTTTAAATGGTGGGAGAGAGGGATAAAGGGAGAGAGTGTATCTACAAATGGTGGGAGAGAAGAATAAAGGGAGGGAGTTATAAAGGGAGAGAATCGAGGGATGAAGGGAGAGAGGTATGGTAGGAGTGTATCTACAAATGGTGGGAGAGAGGGATAAAGGGAGGGAGTTATGGTGGGAGAGAGTCGAGGGATGAAGGGAGAGAGGTATGGTGGGAGTGTATCTACAAATGGTGGGAGAGAGGAATAAAGAGAGGGAGTTATGGTGGGAGAGAATCGAGGGATGAAGGGAGAGAGGTATGGTGGGAGTGTATCTACAAATGGTGGGAGAGAGGGATAAAGGGAGAGAGTGTATCTACAAATGGTGGGAGAGAAGAAAAAAGGGAGGGAGTTATGGTGGGAGAGAATCGAGGGATGAAGGGAGAGAGGTATGGTGGGAGTGTATCTACAAATGGTGGGAGAGAGGTATAAAGGGAGAGAGTTATGGTGGGAGAGAATCGAGGGATGAAGGGAGAGAGGTATGGTGGGAGTGTATCTACAAATGGTGGGAGAGAGGTATGGTGGGAGTGTATGTACAAATGGTGGGAGAGAGGGATAAAGGGAGAGAGTGTATCTACAAATGGTGGGAGAGAGGAATAAAGGGAGGGAGTTATGGTGGGAGAGAATCGAGGGATGAAGGGAGTGAGGTATGGTGAGAGTGTATCTACAAATGGTGGGAGAGAGGGATAAAGGGAAAGAGTGTATCTACAAATGGTGGGAGAGAGGAATAAAGGGAGGGAGTTATGGTGGGAGAGAATCGAGGGATGAAGGGAGAGAGGTATGGTGGGAATGTATCTACAAATGGTGGGAGAGAGTGTATCTACAAATGGTGGGAGAGAGGAATAAAGGGAGGGAGTTATGGTGGGAGAGAATCGAGGGATGAAGGGAGAGAGGTATGGTGAGAGTGTATCTTTAAATGGTGGGAGAGAGGGATAAAGGGAGAGAGTGTATCTACAAATGGTGGGAGAGAGGAATAAAGGGAGGGAGTTATGGTGGGAGAGAATCGAGGGATGAAGGGAGAGAGGTATGGTGGGAGTGTATCTTTAAATGGTGGGAGAGAGGAATAAAGGGAGGGAGTGTATCGAGGGATGAAGGGAGAGAGGTATGGTGAGAGTGTATCTTTAAATGGTGGGAGAGAGGGATAAAGGGAGAGAGTGTATCTACAAATGGTGGGAGAGAGGGATAAAGGGAGAGAGTGTATCTACAAATGGTGGGAGAGAGGAATAAAGGGAGGGAGTTATGGTGGGAGAGAATCGAGGGATGAAGGGAGTGAGGTATGGTGAGAGTGTATCTACAAATGGTGGGAGAGAGGAATAAAGGGAGGGAGTTATAGTGGGAGAGAATCGAGGCATGAAGGGAGAGAGGTATGGTGAGAGTGTATCTTTAAATGGTGGGAGAGGGATGAAGGGAGAGAGGTATGGTGAGAGTGTATCTTTAAATGGTGGGAGAGGGATGAAGGGAGAGAGGGATGGTGAGAGTGTATCTACAAATGGTGGGAGAGAGGGATAAAGGGAGAGAGTGTATCTACAAATGGTGGGAGAGAGGAATAAAGGGAGGGAGTTATAGTGGGAGAGAATCGAGGGATGAAGGGAGAGAGGTATGGTGAGAGTGTATTTTTAAATGGTGGGAGAGAGGGATAAAGGGAGAGAGTGTATCTACAAATGGTGGGAGAGAAGAATAAAGGGAGGGAGTTATAAAGGGAGAGAATCGAGGGATGAAGGGAGAGAGGTATGGTAGGAGTGTATCTACAAATGGTGGGAGAGAGGGATAAAGGGAGAGAGTGTATCTACAAATGGTGGGAGAGAGGAATAAAGGGAGGGAGTTATGGTGGGAGAGAGTCGAGGGATGAAGGGAGAGAGGTATGGTGGGAGTGTATCTACAAATGGTGGGAGAGAGGGATAAAGGGAGAGAGTGTATCTACAAATGGTGGGAGAGAGGAATAAAGAGAGGGAGTTATGGTGGGAGAGAATCGAGGGATGAAGGGAGAGAGGTATGGTGGGAGTGTATCAACAAATGGTGGGAGAGAGGGATAAAGGGAGAGAGTGTATCTACAAATGGTGGAGAGAGGAATAAAGGGAGGGAGTTATGGTGGGAGAGAATCGAGGGATGAAGGGAGAGAGGTATGGTGAGAGTGTATTTTTAAATGGTGGGAGAGAGGGATAAAGGGAGAGAGTGTATCTACAAATGGTGGGAGAGAGGAATAAAGGGAGGGAGTTATGGTGGGAGAGACTCGAGGGATGAAGGGAGAGAGGTATGGTGAGAGTGTATCTACAAATGGTGGGAGAGAAGAATAAAGGGAGGGAGTTATGGTGGGAGAGAATCGAGGGATGAAGGGAGAGAGGTATGGTGGGAGTGTATCTACAAATGGTGGGAGAGAGGGATAAAGGGAGAGAGTGTATCTACAAATGGTGGGAGAGAGGAATAAAGGGAGGGAGTTATAGTGGGAGAGAATCGAGGCATGAAGGGAGAGAGGTATGGTGAGAGTGTATCTTTAAATGGTGGGAGAGGGATGAAGGGAGAGAGGTATGGTGAGAGTGTATCTACAAATGGTGGGAGAGGGATGAAGGGAGAGAGGTATGGTGAGAGTGTATCTACAAATGGTGGGAGAGAGGGATAAAGGGAGAGAGTGTATCTACAAATGGTGGGAGAGAGGAATAAAGGGAGGGAGTTATGGTGGGAGAGAATCGAGGGATGAAGGGAGTGAGGTATGGTGAGAGTGTATCTACAAATGGTGGGAGAGAAGAATAAAGGGAGGGAGTTATGGTGGGAGAGAATCGAGGGATGAAGGGAGAGAGGTATGGTGGGAGTGTATCTACAAATGGTGGGAGAGAGGGATAAAGGGAGAGAGTGTATCTACAAATGGTGGGAGAGAGGAATAAAGGGAGGGAGTTATAGTGGGAGAGAATCGAGGCATGAAGGGAGAGAGGTATGGTGAGAGTGTGTCTTTAAATGGTGGGAGAGGGATGAAGGGAGAGAGGTATGGTGAGAGTGTATCTTTAAATGGTGGGAGAGGGATGAAGGGAGAGAGGTATGGTGAGAGTGTATCTACAAATGGTGGGAGAGAGGGATAAAGGGAGAGAGTGTATCTACAAATGGTGGGAGAGAGGAATAAAGGGAGGGAGTTATAGTGGGAGAGAATCGAGGGATGAAGGGAGAGAGGTATGGTGAGAGTGTATTTTTAAATGGTGGGAGAGAGGGATAAAGGGAGAGAGTGTATCTACAAATGGTGGGAGAGAAGAATAAAGGGAGGGAGTTATAAAGGGAGAGAATCGAGGGATGAAGGGAGAGAGGTATGGTAGGAGTGTATCTACAAATGGTGGGAGAGAGGGATAAAGGGAGAGAGTGTATCTACAAATGGTGGGAGAGAGGAATAAAGGGAGGGAGTTATGGTGGGAGAGAGTCGAGGGATGAAGGGAGAGAGGTATGGTGGGAGTGTATCTACAAATGGTGGGAGAGAGGGATAAAGGGAGAGAGTGTATCTACAAATGATGGGAGAGAGGAATAAAGAGAGGGAGTTATGGTGGGAGAGAATCGAGGGATGAAGGGAGAGAGGTATGGTGGGAGTGTATCTACAAATGGTGGGAGAGAGGGATAAAGGGAGAGAGTGTATCTACAAATGGTGGGAGAGAGGAATAAAGGGAGGGAGTTATGGTGGGAGAGAATCGAGGGATGAAGGGAGAGAGGTATGGTGGGAGTGTATCTTTAAATGGTGGGAGAGAGGAATAAAGGGAGGGAGTGTATCGAGGGATGAAGGGAGAGAGGTATGGTGAGAGTGTATCTACAAATGGTGGGAGAGAGGGATAAAGGGAAAGAGTGTATCTACAAATGGTGGGAGAGAGGGATAAAGGGAGAGATTGTATCTACAAATGGTGGGAGAGAGGAATAAAGGGAGGGAGTTATGGTGGGAGAGAATCGAGGGATGAAGGGAGTGAGGTATGGTGAGAGTGTATTTTTAAATGGTGGGAGAGAGGGATAAAGGGAGAGAGTGTATCTACAAATGGTGGGAGAGAGGAATAAAGGGAGGGAGTTATGGTGGGAGAGACTCGAGGGATGAAGGGAGAGAGGTATGGTGGGAGTGTATCTACAAATGGTGGGAGAGAGGGATAAAGGGAGAGAGTGTATCTACAAATGGTGGGAGAGAGGAATAAAGGGAGGGAGTTATGGTGGGAGAGAATCGAGGGATGAAGGGAGAGAGGTATGGTGAGAGTGTATCTTTAAATGGTGGGAGAGAGGGATAAAGGGAGAGAGTGTATCTACAAATGGTGGGAGAGAGGAATAAAGGGAGGGAGTTATGGTGGGAGAGAATCGAGGGATGAAGGGAGAGAGGTATGGTGAGAGTGTATCTTTAAATGGTGGGAGAGAGGGATAAAGGGAGAGAGTGTATTTTTAAATGGTGGGAGAGAGGGATAAAGGGAGAGAGTGTATCTACAAATGGTGGGAGAGAGGAATAAAGGGAGGGAGTTATGGTGGGAGAGAATCGAGGGATGAAGGGAGAGAGGTATGGTGAGAGTGTATCTTTAAATGGTGGGAGAGAGGGATAAAGGGAGAGAGTGTATCTACAAATGGTGGGAGAGAGGAATAAAGGGAGGGAGTTATGGTGGGAGAGAATCGAGGGATGAAGGGAGAGAGGTATGGTGAGAGTGTATCTTTAAATGGTGGGAGAGAGGGATAAAGGGAGAGAGTGTATCTACAAATGGTGGGAGAGAGGAATAAAGGGAGGGAGTTATGGTGGGAGAGAATCGAGGGATGAAGGGAGAGAGGTATGGTGGGAGTGTATCTTTAAATGGTGGGAGAGAGGAATAAAGGGAGGGAGTGTATCGAGGGATGAAGGGATAGAGGTATGGTGAGAGTGTATCTTTAAATGGTGGGAGAGAGGGATAAAGGGAGAGAGTGTATCTACAAATGGTGGGAGAGAGGAATAAAGGGAGGGAGTTATGGTGGGAGAGAATCGAGGGATGAAGGGAGAGAGGTATGGTGAGAGTGTATTTTTAAATGGTGGGAGAGAGGGATAAAGGGAGAGAGTGTATCTACAAATGGTGGGAGAGAGGAATAAAGGGAGGGAGTTATAGTGGGAGAGAATCGAGGCATGAAGGGAGAGAGGTATGGTGAGAGTGTATCTTTAAATGGTGGGAGAGGGATGAAGGGAGAGAGGTATGGTGAGAGTGTATCTACAAATGGTGGGAGAGAGGGATAAAGGGAGAGAGTGTATCTACAAATGGTGGGAGAGAGGAATTAAGGGAGGGAGTTATGGTGGGAGAGAATCGAGGGATGAAGGGAGAGAGTTAAGGTGAGAGTGTATCTATAAATGGTGGGAGAGAGGGATAAAGGGAGAGAGTTATGGTGGGAGAGAATCGAGGGATGAAGGGAGAGAGGTATGGTGAGAGTATATCTTTAAATGGTGGGAGAGAGGGATAAAGGGAGAGAGTGTATCTACAAATGGTGGGAGAGAGGAATAAAGGGAGGGAGTTATGGTGGGAGAGAATCGAGGGATGAAGGGAGAGAGGTATGGTGGGAGTGTATCTTTAAATGGTGGGAGAGAGGAATAAAGGGAGGGAGTGTATCGAGGGATGAAGGGATAGAGGTATGGTGAGAGTGTATCTTTAAATGGTGGGAGAGAGGGATAAAGGGAGAGAGTGTATCTACAAATGGTGGGAGAGAGGAATAAAGGGAGGGAGTTATGGTGGGAGAGAATCGAGGGATGAAGGGAGAGAGGTATGGTGAGAGTGTATCTTTAAATGGTGGGAGAGAGGGATAAAGGGAGAGAGTGTATCTACAAATGGTGGGAGAGAGGGATAAAGGGAGAGAGTGTATCTACAAATGGTGGGAGAGAGGAATAAAGGGAGGGAGTTATGGTGGGAGAGAATCGAGGGATGAAGGGAGAGAGGTATGGTGAGAGTGTATTTTTAAATGGTGGGAGAGAGGGATAAAGGGAGAGAGTGTATCTACAAATGGTGGGAGAGAGGAATAAAGGGAGGGAGTTATAGTGGGAGAGAATCGAGGCATGAAGGGAGAGAGGTATGGTGAGAGTGTATCTTTAAATGGTGGGAGAGGGATGAAGGGAGAGAGGTATGGTGAGAGTGTATCTACAAATGGTGGGAGAGAGGGATAAAGGGAGAGAGTGTATCTACAAATGGTGGGAGAGAGGGATAAAGGGAGAGAGTGTATCTACAAATGGTGGGAAAGAGGAATAAAGGGAGGGAGTTATGGTGGGAGAGAATCGAGGGATGAAGGGAGAGAGGTATGGTGAGAGTGTATCTTTAAATGGTGGGAGAGAGGGATAAAGGGAGAGAGTGTATTTTTAAATGGTGGGAGAGAGGGATAAAGGGAGAGAGTGTATCTACAAATGGTGGAGAGAGGAATAAAGGGAGGGAGTTATGGTGGGAGAGAATCGAGGGATGAAGGGAGAGAGGTATGGTGAGAGTGTATTTTTAAATGGTGGGAGAGAGGGATAAAGGGAGAGAGTGTATCTACAAATGGTGGGAGAGAGGAATAAAGGGAGGGAGTTATGGTGGGAGAGACTCGAGGGATGAAGGGAGAGAGGTATGGTGGGAGTGTATCTACAAATGGTGGGAGAGAGGGATAAAGGGAGAGAGTGTATCTACAAATGGTGGGAGAGAGGAATAAAGGGAGGGAGTTATGGTGGGAGAGAATCGAGGGATGAAGGGAGAGAGGTATGGTGAGAGTGTATCTTTAAATGGTGGGAGAGAGGGATAAAGGGAGAGAGTGTATCTACAAATGGTGGGAGAGAGGAATAAAGGGAGGGAGTTATGGTGGGAGAGAATCGAGGGATGAAGGGAGAGAGGTATGGTGAGAGTGTATCTTTAAATGGTGGGAGAGAGGGATAAAGGGAGAGAGTGTATCTACAAATGGTGGGAGAGAGGAATAAAGGGAGGGAGTTATGGTGGGAGAGAATCGAGGGATGAAGGGAGAGAGGTATGGTGAGAGTGTATCTACAAATGGTGGGAGAGAGGGATAAAGGGAAAGAGTGTATCTACAAATGGTGGGAGAGAGGGATAAAGGGAGAGAGTGTATCTACAAATGGTGGGAGAGAGGAATAAAGGGAGGGAGTTATGGTGGGAGAGAATCGAGGGATGAAGGGAGTGAGGTATGGTGAGAGTGTATCTACAAATGGTGGGAGAGAGGAATAAAGGGAGGGAGTTATGGTGGGAGAGAATCGAGGGATGAAGGGAGAGAGGTATGGTGAGAGTGTATTTTTAAATGGTGGGAGAGAGGGATAAAGGGAGAGAGTGTATCTACAAATGGTGGGAGAGAAGAATAAAGGGAGGGAGTTATAAAGGGAGAGAATCGAGGGATGAAGGGAGAGAGGTATGGTAGGAGTGTATCTACAAATGGTGGGAGAGAGGGATAAAGGGAGAGAGTGTATCTACAAATGGTGGGAGAGAGGAATAAAGGGAGGGAGTTATGGTGGGAGACAGTCGAGGGATGAAGGGAGAGAGGTATGGTGGGAGTGTATCTACAAATGGTGGGAGAGAGGGATAAAGGGAGAGAGTGTATCTACAAATGGTGGGAGAGAGGAATAAAGGGAGGGAGTTATGGTGGGAGAGAATCGAGGGATGAAGGGAGAGAGGTATGGTGAGAGTGTATTTTTAAATGGTGGGAGAGAGGGATAAAGGGAGAGAGTGTATCTACAAATGGTGGGAGAGAGGAATAAAGGGAGGGAGTTATGGTGTGAGAGAATCGAGGGATGAAGGGAGAGAGGTATGGTGGGAGTGTATCAACAAATGGTGGGAGAGAGGGATAAAGGGAGAGAGTGTATCTACAAATGGTGGGAGAGAGGAATAAAGGGAGGGAGTTATGGTGGGAGAGAATCGAGGGATGAAGGGAGAGAGGTATGATGAGAGTGTATCTTTAAATGGTGGGAGAGAGGGATAAAGGGAGAGAGTGTATCTACAAATGGTGGGAGAGAGGAATAAAGGGAGGGAGTTATGGTGGGAGAGAATCGAGGGATGAAGGGAGAGAGGTATGGTGAGAGTGTATCTTTAAATGGTGGGAGAGAGGGATAAAGGGAGAGAGTGTATCTACAAATGGTGGGAGAGAGGGATAAAGGGAGAGAGTGTATCTACAAATGGTGGGAAAGAGGAATAAAGGGAGGGAGTTATGGTGGGAGAGAATCGAGGGATGAAGGGAGAGAGGTATGGTGAGAGTGTATCTTTAAATGGTGGGAGAGAGGGATAAAGGGAGAGAGTGTATTTTTAAATGGTGGGAGAGAGGGATAAAGGGAGAGAGTGTATCTACAAATGGTGGAGAGAGGAATAAAGGGAGGGAGTTATGGTGGGAGAGAATCGAGGGATGAAGGGAGAGAGGTATGGTGAGAGTGTATTTTTAAATGGTGGGAGAGAGGGATAAAGGGAGAGAGTGTATCTACAAATGGTGGGAGAGAGGAATAAAGGGAGGGAGTTATGGTGGGAGAGACTCGAGGGATGAAGGGAGAGAGGTATGGTGGGAGTGTATCTACAAATGGTGGGAGAGAGGGATAAAGGGAGAGAGTGTATCTACAAATGGTGGGAGAGAGGAATAAAGGGAGGGAGTTATGGTGGGAGAGAATCGAGGGATGAAGGGAGAGAGGTATGGTGAGAGTGTATCTTTAAATGGTGGGAGAGAGGGATAAAGGGAGAGAGTGTATCTACAAATGGTGGGAGAGAGGAATAAAGGGAGGGAGTTATGGTGGGAGAGAATCGAGGGATGAAGGGAGAGAGGTATGGTGAGAGTGTATCTTTAAATGGTGGGAGAGAGGGATAAAGGGAGAGAGTGTATCTACAAATGGTGGGAGAGAGGAATAAAGGGAGGGAGTTATGGTGGGAGAGAATCGAGGGATGAAGGGAGAGAGGTATGGTGAGAGTGTATCTACAAATGGTGGGAGAGAGGGATAAAGGGAAAGAGTGTATCTACAAATGGTGGGAGAGAGGGATAAAGGGAGAGAGTGTATCTACAAATGGTGGGAGAGAGGAATAAAGGGAGGGAGTTATGGTGGGAGAGAATCGAGGGATGAAGGGAGTGAGGTATGGTGAGAGTGTATCTACAAATGGTGGGAGAGAGGAATAAAGGGAGGGAGTTATGGTGGGAGAGAATCGAGGGATGAAGGGAGAGAGGTATGGTGAGAGTGTATTTTTAAATGGTGGGAGAGAGGGATAAAGGGAGAGAGTGTATCTACAAATGGTGGGAGAGAGGAATAAAGGGAGGGAGTTATGGTGGGAGAGAATCGAGGGATGAAGGGAGAGAGGTATGGTGGGAGTGTATCTACAAATGGTGGGAGAGAGGAATAAAGGGAGAGAGTGTATCTACAAATGGTGGGAGAGAGGAATAAAGGGAGGGAGTTATGGTGGGAGAGAATCGAGGGATGAAGGGAGAGAGGTATGGTGAGAGTGTATCTTTAAATGGTGGGAGAGAGGGATAAAGGGAGAGAGTGTATCTACAAATGGTGGGAGAGAGGAATAAAGGGAGGGAGTTATGGTGGGAGAGAATCGAGGGATGAAGGGAGAGAGGTATGGTGAGAGTGTATTTTTAAATGGTGGGAGAGAGGGATAAAGGGAGAGAGTGTATCTACAAATGGTGGGAGAGAGGACCATAACTCTCTCCCTTTATTCCTCTCTCCCACCATTTAAAGATACACTCCCACCATACCTCTCTCCCTTCATCCCTCGTGTATTTTTAAATGGTGGGAGAGAGGGATAAAGGGAGAGAGTGTATCTACAAATGGTGGGAGAGAGGACCATAACTCTCTCCCTTTATTCCTCTCTCCCACCATTTAAAGATACACTCCCACCATACCTCTCTCCCTTCATCCCTCGACACACTCCTATCCCTCGATTCTCTCCCACCATAACTCTCTCCCTTTATCCCTCTCTCCCACCATTTAAAGATACACTTTCACCATACCTCTCTCCCTTCATCCCTCGATTCTCTCCCACCATAACTCCCTCCCTTTATTCCTCTCTCCCACCATTTGTAGATACACTCTCTCCCTTTATTCCTCTCTCCCACCATTTGTAGATACACTCTCTCCCTTTATCCTTCTCTCCCACCATTTAAAGATACACTCTCACCATACCTCTCTCCCTTCATCCCTCGATTCTCTCCCACCATAACTCCCTCCCTTTATTCCTCTCTCCCACCATTTGTAGATACACTCTCTCCCTTTATCCCTCTCTCCCACTATTTGTAGATACACTCCCACCATACCTCTCTCCCTTCATCCCTCGATTCTCTCCCACCATAACTCCCTCCCTTTATTCTTCTCTCCCACCATTTGTAGATACACTCTCTCCCTTTATCCCTTTCTCCCACCATTTGTAGATACACTCTCTCCCTTTATCCCTTTCTCCCACCATTTGTAGATACACTCTCACCATACCTCTCTCCCTTCATCCCTCGATTCTCTCCCACCATAACTCCCTCCCTTTATTCCTCTCTCCCACCATTTGTAGATACACTCTCTCCCTTTATTCCTCTCTCCCACCATTTAAAGATACACTCTCACCATACCTCTCTCCCTTCATCCCTCGATTCTCTCCCACCATAACTCCCTCCCTTTATTCCTCTCTCCCACCATTTGTAGATACACGCTCTCCTTTTATCCCTCTCTCCCACCATTTGTAGATACACTCCCACCATACCTCTCTCCCTTCATCCCTCGATTCTCTCCCACCATAACTCTCTCCCTTTATTCCTCTCTCCCACCATTTAAAGATACACTCCCACCATACCTCTCTCCCTTCATCCCTCGACACACTCTTATCCCTCGATTCTCTCCCACCATAACTCTCTCCCTTTATCCCTCTCTCCCACCATTTAAAGATACACTCTCACCATACCTCTCTCCCTTCATCCCTCGATTCTCTCCCACCATAACTCCCTCCCTTTATTCCTCTCTCCCACCATTTGTAGATACACTCTCTCCCTTTATTCCTCTCTCCCACCATTTGTAGATACACTCTCTCCCTTTATCCTTCTCTCCCACCATTTAAAGATACACTCTCACCATACCTCTCTCCCTTCATCCCTCGATTCTCTCCCACCATAACTCCCTCCCTTTATTCCTCTCTCCCACCATTTGTAGATACACTCCCACCATACCTCTCTCCCTTCATCCCTCGATTCTCTCCACCATAACTCCCTCCCTTTATTCCTCTCTCCCACCATTTGTAGATACACTCTCTTTCTTTATCCCTCTCTCCCACTATTTGTAGATACACTCCCACCATACCTCTCTCCCTTCATCCCTCGATTCTCTCCCACCATAACTCCCTCCCTTTATTCTTCTCTCCCACCATTTGTAGATACACTCTCTCCCTTTATCCCTTTCTCCCACCATTTGTAGATACACTCTCTCCATACCTCTCTCCCTTCATCCCTCGATTCTCTCCCACCATAACTCCCTCCCTTTATTCCTCTCTCCCACCATTTGTAGATACACTCTCTCCCTTTATCCCTCTCTCCCACCATTTGTACATACACTCCCACCATACCTCTCTCCCTTCATCCCTCGATTCTCTCCCACCATAACTCCCTCCCTTTATTCCTCTCTCCCACCATTTGTAGATACACTCTCTCCCTTTATCCCTCTCTCCCACCATTTAAAGATACACTCTCACCATACCTCTCTCCCTTCATCCCTCGATTCTCTCCCACCATAACTCCCTCCCTTTATTCCTCTCTCCCACCATTTGTAGATACACTCTCTCCCTTTATCCCTCTCTCCCACCATTTAAAGATACACTCTCACCATACCTCTCTCCCTTCATCCCTCGATTCTCTCCCACCATAACTCCCTCCCTTTATTCCTCTCTCCCACCATTTGTAGATACACTCTCTCCCTTTATCCCTCTCTCCCACCATTTAAAGATACACTCTCACCATACCTCTCTCCCTTCATCCCTCGATTCTCTCCCACCATAACTCCCTCCCTTTATTCCTCTCTCCCACCATTTGTAGATACACTCTCTCCCTTTATCCCTCTCTCCCACTATTTGTAGATACACTCCCACCATACCTCTCTCCCTTCATCCCTCGATTCTCTCCCACCATAACTCCCTCCCTTTATTCTTCTCTCCCACCATTTGTAGATACACTCTCTCCCTTTATCCCTTTCTCCCACCATTTGTAGATACACTCTCTCCCTTTATCCCTTTCTCCCACCATTTGTAGATACACTCTCACCATACCTCTCTCCCTTCATCCCTCGATTCTCTCCCACCATAACTCCCTCCCTTTATTCCTCTCTCCCACCATTTGTAGATACACTCTCTCCCTTTATTCCTCTCTCCCACCATTTAAAGATACACTCTCACCATACCTCTCTCCCTTCATCCCTCGATTCTCTCCCACCATAACTCCCTCCCTTTATTCCTCTCTCCCACCATTTGTAGATACACGCTCTCCTTTTATCCCTCTCTCCCACCATTTGTAGATACACTCCCACCATACCTCTCTCCCTTCATCCCTCGATTCTCTCCCACCATAACTCTCTCCCTTTATTCCTCTCTCCCACCATTTAAAGATACACTCCCACCATACCTCTCTCCCTTCATCCCTCGACACACTCTTATCCC
The DNA here is from genome assembly GCA_963082975.1 of Labia minor. Classification (NCBI taxonomy): domain Eukaryota; kingdom Metazoa; phylum Arthropoda; class Insecta; order Dermaptera; family Spongiphoridae; genus Labia; species Labia minor. The sequence continues at coordinate 29,139,788 of OY720349.1, forward strand.
TCGATTCTCTCCCACCATAACTCTCTCCCTTTATCCCTCTCTCCCACCATTTAAAGATACACTCTCACCATACCTCTCTCCCTTCATCCCTCGATTCTCTCCCACCATAACTCCCTCCCTTTATTCCTCTCTCCCACCATTTGTAGATACACTCTCTCCCTTTATTCCTCTCTCCCACCATTTGTAGATACACTCTCTCCCTTTATCCTTCTCTCCCACCATTTAAAGATACACTCTCACCATACCTCTCTCCCTTCATCCCTCGATTCTCTCCCACCATAACTCCCTCCCTTTATTCCTCTCTCCCACCATTTGTAGATACACTCCCACCATACCTCTCTCCCTTCATCCCTCGATTCTCTCCACCATAACTCCCTCCCTTTATTCCTCTCTCCCACCATTTGTAGATACACTCTCTTTCTTTATCCCTCTCTCCCACTATTTGTAGATACACTCCCACCATACCTCTCTCCCTTCATCCCTCGATTCTCTCCCACCATAACTCCCTCCCTTTATTCTTCTCTCCCACCATTTGTAGATACACTCTCTCCCTTTATCCCTTTCTCCCACCATTTGTAGATACACTCTCTCCATACCTCTCTCCCTTCATCCCTCGATTCTCTCCCACCATAACTCCCTCCCTTTATTCCTCTCTCCCACCATTTGTAGATACACTCTCTCCCTTTATCCCTCTCTCCCACCATTTGTACATACACTCCCACCATACCTCTCTCCCTTCATCCCTCGATTCTCTCCCACCATAACTCCCTCCCTTTATTCCTCTCTCCCACCATTTGTAGATACACTCTCTCCCTTTATCCCTCTCTCCCACCATTTAAAGATACACTCTCACCATACCTCTCTCCCTTCATCCCTCGATTCTCTCCCACCATAACTCCCTCCCTTTATTCCTCTCTCCCACCATTTGTAGATACACTCTCTCCCTTTATCCCTCTCTCCCACCATTTAAAGATACACTCTCACCATACCTCTCTCCCTTCATCCCTCGATTCTCTCCCACCATAACTCCCTCCCTTTATTCCTCTCTCCCACCATTTGTAGATACACTCTCTCCCTTTATCCCTCTCTCCCACCATTTGTAGATACACTCCCACCATACCTCTCTCCCTTCATCCCTCGATTCTCTCCCACCATAATTCTCTCCCTTTATTCCTCTCTCCCACCATTTAAAGATACACTCCCACCATACCTCTCTCCCTTCATCCCTCGACACACTCCCACCATCCCTCGATACACTCCCACCATACCTCTCTCCCTTCATCCCTCGACACACTCCTATCCCTCGATTCTCTCCCACCATAACTCTCTCCCTTTATCCCTCTCTCCCACCATTTAAAGATACACTCTCACCATACCTCTCTCCCTTCATCCCTCGATTCTCTCCCACCATAACTCCCTCCCTTTATTCCTCTCTCCCACCAATTGTAGATACACTCTCTCCCTTTATCCCTCTCTCCCACCATTTGTAGATACACTCCCACCATACCTCTCTCCCTTCATCCCTCGATTCTCTCCCACCATAACTCTCTACTTTTATCCCTCTCTCCCACCATTTAAAGATACACTCCCACCATACCTCTCTCCCTTCATCCCTCGACACACTCCCACCATCCCTCGACACACTCCCACCATCCCTCGATACACTCCCACCATACCTCTCTCCCTTCATCCCTCGACACACTCCCACCATCCCTCGATTCTCTCCCACCATAACTCCCTCCCTTTATTCCTCTCTCCCACCATTTGTAGATACACTCCCACCATACCTCTCTCCCTTCATCCCTCGATTCTCTCCCACCATAACTCTCTCCCTTTATCCATCTCTCCCACCATTTGTAGATACACTCCCACCATACCTCTCTCCCTTCATCCCTCGATACACTCCCACCATCCCTCGATAAACTCCAACCATACCTCTCTCCTTTTATCCCTCTCTCCCACCATTTAAAGATACACTCTCACCATACCTCTCTCCCTTCATCCATCGATTCTCTCCCACCATAACTCTCTCCCTTTATCCCTCTCTCCCACCATTTAAAGATACACTCTCACCATACCTCTCTCCCTCCATCCCTCGATTCTCTCCTCCCATAACTCTCTCCCTTTATCCCTCTCTCCCACCATTTGTAGATACACTCCCACCATACCTCTCTCCCTTCATCCCTTGATTCTCTCCCACCATAACTCTCTCCTTTTATCCCTCTCTCCCACCATTTGTAGATACACTCCCACCATAACTCTCTCCCTTTATCCCTCTCTCCCACCATTTAAAGATACACTCCCACCATACCTCTCTCCCTTCATCCTTCGATACACTCCCACCATACCTCTCTCCCTTCATCCCTCGAATCTCTCCCACCATAACTCTCTCCCTTTATCCCTCTCTCCCACCATTTAAAGATACACTCTCACCCTACCTCTCTCCCTTCATCCCTCGATTCTCTCCCACCATAACTCTCTCCCTCTATCCCTCTCTCCCACCATTTTTACATACACTCCCACCATACCTCTCTCCCTTCATCCCTCGATTCTCTCCCACCATAACTCTCTCCCTTTATCCCTCTCTCCCACCATTTAAAGATACACTCTCACCATACCTCTCTCCCTTCATCCCTCGATTCTCTCCCACCATAACTCTCTCCCTCTATCCCTCTCTCCCACCATTTTTAGATACACTCCCACCATACCTCTCTCCCTTCATCCCTCGAATCTCTCCCACCATAACTCTCTCCCTTTATCCCTCTCTCCCACCATTTCTAGATACACTCCCTTCAAACCTCACTGCCTTCATCCCTCTCTCACACCATCCCTGGATACACTCTCACCATACCTCTCTCCCTTCATCCCTCGATTCTCTCCCACCATAACTCCCTCCCTTTATTCCTCTCTCCCACCATTTGTAGATACACTCCCGCCATACCTCTCTCCCTTCATCCCTCGATTCTCTCCCACCATAACTCTCTCCTTTTATCCCTCTCTCCCACCATTTGTAGATACACTCCCACCATACCTCTCTCCCTTCATCCCTCGATTCTCTCCCACCATAACTCTCTCCCTTTATCCCTCTCTCCCACCATTTAAAGATACACTCCCACCATACCTCTCTCCCTTCATCCCTCGACACACTCCCACCATCCCTCGATACACTCCCACAATACTTCTCTCTTTTCATCCCTCTCTCCCACCATGGATACACACTCACCATCCCTCGATACACTCCCACCATCCCTCGATAAACTCCAACCATACCTCTCTCCTTTTATCCCTCTCTCACACCATTTAAAGATACACTCTCACCATACCTCTCTCCCTTCATCCCTCGATTCTCTCCCACCATAACTCTCTCCCTCTATCCCTCTCTCCCACCATTTGTAGATACACTCCCACCATACCTCTCTCCCTTCATCCCTCGATTCTCTCCCACCATAACTCTCTCCCTCTATCCCTCTTTCCCACCATTTTTAGATACACTCCCACCATACCTCTCTCCCTTCATCCCTCGAATCTCTCCCACCATAACTCTCTCCCTTTATCCCTCTCTCCCACCATTTGTAGATACACTCTCACCATACCGCTCTCCCTTCATCCCTCGATTCTCTCCCACCATAACTCTCTCCTTTTATCCCTCTCTCCCACCATTTGTAGATACACTCCCACCATACCTCTCTCCCTTCATCCCTCGATTCTCTCCCACCATAACTCTCTCCCTTTATCCCTCTCTCCCACCATTTAAAGATACACTCCCACCATACCTCTCTCCCTTCATCCCTCGACACACTCCCACCATCCCTCGATACACTCCCACAATACTTCTCTCTTTTCATACCTCTCTCCCACCATGGATACACACTCACCATCCCTCGATACACTCCCACCATCCCTCGATAAACTCCCACCATAACTCTCTCCCTTTATCCCTCTCTCCCACCATTTAAAGATACACTCTCACCATACCTCTCTCCCTTCATCCCTCGATTCTCTCCCACCATAACTCTCTCCCTCTATCCCTCTCTCCCACCATACCTCTCTCCCTTCATCCCTCGAATCTCTCCCACCATAACTCTCTCCCTTTATCCCTCTCTCCCACCATTTGTAGATACACTCTCACCATACCGCTCTCCCTTCATCCCTCGATTCTCTCCCACCATAACTCCCTCCCTTTATTCCTCTCTCCCACTATTTGTAGATACACTCCCACCATACCTCTCTCCCTTCATCCCTCGATTCTCACCCACCATAACTCTCTCCCTTTATCCCTCTCTCCCACCATTTCTAGATACACTCCCACCAAACCTCACTGCCTTCATCCCTCTCTCACACCATCCCTGGATACACACTCATCATCCCTCGATACACTTGTTATAGCTTATTTGTTCGGCCAATAATTACATACGGATGTTGCATTTGGTTCAACCAAACAGCCTCAGTAATGGAATCAATAAGAAAATTTGAAAGGAGTTGCCTAAGAGCATGTCAGGGTAAATACAGATCCCCTGAATCAGATTACAAAAAATATTTTAGTAACGAAATAATATACAACTTTTCTAATTTAAACAGAATTGACATATTTATAATTAAATTAATCCGCAATTACTTTAGTAAAATAATCAACATTCGAGAAAATAGCTTAATCTACGGGGCTTCATAGCCTAACGACATGTACTTTAGGCGAACCCTAATTTCAGGCTTTATCCCACCTGAAGCATTCACCTATTTGGACGCAAATGGCTACATCCAGGACTCAAACAAAATTCCAATTATCTATCATATATTTAGGAAAAGTACTGACCGAAGCATAACTTACGATCCCTTCTTAGATGGAAAAGATCATTATAGATTCTGGCGTTTCAATATGGCAATCTCAAAAAGAGATAAGAATGAGAATATCGCGAAAAAAAAAATACTGGTGGATTGAAAATTAATTATAATTAGGGCTTTTCAATAAATTTATAATATAAGAATTTAATAGTGTATACTAAAATATAAAATATTGTAAATATTTATTAATTCTCTCAATCTTTCCACTCATCCTATCCCACCCTTCATCTCCATTGACTTCTGTAAATATATAAATCTTTCCCCTCTTGTAATGTTATTTTTAGGTTTTTTTCCCAAAGCAAGTTTCCTAAAAAAAATTATATATAATTAAAAAATTGTCACGTTTCTTTCATCTAATAAGATTGGAATGTTTTATATGATCGCAATTTGTTCATGGAAACCTAATATAGACTTAACGAAAAGTCCTATTTTATCGCTATTTAGTATCTCAAAATAAAAACATTTAAGTAATTTTTCAATAGAACAATGTGATTATTATTATGATTTGGAAAATATACACAACTTAATTAATAACTTAAAATGAAAAATTGAAAAAAAAATTATTACATTATAATTGTATATATAAAAAAGATATAATAGTATATTTTTATATGCATTAGATATTTCAAATTGTTGTCAAAAAATTGAATTTCCTTTGTACACCAATATTTATTTACATACATATAAACTGTCTAGCTTTTCTATTTATTTTCAATCAAAATGAAAAAATAAAAATAAAAAAAAAGAAGAGAAAAGTATTGAAGAAAAAAAAAATTGTTTGACATAAAATAGGGGCTCTCTTTCTTTCGCTCCTTATTGTAAAAAATAGAAGGAGAAGATATATTCCATCACAATGACAAAGAAAAATAGATTTGATTCGATGATTTCAGTTTGATTTGTGAGATGCAGCTTTCATGGCTCGATTGAAGAAATATTATTTTTTTTTTGCCTGATTTTTCTTACTTCTCAGTAACATAAAGTTTTTTTTTCTCTTTTCTTTTTCTTTTTCTTTAAGAACTTTTTCAGAACTCTTACTTTATGTATTTGTAATCAATAATGATTTTTGTTCGTTTCTGAATAACATCATCATCTAATTTGAATCTACTTTGTAACAACCAATAAAAAACAAATTGTTATACTTGTCTTAAAATTTATAGATTTGAAAAATTAAATAAACATGGCAATAGGAATTGGACAGGAGTATTAGACACCCTCCCCTCATACTTTTTTTCGTGTAATAAAATTAATCTAATTAAAAAATTATATTATGATAATTTTTAAATTGTTCTCTCAGTAGAAATTTTTATTTTTGAAATCTTATTTTACTTTACCTCCATTTATTTATAAAATAAAAAAATAAGATATTAATTCATAATTATGGATTATATATTAAAATTTATATTTAAATTAGTAATGTTCAATTAAATTTATCGCTACTTTTGTTAAATTCATAAAAAATTATCCAGATTCTCTTTTAATAAAAACGTAATTTTACATTAATATATTTTTATAAAGATAATCTATCCCAAATATTAATAAATTATAATAGAATTTAGAATGAAATAAATATAATAATTAATTTATAAAAAAATATCTGGAGTGTCTCCACTCGACCATCTCGCAAATTTGAATTGGATTAATTAACATATATTATTATATTTAAATTAATTAATTATATATATATACATATAAAAATTATAAATTAAGTATAATTGAATAGGATTAATTAAATAAAAAATTTAAATTTACAGTATAGCATTGTTATTCAATTAAATTAATTATTTATCATTAGAGAGCGCAAAAAAAGGCATTTGCCTTTTTCGAAATTTGAGCCTTTTCAAAATTTTTTTACAGATCTCCACGGATCTATAAAAATCAAACACACTGGTAGATTTTAAAAAACGCCTTTTTCGCCTTTTTTGTCTTTTTTTTGGCATTCCGCGCCTTTTTTGTAGCCTTTTTTGCCATTTTTTGCAATTTTTTTACATTTTTTTGCCTTTTTTGCATTTTTTTTAAAAAAAAAAAAATTTTCAGTCATTTGCAATTTTTTTACAAATTCATAAACGATCCAACTCTTGCAATTTGACATGTTAAGTAAATATAATTTTGAATTGAAGCGGCCCACCCATCGCACAATGAACGAGCTTGAAGACAAAGGAATGGTCTATCTCTTTTTCCGAACCTCGTCTTTGTATTCGCTTTCCTTGAAGCCACCGACACACATCCTCTTTCGTGTTCGCTTCTTGTCCCGTCAATTCTTGTGTAAATAAAAAACTCTTTCGACACAAACTTGAAATGTTTAAGCCTAAGTCTAAGTGCCTTTCATTTCTCAAGTTACAAGAATATTCTAAATTATCTAAATTTTTAATTATTAAAAATGACAATATTCTTTATTGTGAAGCGTGCGAAACCACGGTAAGAACATTCTTATTTCTATTATCTGGCTTCATATGAAACTTTTAAATAACTTTTTTTATATTTTTTCTCAAGATATCATCAGACAGAAAGACTCATGTTGATCAACATTTAGTTTCGTCTCGTCATAAAAGCAACGAAAAATTAAAAAAGGTTCCAAAACAATCTACATTGAACTTTGATTCCAAAAGGGAGGATTTCATAATAGACCTCTGTAAACTTTTTACTGGCCTCAATATCCCAATGAAGAAAATAAACCATCCAACTTTCAAAACTTTTATTGGAAAATATTTAAATATGAACCTTCCATCTGAGACTTCAATTCGATGCATCTTCCAAAAATGTATTCAGAAGTAAGTAAAAAATTAAATTTTATCTTTTTAAAATATATTAACATAAATGAGTATAAAAAATATTGGTCTTCCATGTCCCCCTGTCCTCCCTCGCTTCGTCTTTGGCTGCAATTAAATAATATATATGTATATAATATATTTTAATAAATATAATATATGCTTAATATAGTTTGTTTTATTTGCTTTTATAAAAAATTTTCTTTGTTTAATTTTGTTCTTTAGATTAAAAAGAAGATAAGCAAAAATTTGGAATCAGGTCCAATTTATGCTATAGTGGATGAAACGCCCGATAGAGAAGGACGATATATTTGCAACGTTTTAGTCGGTCAATTACTAATTGACAGAGCTTCTCCGTCTTATTTAATTTCAGTTAACCATTTGGAAAAAACCAACAGCGAAACTATTTCACGTTGTCTGGATGAATGCCTATGTATTTCTTTTGTAAATTTATAATTCTAGATTAATGCTAAAAAATTAAAAAGTGCTATTTATTATTGTAGTTGAATTGTTTGGAAATAACTCATCTCGGGATCGTTTGCTTCTCCTTATCACTGATGCTGCCTCTTATATGAAAGCAGCAGCAAAAATATTGCAAGTCTTTTATATTAAGCTGACCCACGTAACATGTATTGTTCATGGTCTACATCGGGTCTGTGAAACAATACGCATACAGTTTCCAATCGTAAACAAATGGATAGCAACAATAAAAAAAGTAACTTGAATGTTTTTAAAATGTAAAATTAAAAGTAAATATTTGTTGTGAAATTTTCAGGTATTTTTAAAAAGCCCAGCTCGCGTAAACAAATACAAGGAACTTTATCCAGATCTTCCTCTACCACCTGAACCAGTTGAAACAAGATTTGGAACGTGGATTGAGGCTGCAAGTTTTCACGCTTTACATTTCGAAAAATTAAAGCATGTACGATAAATATCTACCTATCAATTATCAAAACAATAAAAAAATATGCCTTCTGCTTGGAAAATATATTTTTAATTTATATTAAGGGACTATAGTTTAGAGGAATTTGTTCTCTTCATCAGTCTAAAAGACAAAGTCCTCAAAACTACAGTATAATCTCTTTATATAATAAAATTTTATTTTACAAGTATAAGGCAATCTTTTATTTTTCTTTAATTTATAAAAGTGCTGATACTCTGAGCACAAAATAACTTAAGTCTTGACTATCTAAAATTGAACATTAATTTTTTTTTTAATTCTTTTTATTGTTAATTTCATTTTTTAATTTGCAGGTAATTCAAATGATTAATGTAGGAGATGATGCTCTTTCTGTACAAAAAGCTCGCAAGTTGATACTAAATTCTCAGCTACCCCTTGATTTGATTTGTATTTCTTCTAACTTCGGGTTCATCGTCACTAAGTTAAAAGAACTTGAAGATCCCAAATTGAGCTTACACGATTCACTTTACATCTTAGATGGTGTGAAAAATAAAATTGAGAAAACTGTCGGACCCCGCGCCGTTATAGTTCAAACAAAGATTTCCAAAGTGTTGGAGAACAATATGGGTTTAGATTTTATGAGACAATCATGCGATATACTAAATGGTTTAAATATTGAGCCAAACAACTTAGTCACAAATAAACTGAAAAATAGTGAAATTATGGCTCTGAAATATGCACCTCTCACATCTTGTGATGTTGAGAGGTCATTTTCTATTTATAAAAATATTCTGACCGATCGCCGAACAAATTTCACAATTAAAAATATTCAAATGTATTTGGTGTGCAATTTCTTTATAAATAGGGATGATGTAACATCTGAGAGAGAACAGTTATAATAATTATATTTTGTTTATATTTTATTTCATAAAATAATAATAAATAAAAATATATTTTTAAATAAAATGCCTTTTTATTTTTTGGTGTTTTTCATCCTCTTTTTTCCAACTTTTTTAAAATTTCTTTCCTTATTATAATATATTTATTTTAAAAATTATTTAATATTTGTTAATATAAGTAAAATTTGTTAATGTTTAAATACTATTTTGCTAACATAAACTAATAAAAGAGACTATTTATCAATAAGAGTACAATATTTTTTGGAAAATTTTTGAAAAAAATAGCCTTTTTACAGCCTTTTTTTGAAAAAAATGCCTTTTTGAAGACTTTTTCAACTAAAAAACTTGCCTTTTTAGGCGCCTTTTTTCAAAAAAAAAAACAGCCTTTTTTTGCGCTCCCTATTTATCATATATTAAATTTAAATTTAAAACCTTCATTTTTAAGTCAAAATTTAAAAATTTAAAAAATTAATTCGCGTGTTTGGCTCATTGTTAATGACACCACGTGAGGTGCTGGCGCGTGATTCGCAGTGTTAAAAAATTTAAAAAAATAATTCTAGTACTTTCAGCGATTCAATCAAGCTGAAATTCTATATATAGCAGTTTTATACAATTTTTAATCATATGAAAAACTATCAAACATATATCTTTATTTTCAGTTTAGAGCATAGGTTCCCAAACTTTTTTTTGTCACGGACCCCTTGGCATGTTCGGTTTTGGGTAGACCCCCTAAATTGATTTTGATTTTTTATAAACGATTTACCTTTTTTTTTTTTAGAGACATATTCAAAAAATTCATATCGGAAAACCTAGACCTCCGTAGACCCCCATTTTCATTTCATGGACCCCCAAATTCGTTATTCGCTGCCGTGGATCCCCTGGAGGTAAAAATAGACCACATTGGGAACCTATGGTTTAGAGCAGTGATTCTCAACCTGGGCGATCGACATCTTAAAGGGGGCGATTATTTGACTGTACGATTTTGGGGGGCGATAAGTTAGTTATTTTTGGGGGCGAAATCATTTTCAACTCTAAAAAAAAAGGTAAGATGATTTTGCGAACAGACTTTTTAAACATTTCCTCTTTTTTCAATATGGTTCTTAAAAAAAAAAAAGGTCAGATGATTTTGCAATCAGGTTCTGAAACTCGATTTTTCAATATGGCTCTAAGTATCACCTAGTGTACCTACCTTATATTAGGGATTATTATGAAATTTTTATCTGTAAAAATTTATAGGGGGGCGAATTAAGAAGCGGGTCTTACAAAGAGGGCGTTTGGTCCAAAAAGGTTGAGAAACACTGGTTTAGAGGAAAATAATGAAAATGAGCTACATTTGGTAGAACACACACACACACACACACACAGACACAGACACACATTTTTCTCAACCTTAGTGAAAATGTCTCAGAGGTGAGATAGTAAAAATTAAATATTTCAAATATGAATATAATAGAAATATTTAATTTTATATTAATTCACATATTGAATGTTAAAAACATTTTTGACCCAGAAGATACCAGCATTGATTCCAGTTTCGACTATTCATGTAAATTTTCTATTAGATAAACAAAGTTTCGTCTACCATTTCCGTTGGTGACTGATATGAATTATTGATTGACGTAGTGAGATTAATTTAATTAAAGGACTATGAGATGTCATGTATGATTGACAGTGAAAATAATTTTCAAAATATTTTACTAGGTATATACAAGTATATTCATTTTTGTATTTCGTTATATACCTTTATAAATGGAAGTTTTACAATTGTTATTTTTTTTAAATAAATTGTTATATATTTTAGACAATATGGGTTTATGATAACACCTGATTAAGATTAAATTTATAGATATATGTTGAAATACCTTTTGTGTCAATTTTCTACATAATTTTAAAAATCTTAAAAGGAATATATAATAATATTTTATATTCAATCAATTCCAAAATCAAATCCCAGTACCGCGTATAAGGAGGTTTCAATCAAAAAAAAATTTTAAATATACGAAAAAATAACTAAATAAAAAAATAGGTTTTTTTCAAATTTGTTTCAATTTTATCAAATATAGAAACCATTAATTATATACTATATTTAAGAAAACATAAGAATAAATCAAATTTTTATCTCAAAAATAAATATTTTTTTTCTATTCAGTGTTAATGATGTTGTTTCTTTGAGAATAATAACAGTGAAAAATATCCATTTTTACGTATATTTCAGCATAAGGGTTGGTCTCCATTTTATGGTATGACGTATATATATGGGTATTAGTATTTTTCATGGTTACCATTCATGATATAGATATACAAAATGTAAGAAAAATATAGAATATCCTAACATTCCTTCGACTCGTTATGAACAAGGAATCATTTTTACTCTTGTTCGTGTCGAGATTTTGATGTTTTTATATGTTTTGAAGGTCCCTGAGACATGAAATTTGGTACAGGAGCATTATTAAAAATTCTAACTTCTATCAACTTTTGAGAAATGTAGCTCATCTGGAAGAGGACCATTACCTACCACGTTTTCATTTTTTTCCTCTAAACTGACCGTAAAAATAAAGAGATAGGTATGTTTGATAGTTTGTCACATGATTAAAAATTGTATAAAACTGCTATAGAATTTCAGCTTGATTGAATCGCTGAAAGTAGCGGAATTAATTTTTTAACACGACTGCAAATAACGCTCCAGCACTTGACGTGATGTAATCAACAAAGAGCCAAACACGCGCTGGTTTAACAAATTTTATTTATTAATTTTAATTTATAATTAATTACATTTAATTTAAATATAATATGTGTTCAAATTTGAGAGATAGTCGAGAGGAGACACTCCAGATTTTTTGAAAGAATTTGAACAAACGAAATGAGTGAAGGAGTGAAATTGAAAAAAAAATCCTCTGACTTTATTATATCATATGAAAGGCAGTATCTATCAAGTAAAATTTCAAAAAGCTTAGGATTTACAGAGAAACCCAATTTAGAAATTATAAATATAAAGTTACCTCAAAGATCATACAATCAAGCATTGTGTAATTTTATTTTTAAAATATGTATATTGCCCCTAAAAGGTATTGTATGATCAATACAACGGATCATTTCAACCTTTATCTTGATATTCTTGATTCCAGGCCACTATTTTTTTTTCAAGTAACTTCCCAATTTTGAAATTCTCTTATCAGGCCTGGGACTTCAACTAGAGACTATGAGGTTGAAAGTATTGCCGATCTTAGTGCGTGGCATTTTTTTTTTAGTGAAATTAAATAGCGACATATTTCTTTTGTTTTCGTAATAATTAGAATTCATAAGTGAATACTATTTTTCAATCAAAGAGGGTTTAAGGACATTCAATTTATTTTTATAATGAAAAAAAAATAAGTAAAATTACAATACAAAATTAGGTTTTACAGAGAAATTAAAATTTAGAATTGAAATTATAGTACTATAAGGTTACCTTACTGCGATAAAACATCGTTCCAAAAAATCAAGCATTGTGTAATTTTATATTTAAAATATGTGTATATATATATATAAACAAATACATTAAAAAATTAAATCTTGTTCATTAATCAGATGTCATATTTTATTTACTATTTTTCCAATCATAATAACAAATGATTTTGTCCAAATGAATAAATATTACATATAAACACAATAAATAATTATCTTATCAAACAAGTGACATCGAGAAAAATGATAATAGAACTAATATAACTAATATAGGTTCAAGAAAGTTGGCGTGTCAAATGGAATGAGTCATTTTGCAGTCGTGAAACGTTACTTCTATTAAGTTTTCATTAAAAAATATTAATTAAATTAGGAAATATTGTTTCAACAGAATTAATTAAATATCATTTCAACAAAATCAAAAGGTTTGTACAAATAATTCTATTTATTTAATCAATAAATAAAAACAAATAATTAATAAATAAATTTGAATAATATATTTGTTTATTGCAATAAAATTCAATTAAAATAAAATAACGAAAATGTGTTAGATTATTCTTTTTATTCATTTATTAAATGCATTTGTAATTTTTCTAATAACTTATTAACCAAATTCAGGATAAATATTGTTTGTTTTTTTTTAAAAAAAAAATACGATTAATAATTATCAAATTATTAATTTAATAGTATATTCCAAAAACTTATGATATATAATAAATATATTATATTATTTGAGATAATATAATTAAAAATTTAATTAATTTATAAAATTTAAATAAAGTAATTTTTTAATTATCAATTAATATATTTAAATCAATTGTTGATTCAAATTTTCCTTATATATATATATACTACATGGGCTGAAAAGTCCCGGGATTTTTCAATAGGTGACACCACTAGAACATGAACATGACTCATTTCGAGAGGCTCATCTGTCACTAGTTTATGTATGAAAATCATGATATTTCGTCCATTCGTTTACAAGCTACAGTCATTTTCGCCTTCATAAGAAAAATGGAAAAACAGGAATATCTCGTCTTAATTAAACATTGTTTTTTAATTGGAAAAACTTGTGAACAATCATTGCAGTGGATGCAGGAATGTTATCTCACATCTGCTCCTTTGAGAACAATGTTTAATCAAGACGCGATATTCCTGTATTTCCATTTTTCTTATGAAGGCGAAAATGACTGTAGCTTGTAAACGAATGGACGAAATGTCATGATACTTCATACATAAACAAGTGACAGATGAGCCTCTTGAAATGAGTCATGTTCATTTTCTAGTAGCGTCACCTATTGAAAAATCCCTGGATTTTGCAGCCTATGTAGTATATAGGTGTACATATACTTTATTAATTCATTTAATTTTACTGTAATGATATGATAAGTTACTTTAATTAATTGTTAACGAATTTTTTGAGAAAAATTTAACAAAAAAAAAAAAAAAAAAATAAAATAAAATAAAATAAAATCTAAATAGGTAAAAAAATAAGATTTAATAAGAAGGTAATTTTTTAAAAATTTACATATAAGCATTTCAAAAGAATAATTAGATATGATATATGATATGATTAAATTAATAAAAGCAATAAATGAATAAATGATAATTATAAAAATATTGAACATTGGCACCTCCAGAAATAAACATGATTTGATTCCTATAAGGAAAAGTTCCATCTATGATTTAATAATTTAAATATATAACGTTATATATTTTCAATTACGCCTATCATTAATATATTATATACCTATATAAGTTCTACATGTTCTAAATCTGATTTTGATATTTTCAAATATAATTTAGTTCATAATTCTAATTTTAGTTTTATTATGATTAATATTTTTTCAATTATATTAAACACATTTTCAAAAGATTTAAAAGTAAAAAAAAAGTTTAAAAAAATATTAAATAAATTTAAATATATGTCTAATTCTCTCTTTATTAATTTTATGTTGACAATATATATATTATCTTTGTAGAAATTAAATTTCTATTTATTCTGTATTTTTATAATTAGTTTCAATTTGTTTATTTGGTTTACATTTACAATTAAGAAACACTGAACTATTAGATAAATTAACTTAAGTGACCGATAAGATATAAGTATACATATATTATAATATTTAACATAAAATCACAACACATTTAGTAACAAAAAATTTAATACACAAATTTTCATTTCTATTTTATTTTATTTTTTAATTTAATTTGTATTTTATTATTTTAATAATTATATTTCATTTATTTTTAGGAGTTGAAAATGATTAAGATATATAATTTTATGTTGACAATAATTTTTGTTACTTCTGCTACTGGATTAAATTTTTCTATTCAATATTTAATCAATGATGAAGTGCTTCTACTCAATGAAATGGATAAATTACATTTTTATACTCAAGAATGGACATTTTATGTTTATATGAATTTTGATAAGGAAGAAAAATTAACCAATATTAATAATGAATTTATAAAAGATCTGAACGAGTTGTGTTTTAAATGGAATACCGATATCAGTGTTGAATGTGCATCATTCAAACGTCATCTTTATCCAATTATAAATTCGATCAATAAAATTAACCCAAAAATTGAATTTCTCTTAAGTAATTTAACTGTCAACATATCTGATTTTAAGGAAAATCCATCATTAATAAATAAATTAGAACTAAAAATAATTTATCAAAATAATTTTACTAAATATTCTAACGATTCTTATTTTAATCAAATACGTGACGATTTTCATAAAATTTGTAAAGCAAACTCAATTAATCAATATAAAAAGAATTTAGAGACAATTGTCAATTATTTCGCTATTTTATTAAATGATTTTTATGAATATAAAAAAAATCTTTATCATTTTATACAAATGGATAGTGATGAATTTAATCAATTATATTTTAATAATTTTTTAACAAATATCGAAGAAATTCTTCCTAAAAATGGTAAAATTCCATTTGTTAATGAATATAATGATTTATTTAACAACATTACTATAAAAGGTTATTCAACAAATACAAAAAATATTATTTTAAAAATTTCTATCCCCTTAGTCATGACAAATACCTATAAACTGAATGAAGTATTTGGTATTCCGATTTTTAATTCGATAAGGAATACATCTTCCTTTTTAATTCCTCAAGCTAAATATCTCGCTTTAGATGAAATGAATCAACAATATCAATACTTAACAGATGAAGACCTGAATCTTTGTTATTTGTTAAATAACGATACAGAATATTTGTGTAAACAAAGAGAAGCATTGAATTTTTTAAATAACAACCCAGATTGTATAATTAGATTACTTTTAGGGCTGAAATTCGATTATCTTGCATGTAATTTGAAAACGCTCGAATCCAATGAATCGAGATGGAATTTCATCTCTCCAAATCGTTGGTTATTTTATGTAAATGAAGATTCCAATAGGATTCAGATTGTATGCGATGAACATTCGGAAGATCTCGTTTTAAAGCCATATCTTTCTGGCTTAGTGGATCTCGATTTGAATTGTACGATACGAACTTTGGATAAAATGATGGAACCGTCGTATTATCCAAATCAGTACCCAGCAAATGAAAATGTGGTGGCTATATTTAAAGATTATAATTTAACATATTCTATAAGTCAACAACCAGTGGATGGAACTTTTGGAAGTATTTCAATTAGTAAAATAATATTGGCGTTTATGGTATTAATTATTGGTTTATTAGTAATTTTTATGTTAATAAGGTTTTTAATTTTGAATTGGAATCATAAAAAATTAGTAATTACACAACCACAAGAAACAAAAATAAAAACGATTTATTAAATGTTAATACTGTAAATGCTTATATATATATCGTAATGGTTTCCTAAACAGTTTTAATTTATAAAAGTTGAATAAAATAATCTTCATGTATTATAATAATTTATATATATATTGAAAATAATATATAAAATAATAATTTATTTATAACAATTTTTATTTTGAAAATAAACTTCATTTAATATTATTTTCTACTTCAATAAACAAGTTCTATTTTTATAAGATTTTTAGTAATATCATGGTCTCTTTTCACTATCTCGCCGGGTTTGATCTAGAATAATGAAATTTGGTTTTATTCAAAATTCATAGTTTTCTATCTACTTTTGAGAAATGTAGTTCATTCGAAAGAGGGTCATTACCTACCACGTTTTCATTTTTTTTCCTCTAAACCAGTGATTCCCAAAGAGGTAACTACCGCCCCCTCGTGGGTGCTGCAGCGATCCAGGGGGGCGTTGATGGCCACAGGTGCATTTAGGGAAAATTAGTTGTATATTACTTTTCTATTCTGAGTTCTATAATATACAATTTCAATGTTTCTAATTTAAATCTTTATTTATAATATTTTGCGAATAGGTACATTTATCTTTCTTGTTTAAATGTTATTAAAATTAAAAAAAAGTAAATTGTTTTCTGGAAATGGGGCGCTTGGCCACATAAGTTTGGGAACCACTGCTCTAAACTGAACGTAAAAATAAAGTTTTTCACATGATTATAAAAATTGTATAAATATATAGAATTTCAGCTTGATTGCTTAGCTGAAAGTACCGTAATTAAGTTTTTAAATTTTTTAACACGTTGACTGGCAATCACGCGCCAGCACGTTACGTGGTGCCATCAACAAAGTGCCAAACACGCGCTGGTTTAATAAATATTATTTATTAATTTTAATTTATAATTTATAATTATATATAATTAAATTTAATTTAAATATATTATATGTTATTTAATCCAATTCAAATTTGCGAGATAGTCGAGTGGAGACACTCCAGATTTTTTTTAATATTTCTATATTATAATAACATTTTTCCCTTTTTTCAGGAAGTGGCGTTATAAGTTTATTTTATTTTAATTTTAGAAGAAGAGAAGTACATTGAAAATATTATAATTTTACTCCTCTTAATTTCTCGAATTCTTTAGCAATCATCATATTTTAAATCAAGTACTTTGAATTATCTTTCTAATTATTTACTCTTTAATCTATACTTAGTTTAATGTAATAATATACTCATTATACTAAGGAACTAAGATGGTCAACAAAATAAGAAAACAAAAATGAAACCTTAACAATAAATTAATATTGATTAATTATTTCTTATTAAATTTAGGAATATTTTTTATATAATATAATCCAGGCAATTGTTAAAATAAATATATGAAAGATTTTGAAAATACTTAGGGTCAGCAAAAACAAAATTTCATTAAATTAAATTAACATGAAACTAAATATCAATTAATAAAGGGTGAATTCTTAAGTCGTATAGTCATATTGTCTTTTTTAATACTCTTTACATAACTCACACTGTCCGTTTGTCCGCGGTCTGTCCGCGGTTTGTCCGCGGCATTTTATAATCGATATTTCAACAACTTCCCGCCCTCAATCAATTTGAAATTTTGCATACGCGCTTGCTCCTGCTAATAATACACGAATCAATTGAAAAATCCACTGAATTATTTATCTATTAGTGGTAATTAATTAACTAAACTTCCATATGCGGAATATGGAATAGTTCACTATTTCAATCATAGATGGCGATAGCAGTTCTACTAAAAAGTATCAAATAAATTTAAGTAAAAAAAATATTTTTAAAAAACACACTTTACTTAAAATTGCACTAAAAAGTAAAAAATAAAATCACTGTAAAGTCTGTGCGCTCAAATTATAATAACACCGTAAAAGCACACACTTTACAGTGATTTTATTTTTTACTTTTTAGTGCAATTTTAAGTAAAGTGTGTTTTTTAAAAAGATTTCTTTTTACTTAAATTTATTTACTATCACGCCAGAAAATTTTCGATGTCGAGGTTTTGATGTTTTTATAAGTTTTGTAAAGATCCCTGAGCCATTTTTTCCCTAAGATTGAGAAAAATGTCTCTGTGTATGTGTGTTTGTAGACAAGATTTCGAAAAAACGGTTTGAGCTAGAATATTGAAATTTCGTACACAGACATTATTCCAAATTCGTAGTTTGCTATCAACTTTTGATTTTCTATCAACTTTTTAACTCTTTCAGAAGAGTGTCATTACCCCTTCCACGTTTTCATTTTTTCCCTCTAAACTGACCGTAAAAATAAAGATATATGTTTGATAGTTTTTCACATGAACAAAAATTGTATACAACTGCTATATATAGAATTTCAATTTGATTGAATCGCTGAAAGTACCGGAATTAATTTTTAAAATTTTTTAACACGTTTACTGCGCGCCGCCATGAACAAACACGCGATGGTTTAATAAATATTATTTATTAACTTTAATTTATAATTTAATTAATTAAATTTAATTTATATAAATATAATATATGTTCATTGACAAGGCCGAGTGGAGACACTCCAAATTTTTATTTTATCAACTAATATAGTCCATCTAATCAAACTTTTAATATAGTTACTTAAAAATAGACGAGATTGTATCTGATTCTTTTTTGTTTATAAATATTATTTTTTTCAATTGTAAGTATCTAAATATATTATTATTATTATTATTTTAATCTCATCCATTGGAATACAAAAATAATTGTAATAATAGTTATAATAATAATAATAAATATATTTTATATAATGAATATATGTCGATGATATATGCCAGACAGGGTGTTATTCATTAATTTTTCCAATCAATAGCATACATTCATTATTCACTGACTTGATTAATATATGTATTATTATGTGTGAATTCATTTATACTCACATTTAATACTTGATAATTTATTAGAATATACAATTTCTAAATCAGGGCTGTCTAGGACATCTGTATCATTTAAAAAGGAAGTTTATTAATTATTACACTAGCATCATATTCAAATGACAAAATAGATCTTTTATGTTTAACATTAATTTGAATAATTATATAGCTAGCTCTTTTCTCTCACTCTCTCTCTCTCTATCTTTTTATATATATATATATTATGAGAAATTATATCCGGGTTATTTTCACGTTTAATTGTGAGATTTGGGTTGCGGTGTTTCGAAGTTTTGGCGCCATTTATTTGGCGAGTTTATTTAGAAGGGAATTTTTTTTGGGAGTCAGAATCTTAGTCTGTATAACCAAGAATCGGTATTGGGATTTTGGGTTGAATGGGTGGGAGATTTTGGACTTAGTGTGTTCCAAAGCTCCGAAGAATCATGGGCACTAACACTACCACTGACACACTTCTGATCTTCACAACAGCTCGAAGTTGAATGAATATATATATATATTATATATATATGACTGAAAAATTATTAATATAAATAGTTTATATAGTTCATAGAGTTTATATAGTCCACACTGAAAGTGTGAACCCAAATAAATTAGGAGGGTGTTGAGGCGATATAAGGAAGATAAAGGTTGATGGAATAAATATAACATATTTTTATTAAACACGATTTGTGCAAAATAGAATCAATCGAATGAATTTATTTATTTAGTAAATTTACTCCAAACCCCAAAAGGAGGGGGGAGTAGAATGAATGGATAAATAAATAATTGATCTTTTATTGTTATAAAAGAAATATATCATGTTTTTTCTTTTGTAAAATTTTTGATTACTATTTGTCAATTCACTCCTTTGTAAGGCAAAATAGTCAACAAAATAAACAAATAAAATAAATAAATAAAAAATAATATACCTATAATTTTCATTTAAATTCTAATCTAAAAAATTTAATAAATGTAATCTAATAAATGTAAACAAAAATCATTTAGGTGATAATAAATCCGAAAATAGGTCTTACCAGAGCAGTCCTAAGATTTTCGGCGCCCGTGGGCTTCTAAAATTTTGCGCCCCTTTTCAGATATTTTCTAATAAATTCACGTAAAATACACTCTTCAATAAAATTTGAAACAGTGTCATTTGTTTGTGTTGAAAATGTTATATGTCAACATTTTCAAACTGCATAATTATCGCTGTTGTTAGGATTCTTATTAAAATTATTTATTCAATGAATAAAAAAAATAGATATGTATTTTGAATGTGCATGATTAAAATCTTTGAAGTGATGCCACTCCGGGTTGGAGGTTACTATAAAACTACTATTTAACAATAAGAAAAAATATATAAACCAATAAAAAATGCCGCCCCCAGAAGGATTGCGCCCTAGGGCTATAGCCCAATTAGCCCTGGGGTTAGGGCGGCCCTGGGTCTTACATATGAATTGAAATGTTGATTCATGATATGGAGTCTTTATATTTCTCATTGTTTTATTCACTCCTGATTGTGTGTGTATTTATTAAATTAATAAACCATTACCCAAAACACCAAAAATTCATATTCTATTTTTGATAGTATAGTAGGTTAATAAATTTGTTTAATAATTTAAAACCTTAATTTATTGAAAGGGATAATCAAAATATTTAATAGTGAAAAAAATTAAACATAACTCATATTTATTATATTTAAACATATTTTACCAAGAATTTGTTAAAATTTCATTTGAAATTTATATTATAGGTTTTAGATCAATCAAAAGTGGAAACCATAATCTTTACGTATAAATTTTTATTTTTTTATCTGAATATTTCAAAAGAAAAAAAAAATTTAAATTGAACTCATGGAAATATTACAGTCATATATTGTATGAATTTCGATGTGTCGATGTTTCGTGGACATGGAAATGATTCAACTGACGGTTGATAGAGTAATAAAATTCAAGTGACATTTTCACTTGAAAAGAACATTTGCGAAAATGGCATTATCTATTCGAAAGGATGGATCTTTATCTGAAAAAAGGAATGCCATTTCTGTCCATTCAACCCTCTTTTAGAGTGCAATCTTCCGGATGAAAATTCTCCGATCACTTACCTCTTTTCTTTGTCTTTTCATTGACTCATCTCGTTTTCAAATATAAGTTAAAATATTCTCTATAAATTTATTACCTTCCTAAAATTATCAATTCATTCTATTCTATAAAGTTATTAATTTAAAATATTAAAATATATCCTCCATAATTCTTTTAGTTTCCATATCTAAAATTAAAAAAAAAATAAAATAATATTGATTGATATTAATAAAAATAAAAGTATTACTGACTTGTGTGTGTGCCTGTGTATGTGATAAAAATACACCCTTATATAATTACTATAATAATAATACTTATAAATAATTAACTACTAATAAAAAATTAAAATATAACTTTATTTTTAAACAATTTATCTCTTTATATCGTTTTATATTATAATTATATTTAATATATTTCTATTAAAATATTGATTTATATGGATTAATATTTATAAAAATCCATATATATATATATATATATATATATATACTACATCCTTCAATTCCTATTTCATCGATCTATCTCTGTAGCTCTACGGAATTCGAAAGTGCTTGGCCTCAGCTTCCAAACTTCTCCAAGTATCCCTATTCTAAGCCACAACCCTTCAATCCCTTCCCTCTTCCATCTCTCTCACGAACCTTCCTACATTATCCACCCACCGCGTCCTTGGTCTTCCAAGCGAGCATTTCCCACTCGGTTCCTTCACCAATTTTTTTCGCCATTCTTTCCTCTCCCATTCTAGCCATGTGCCCTGCCCATCAGAGCCTTCTCGATATTATAATGCTAACTATATCTGGAGATACATAGAGGTCATGCAATTCATCGTTATGCAGTCCCCACCATTCCCCGGTGACCTCATCTTTCTTTGGCCCATAAATGGTTCGCTAAATCTACTCTCGTCTTCTAAGGTCATAGACCATGCCTCACACCCATATAATACAACCTGTAAAATAATTGTTTTAATTCCTATTTCTTTCCAATCTTAAATTTGATAAAAATAATATTTTATGGGCCAAAGAAATATAAGGTCATCAAGGAATGACATAGACTGCATAATGTGTATTTACATGACCTCTATGCCTCTCTAGACATTGTTAGATTAATAAAATTCAATAATTATTTCTTATTATCGGGTTTGGCTGATAATATTAATACCTGGTTCACCGAGTCGCCATTCAAATAATTTAAAAGAACATAAATAAAAAAAATATTGTCATAAAAGATACACCCTTTAAAATTAGATATTAATGCACTGAAAGACAGAAATGTATGGCCTGCAAAAATAACATAATATATATTTCGAAATTTTATTTTATTTATATTTATAATATTTTGTATTTAAGGAAGCGCTGTCTGACGTAGTTGATGACGTCATTTATATTTACCATTTTAAATTAAAAAAAAACTAATAAAGATGATTTTTCCCGAGTGGTTTAATATTTCAAAAATACAAATATATATATATATATATATATAAACAATTTTTGCTAGTATAATAAGATAATATTTATAAATAATAGGTAACATATATATGAATGTTGAGATAAAAAAATAATTTAAAAAAAAAAATTAACATATTTTTAAATTTTTAAATAAAATATTTTTATTCATTTAGACTAAATCTAATTAAATTTTCTATTCTAAAGCATCTCTGACGTTTTCTAAAATTCTAATTTAAAAAAGAATGTCTTCAGTAAAATATATTCATTAAAAAAAATGACATTTATTAAACCAAATTCATATTTGTTGACAGAATTGTTTGGAGGGCAACATGATTAATCATAAAGTGAAATATAGGTATCTCCGTTTGGAAATTAAATAGATTACTTTCGTTTGAAAAACATCTGTGTTAGAAGATAAATAGCAAAGGGGTGAGTATTAGGATTGAATTTTTGGGCCGCATCCCCCCCCTCCTCTGAGGTGATTGAAGACAATAGATAGGCGAGGAATCGGAAGGAATCAAAAAATGTTTCGTTAAGGATTTCGTCTGTTATTCGTTATTCCAATTTTATTAAACTTTTCATTCTCTCCTATAAAGAATCTTTAATATATTAAAATAATATTATTATATATATTAATTTTAGAGAAGATTGAATTAATTTTAAAAATGTAGGAAATATTAGAATTGGAGGAAATTATATTAATGAGAAAAAAGATATCTTGATTAATTTAAAGTAGTGATTCTCAACCTGGGCGATCGACATCTTAAAGTGGGCGATTATTTGACTATACGCTTTTGGGGGGGCGATAGTTATTTTTTGGGGGAGAAATCATATTCAATTCTAAAAAAAAGGTAAGATGATTTTGTGATCAGCACAGAGCATACATTACAGGCTTTTAAACATTTCCGATTTTTTCAATTTTTTCAATATGGTTCTAAAAAAAAGTGAGATGATTTCTGGAACTCGATTTTTCAATATGGCTCTAAGTATCACCAAGAGTACCTACCTTATATTAGGGATTATCATGCAAATTTTATCTGTTAAAATTTATAGGGCGGCCAATTATGAAGCCGGCCTTACAAAGTGGGCAGTTTGGTCCAAAAAGGTTGAGAAACGCTAATTTAAAGTATTACTTATTTTTTAAGAGTACCTACCTTATATTATCTAAATTTTTAATTTGAAAAAAATTATTTTAATGAATCAATTATTATGAATCAATATTATTATTATTTTTATTACACTTTATATTATTATTATTATATTTATAATAATGTAGGTCTACAGTTTATATTAAATCACACTGTATGTTTTAAAATTTTACTCATTTACTTGTTCTCAATGATAATAAATTAATTTATCGTCATATGAATGGATTAATTAAAAATTATGATTTGAATAAATATTTTCAAAAGTGGGATGACTTTAATAAGTGATGGATTTACTTACTATTTACTATAGAGAATTAAACCATTTGAAAGAAGAGATCGTGAATTGCTAATAAATTTTAATGAAATTTGATCAAGTAGCAGTTAAATGATATCCAATAAAAGTTTATGAGAAAAATCACTTGACTTTATTAATTAAATAATAAATATCATTTTAATTTCAGATCATCAACCTGAGCTCAGCTTAGAATAAGTAATTGTTTTATTTTTTTTAGTAAAATATTTAAATATAAATGAATCGAAAAGGTATTATCTCCAACAAATGTAATTCTTCAGGGGACTAAAAAAACTGATTTTTGAAAAAATTAAAAATTTTATTGAACTAGTTCTTCCGTGTTTCTTTTTAGCTATCTTCAGGTAATATTAATTTGTTTTAATCATTATTTTAATAAATTAGTTTTGTACTGAAAATTCCAAAAAGATTTTTTTGATATGTTCCCTTTTCGAAATAAACGTTCTTTGTTAGATTGAAATAAATTAAACAATTTGTTACTATGACTTGTTTTTTTATTTAAAAATATGAAAAAACTTTACAAAAATAATAATATATTAAAAACACAAGTATAATATGCAACAAATGTCATTTTTGATAAAATTTTGAACTATTTTTATTTTTGTAGACAATTTAAAAATCTTGGTCGGTATTTTCATTAGTTGTGGGCCACAAAAATATATCTTCGTAAAATTGTGTATATTCTGCCGGAATATACTGAATCACCTTTTTGATGTCGACTATTTTTTTGCATTAATTGGCATTTTTGAAGAATAGGCAGGAAAATCCATTTGGTTTGGTAAAGAAGAGAAATTTGTTAAATGCTTTAGTAAATGAAATTCCTCTTGGTTCATATCATTATCTATATATTGGCGTACCTTAACAGTTCAAGGGGTGACGGAAATGTACATAAACTCGTTATAGCGGCTTTGAGCAAAAGAAAACTTTTGCTCTCTTGGAATTTGCTTTCCAAAACTTCTTTTGGATAGTACAGTTTTTTTTTGTAAAATTGCGACCACCATTTTTTAAAATCAATAATTTCGAAAGTTGTAATGTTGTAGATATGAAATTTAATGGTATTTGATGATGATTTTATTAATTCGATATACTTCTCAGGGGCGTAAAACGAAACAACTGCTAGAGTTGTTACCTTTTCGAAATAAATAAAGTTATCAGAATTTTTTTCTTAATGATAAAACTTCGAAGTTGTTTCCTTTCCACTCTAAATAGGTGTTATTACGCTTATTTTACAAAACGGAATTTTTTTCTCAATTTTGAAAAAATTCGGAGATGTTACCTTTTCGAAATAATTGATTCAAATACATACTAAATATAATAATATAAGTAATTTCTTTTATAGATTGTCATATCGTATATAATAAAGCTCCGAGATATCTTAAAGCACATTATTAACTCCCGTCAGAGTAAATTTGTTTATTTTTATTATTTATTTTAAATATTATTTTATTTTCAGATATTAAGCATTTTTATTAAGATTAACTATAAATAAGTAACAAATTCTTCTGCACTTTAATTTATTTATTAACTATATTTTGGTAAATGAGAAGATTTTAGAATTAAACAGGACAATTGAGTTAAAGATAAACGTAAACACAACTTTCCAGTTTCTGGTGCTGGTTTTGGAGCTTTAAGGTTTACCAATAAATCTATTTAATCCAGAAAATCACAATTGTATCGTTTAAGTTGAAAATCTCCTAAATTACTAACTTAACGAAAGTTTCGATTCAGAAATAAATAAATAAAATTATCATAAATAAAATATTTATTTATATTAACGATTTAATATTTTAATCTTTTTGTTTTGTTTTTTTTTTTTAAATAAGTGATCCAAATATTCTTTATTAAATTATTTTTTTACTTATTTTTTATTATTTTAAAAAAAGATAATTTTATAGTATTATGAATGTTCTTAAAAATAATCACATTTGGTTTACATTTATATTAGAAAGTTTATCAATAAATTAAATGTTAATTATTTTTATTTAAGAAATATTATAGAAATTTTGGTTAATAAAATATTAATAAAGATAATAAAAAATTTAAAGTATTATTATTAATGTGTTATTATTAATGTGTGTTAATGATTTTTCAAAATACTACTATTTAAAAGCGTTTCTATGTAAAAAAATAAAAATAAATAATGGCAAAGATGCCACCGTAGTAAATATGTGTGTTATTAGAATCCACCTTAGAAGAATTAACTTAGCACTTCCATCCAATATGTATATAGTATAGAAAAAAATAACTAATGCTAATGACCTATTTATTTCACAATATTAAGTAATTTTAATAATTTTTTTTGTAATTTTCAATAAATAATAAATATCCTTAAACTTACCATATACTTCAATAATATAGTAAAATTAATTATCCTTAAAAAGTTATTGTTTTATTTTAGATAATAACTGAATATTAACTACTAAAACATGTTTACTATTAAATATTTCTTCTAGTTTCTAAAAATTTTAAGGATTAGAATAAAATAAAATTTTACTGAAAATTCATTACCTATATGAATGGCTGAGGAGGCGGTAAATAGGGAATCTGGTTTTGTAAAATATTTTTGACTATTTAAGTAATATTAATAACTAATAATTTTTTTAATTCTTACTCATTATCAAACTTAAATAAGTATAAATTATTAACCCAATAAGAAATTATATGATCTATATTAGTGTTTCTCAACCTTTTTTGGACCAAATGCCCACTTCGTAAGGCCGGCTTCATAATTCGTCCCCCTATAAATTTTAACAGATAAAAATTGCATGATAATCACTAATACAAGGTAGGTACATTTGGTGGTACTTAGAGCCATATTGAGTTTCAGAACCTGTTCGCAAAATCATCTTACCTTTTTTTTAGAACCATATTAAAAAAAATTGAAAAAAAAGCAGAAATGTCTGATTGTAAAATCATCTTACCATTTTTTAGCGTTGAAAATGAGCCCCCCAAAAGCGTATAGACAAATAATCTCCCCATTTAAGATGTCGATCGCCGAATCACTAATCTATATGAATGCAATTTTTATTAATAAAATTTGATAATAGAAATCTTGATTTAATATTATTACTAATATGTGACCTTCCATTTTAATTCAAAACTTATGCATATTTACTAAATATTTATTTATAAATTTTTTTAATGTTAAAGAAATTAAAGAAATAAAGTATAGTAAAAACAAGATATCTCAAACAAAATGAATAAGTTGACCTGTGGCCAGGTCCGAACCGACCGACGGTTTGAAGTAAATTAATTTCCAGCTACAGAAACAATTTCAAATAATTTTAATATATCTATTAATGTAATAAAAAACAGATATGGATACATAAATAATAAATATAAATATTTTTAATTTTATTTTATTTATAATATATATGCAAGACCAGGCTGTGAGGTCATGAATGGCTGGATGACGTCATATAATTTTAAATTAAGAAAAAACTAATAAATATGATTTTTCTCGAGGATAAAACCAATACAAAGTGCATGAATCTCCTCATGTGAAATTTGGTGTGAAAATAACCCTTCCCTTCCTATCGTCGATTGCTAATACTGCCACTTCCGGTTTCCGGATTTGCACCAAAAGTTGATCAATTCATCCTACTGATGCACTAAGTAAATATACCAAATTTCATCAAAATCGGTTGAGCCGTTCAGGCTGTACACATCTATACGGACGGACAGACGGACAGACATCATGCTAAAAATACTTTTTTCTGTTAAGAAAATGCATGATTCGTGGAGATATGTAAAAATCTCCACATGTGAAATTTGGTGTGAAAACAATACCTCCCTTACTATAGTCGATCGGTAAAAAGTATCTGAAAAATATAATTTATAGTATTTACCCAATTTAATATTTGATATTTATAAAATTATAATTCATAAAGCTGCCAGTTGTTATGGTTTTAATAATATAATTAAAATACCTGCCAATATTTAATGCGAATGTTTAATATCCCTTTCAATAATCCAGAATAGGCATTTAAAAAAATATGAAGTTTTTTAATGAAAATAAATAGCGTTTATATATATGTGACTACACCAACTAAGTTGAATTAATTTAAAGGATATAACATATAAAAATTATCGTATTTTTTACATTTTTAATTAATTTTCTAAATTTAAACAAATCTAGGTTAAATGTTTATTAATTTTCCAAATTTCAGGTATAGTAAATTATAGTAAAAAAAAAATAGTTTTATTTATTTTTTTTAAAATAATTTAAATGTGTAAAATATGAGAGTACGGTACATATGGATATATATATATATATTCCAGTATATATAGTAATGTATATCGTATTTTGAAGATGGTAATTCATCCAATGTAGAACTGAAAAGGTTTCTTTTCCAAAACAAATTAAAGGTTTCCTTTTCAAAAGAAATCATTTAAAAATTCAATCAAAACAAAATCTTTATATGTATTTATATGTATTATATTATTTATATATATAACTATTCAAATTTATATACATAAAATATTCAATTAATTAATTTTCTTTTATATTTATCTGAAAATCACCTTTATTTCATTTACTGATCCTAAACTTTAATATAGAATTCAATTAAATAGTTTTGTTTCAAACTTTTCTAATCTATTTCATAAGAAATAAATTTAATGTAAATAAAGCAATCTATATAGAATCATACA
This sequence comes from Labia minor, assembly GCA_963082975.1. Classification (NCBI taxonomy): domain Eukaryota; kingdom Metazoa; phylum Arthropoda; class Insecta; order Dermaptera; family Spongiphoridae; genus Labia; species Labia minor. The sequence goes on from OY720349.1 coordinate 29,168,964, forward strand.
AAGATTTAGTAGACATAATTCAATTTGCATCCGAAAACAAAGTTAATCAAAAAACTCTTTAGAAAACGACTAAAGTTCATCATATTTCGTGATATATTAAAATCAATTGAATACATACACTCAAGTTAAATTAATTATTCTATTAATTATATTATTTAAAAAAAAAATTAATTAATTAATCTTTTGATCCTTTCTAATCTTTTAGAGTAATTTATTTATAATTTTAGGAATTTTTTTTTACTATCTCGCCAGAGCTAGAATGATGAAATTTGGTACATGGACATTATTCAAAATTCATAGTTTTCTATCAACTTTTGAGAAATGTAGCTCAACCGGAAGAGGGTCATTACCTACAACGTTTTGATTTTTTTTCCTCTAAAGTGTCCGTAAAAATAAAGATATATGTTTGATAGTTTTTCCACATGATTAGAAATTGTATAAAACTACTATATATAGAATTTCAGCTTGATTGAATCGCTGAAAGTACCAGAATTAATTTTTTAACACTGCAAATCACGCGCCAACACGTGACGTAGTGCCATCAACAAAGAGCCAAACATGCGCTGGTTTAATAAATATTATTTAGTAATTTTAATTTATAATTTATAATTAATTAAAATTAATTTAATATAATATATGTTATTTAATCCAATTCACATTGCGAGATAGTCGAGTGGAGACACTACAGATTATTTATTTTATTATTTTATTTAGCAAGTAAAGAATAAATATTGCAAATTTGAGAGTTCTTTTTAATTTGGAAAACAAGTAATGTGAATAAGACAATAAAAAAGGAATTTAAAATTTATTCCTATTGGTAAATGGGAAAATATTGCAACCTTTGAGTTTTTTGATTATTTTTATTTGAATTCCAACTTTTCGACATAAACGATTACTCTATAAAAAAAAACTATGAATTAAATGATTAAAAAATTAATAAAAATTACTCTTTCAATAAATAAACCATTAAATACATTTAATTTATTGTTACGATAGTTTTACGTTATTACAAAATAGTTTTACAATTTAAATTTTCTTTATATAATAAAAGTTATAATAGTTGAAAATACTTTACAATTCATATTAAATAATAAAACAGACGATAATATTACTAAAATATAAATTTTCATAGTTTATTGAATAAAAAAAAAAGAAATAAAACTTTAATTAAAAACTTTATATTTTTAATATACAAACCTAAATTATTATTTTTTTTTATGAATTAATCAATTTAACTAAATGATCCATCGTTAAATTTATATTATTTTCAATTTATATAAAAGATAATATTTCAAATAATAAATCAATATTTTATTTCTTTTTAAACTATTTTTGAAGATTATTAGAAGATATTTAGCAAATTACACATTTCATTTAAGGATTTAGTGTATACCTTTGCATTAAGTTAATTATAGAATTAAATCAATTAATTAAACAAATTTATATAATTTTTCCATAAACTTTTTATAGTTTATATTTAGTAATGTTATATTTATTTATGAAAAAAGTATTAAAATAATTTATTTTTATTGTAAGAATGTTATTGTTTAATTAAAGATTTAAACATAAATATATTAAAAATTATTTTAAACAAAAAATATTAAAAATAATATGATAATTAATTATCAGAAAGGATAAAAATAAAATTAGTAATAATGACTTGATTCCTTATAACCCGAAAAACATTGGTAAGTAAAAATTGTTTCTAGTCTAGGAAATTTTTGTATATAGGTAATTTTTTTTTTTAAATTGTCAAATGTTTTATCCTCTATTTTAAAATTAGTTATCATTTGTGCTTTGTTTAAGATTAAACAATATCGTTATGTTTTTATTTTGGGAAAGTTGGTGGTATTCACAATTTGAAGCTTAATGGACCTCATCAACATTGAAGTGATATTGCTTCTTTTAATTACAGTTTCATCGTCATATTTCATGATAAAATTGATTATAACATTCACATTGAATTTATTTTCCCGAAACTTTAAAGAAAACTGAAGAAGTATCAGGTTCAAATGAAGAAAGGCAGCTTTATTTCAAATGAGAGATTATATATTTGGATATTGTATTTTATTTGTGTACCAGAAATAAAATATTCAAGTAAATTTCTTGAGTGAGAAAGAAAGTTTTTCGTGATATTTATGTGATAATTTATTAATCTTACATTGCATTGGAATTTTATAATTTTTTTTTCTCTCTTAAACAGTACTTGCTTGACTTTTTAACAATATTTCCAAACAAGTGGTGATTATTTTACTCAAAACTTTTTTATTTGTTCAGGGATATTTAGTATAAGCATATACCAACTTAGCCAAATCTGAATGCTAATTAGCCCCTCAAAGAGGAGGTTGGCATCTTCATTGGAGTTTCAATGCAACAAAACATTTTTTTTCAATATCATGGAATTACAATGTTTACAGAATGGACATCAATGAAGTAGGTTTTTTAAAATATCATTATATAATTAATTAATTTTAATTTTAAAAAAATAACAATTTCTCCTCCTTTTTTATCTTTGGATAATATTTCTATTTAATTTTAATGACTTTCACAAAAAAAAAAAAAATTCAGCCGTTTATTTATTTATTTTAAATTTATTCTATACATTTAAGTTGGTTGCATACATTTAAGGGGTTCCTTTTATTTGAAGTTTATTTAAGGTTATGTATTTACATCCAAGAGATTAAAAATTTTAATATACAGGTCTATTAATAAATAATTTATATCATTATACATATTTTTAAATTCATGAATAGTTTTAATAATTGATAAATGGGGAAAAAATTCGAGAAATTTATTTATGGGGAGATTAATTTGAAAATTACAATTTGAACAAGAATGTGTTGGGATGACAATATTAAGAACGTTAAGAAATGTAGCCAAAAATTTTCGACTTCATTAATCATATAGATATATATATATATATAATTGCTTTTAAACGTTTCTTTATTAATTTAACGAAATAATGATAACAATTGATAAATAGGATATTTTTATACAATTCAATTTATAAAATAAGAAATAATATAGAATATTGAATTGTTTATATTTTATGATTCAATTTGAAATTCAATCATAAACTCAGTAAAAGGATCGAAATGGTTCTCGTCACCTTTTGTCCATAGAATTTGACAGATTCTTTCTTTCTTCATTCAATTTTATTGTTTAGATTTCTCAATACTTTGAAGTAGCCACACCAATTTTCATACAACCAAATAATATTTTAAAGGAGCATGAATTGAAATCGATCTCAACTTACTTCATCTTCCATCCAATCACATAAATTCATTTTTGTTTTTGTTTTGTTTCTTTTTATTTTCTCACTTCAAATTTTCAATTTTTTACAAATAAAACCAAGCTATCAGCAATTGACGAACAAACAAAATATACATCTGTTAAAGAAAAGCTTAAATAAATTTTATAAGATGGAAATAAAATAAAATTCCTAGCAGAAATGATATACATAAAGTTCAAGAAGAGAGAGAAAATTTTAGCTCTTTAATTCAATAAAAGGAAAATATTTTCTCATTTATTTATTTGCAATTCTAAGTAAATAATATTTAAACTCCCAGAAAGTTATATTTATATTTGACACTCTTGTCGTTTCATCTTTACCCCCCGCTTTTACTTCTCTAATTATAGCATTCAATATATAAGATGCAAATATTATCATTTGATCTAATGTTCCATCTGTAACATGATCCCTGGAAAAGAGTAAGGGTTTGCAGTGTCTAATATCTTTAATCCCCTTTGCCATTTGTTCAAGAATATAATACATGTATGTTAGGAATTATTTCATATCTCAGATGGAATTTCATTATTATTAAATAAAATATTTATGAAAATTAATTTGTTAGAAGAGAATAAATTAAAGTTAACATTTTATATTTTAAGTACAATTCTAGTATTTATATATATATTGAATTTCAATTAACAAAAATATATTAATATATTTGTTCAATATCATATTTTAAAATACGCCTACATATTTTTTAAGGACAAAACATATTAATTTATGATTTGATAACGTATATTTCTTAATTTGTTCTTTTCACTTACACTTTACTATAATTAATCGGAGCAAAACTCATCTCCTCCTCTTTAATCTCTGTTTTAAATAAAATATTAAAAACTAACCATAATAGATATGATCATAATAAATTACAATCACAATTGGACAGTAGTCGAGGACCTGGGGTAAAATATTTAAAATGTGGGGTAATAATGAAGTTACCAGAAGTAATAATAAATAATGAAATGAATAATTCATTTATAATATTTTTTTGAAAACTTTTCCAAAAATTCAAAGTCATAAAATTAATTAAAGTTAAAGAAAAATATAAAAATATTATTAAAAATTACAAAATCTTTTTAAAAAGGAGTCAATTACGTTAAGCATCATCCATGTTTTATAAAGAAATGGATTTTCGCTCATGGTAAAAAAAAAAAAATACCCAAAAATTGAAATTAATTATAAACCAAAATGTTTCATTACAATATTTATTTACTTTCATATAGTTTTCATGGAAATTTCAATTAATTCAATAAATCATAAATAAATAATATACATTTAGGATTGATTTTTTTTTTTTGTAGAGGTACAAAAATTCTCTCTCTCTCTCTCTCTCTCTGTGGCTCTACGGAACTCGAAAGTTCTTGGCCGCAGCAACCACATTCCTCCAAGTGTCCCTATCCTGAGCCACAACCATCCAACCCCAGCCCTCTCCCATCTCTCTCACGTCCCTTCCTACATTGTCCATCCGCTGTGCTTTTGGTCATCCACGTTTTTCTCAATCGGTCTCACTAGGTACAAAAATTATTTGGGGTAATGGTTGCTGCTGCAATAGATTATGAAGAAAATAATAAATTTTGATTTTTTTTGGAGTAATTGTTGTTTATTTTGTTATTTTTTACACAAATTGTCAATGTAAAATTAATAAAATAAATAAATAATAATAATATAAGTAGATTTTTTTTATATTTTTATTATAAATATTAAAGTATTTCAATTTCAATTCAATGTATTGTAAATATATTTAGTTTTTTGTGAAAAGAAAAAGGGAAAAATATAATTCTATTATTTTCTATTATATATAACTTTGAATAGTATAATTGCTTTTACATTCTAAAAGAGATTGCATTTAATACATTCTAATATATTATAATATTTTAATATTTATTTACTATGTATATTTGAATAAATCTTATAAGAATTTTGCTTTGGTTAATAATGCAATACATCTTGTAGATAAGTTGAAGACGTAGCGAAAGTTGGTTCTAATGGGGTAGTGATATGTTAATAGTCCAGGGTGGGGTGTTTGGTATAATTTTGCAACCCTTTGAAATAGTTGTTTTATAGAGGGGCTGATTATTCGGGCGAATTGTCAACAGCCTTGCGGTTCGTGGTATAGTCCTCGGAAGGCGGCCCTATGCGTAGCCAGCGGCGCAACGCATTGCGCCTGCGCACTGGATCCCCGTTCTCCAGCCGAACCGAGAGACACGGCGCGCAGCTCACTTTACGGCTCCGAGCGGACAGATTGCAGTCGAGCAGTGATCAATAGGCATCCCTTGACTCCAGCTCCAGGCCGTATCTTCCTTAACAAAACAGGTAAGTCCGTCTTCGGTTTTCCAGCAGCCGCACTCGGTGCGCTTGATTCTTGCGCACTTCTCTTGTACATCTTTCGTCCACTGCTCACACATCTTTCTTCATATTCAACTTCTATTTTCTCTTCGGAAGATAGAAAAACAAACAAAAATAAACAAATAAATAAATTACTCTACGCTAATGCAACACGAGTATACTCCTTAAAGATTCTTTTATATTTTTTTAATTATTAATTAATATTGAAATTAATTTATCGAATACAATCATTAAAATATTTTTGCATTTCTTTTTAGCATTAGTTTTATTAGTAACATTTTCTACAATTTATTAAAATATTATATATATATAAAAGATTAAATAAACATACATATATATATATATATATTTTAATATTCTTTAATAAAATATGTATAGAAAAATAAATATAATAAATAAATAAGATACATACACAATTTTAAAATATCCCATTTAACTTAATCATATTTATAATAATAATAATAATAAATTTTTAAGGGCAATATTGATAATCAAATTAATAAAAGTATTAAAAGGAATTATTAAAAAACAACGATATCTAATACTTATAATATTTATCTTATTTTTTTTTTTACTTATTAAGTATTATCTTTTTTATTTATGTTAAATAATCACACAGGTATAAAGTCTTTACGATACGAAATCAATGAATATTATAAAATCTGTTTGATTAAATAATTATATCTAAGTTTAATTATTATACCTTGGTTACACTTGGTTAAACTCTTTTGATTTTGAGCAATGAAATATAGACAACACTTTCTACACAAAAAGAAAATTTTTTTAATCGTAAAAAAATCCATTCAGATTCAAAAATCCAATAAGTCCGATATCCATAATATATATTATATTTTTTTTTTATTAATAAATCAACTCGCACATTTTCTTTATATTACATTACAATTATAAGATTCGATCTATTCTAATTTTATAAGAAATATAAAATATAATTAACATTTAGTTTTAATATCATTAAAATAATGATTTTCTAAGTTGAATCATTCTTAGTACTTACTAAATTGATAATCATATTATTAACACGCATTTACTACAAAGTTTCTTGAATATTGCTTGTGAGAGAAAGAGAGAGAGAGAGAAACAGAAATTGAAAAATTATATACATTTACCAGCCCGCTAGTGAGTCAAATAGTATCTAAAAGGATTAGTAATGGAAATGGTGCGAAACTTAATATGGAAGAAGAGATAGAATAGAGTGGTGTAAGGAGGATGGTAAAGAGTGAAACAAACGGAGGGCTTTAACTTAGATGCTTAGAAAGGAAACTTTGTAAATTCTAGTGGGAAATATCCAAAAATGTTATATCTATTCACTGTCAGTCGAGACGCTTTCGTTCTTTTTGCTTCTCTTTTTTTATTTTTTTTTTTTGTGGCTTGATATAAAATGGGATTTGTTTTGCAAAATCCGTTCACGCCTCGTAAGACAACCTCCAAACTTAAGCCCAGATGAAAAAAAAAACACTAATTCATAAAGTGTTACAATAATCACAATTTCTTAAAACCTTTGAATACTTAAATGAATATAAAAATATTAATTTTTATTTTTATTTATTTTTTTTTAAAAGAGAATAAATAAATAAAACTTTATAATTTATTTATTTTAAAACTGTGAAATTGAATTTTATAAACGTTTTTTTTTTTAAATATAAACAAATTTTTTGAAACTTATTAAAAATTGATTTTCTTTTTATATTTGTTATCTTAAAGATAAATAATATAATATATTATTAATTTTTTTTATTTTTTTCAATGAATTATTTATTCTGGGAAATAATTTGTAATTTATTCACTTTAATTTCGAAAAATATACATCTTGCTCTTATCAATATTCTATTTAATTAGTCTTCTCATAATATTCTCTAAATTATTGGAAAAAATATATTAAAAAAAAATACTAATGAAAGTATAATATATATTTATTACTCTGTTTTCAATATTACTTGATATTTATTTTTATTTATTAATCATTTTAAATAAATTGGATTTTTGTAAATCTTTCATTTTTCAACTATAAAAAAAAATAATACAATAAAAATATACTTAGTTTTAACTAAATTGAGTTTATAATTATTTATTTATTTTTAATTATATTTTTAATTTTTTTTTTCCCCCACAATGTTTTAATCTTCTTCCTTTTCAATGTTTATTAATGATTATTTTATACATTGATTTTATAAATTTGATATTAATTGAAATTTCATTTGAAAATGCATTTAGTTAAAATCTACTTTTGTTTTCATTAAATGAATTAAACTCAAGATTGTAAATTATAAAAAAATAACATTAAAATTGAGTTTCACAATGATTATAGTTATATACCAGATTAAACATTTATATACTACATATATAGATATATTTCTCCCCTTACAAACAAAAAAAAAAAAAAAAATTAAAAAAAATTCATAAAATTAAATCGAATTTTTTTTTAATTAAATTGAAATCTCTTACAGTTATTTTTCTTCCAAAGTTTTAAATAAATGACTTGATTATTTTCAATAATAAATTATATTATAAATATATGTATAGTAACAAAAAAAAAAATGGCGCTGTTGTCGGGCAATCAAAAGATCATTGCCAATGGCGTTTACTTTTTTCCGTCACTGTACAACAAAGTAAATTTTATTTTATGTTCCCATTTATTATTATATTACGGAAGATTATGAATTTCTGTTGGATTTTAAATGATATAGATTCTCTCGGTTCTCCGACAATGTCATTTTGTTTTATATAAAATAATAGTATGATATATGTTTCCCAGGAGACAAGAGAAGGGAAGACATCTTCTCTCCCTCCCACATTAATATCCAAAGTATATATTACTTACAGTACGTGAACTCCTAATAGTTGGGAAACAAAGATGAATTATTTGCCATGAAAGAGGCTATTTACGCGTCTGAATCTTTTGTCATTTTTTTTTAATGTCTCTGGGTTACAAAGAACGATCGATTTGCTTCAGATGTCCCATCCATCAGGACAGGAAATCTGATTATTTCTTTAGCCCTCTCTCTTTCTCTTTCTCTCTCTCTTTGCTGGACAGTGGGTGTGATAATGTCATGATTTCCATGAATATTTATCAAACGTAATGGATTTGAGTACTGTCGATGTATATATATATATATATATATATATATATATTTCAATGTTTCAGTTACCCTTCTAGAAAGAAGGACTTATTTTATTTACCCTCTCGCAATTAATTGATTTTATAATGAAAAAAAACATTACTTTTAAAGAGACCAAAGAAGTTTTATTTAAATTTATTCAGTAAATAGAAATTATTTTTTTTTTAGTAAGTAAGTTAATTGAAATTCTTGAATGGATTTAGAGATTGTTGAAGTCTATTCTATCACAATCAAACAATTTAAAAAATTTATTAAAAAAAAAACTCACAATAATTATAAATATTTTTTTTTCAACATTATTTAGATAAACATTCCTATTTCTTTCAGTTATTCAAAATCAATGAAAATTTATCTTTTATAAAAAATTCGAATGCAATTGATAGTTTATTAAATTCAAATAAATTTAAATTATTTCTCTTTATCAATTTACGATTAATGATTTTAGTATGATTTTTATAAAAATTTTTGTCAGTTTATGTGTATAATAAAATTTTTATTATTACAAAAATTTAACTTGATTTTTCATATAAATAAATAAAACTAAATGCACCCAACGTGTTTCGTTGAATATGAAGCAATTCATTCATAAACTTTGTCAGGCTTATAGAAAAATTATTTTATTCTTTTTAGTCTATTGGAAAAACGTTATTTTATAAAAAAATTTTATTTTTATATTATTTTGATTTTAGAGAATTATTTAGATATAATTGAGATATCTCCATATTCAAATAATCATGAAAGAATCTTTTTATGGATGACTTTTAAAGAAGGTGCTGATGGTTGGTTAATTGTAAGGATGCAGATGAATCGAGGAAAACATTTCCTACTACTTTCCGGTCCTTTTCCTTCTCCCTTCGGGATGACTCAAGAAAAATCGCGTAATGCATTGTCACCTGGGCATAAAAAATGAGCAGGTATACGGGAGAGGGGGGGGGGGTTAGAGAGAGATAAAGAGCGAGGAGGAGGGAGGTTAATGGATGATAAAAAACAACCTTTCCCGGTTCCAGTGTAATATTAGCCAATCGTTGGGACTATGAACGTAAGGGTCTAAAATAGATGAGCCGATACACGTGCCTATAACTAAATGAGGGCCCCACCCGAAAGAGTCAATTTAGACGAAGGTTCACCCAAAGCTTATCATCTATTGATCTTGATGATATAATGGTCTACCCGGAGGCATGGCTGTCTTTGTGCCCTCGACGTGTGAATGGACCTCTCTTTCGGCTGATCGATGACAGTGTCAACTCGTCCCTCCCTTAAATATATCCACCCACCCGAACCAGAAAACCAAAACCAATTCACGTACTCCTTCCGTCCGTCCGGTTTTGTCTTTTTTTTTATTTCTTTCTTGACTTATTTTTCATGTCAGGTTGTTTTATGTTAATTAACATTGGAACAACTTAAAAGAAAAAGAAGGGAGGAAAAAAAAAATTGACATCTACTCAGTACACGAAATGCATATTTAAAACAATTTAATAGGGGGGGGGGGGTTGTTTCCGGAAACTAATATCAATCAGAGCATCATATGAAGGGCGAAAAGGAAGCCAAGATGATTAATTATTCTTCATTATTCTCTATTCTATTAATTAAAAAAAAAAAATAAAATACGAACATAATGAAAGTTCATTTGGTTAATTACAAAATTTTATATTCATATCATGGGTATAATAATTCAATTATAGGAAGGGATTTAAAATTTACATAGCTTAAAAAATTCAACTTTTTTTTTGTTTTTAATACAAAAAACTAATAAAAATTTAGAAAAAAAAAATTAGAATAATTAATTAAAATTAAAAAAATAATTTTATTTTATAAAAAAACAAGGAAGACAATGAGAAATATAACAAAAAAATCGGTCAAATATATATATTCTCTATTTATATATTAATATATTATAATTCTTTTTAATTATTTTATTTATTTTTAATGTTAGTCAGTTTATTTCGGATTTATTATTAAAATGAAAAATTAAATCAAATTATTATTATTTTCATTTCATATTTAAGTATAATCCTTAATAAATTATTAAATACAATTTATTTATGGTGGTTCAAATCACATAATTAATGTATTTAATTTATTACATTAAAAAAAAAAAAATATTAATAACCTGTAGATGAAAATTAAATTTAGTAATGGTGAGAATAAAATCAATTGTTTTTTATGAAACTTTCTGATACTTTATATTTAATTTATTAAAATGCTCTCTCTTCAAGAAACATTCTTTTGTAAATATCCATTGCACAAAAAGAAACAAAAAAAAATAAATAATAAAGAATTCCTCTTAATATATACGATTTTAAACAGAAATATTAAAGAGTAAAGCAGGAACAGGGAAAAAAATTACAAAGACATTTCTATGTATAATTCAAATGAATTTTTTATTTATTTATTTTTTTTTTTTATAAAAAACTTCTTTATTTCAATATGCCCATATATTATCTAAAGCATTTTTCTGCATGAATTGCTTAATTCAAATGAAAAATCATTAATTATTAAATATCTGGAAACAGTTCAGACATCTTCATCTGAATACGTTATCAATTTTTTATGTGACATTTGTTTTGCTTTTATTATTATTATTATTATTTTTTTTTTTTTGCAAAGTCAAAAAAACAGAGATGTTCATTCAAATACTAAACAAGTGAATAGACGTTATTATTTGTTTTTATATTATTTCTTAGAAAGTTGAAGTAAAAATGTCGTTTATATGATAATAAATTTATCGTTTTTAATAAATATCAATATCAAAAAGCCTTTACATATTTCTGTAAATTACCACAACTTTGATTAATTGATTCTTTGACTCCTTAAATTGTGAATCTAATAGTTTGAATAATAAAACTTAGCTAAGCATCTTTCTAATATTTGAGTAGTTATATTATATTCGTTTATTGGTAGAAATGTATGTTAGGGGACGACAAGGTGTAATATTTACTTTATATATACTGTATCTCTTTAGGATAATTTATAATAGTTTAAAATGTTTAAGTACTACATTTGTAGTAGTTATAGGATTGACTTTGAATTTTCCTAAACAAATTAATTATGTCTTCAATTGAAATAGAGGATTAAACTAGAATTCAATGGGAAATATATTTAATCTATTATAGTTTTAAATATATAAATTTAATAATTTTTTTTTTAAATCAAAATACGAGTATTTCAATGATTTGCTTATGTAGTATATATATATACACACACACGAGGTCTGTTCAGAAGAAAAGTAGAATTTTGAATTATTTCGGATAAAATTTATTTATTCATCAATATCCATTTTGTCCCCTTCAAAGTAATTCCTCTCAGATATAATGCACTTATGCCAGCGCTTCTTATAATCGTCGAAGCACTTCTGAAATGCGTTTTTCGGTATGGCCATCAGCTCGTTCTTCGATTTCGACTTTATCTCATCAATTGTGGCAAAACGCTTCCTTTCAATGGTATCTTCAGTTTTGGGAATAAGATAAAGTCGCAGGGAGCCAAATCTGGTGAATACGGGGTTTGAGGCATAATTACGGTGTTGTTTTTGGCCAAAAAATCACGAACAAGCAATGAAGTGTGAACTAGTGTATTATTCTGATGCAAAATTCATGAATTACGATGGTTTGAGCTGTATTACTTCACGAAAACGTTGCATATTCTTTTTTAACTGTACGTACGACCTGTTGGCAAGAACTCATGATGCACCACACCATTGTAATCGAAGAAAACAGTGAGCAAAACCTTCAAATTTGATCGAACTTAGTTGGCATGCTTTTTTAAAGCACTTGTACCACTTATAAACATTTTTGTGAGACAAAGTAGACTCGACTAATGCTATAGTCAACATTTTAAGTGCGTTGCAGCACATATTAAAAGAAATAAAATTGAACATACGGTCTAGTCAATGAGTGTATAAGAATTTTAAATTATTAATTTTAATTAAAAATATAAATTGAAAATATATTTTTAAATTATAAATATAAAAACAAAACAAATTAATCAAACTAAATTTGTTAATCTCATGAAGAAATTTATATCAAAGAAGATTGAATAAATAAATCTCTTATTATTATTATTATTATTATCATCATTCGCATTTATCAAATAATGGATTTATTATAAAATAAGTTAAGTATAAATTAAATCATGCATTAAAAAAAAAAAAAAATAAAATAAAATAAAAAAAAACTAAGAATGAAAATATTTTTTCTCTCCATCTCTCTCGTTAGAATATTATAACTGGGTTTATTCAAAATCTTTGTTGATTTCTTTCTCTTCCGCTCTCCACTCGCTCTGCTGTTTTTTAATTAGTCCTCACAATATTCTTAATTCCAGTCGCGTTAATGAAGTGGCATTTATCATCAGTGAGTCCTGAGACCAGCGAGTGGTAAAACAAATCCAATTCATTTTCATTATCATCTTACTTGGAAGGAAAATAATCTCTTATTTCCAGTCGTTGAGTCATTTGTTTTTGGTGCTTGATTTTAAATTCACCAAGAATTTATTTAGACCTTAGAAAATTCACGAATATTAAAATAATAATACTTTTAAAAAAACGTATATATATATATATATATATATACTAGCTGCTCCGAGCGCCTTCGGCGCTCCCCACACCTAGACGGGGGCTCCGCCCCCTGTACCCCCCCGAGTGTCCCTATTCTGAGCTATAACCATCTAACTCCTCCCCTGTCCCATCTCTATAGTTTTTACCGACCGACGATAGTAAGGGAGGTATTGTTTTCACACCAAATTTCACATGTGGAGATTTTTACATATCTCCACGAATCATGCATTTTCTTAACAGAAAAAAGTATTTTTAGCATGATGTCTGTCCGTCCGTCCGTCCGTCTGTCCGTCTGTCCGTCCGTCTGTCCGTCTGTCCGTCCGTATAGATGTGTACAGCCTGAACGGCTTAACGGATTTTGATGAAATTTGGTATATTTACTTAATGCATCAGTGGGATGAATTGATCAACTTTTGGTGCAAATCCGGAACCCGGAAGTGGTAGTATTAGCGATCGACGATAAGAAGGGAAGGGTTATTTTCGCACCAAATTTCACATAAGGAGATTTTTTTACATATGACCACGAATGTATTGGTTTTATCCTCGGGAAAAATCATCTTCATTATGTTTTTCTTAATTTAAAATTATATGACGTCACAGCCTCGGGTAACGCCGGCAACGCCGGCTACTTCAGCTATATATTATAAATAAAATAAAATTAAAAATATTTATGTTATATCCATATCTGTTTTTTATTACATTAATAGATATATTAAAATTATTTGAAATTGTTTCTGTAGCTGGAAATTAATTTATTTTAAACCGTCGGTCGGTTCGGACCTGGCCACAGGTCAACTTATTTATATATGTTTATTTATGCAGAAAAAATTAATTGACATAATTATTAATTTAATAAAATAAAATTTAATTTAATAAAATATTAAAATAATAATAATAAAAATTAATAAATTTGTAAAAAAAATATATAATTTAAAAAAAAAAATGTGCCTTTGCGAGTTTCGAACTGAGAATGCAAAGTCATAAGATAACGCCTTAGACGGTTCACCCACGAACAACTTTTGTTTGCAAGTCTTCTATTACGATATATATACATGTCAAATTATCGCCAGCAGTGCCTCTATGATCTAGCATTGTAACTAAACTATTTTTATTTAAATACCTCCCCCTGAACACACCTTACCAATTAGCGGTTTAATAAAAGAAGTCTGACATGCCCTGAGACCTACTGAATATGCATAAAAAATTTCATAAGAATCAGTCCAGCCGTTTCGGAGGAGTATCATTTCAAAGTTTTGTGACACGAGAATTTTATATATAAGATAGATAGATAGATAGATAGATAGATAAAATATGATATTTTATATTTATGAAAATGTTTATAAACTTACATCTTTGAAAATTTACCGTAGATGATAACAAGTAAATCAGTAGCAGGATTACTTATTCTATTCATATCTTTATGATAATAAAAATTAATTAAATCTGACAGCGTTATTTTGATTCATTATCATTCATTATTCATTGCTTATTAAGTCAAGAAAGTAACGATGTCGGGAGTTTTGCCCTGGGGTAAGCTTCAAAAGTCCGATCTAAAAAAAAAATACCTATTATTAATCTATGGAAGTAGAGTTTGAAAGAAGTGTGGACGAGAAAAAATTTATTACACTTTCTCTGATAATAATTAATCCATGATTGAATACAATTGAAACTTTTTAAATAAAATGTAATTTATAATTAAATGTTAAATATATTATTTTAACTATGAATAATTATATTTTATTTATTGGATATATATATACTAATTAAATGCAAAATAAATTTAAATAGTATCAATGTTCCTTAAACGGTTGGTTTATGGTATAATTATATATATATAATTATTTATATGTATTATTTAAGTGATTTTGAGAGTAAGAAATTTTCAAAATAAATATATTTATTATAATATAATATTATCATATATTATAATTTAATTTTATCGTGAAAAAATAATATTTAAAATATTATTTAAAAAAAATATTAATTGAAAATCATAAAACGGTCAACTTTTGATTGGATTGATATAATACAATATATAATTTAAATTAATATATATATATATATATACATATAGTTTTAGTGATAATAAAGAAATCTTAAAATTTTATTTAAATTTTTTTGTAATATCAAATCCAAATTCTTTTATATATATTAGATTATGTTTTTACTATCTCGCCAGAGATAGTATTGCGATTCCGAAAAATTTCGATGTCGAGATTTTGATGTTTATATACGTTTTGAAGGTCCGTGAGTCATTTTCACTAAGGTTTAGAAAATTGTCTGTCTGTCTCTCTCTTTGTGTGTGTGTGTATGTAGACAATATTACATAAAAACAGTTTGAGCTAGAATAATGAAATTTGGTATTCAAAAATTTGTAGTTTTCTATCAACTTTTGAGAACTGTAGCTCATTCGGAAGAGGGTCAGTACCTACCACGTTTTCATTTTATTTCCTATAAACTGACCATAAAAATAAAGATAGAGATGATTAAAAATTGTATAAAACTGATATATATATAGAATTTCAGCTTGATTGAATCGTTGAAAATACCGGAATTCATTTTTTGAAATTTTTTAATATGTTGACTGGCAATCACGCGTCAGCTCGTGACGTGGTGCCATACGCGCTGATTTAATAAATATTAGGAGTATTTATTAATTTTAATTTATAATTTATAATTAATTAAATTTAATTTAAATATAATATATGTTAATTAATTCAATTCAAATTTGCCTGATAATCCTGTGGAGACACATTTTTTTCATAAAATTAACTTTTTCAAAGTTTGATTTAGAATACTTAGTCTTTAATATATAAATATTATAGATTAGGAATATGGATTAAAATTAATTGCCTTTATTTATTTGGAAAACGTAGGTACTATTAGAAAATATTGACTAACATTGAACCTTCTATTCAATTTATTGCCCTTTAGCATGGTTTCCTTTTGAGTGACTTTTTTTTTAGAGAATCTGAATTATCGTATGGTTGGGGTATACGACGGGGATATCTATCCAGCCTTAAATAGTTATTAAGATTCATTGACCTGTGGATCCAATGGAACAGGAGGAGAAAGAAATCCGAGCCCTTTCGAAATTATGGGTTGATCGAACCCGTCTATTGAATAGGAAAAAATGCTAATTAGTGGGATTTGGGTATGAACTGCTGTGAACCAGCAACCATCCTCTCTAGATAATGAAAAGGGATGTTCAATATTTACCACCCCTATGTTGTTAGATCAATGATCAATTAAAATGGAAATTTTTTTTTGTAAATATCTTTTTATAAGATTAATGGGCCTCGAATTAAAATCCTGCTTTTTACTCTTGAAAAAAGTAAATATATTTCAAATGTTTTTTCTATATTTATATTCATTTCTATATTAATTTAAATTGTTTTTAATGTATTTTTTAGAACATTTTTATTATATATATATATATATATATATATATTATATGACACTATTATCCCAATATTATATATATATATATATATTAATATATATATATAAATTAATTCTAATATCGAAATCCATTAAATCTTCTCTAATTAAACTTTCATTAAATTCTTTGATTTATACAAATTATTAATTTTTTCTACCTTTTTTCATTCTCCAAATTTTAATTTATTGATATAGAATATATTGAAAAAAATATGTTACTTTTTGTGTTAAAATAAATAAATATCTAATATTTGATTATATTATTTGTAATTTAAAAAATATATTAATAAAATACTTTTTTTTTTAAATTAATCTTTAGAAATGGAAATTATTTGTGTTTGGTATTTTATTTTACATTCGATATATATATATATATAATATTTAATTAAATATATTAAAATTAACATTTTATTTTAGTATTATTGAAAGAATAACAGACAAGTGAGCATTAATAGGTATGAGAATAATTTGTATCTTTATATTTATTATATGTTTAAATGTTATTAAAAATATTTCAATTTTTATATATAGATAATAACTACAGAGTAACGGGTGGTGATGCATGCGCAGAATAAGTTACTTACTCAATTTCTTCTCTCATTAACATTATAAATCTTCATAATTGACATTTTTAATCTTGAATTATTATATTTCATATTTTATAGATTATATTGTTATTATTATTATTAGAAATAAAGAGCATGTAGTATCCTCAGGTCATTAACGCTTCATTTGCTCTTCGTCGTAATCAGATTTATCGATACATATTGACTAAATAATAATATATATAAATATAATTAAATAAAATAAAAAATTATAAATAAATAAAATAAATACTAAAACTTTTGGAGTAAATTTAAAGAGGTTCCATTATAAAAAATAAAAAAATTTAACATAACAACTATCATCGATATTAGACAAAGAAACAATGTTGTCTCTTAGCACCGATTAATGTCCTGAATAGATAATCTTGTTAGCATTTATAAATATTAATAAAAACATTTGGGTGGCTGTAAAAGAGCTATCCCAGACTAGATAAATAAATGAAAAGTACTTTTAACCAATGTTAAACCTTGTTTAAATATAAATTATATAAAAGATAAATTAGGAAATAAATTATTTAAAAAAAAAATCCTTATTTAACTCTTAGTTCATTGATAAAATAATCAAAATTATAGGCTTGAATCAAAAAGATTTTAATATTTATGTTAAACCTTTTCTCTTTTAAAAAAATGGAAGTTTAAAAAAAAATCTATATCCTATAATAGCGTTTCTCAACCTTTTTGGACCCAACGCCCGCTTCATAATTCGCCCCCTATAAATTTTAACAGATAAAGATTGCATGATAATCCCTAATATAAGGTAGGTACACTTGGTGATACTTAGAGCCATATTGAAAAATCGAGTTTCAGAACCTAAAAGCCTGATCGCAAAATCATCTTACCTTTTTTTTAGAACCAAATTAAAAAAAATTGAAAAAAGCGGAAATGTTTAAAAGCCTGATCGCAAAAAACTCTTACCTTTTTTTAGAGTTGAAAATTATTTCGCCCCCCAAAAGCGTATAGTCAAATAATCGCCCCCTTTAAGATGTCGATCGCCCAGGTTGGGCATACAAAATATTATTTTACACATATAATTAAAAATAATTACAAAATAACTTCACTATTGGTTTATTGTTCATTCTGCAGAAATGTATCTTTCTAATTTAAATTTAATATTTTTTAATACATTTAAAAATTAGTAAATAGATTGAAATTTTGTTAAATTATAACAAAGAAAAATCTAATTTAATTACCCAGCAGTAAGATATATTTCTTAGCACGCCACATAGTAAATTTCTTTGATTTACATATTTTGTTACAAAATATGTAAATCGTTGAAATTAAAATTAAAATGCATATTATTTTTTGAATAATGATTAAATAAAAAACTCAACTTGCAAAAGTGCCACGCAATTATAAAATATTGAATAAATATTTTGTTTTATTTTATTTTTCCACAACACAAAAAGAAGAATTAGAAAATTTAATCAATTGATTTGATTCTCTATCACAATATTGAAAATATTTTATGTTGGTTGAGAAAATAAAAAATTCAAGTTTGCTAAGAATTGTTTACTTTTATAAGTAAATTTATTTAGAACAAATTCCAATTTGCACTATTTCTTATACAAAGAGAAAACAATTTTTCCTTAAAGTATTTTCAAATGCTTTTCAGATGTTTTAATCAATTCCTTGACGATTTCTCTTTTATGTATTTTTCTTTTTTTTTTTAGATTCTATTTTTTCCAATTTATTTTTCTCATTCTGGATTAACCACCCTTTTCAATTATTTTTTGCTTCGATGAAAAATTCGTGTTTTGAAATAAAATCTAATTAAGAATTTTAGAATGTAAATTTTTATCTCGAAATCATTCATGTAAATAGAACCCGTATTTCAAAAGAGCCCTCTTCAAAAGACCACAAGACGAAGATTGTTTTTGTTTTATTTTTTTTATCTTATTTCCCATTCCTCAAAAAATATTAATTATTAATATAAATATTTAAAAAACAAATAGAATGGATTTAAAAATAAAAATATATATATATATTTATTTATTTATTTATTTTAATTTTATTTTGCGTTCGTTTATCACAAAAGTAAACTAAATGAAAAGCGAGCACTGCCATCGGATTTAGCACCCGCACTCACACATCAACAACACCCCATTTGTATATTTTTCATCATACGGCCACACCCACCCATCCCACCCACCCACCATTTAGCATGAAGTTTTGCAGATGTTTTTTATTTCGACACTTTATCATACAAAAATATCCCCACTTCTGAACAATTTTATAAACATTGATTATCTTTTATTATTTTTATAGAAGTGTGCCTGTTCAAAAGTTATTTAATTCATATTCCACTAAACTAAATTTTTTTTTAACTAGAAAATTATTATTTTTTTTTACTATTTTCTATTATCTCGCCAGAGACAGTATTGCGTTCATGAAAAATTTTGATATCGAGATTTTAATGTTTTTATACGTTTTGAAGGTTCTTGAGTCATTTTCACTAAGGTTGAGAAAAATGTGTCTGTGTGAGTGTATAGACAAGATTACGCAAAAACGGTTTGAGCTAGAATAATAAAATTTGGTATTCAAAATTATTCAAAATTATTCAAAATTTGTAGTTTTTTTTTTATCAACTTTTGAGAAATGTACCTTATCCGGAAGAGAACCATTACCTACCACGTTTTGATTTTTTTTTCCTTTAAAGTGATCGTACAAATTAAGATGGTTTTTCCCATAAAAATTGTATAAAACTGCTATATATAGAATTTGAGTTTGATTGAATCGCTGAAAGTACCATAATTAATTTTTTAACACTGCAAATCACGAGCCAGCACGTGACTTGGTGCCATCAACAAAGAGCCAAACACGCGCTGGTTTAATAAATGTTATTTATTAATTTTAATTTATAATTTATAATTAATTAAATTTAATTTAAATAAATAATATATGTTCATTAATCGAATTCAAATTTGCGAGATTTCGAGTGGAGACACTCCAGATTTTTTTTTATAAATTACTATATTTATATTTCATACTAAATTTTATTATAATTTCAATTATATATAATATAATAACAATCCAATAATCTAATAATCACAATCATCTTAACCGTTAATCTACTATTTGACTAAACTTAACATCGGATTAGTTCAACTCTAACCTATTTAATGTTAAAGATTACCTAATACCTCTGTATAAATCCAAATTAACATTTTTGGTTTAATTAATGACTCGATATCAAATCTCTACTTTGCACTTCAATTCTTCTTCATGTTGTTTATCAACAAAACCAATAATTTAAATAATCCGAGTTGTTAAAAGTTTGATAATTAATTTTAAATCCTACATATATATACACATATATTCATACAATATACACACACATATATAAATTTATATGCTTAAAGTAGTAAGAAAGTTATAAAGTGTACCATAAAACTGATCCCTTTTTCTATTGCATTGAACAGTACTGTGGAATTATCAAAATTACCCACCCTACTGGACTGATAGCGACAGTCTCTTTACAATCCAATTTCAGGCACATCAGGCAAATGGATAATTCATCTCGTGTATCTGTTATTGTACTTATGCACCATATTATTTCCATCCAAGATTATGCATATAACAAGAAAAGGGGTGAAAGGTCAAAGTTTGTTAGTACCCGTTGGATTCAATTGACCAGGACCACAAGCTCCATTATCTCTTGAATTACAGTACCTCGTCATCCAATTTGACCTTCATTATCATAATAAAATCAATTTCTAATTTATAGAAGATTACATTTGACAGAGTAAAATTGAAATGAACACTCTCAAACTTCTCCACTTTCCAAATTGGAGAATTTCACCTCTCCATTTGCACTACGATACATCTTCTATTTTCTATTAGCGACATTGAAAACGCTTACACTTCCAGGGATTATGATAAGGATTACATACATTTTCATAATTCCTCTATAATCTACATTAATTGATATTCATATAGATCGGATCGATAGAATATATGTCGTTATAATAAAGCTACTTTATTTAAAATTAATACTAGTTTGAATAATTTTCCATTTTCTATATTTAAACAAAACCAAATTGCATATTAGAATTGTATTCTAAATAGCAATATAATATGAATTCATTATTATATATTGAAACAAAATTAATGATTTTTTTTTTGTCTTTCAATTTAATCTTCCCATTTTAATATTACAATTATTATAAATTGAATGAATATGAATATTGGTGGGTTGAAAATTATTAGATATATATAAATGTTTCCTATATTTTTTATAATTGTCATATAAATAAATATCAATTATTAAGAAAGTTATTATTTATTTACTGGTGTGTATACATTCTTTGCAGGTGAAAGATATTGTATCTTATTATCTTATAAGGTTAATAGTGTTAAGTGTTTTCAAAGTTAGAATTGCATTCTCCTTAAATAAAGTTTATTAGTAAATTCTAGTCAGAATATTCATATATTAATAAAAATGAAATATATTAGTAATATATTAGATTAGATTAATAAATAATCGGTGGCTCTACGCAACTCGAAAGTTCTTGGCCGCAGCAACCACATTTCTCCAACTATCCCTAAAATGAGTCATAAGCATCCTACCCTCTCCCATCTCTCTCACATCCCTTCCTGCTTACCGGGTCCTTGGTCTTCTAAGCGAACGTTTCTCAATCGGTCTCCCCACCAATATATTTTTCGCCATTCTTTCCTCTCCGATTCTAGTCACGTGTCCAGCCCATCGCGGCCTACTCGATTTTATAACCATAACTGAAGATGCATAGAGATCATGCAATTTCTCGTTATGTAGTCTTCGCCATTCCCCGATGACCTCATATTTCTTCAACACATAAATGCTCCGAAGAATTCTAATCTCAAAAACTCTAAATCTACTCTCGTCCCCTAAGGTCATAGACCACGCCTCACACGCATATAATACAACCGGATAAATAATTGCTTTATATATTTTTATTTTGATCAGCCCCTTAACTGCAGGCGTTACCCGATTGCAACCTCGAATTAAGATAAATTATCTTAGATTATAAGTTATTATTCTGATCAAGCCTAAACAAAATTTACAATTCTAAGAGTTCCATTACAAATAATATAAAATAGGTTTATAAAATTTTTAATAAAAAAAAAAAAAATTGGTACAAATTCTATAATTAGAACCATAATTTGCATCATTATTTTTTAATTTCTATTTAAAGCAATAACAAACAATTATTTATATTTAAAAAAAAAAATAAAGTCCAATTTCATTTACATTGCAATAAAAGAATAAGTAATATCCCTTTATTTGCAATGGATGTTGTTAATTGTATTTCACATTTTAACTTGTTTAATTCTATATAACATTCATCTCATAAAATTATCTACATATTAAAAAGTAAATAATAAGTATTCTTAAATGAATATGAATTAGACCATTTTATTGTTTTTTTTTTTAATCATTTACCCCACTAATTGCTTTATTCGTACGTTACTTTACTAGAAGAAATAAATTTCAATTCCCCTCTGAATAATAATTAGAGAAACATTTCAATTAATGGTTTTAAAAAGTTTTCCTCCTGATGATATCTTAATCATCACTAAAAGATAATTTATAAACTCCATTGTGTGTGTTGGACTGTTTACTCGTCCATTCTATTAAAAATTATTTTTCAATTACTTTAGTACAAATGCTCACCAATCAATTCAATTGTAACATTCTCATTGAACAAGATTGATTTTGTTAAAAATATAATAATATAAAATAAAACACGTACCGTATTCTATGCGTCATTCTCATTTTAATTTTCTCTTGTTCTAATCAATCACTACTAAAAATAAAAACAGTTATCTCTTTGCATATATATTAGCTAATTCCAAAACAGATCTTTTCATTTTGAATACTAATTGCTTTTATTTGGATATTTATAGAGCTTCAGAATATTTAATTCAGTAATTTAGGACCAATTGCATCTTCATTTAAACAAGTGTTTCCCAGAAAGTGTGTCGTCATGAAACCCCTAAGCGTGTTGTAATATAAAATTATTAAAATCTGAAAAATTCAAAAGATAAATTCAATCTCATATTAATTAAATATTTTTGAACTTAAACTATTTTAAATTTAATTATATTTGATGTGTTATTTATTAAATATCTTATCTTATTATGCTAGCTAAAATTGTATATATATATAAATATATATAGCCATGGGTTCTCAAAAACCGCTCTAACGATTTTTTTCAAATTCACACTAGATATAGTATTTATAAAGAAAAATTAAGTTTTATTGATCATATCTCTTGAAACATACAGCTTCATTATTTATTTCTTAATTTAAAATTATATATGGGTGACGTCACATGACATCCATTTTTATTTTTTAACTGAAATTGTATTAATATTTTTTTTTATTTAAAATATTTTAAAATTTATTATTTAATTTCGAAATAAAATTAAAA
The DNA here is from genome assembly GCA_963082975.1 of Labia minor. Lineage (NCBI taxonomy): Eukaryota > Metazoa > Arthropoda > Insecta > Dermaptera > Spongiphoridae > Labia > Labia minor. Next base: position 29,192,744 of record OY720349.1, read on the forward strand.
ATATTTATTTTTAATAAAATATATATATATATTAATCTCTCTCAAAAAAAACAACAAAACAAATAAATGTCTTCGAAAGATGGTAAAAATATCTTATTTTTATTATCAAAATACTTAGACCAGTGGTTAGAACAATTGTTTTTACTCCCCGAGTTCGAAGGATCGAAACTCGTCGCGTGCATTTTTTTTATCTATTTTCGTGATTTATTTATTCATTGTTCTTTTATTAATTAAGTTTTAGATAGTTTAATAATTTTTAATATTATTTAAATAAAATATTATTTAATACATTTAATAATTGTAATAAATAATTAAAGAATTGTATATCAATATTTTTTAAAGGGTCGAGCGAGAGCTCAGTGTCTCAGGTATTATAATATTACCAGCCAAATCCAATAATAATGAATCATTTTTTTTAACTTAAGTACCGAGCCGAGGCTCGGGGTCCCGGTACTATATACATAAAGAAATAGAAATTTTCTTATGAAATTAATAAATATATAAAAAATTATTGAAATTGGTTTTTTTTCTTTAGCTACAAATTTAGAATTTTACAATTTACAATCTTTATAGAATTTAAAATAAAAAAAAACAATTTTTAAATACAAATTGAAATATTCTAATTTTTGATATTAATATTATTTTTTGTTATAAAAGAGAATTTATTAAACATAATAAACATAAAAAGAAACCGATCAAAATTATCAATTTGTTACTAACCTTATTATTTTAAAATTTTATTTTGTTATTATTAAATATTGAAAAAAAAAATTAAAAAAAAATATTGCAACGATTTGAATAAAGTTAATAATTTTATATTTAAACATTGTGTTGTTTTGTAAGTATTTGAAACAAAATTTCCTATAAATTATTATTATTAATCAATCTCGTGCGGCTAGAAGTCGCCTGTCCCTCTAAGAAGAGTTTGATGCCAAGAACGGCTAGTATATATATATATGTTTTAGACAAAAAAATATTTTTCTGATAAATTCTTAAAATGCCTTTGTAATATATTCTTGATTTAAAGTAAGTGGATTGGTTGTTGAACTGAGTTCAATTGAAATTGAAATACTCGAAATAATTCCTAGCCATGGATATTAATCCCCCTGATTTCATGCAATCGCACACTTATAATGTATCATTGAGACTATACATTACTTCACCTAAGAATACAAATCTAAAATTGTACAATGTATTTTAAATAAAAAAATTTAATTGAATTTTAATATTAATTAAATTCCTATATATAATTTATGAATTTAATCTAGCTACTAATAAATATATTCAATATTTTTAATTAAATTTGTTTCTATATTAAATATATATATATATATATACCTGTGGTTCTACGGGACTCGAAAGTTCTTGGCGACAACAATCTCATTTCTCCAACTGTTCCTATCCTGAGTCACAACCATGACTTTTCCCAATCGATCTTCCCTCAAATAGACTTTTCGCCATTCTTTCCATTTGTCCTACCCATCACAACCTTCTTGATCTTATTACTTTAACTATATCTGAAGATGCATAGAGCTCATGTAATTCCTCGTTATGTAGTCTTCGCCATTTCTCGATAACTTCATCTTTCTTTGACCCATAAATGCTCCGAAGAATTCTATTTTCAATTACTCAAAAGCTACTCTCCCCTCCCAGGGTCATATTTCTATATTATAATAAATACAATTTTATTAAAATAAACACAAATTATCAATAAAACAACGTAGGTTTTAAATTTTTATTTAATTATTATTTTTTATTTATTAATATTCATATCAAGTCAATATCAAGTCATTCTTTTTACCGACCGACGATAGTAAGGGAGGTATTGTTTTCATACCAAATTTCACATGTGGAGATTTTTACATATCTCCACGAATCATGCATTTTCTTAACAGAAAAAAGTATTTTTAGCATGATGTCTGTCCGTCCGTCTGTCCGTCTGTCCGTCCGTATAGATGTGTACAGCCTGAACGGCTGAACGGATTTTGATAAATTTGGTATATTTACTTAATGCATCAGTGGGATGAATTGATCAACTTTTGGTGCAATTCCGGAAACCGGAAGTGGTAGTATTAGCGATCGACGATAGGAAGGGAAGGGTTATTTTCACACCAAATTTCACATGAGGAGATTTTTTACATATCACCACGATTCGTGCACTTTGTATTGGTTTTATCCTCGAGAAAAATCATATTTATTAATTTTTTCTTGATTTAAAATTATATGACGTCATCCAGCCATTCATGACGTCACAGCCTGGTCTTGCATATATATTATAAATAAAATAAAATTAAAAATATTTATGTTCTATCCATATCTGTTTTTTATTACAATAATAGATATATTAAAATTATTTGAAATTGTTTCTGTAGCTGGAAATTAATTTTTCAAACCGTCGGTCGGTTCGGACCTGGCCACAGGTCAACTTATTTTCTAATAAAAATAAAGAAATAAATACCTATATTTTATTAACACATAATATAAATCTTTTCAAAATTATACTTAATAGTCTTCAAATATTTATATAGGTATAATATTTCATTATAGTTCTTTAAAAAACCTAAAGATACATTATTAATTGATAAAAAAAAAGATATATTTTTTTTATTATTATTAATGTGTGTATATATAAAATTTACAAATTTGGAGTGAGTTTTTGTTCCCAATCAACTTATGCAATAAAAAAAATATTTTCAATTCATAATAGGCCGAGGATTTTGGATTTAATTGATGAGTTTGTTTTTTTTTTCCTTCTTTACTAAAGATCATCAATCACACAGCAAATCTTTTTTAAAATAAAACAAAAGATAGACGGTGCTCATTAAAAATTTCCCTTGAGTTGGATATCACAATGCCAGTTTCAATTAAACGAATCATTTTCCAATAAATTGAAGAGAGTGAAGAAATAGCGAGAAAGCTTTGCCAAGTGTCGGATGTCGGTTGTCGGGTGTCGAGTGCAGCCCCCTTTGGAGCCAAGCTACGTGTTGACAGCCCCTTAAAGGGATTTTGCATATTTTATAGAATATTTACCAAGCGATCAAATTTGAATTTCCATCTCACCCTTATTATAATGAACTGTTGTCGTAGGACATATCTAATTGAATAGGAAGTTTGCATTTCCCAAATAATATCAGTTATTATCTTCTATGAATAATTTTATTTTTATTTTTGCTTTCACTTAAGATCTTAAATTTAAATTAATATAAATATATAAAGAAATGGAAATAAAAGAATACCGACTTTTGAATTAGTTCTATAATTTGTATTTTTAAGCCTACTAACTGCGTTTTATTTTTAGAACTTCTGAGGGGTCTTTAACAATTACATTTTAATTTTTCTTACATCTTCTATTAAAAGTATATAAGTAATATTAATATAAAAAATGATCTCATTTTTGGAAATTCTACGAAAGAAGTGCGCCTATCAAGTCGGGTTCCGCCTAAGCTGGTTAAAGGTGTTCTATGATCAGTAGAACTGAACTTCTCAACCTTTATCTTGATTTCCTTGATCGACACCGCTACTTTTTAATAAGTAACTTTTCAATTTTGATCCGGAAGGCTAGGTGAACTCCGTCCTATAAACCCAAGCTAGAGAAATTCCCGAGACCACAAAGATATGAGTCAACGAAAGTAATGTTAATAAACATTTAAATTATTCTATATAATAGTAGTATATATTACATAAACAAATTGTAATTTTTTTTTATACAAAACATGAATTTAAATATTTTAAAAGATTGAAAGAATATAAAGTATCTGTATGGATGTACTTTTAGGTTTTAGATTTCATAGACAAATGGAAATTGTGATTATGACATTTTAACATTTTAACAAACATTTAGTTCGTAAATTTTAAAATACAACTGATTAAAAAAACAAAATTAAAAAAAAAAAATAAGTTTCAATTTTTCATTAAATAGACCTGAATTGACTAGGAACAAAAATACTCCTAAATGAAAAGAGGAAAATGGTAAGATAAAAAAGTTAATAAAAATAAAAAAAATAATACAATTGTATGAATTTCTTTAGGAAATTAAAAAATCCAAGTTTAATGGATTTTTATCACGATACAAATCTGCTTTACTTTCTCAATTAAATAATTTAATTAAAGATAAAATAAAAAATCGTAACTAAGTTTTTTAATCAAACGTCTTACAAATTGAAATCAAATCGAAATGTGAATCCATCACAAAGCTTGCCAAAGTTTTTTTGCAAAAGGTAGAAAAACTCCTTGTCTATATTTATCCCTTCTAATAATCACTCGGTAAAATAAATTCTTAAATTAATGGATATATATATATATATATAAATATTCTAATATAAAATAATTACTTTAATTTGTTTATATTCTAATATAATTATATCCTCGTATTTGTTTTAAATTTTTAAATTATCCATTGTTGATTATATTTTAAAAGAAAACTTTTTTTAAAAAAATTAATATATATCAGGGGTGTCTAAACTATGACCATTCGAGGGCCACATTGCAAAAAAAAAAAATATGCTGGACCGCACATAAATATCATTTTATCTTTTTTTTAACATGCTAATTAAAAAAAATGAAAGTTAAGAAGAATGTAAAATAATTATTCCTCAAATTCTCTAAATAAAATTGTTTAATTTGATTTTATCTGAGACCTTATTAAACATCTCTTATGTCTACTTGATTAAATTTTAAGAAAGAATTTATTAAATTAAAAGAGAGATTAATTTTTGTTTTCAAATTCAGCATTATACGTATATGTATATTTAGAGACTAACTATTTCATATATTTTTTTTAATCTAAACTGAACATTAAGTATATTGTTTTTTTATTAATAATACAATATATATATGTGTATCTATATATATGGTATATATATAGAGAGAGAGAAAAGTTTTCTTTTATAATAGAAATATATTTTCAAAAATTCTTAAAATATCAATATTTTTATTATAGTATTTTTAAAATTAGGTTAATAAAATAAATAAAAAAATTTGTTTCTTCTAAAGCGATTCAACACACTTTTTATACTTTTTATATTCCAATAATTTATTTAAAAAATAAAATATATATATAATATATAATGATCTTAGAAATTTACAATTTATACCATAAGTAGTGGATAATGATTAAAATTGTACAATAAATCACTATTTTTTATTTATTTATTTACACTTTTTAGAAAATATAGACTGTTTTTATTTGATTTAATTTTTAATAGGTTCTTATCTATTTCTACGGTCTTACAGAAGTTCTTAGCACAATTCCACATTCCACATTCCTCAGTCGTCCTAATACTGAAACTATTGACATTCTTCGATAACAATTTTGATAATTTGGCTCTTACTTATGTTGTCTAATTGAAACTTTAATTTAAATTCTTCTCGAATAGTATTATCCTCGTGATAGTATTTAGTACCTTTGTATTTAACCTTTTCTAATTTTTATATTCCATGTTTTCTACATGTGATGTGCGTATTTTCTTTATTATTTTTTATTTTCAAAAATGTCTGAACAAGATTTTGACTATTATTTTTTTTTATTTTTTAATCTATCGTTGATTGTATTTGCTGAGTTTCCTGAAATATGAGTCTAGGTCAATAAGTCCGTGACTTTTTGAATGAAACAGGTTTTTGGAGAAAAAATTATTTTATTTTTCAACGTAGTCTCCGCTGAGAACTATACACTTTGTCCAACGTTTCTCCAATTGTTTTATCCCTTTCAAAAAATAAGATTTGTTGAGGACATCAAAATAGGTATTTGTTTGTGAGATAATTTCATCGTTGGAGTCGAATATCTTTCCGGAGATCCATGAATTTTCATAGAAATTCAGCTTTTTTCAATTTTCTTCTCAAATATCGCGGTAGTCTGCTATTAATGAAGGTCAAACAAAAACTAAAAGACCCAGCTGGTTCTCATTTATACAGGAGCCCGCTGATAGTTGCCTGCTGAGTTTAAGAGACGGGATATTCAAAAATCACAAACTTATTCCCCTCGTATCGTCCGCGAAACCTAATATTTTGTATATTTCTCTAAATATATTATTTAATATTAAATATTATATTATGAAACAAATGTTCATATTAATAATAATAGATTCTTATTAATTAACGATATTATTTAAGATGAAAAAGAAAAAAAATACAATTATAATAATTGACGTTCTTTTTAATCATTTCATTCTATTTTTTTTTTCTTTATTTTCCTATAGAGCTTATTTTTGACCATTTTCTCCTTCTCGCTTGTTATAACGGATAACAAGGAAAATCAATTACTCCTTTTATTAAAGAAAAAGAAATATGGCTTTTAAAGTCGTCTATATATTTTGTGTTTGCGCTTTGGTGATTTGTCCAAAAAGAAACGATCTTAAGATAACGACAATATAAATTTGTTAGCCGCCCTGAATTGAATTTGTTAAAGGTATCGTTTATTAATACTATAATATTTTTTTTTAATATATCTAATTTTATCAAACAAGTTTTAAAATCTTATTAAAATTTTTATACCTTATCTGACTATTTTCCAAGTTATCACTTTTTTTTTATCATTATAACTTTGTTTAAAATTGTAATAAGATGAATATACTTTTGTAACATAAATTTTGAATTAAAAAAAAATTAAAATAAATAATAAATGAATGTCCAAAATTACCTTCAATTTAAAACTTTATTTTTTAAATTTTTTTTTAAATAATGAAATCAAATAATAAATATATACCTGTTGTGAGAATTGAAAATGTAAATCTCTTTTAAGTAAATTCGTTGAATAAATATTATTTTTAAAGTTAATTGAATGTAAATAGATATCAAAACTAATTTAATTATTTAATCTTATTCATCTAAGTAATGCAATCTAAATAACAAAAAAATCTTGTTTTATACCTACATTAAATCAGAAGTTAAACCTTTTTTTTTCAAATAATAGAAATATTTAATAGTTATAAGGTCTAGAAAATAACTGTTTTTATCTTTATAGTTTATAGTTATCTTTTAAGTTTTAACAATATTATCTTCTACTAAGAGAAGATAGTATAAAGATAGTATATTAAGTGAGAAACTAAATTAAATGAAATTGATAAACTAAAAGTCTTTGGTTAGTATAAGGGAGTTTTGTAAATAAAACCACATATTGATATTTGTTATTGTAAATTTATTAAAAAATACAAAAAATATACACAACGTTTCGATTGCTACTTCTGCAATAAGGGAATTTTGTAAATAAAACCACCTATTGATATTTGTTATTGTAAATTTATTCAAAAATACAAATTGTAAATTTATTCAAAAATACAATAACAAATATCAATAGGTGGTTTTATTTACAAAATTCCCTTATAAATAAAAACAACCACCAAAGCTAAAAAAATTTAAATCTTTGGTTAGTAGTAATACAACTACTTAAAATATGTCCCTAAATTAATCTATCTATCTATCTATCTCTGTGGCTCTACGGAACTCGAAAGTTCTTGGCCGCAGCAACTACATTTCTCCAAGTGTCCCTATCCTTAGCAACAACCATCCAACCTCCACCCTCTCCCATCTCTCTCACGTCCCTTCCTATATTGTCCACCCACTGCATCCTTGGTCTTCCTTCCTAAGTTAATACTTAACTTAAATAAACTAAGACTATTTTTCTTTCCATTAAATTTTACTGAATGGAATCTTCCAACAAAATAGATCAAAAGGAAATAATAGAAGAAAAAAGAAATCTTTCATAATTTCTCTAGAAATGAAAAAGCGATTGCAGTTTAAAATATTTTAACAGCAATTTCCTCTCACACTATTAAATCAATATTTGTATGCAATACTGAATTGTTAAGGGATGTTTCCACCCCTGATATCACAAACCCTTCTCATGTTATTAATGCTTAAATTCGATATCTGAACACAATGGATAAAATATATAATAGGGGTTTAGAAGACGTTGCTATAAAGAATGTTAAGCATTAATCTTTACAATGTTTTGGAAAGTATGATAAGGCGGTTAAAATTACCTCCGGAATATCTCAATAAAACTAAATGACAAAATATACAGTGAGTTGTTAATAAAATATAAATATATTGATAAATACTAAAAGAATAATATTACTAGTGAGAGAAAAAAATAGAATAGATCATAGGTTCTTAAACTTATGTACTCCACGGACCCCCACTTGAAAAAATTTTTTTTGACGGACCCCCATCACAACTTTAGGTACTTTACGTCATTTTATTAATTAATTTCTGGCTTACGATCTCATAAGGACAAGGATATATGATGAATATTTCTAACAGTGATTGGTGAATAACGATTTTTTTGCATATTGTAGAACACATTTTATTAGAAATTATAATATTGAAGAAAGAAAATACAAACATTGTCATAGCAACAAATCTCACAAATTATAATGGGTACTTACATTAAATTCATATAAATATTTTATAATTTTTTTCAGAAAATATTAAATAAGAAATATTTTAAAAAATAACTGCATCTATCTCATTAAATATAACTTACATATTTAATGAGATGTATGCAGTTGTTTTCTTGAAACAAGAATCTCAATATCTGGCTTAATATTGGAAACTTTTAATCTAAGATCCGGCTCTACATTTAATTTGTTTCTATATTTAGACTTAATATAAAATAGTACCGAAAAAGCTTGTTCGCATAAATATGTTGTGCAGAATGGAATCAAGTGTTGAAGTGCTTTATTTGCAAGCGCAGGATAATCTGACCTGAGAAGTAACCAAAAGTTGCTCAATTCAGTTTTGTTAAATTTTAGTTTATAAGTTGTATCACATGATAATTCCACGAGAATATCTTGTTCAGGTGCAGATAAATGTTTAGCATTTGTAATTTCCATATTAAATGGATCTCTGATCCAGTTATTGCAAGGATCAGGAGTAGAAAAATACTTCCTGAAGTTGCTTTTCAAAGTAATTAAATGTTCAACAAATAATTGACGCGTTTGATTAAGCAATTTTTCACTGGAGCTTTCTATGAAATCATTGAGAGTTGGAAAAGACTCATATACACCGTTCTGGATGCGTTTCGACCACAAGTCGATTTTTTTAATCATTGCTTCTATTTTATCTTCAACTTTAAATATATTTACAACAGTACCTTGCAGGCTCAAATTAAGTTCGTTCAATTTTGTAAAAATATCAGTCAAGTAAGCCACCTTAGCTAACCAGATAAAATCATTGAAACATTCGGTCAGTTCAAAATGCGCATCTATTAAAAACAATCGTATTTCATCTCGAAGCTCAAAAAGGCGAATGAGTACTTTCCCGCGGGACAACCAACGTACATCTGTATGTAATAATAAATGTGTATGTTGACTACCCATTTCCTCACACAAAATTTTAAAAACTCTGGAATTAAGTGGACGAGCCTTAATGAAATTGACAATTTTAACTACTTCGTCTAATGTTCTTTTCAAATCTGGTGACATATTTTTGGCTGCTAATGATTCTCTGTGAATGCAGCAATGATTCCAAACAACCTGAGGCGCAACATTTTTAATAAGAGCAATCAATCCAGTTCTTGTACCTGACATTGCACGAGCACCATCAGTGCAAATTCCAACACATTTTGGCCACTCTATTTCATTTTCGGTTATAAAATTATTCAAACTGTTAAATATGTCATTAGCTGTCGTTCGTGAAGGTAGTGAATCACAAAACAATACATCTTCTTGTATTTGATTTTCAAACTCATATCTAATGAAAGCTAACAAATTGGCATTATTAGTGACATCAGTACTTTCATCCAATTGTAATGAGTAATAGTGACTTTTGCGCACTCTCGATATTAATTCTTCTTTTATATTACATGACATGTCTTCAATCCTATTCTTAACCGTATCATTTGATAATGAAATCAAATTTATATCGTTTGCTGCTTTAGTTCCTAACATTATATTTGTAATTACTTTTGTAGCAGGAAGAATTAATTGCTCTGCTATATTATGCGGCTTTCCTGCTTTAGCAATAAGTAGAGCTACTTCATATGATGCCATTACTGCTTTCTTACTCATACCACCAGATCCCGTCTTTACCATCAATTTCTGACTTGAATTAAGTTCTTCTTTTTTCATTTTAAAAAATTCGATAGACTTACTAACATGCTCGCTGTGCTTTGTTTGTAAATGACGTCTGAGATTAGCAGGTTTCATACTTTCATTGGATAAACTTTCCTGACATAGAACGCAGACTGGTCTTTCCACATCATTGTTGCAAATATAAGTAAATCCAAATGATAAATAATCATCCGAATATTTTCTAGTTTTGCGTTTCTTGGTAGAGTTTGCTGTTGATGCCTCATCATCTGATTCTTTCCGTTTCTGTGTTGAACCAGTTTGTAGCCAACGATCCATTTTATGGAGTAATTTATTAACATTGAACTACAATAATATAAATATAATATAAATATAATATAAATATAACGAATTATTATTTACTAGCTATGTTTTAATATGATTTTAAATGAATGTTTTAATATCATTTTAAATGAATGTTTTAAATCATTTTAATAAATGTTTTAAATCATTTTAAATAAATGATTTAATATCATTTTAAATGAATATTAATTTATATAATAAATATATTTCGTAATTTGATTCTAAAATATTATTAATTTCGTAATTTGATTCTAAAATATTATTAATTTCGTAATTTGATTCTAAAATATTATTAAAATAAATATTTTTTATTCATAAAACTAACTTATACTTACTCTCAAAAACAGCCTTTCTGGGAAATTGCAAAATGTGTTTAGTGTTTTTATAAAATAATGATCATGCAAATTACACTAAAAATTAAAAAAAATTATTAGCTATAATAAACTATTATTAGCTATAATTTAATTATAATTAATTAAATTAATAAAAATAATTTAAAGATACAACTCGTTGAGAAATGAACTTATAATTAACATTAATAAAAATAATTTAAAGATACAACTCGTTGAGAAATGAACTTATAATTAACATTTGCTTTAAAACTGTTTAAAACCCCAGAGTGGACGCTGACAATTTGGGTTTTTCCGGGTAAGACTATCCCCTCCCCTGGTTTTCCCCAATAACAAAGTGAAAGAAAATTCCCTTATATGCCTCCCCTTCCGAGCCCCTAAGAGGGGTTATTTTAAAGGAACAATCGAAAAATGATTTTAAATGAATGAATGGATGAAAATTCAAATTTTATATATAGTTTTTTATATATGTTTATTTATTCACAAAAAATTAATTGACATAATTATCAATTTAATAAAATAAAATAGTATTATTAATAGTATTAAATTATAGCCGTAATTCTCTAGGAGGATATAGTTAAACAATGAACTTTAAATATTTATATATGTATATATTTTTACGATGATTTTTTTCCGAGGACCGCGGACCCCCAGTAAAGGCTTCGCGGACCCCCAGGGGTCCGCGGACCACAGTTTAAGAACCACTGGAATAGATTAAAACTAGCTATATTTTATTTGGTATGAAATGTAGAATCTGATATTTGGATTTCTAAAAGAATTTTGTTTGTTCATTAGTTGAAAAAAATAGTATAACATAACTAATTGATTAAGCCATTATATCTAGAAGTGAACGATTTTTGTAAATAAAGAATTAAGAAAATTAGTTTATAAATTATAAATACAGATTCGAGAATGAATATTTAATTAAGAAGTATCTGACCTTCTCTTAATTAAATATATTAAACTTCTCCCTTATTGATTTATATATATATATACAGTGAACGCTCTATATAAACAACTCATTTGAACCAATTTCAAAAAAAAGTTGCTTATAGGGAAAAATTGTTTTTAAGTACAAAAATATTAATTAATTAACAAAAGCTATCGGAAATTCTAGTAACTATTCTAATTAATAGAAATTAACTTCAATACTTGCAGCAAAAAACACAAACATATTCCAATAACATATTTTTTGACAATATGAGGTTATGTTATTGTGAACAACTGTCAATTCAAATATTTAGCTTTAAAAAATAAGTTGCTTATACATAACAGTTGAACTAAAAAAGTTGCTTATAGAGAGAGAGTTCACTATATATATATTTCTACAAGCAGAAACGGACTTGAAGTAGATTTTTCGATTAGAAAATAATTTGAAGATAAACTCAGTAATACATTTAGTTTATAATTGATTGGGTGTGTGTAAAGTGCTTGCTATTTATGCACATGCAATCTTCCATTTAAAATTCTATTCTAAATTATACCATCTTATCGTAAAGTAAGAACCTTTCTTATTTAATATGAGTTTTCTATTTTTCTTTTATCAAGTTTAAGTAATTGTCCTCTAATCGTTTTGAAATATAGAGAGGGTGAGGTAGGAGTGATTACTTTTTTTAACAACAAAGTAAACTTTTGAATTGACTTTAATATACCATGTTATTATATTCTTAACTAAATTGATTGATATATGAGTATATTTATTTAATTATTTTTTTTTAATAATTAATTGTACATATTATTATCTTACTTATTATTTATTAAAATAATTTCAATAAATTAAAAGTAAATAGTGCGAAAATATTAAATCTGTGTATATTTATCTTTTCAATACAATTCAAAAATTGAAAAGAATTGGAAGGAATATTTGAGTTGTGAATAACAACATATAAGTAAATAAGTATAATTGTATTTTTATTGATTTGATAATTATTAATTGTAATACATAATATACCATCTAATAGGTTTTTTTTTGAAATGGGTTTCCTCTCTAGAAGCCCTTCTCCAAATTCCACCTACCCATCCCCTAGTTCTACCATTACTTTCCTTTGAGAGGAAAAATTATTTAGAATATATATTCTATATTAAGCATATAAGGTAGCAATCTAACACATGGCGAATAAATAAATCAACTAATTATTAATTTATTGATAATTTATTTATTTATAACCTTTTTTATTGGTTCACAATTACATGCTTTATATGTTGTTATTTTTTTTTTAACAAAATATTAATTGATCCAAACAATTTATATAATAATTAAATTTAAAATTAAACAAATAATTTTTTTTAAAGTGGAACTAGGCATAGGAATTATAAATTTTTATAATATTTTATTATTAATTATTTATTTTTTCTGACAGTTTTTTACATAAATATTATCAAATAAGTTTATTATAAAAAATAACGTTTAATATTTTGTCTTGAATTCAAATCGAATATAATTAAAAATAAATTAATTGAATATATAATTTACTTAAATAGACATTTGTGTGTGTTCAGACTTTATATAATTAAGTTTATTTTTTAATACATTAGATAACAGTATATTATTTTATTATTATTTACTTATCTTATACTCTGCTCTATGCTCTGCCCCCTGGATCCCCGAAGTAATATATATTATTTGGTTGAAAGTCTGTAAGCAAAAGGTTTTCATTCATTTTAATTCAATCACTATATAAATAAGTTGACCTGTGGCCAGGTCCGAACCGACCGACGGTTTGAAATAAATTATTTTCCAGCTACAGAAACAATTTCAAATAATTTTCATATATCTATTAATGTAATAAAAAACAGATATGGATACATAAATAATAAATATAAACATTTTTAATTTTATTTTATTTGTAATATATATGCAAGACCAGGCTGTGACGTCATGCATGGCTGGATGACGTCATATAATTTTAAATCAAGAAAAAACTAATAAATATGATTTTTTTCGAGGATAAAACCAATACAAAATGCATGATTCGTGGTGATATATAAAAAAATCTCCTTTGGAGTGAAAATAACCCTTTCCTTCCTATCGTCGATCGCTAATACTACCACTTCCGGTTTCCGGATTTGCACCAAAAGTTGATCAATTCATCCCACTGATGCATTAAGTAAATATACCAAATTTCATCAAAATCGGTTGAGCCGTTCAGGCTGTACACATCTATACGGACGGACAGACGGACGGACGGACAGACGGACAGACATCATGCTAAAAATACTTTTTTCTGTTTAGAAAATGCATGATTCGTGGAGATATGTAAAAATCTCCACATGTGAAATTTGGTGTGAAAACAATACCTCCCTTACTATCGTCGGTCGGTAAAAATTAATATCTTTTTATGTTCTTATTTAAATTATAGTGAAAAGGCTCCGTCCACTACGGGGTTCAGTGTATATAGTTAAACTACTTCTTTGTTGATCACTTTTGATTAGCATAACTTCTTTTTTTCGACTGTTAAATTGTTTATATACCAAATTAATAATGACAACACACGTTCTTTAATTTTATGAAAATTTCTGTCTAGATATCCTTAGAAAAATGAACATTGTTTAATATAAACAAATATTTAATTTATATAATCATAGGACATCTTTGATAAAAAAAAATATTTAATAAAATGAGCTACCTTATATATTTTTACTACTACTTTTTAGTGATATTTACAACGAATAAAAAGTAACAAAATATGTCAAGAAATAAATAATTCTTTAAAATATGTGTATCAAGAAAATAGCAATTCAATATCATCAACAAAAATTTACAGACTTATTTTCCTTTTTCGCCGAGGAAACCACCATTTTATATTGAGTGTTAACTTCTTAAATGAGCCACCAGAGGTGCCACATGGAGCATTTGTTATACAAATATATAGAAGGATCTAGGTTGCTATATATACTAATATAAAGAATTAATAAATTTGTTCATTATTATCATTCCACTAAATTAAAATTTACTTCTAATCTAGTTTTTTCTTGTAGGTTCGAAGGGCAGAATATTCGTCTAAAAATATAATATATTAGTAACAAAAATCAGTTAGAGATGTAATCAATATAATATAACAAAAATTCTCATTTCTTAAATTGTTATGTATATCAATTTAATCTCCAAAATATTTTTCATCTATTCTTATATATATATATAAATTTTTCATTAATTTTATTTTTATGCATAAAAAAAAATTCATTTTGAGTAGATAAATGAATTTTTTCTTCAGTTTGACATATTTGTCTCTTAAGAATAATAACATTCTAAGAATATTTATGATAAGTAGTTTTTTTTTTAAATGATAATTAGAACCAATTGAATTTTTATGCATAATAGAATGGTGATTGATGAGACTGCTAAAACGGTTACCATCCAGAAAGAAAGGCTTTTCTCCATTATTATTCCAAACACGAGTTAAAATCAAGTGAAAACAGGGATTTTTTTGCGCCATGCAACCACGTTTCATTTTTACTTTTTCGCATTTATCTTGAGTGAACCAAGGATTTTTATCTTATTTATCTTAACCTATTAATTAATTTATTATTATTATTATTATTATTATTGCTTTTAAATATAGCAAAGGGAATAATATAAACATTATTGCTATTGTATGTTTACTGAAATATAATAACAGCGAATGGAGTATAATTTGAAAGGGAAATTAACATGTTATATCGTAAAAGTATAGGAAATAAAAGATAATAATACTGAAAATAATTTTATTTTATTATTATTTAGATACCATCGGTTGGTTGAAATTTCCCTAGAATGGTTAAGTAATTTCTAATTTCATTCTATTAATTAACCTTATCGATAATACCCTTAGCAAGGGAAACCGATTTATTATTTATGGATAACCAAAAGATTCATGACACGTGAAATCAGTTAAATTCTCGCTTTATTTCATTAATCCAAAAATATGATCTGAGGAAATTAACAAATCGATTGGAAAATAATAAAGTGTACTTAGATATTATAAAAAAACAACAAATTACTAAATAAATAGTTTTGAAAAGTTTTGAAAAATTTTAATGATGTATTAGAGCATTTAAATTAAAAAATCTGGAGTGTCTCCAATTGACTATCTCGCAAATTTAAATCGGATTAATTAACATATATTATATTTAAATTAAATTATAAATTAAAATTAATAAATAATATTTATTAAACCAGCTCGTGTTTGACTCTTTTTTGATGACGTGCAAGCGCGTGATTAAGAGTCAACTTGTTAAAATAATTAAAAAATTAATTCCGGTACTTTCAACGATTCAATCAAACTGAAATTAATAAATAATATTTATTAAACCAGCGCATGTTTGGCTCTTTGTTGATGGCACAAAGGCACGTGTTGGCGCGTGATTTGTAGTGTTAAAAAATTAATTCCGCTACTTTCAGCGATTCAATCAAGCTGAAATTCTATATATAGAAGTTTTATACAATTTTTAATCATGTGGAAAAACTATCAAACAAATATCTTTATTTTTACAGTCATTTTAGAGGAAAAAAAATTAAAATATGGCTCTCTCTTCTGGTTGAGCTACATTTCTCAAAAGTTGAGGGAAAACTACGAATTTGGAATTATGCCCGTTTACCAAATTTCATTATTCTAGCTCATACCGTTTTTGCATAATCTTGTCTACATACACACACACAAACAGACATTTTTCTCAACCTTAGAGAAAATGACTCATGGACCTTCAAAACGTATAAAAACATCAAAATCTCGACAGCGAAAATTTTCGTGTGTTCGCAATACTATCTCTCACAAGATATTAATAATGGTAAAAAAAAATTAAAATATTAAAAAAATTTTTATAAAAATATTATTGTGGAATTGATTTTGTTCATTTTTAGAAATCAATAAATTTTTATTTATATTCAATATATTATGATTTATCCCTAATTTAAAAATTACTTTCATTATATGTCGAGAAGTTTCTATTATAAACTAAATCATTAAAATTTAGATTAATAAAAAAACATCTAAAAATATTAAAATTCAAAGCCAATAACTTTTAAAAAATCTATTAATGAATGTTTATCCTATTCTTTTTTATAATGTCATAAATATACAAACAAAATACCTAAATATTAATTAAAAATTAATCTGATTATGTAGGTAATTCGAATTTCATCATTGTAAAATAAAATTTATATGAAATTGATTTATTTTATTTGAATTACTAAATAATCGTTAAAAATATAAAATATACTGGATAATTGACTCAAATATTTATATGTTAATAGAAAAGAATTTTATATTAATTCAAACTACATATTGTATTTATATTTCATCTTTTTGTGATTAATGAACGTCGGCTTTCCAACTTTTCAAAAAATGTATTTTTTTCTCTCCAAAAGGACAAAAAGCCAATATATATATATATATATATATATATATATATATAATAAAAAAAATATGAAAGGTAGCCCGCTGTCATTCCCGAGAGAAGACATTTCTTTCAAGTATTTGTACGATGTCATCCATCACAGGATGATCGACAAATCCCCGGCACCTGATAACAAATGGCGTTCACCGCTTTGTTTGTTCCCTCCCCTCTATCCACATCGGTTTATTTTAGTACCCCCTACGTAATTAGGCACAAATCGTGTCATTATACTGATAGTAATATCCTAGCACAATTTGAAATAAATCATTTCTACAAACACCAATAAAAATCCAGTTATCAGGCGCGATTGAATTTGGATTGGATTTTATGTATCTAGAGGAATATAAATCATAAATTCTATTAAGGAATAATACCCTATCTGCCCTCTGGAATAAATAAATATTCATATTTCATCGAGATGTATATATTATTTATATTATAGTCTTGATAGATCCATAATAATCGATTAGTTTCAATGAATAATCCATTTTCAATTGGATAATATTAAACATTTTATTTGAAATGTTCCAGATAAGAAAAATATTTTATGAAAATATTTCATTTAATGAGCGAAATGGAATGAATTGGAATGCGAAAAAAAAGGATGGATGGGTTTAGGACATTTTTAAAGCCCTCTCGTTGGAGAACATAACAAAACTGGAGGATCTTGGAATGTATTAATAAATCTCTTGTTGGATCATTATGAAAACGGCACAAATTCAGATTTTATTATTTCATTCCAATTGACAAATGAAACGGAAAATATTCAAAAGATAGCCAGCCTATCTTTAATGAATGAATAAATTGGAATGAGAAAATAAATCAAGAGTTGTTGGTGGTTGACATTCAAAATATTCATTGGTGTTCAGAAAATATCTTTCAATGAAAGAATGTGGAAAGAGTAAATGATTTATATAATCAGAACAAACAAGTTGAGTACAAATTCTTACCAATGAAAATCATCCTTTAGTTCAAAAGTATCTAAAGCAAGCACAATTGAAAAATTACGTGACTACTTGTGGCTTGCAATTATCTTCAATCATAAAAAGAAAAATACAAACTATCCTGATGTTCATTTTAAATTCAGAATATAATATTACTAAAGATCAACTTATTATTCTCTTTAACTAAAGTATTATTATTATTATTATTATTATTTGCGGATAAACCGTGATGATCACGTAAAGAGAAATTATTAATTATTGAATTTCCCTTCAGTGTGGTAGCTTGTCGTGCTAACCACTTAACCAATGAAAGTATTATTTTAAAGTATTATATTATATATATTAAAATATTTAAAATTTATCTTAAAATGTTATGATTAATTAAGGGAAAATAAATTTTATAAATAGGAAACTTTTATTGGAAAATATATTTTAGAAATTAGTTCGAGTTATGTGAGAAAGAAGAAAAAAAAAGATGGAGATGTGTTTTTAGTATAATCTAATCCCCAAAGGTGATAAATAATATCGATGCCTTTATCCAAACCACCCTGAATTCAGATCATAACTCTAAACAGTATACATTTTTTTTTATTTTCTAACTATTCGACTTACAAGTCCTGCTCATCTCAATTTATAAATTTAATATTTACTAAATTTAAATATATGACGGAGCAATATAGATATTATATGTTGGGGGTGTATATACGTATAAAAACTTCATTGATTTTTTAAGCCTTGGGCAATGTTTTTTTTTTCCTCTTTAAAATAAATTTGTAAACGGATCGATAGAAAATAAACCATGGATAAACCTACGCTAGCTTTTCTCTTCTTTATCAATTTTTCATTTAAAATAACTTCATATATTTAATGATATAAATTTAAAATTTAATCAATAAAAAGTCAATTTTATAATTTACGTATTTGAAATCATTTTAATTACTTTATGTTATTGAAATATAATTTTTTAATTGAGAAATATTCTCAATATTTTAAAATAAATATTCAATTAATAAATAAAATAGTTTTCTTCTTGTTTAACTCTCAAATTTGAAATTATCATTCAACCCTATCAGATAAAATATAGTCCGAAATTATTCATATATTCAAAATTATTAATTTACATAAGTAAATTTGTAACTAATCTACCATCAATGAATTTAGTAATTTTAATTTAATTTTAATAATATTTCAATACAAACAAGTTTTGCAGTTAATAATTTTAAACTTATTTTTAATTATTTTATTTAACCTAAATATTAATAAATTATATTAATAAAGAAAAATATAAAAGCCATAAACTATATATAAAAAGGGTTTGGACAGCACATTAAAATAATTTGCATAACTTCAATGAGTTATTCAATGAGCTGAAGAATTCAAATATGAATTTTTCATGACTGTCTGCCTGTCTTTTCCGGAAAATGTAAGGCGACTCAAAATTGGATGAACACATTATTATTATTATTATTATTATATACGCCCCCTCCCTATTTAAACATAATTTATACATTTTTATTAAAATTTTTATTTTTGAAATATAATTTCAATTATTTAATTTTTTCTATAAATTCTCTTTAATTATATTAAAAAAATATTTATTAAATTATTTTTTTTTTATAATAATTATAATTTTATTTGAAAATTTATTCTTTACTATTTATTTATTCATAAATAAAAATATAATCAATTAATAAATTTTATGCATAAACAAATAAATTTCTTATAAAGTTGATTTTTCATTATTATGTTAATTCTTTCTTTTTTTTGTGATTTTTTTATTAATAAGGAGTATAATAAATATTAAATTGTATAAATTTAAAAAAATGATTATTTAAATTTTAATATAAATAATCAATTAAATATAACATTTTTGTGATATAATTTTCTAGAAATTCACCCAGAATTTCATCAAAAAATAGACAAATAGACCTGAAAAATTATTAAGCCCTATTTTGATTCCCCCAGGTCAGAAAATTTGCAAATATCGCTTCTTCACCTAAAAAAATAAAATTTCCAAGATTATAAATAAGTTTATATATACAAATTTTTCAAATATAATATGATTAGATAAATTAGATTTGTTTTAAAAACGAATACTTAATTTAATTTAATTTCTTTTATTTTTTTTTTGTTACAGGTAAATAAATCTCATAGTTTAATATGTTCGTTCTCCAAAACAGGTAATTAAGTATTTGACTTTATTTCATATCAATATATATATATATATATATATATAATTAAGCATTGTAAATATAATATTTTAAAACATATTAAAATTTCAATTCCAAAAAGTTATTAAAATATTTTCCAAACAATTTATATTCATTATATTTTGAATATTAATGAATAAATATTATATATATAATCTTTGATGACAAAAACAAGTTTCTAATGAACGTTAATTGTTTTATCAATTAAATTTGATAGAATCGATTAATGTCCAAATACATAAGACATTAGTGCAGAATAAAAAATTTATTCAAACATGGCATATATTTGATAAGTTGTTGAAATATTAGAAACCAAAAAAAAACACAGATATATTTAAAGCTTAAAAAAGTTTTAGACAATTTTAATAAATTATCCCATCATTTAATTTTTATGACTTTTTTATAAAAGGTATTTAAATGGAAATTTAATTTTTCATTTGAATGATCAATGGACCAACTTTTAGGCGATTGTGATCATTCAAGTAATTTTTTATTTAAAAAAAAAATATTAAATTTATTTGAAAATAATTTAATTAATTAAATAAAAGAAAGGGTAGATATAGCTTTTTAATTTTTAATAAAATAACTTTTTATTTTTTTTTTTTAAAATAAAATACAGTATACATATGTTGGATATATATAAATATACATATATATCATATTCACCTTTTCTTTTGAACAGACCTCGTATATTAATTTTTTTTTTTAATAAATTTTTTCAACGTATATATTAAATAAACTAAAATTTACAAATTAGTATATTTATACTTCTATTTGGAATATTGTTAAACACATTTTCAAATTTGATTAAGTAGATATTTTTTTAATATTAATACTTGAGAATTTTCAAACTTTCAACTCTCCATAATATTTATTAAATATTTATAAAACAATTTATTTATTATCATTTATTAATGGGATTGATTCTCTTATCAATTAACTCAAAATAATTTTGACTATTATTTGAATATGTTTTAAAATTGATATTGAAAAATTTTTAATCATTATAATTAAATAAATTTAATTTATTTATTTTTTTTCATTTGTTTAATTTCTTCAACTTATTTTAAATGTGATAGAATAACAAAAAGGTTAAAGAACTATAGGTTCATCTATTCTCTTTATACTAAGTAAAGTCAATAAATACATAAGGGAACTGGAAAGCTGAAAAAACAATTTGCTGAGAGATCTTAATGTCCAAATTCAAAAGGCAATTCCGGGATTGCTCGTCTCGCAGAAAAGGTTTGGATTTCAATCAACACTCTATCAATAAAACAAATTGGAACCCAAAAAGCAGCCTTCTCAACTATCTCTAAAACTCTCTTTTTTTATTCTTTATTTGGAAAATAAAATTGAGAAAAAAAAAGGAAAAATCTGTAGTTGACTTTGTTAGAAGAATTTGTTTTGGGTGAGGAATTCCTTTCAATTGTTTTTTGTTGTGTGATGTTTAACAAATGTCTTAAACCTCGACAGAAAGAATTAATCGAATAAAAAAAAAAAAAAAAAAGAGAAGCTTTTTCCTGTCCACTAAAAGTCGTGGTCTCTCATACGGTTTCTGTTTTCTTTTAAAAGACTGGAAGAGATTTAGTTTCTTAGTAAAAGATTCGAAGTGTGGAATGTTAACTTGGAAACGGAGTTGTGCATCGTTCACGTAGGGTTTTTCTTGTGGTTTTACGGGATTTGCCGGTAATCAAGAGTGATTTATGATCGGAGGGAAGCTTTTCTGTGTGATGAACTGATGAAGGAGTGAATAGCGACGATCTGAAAATCATCGATTCTATTTTTTTCCCTCTTATCTCTTTTCTATAAATCTCTACCTAATTTATATATATGATATTAATTTAATATTTTCAATTTTTTTATATCATCACACATCAACTCATTATTTTTTTTTCCCTCTAAAGTGACCGTAGAAATGAAGTAATATGTTTAATAATTTTTCACATGATTAAAAATTGTATAAAACTGCTATATATAGAATTTCAGTTTGATTGAAATGCTAAAAGTACCGGAATTAATTTTTTAAATTTTATAAAACTTTGACTCCTAATCACGTGCTTGCATGTGATGTGCTGTCATCAACAAAGAGTCAAACACGACATGGTTTAATAAATATTATTTATTAATTTTAATTTAAATATAATATATGTCAATTAATCCAATTTAAATTGGCGAGATAGTCGAGTGGAGACACTCCAGATTTTTTATATATATATTTTGATAAGAAATTGTTAATCTAACTTTTTATAAATTAAGATTTTTTTTCCTGAATTTATAAATCATTTAAGTAGAAACATACTTTAATTTATATATAGAAACAAATAAATGTGTGCACATATTTGCCCCTGTTGAAATACAAATATATTATATATTCAAATATCATACTTATTTCTATATGAATTTATATGAATATACAACAACAATTCGAATTATTTTAATATTATTATTATTTATATTTTGTTAAATTTTATATTTTTTTATTTGGAAGTTTGAAAATTAATTTATATCAATTTTAAATTAAACTTTTAATTATGCTATTCGATTAATTTGATTTTGTATATATATAATTGTTATCTATGTATCCTATCATTTTATATATATTAACATGAAAATTGATCAATGGAAATGTTCATTTAATTTATTCATATATCTTCTCTAATCAAAAGAAATTAAATTTAATTATTTCCTTTTTATAATTAAATTCAATATTTATTAATCAAAATGTAATTTTAAATATTTAATCATTTATATATATATATGGCGAATGTTTGACGTGGTTTTCTGGCATCTGGATTTTGGTTACTAAATAGAATTAAGAAAAATAATTTTTTGAAACAACCTTTGATGGTTAATGTTTTAAAAATAGAGAAAAAATTTTAATAATATATATATATATAATAATATGTACAGTATTTTTTCTATTAAACATTTAATTATGTTTTTTACCGACCGACGATAGTAAGGGAGGTATTGTTTTCACCCCAAATTTCACATGTGGAGATTTTTACATATCTCCACGAATCATGCATTTTCTTAACGGAAAAAAGTATTTTTAGCAACATGTCTGTCCGTCTGTCCGTCCGTCCGTATAGATGTGTACAGCCTGAACGGCTCAACCGATTTTGATAAATTTGGTATATTTACTTAGTGCATCAGTGGGATGATTTGATCAACTTTTGGTGCAATTCCGGAAACCGGAAGTGGTAGTATTAGCGATCGACGATAGGAAGGGAAGGGTTATTTTTACACCAAATTTCACATGAGGAGATTTTTTTATATATCACCACGAATCATGCACTTTGTATTGGTTTTATCCTCGAGAAAAATCATCTTTATTAGTTTTTTTCTTAATTTAAAATTATATGACGTCATCCAGCCATTCATGATGTCACAGTCTGTTCTTACATATATATTATAAATAAAATTAAATTAAAAATATTTATGTTCTATCCATATCTGTTTTTTTATTACATTAATAGATATATTAAAATTATTTGAAATTGTTTCTGTAGCTGAAAATTAATTTACTTCAAACCGTCGGTCGGTTCGGACCTGGCCACAGGTCAACTTATTTAATATAATTCCTGTCCTTTATTTATTATTTATTCTATCATATATTAATTATTTATTTTTAATGTTCAGTATTTTAACCACTAGGTACAATTCGATGTGATTTAAATGATTTAAATATATCAAAAAATTGATATTAATAATATTTTTCTTTATTTATTAGAGAATTTTTTAATTAACTTTAATAAAATAATATTTCTATTACTCACTTATCAAATTATTACTTCTTTAACACAATATTAGAAGAAACGTTATAAATTTCAAACTCTTTGAATTATATCTCTACGTATACGAGAATTCCAACTAATCGAGCGGTCAAGACGTGTGAGGTTGCCAAGTGAACTCTGTAGGGGAGGATTTAATATTAACAATCCTTTTGATATTCATTTTATATTTATGAAATTTAAAATTATTCCGAATATATATTTTATACAAGGTTTAATATATATATATATATTACAAATAATTTTAAATCTCATTTACTCATCAGTGAATTGAGATAGCTTTTAATAAATACGAAATCTCTTTATCTTAAAATTACTTTTTTAAGTCAATATTTTTTTCATCATTTTTTTTTAGTCTTGATAACTTTTTTGGTCTGCTAATACAAATCTCAATTAGATTTCAAATTGACGAAATGAAATCAAAACAAAACTTAAAAGGATTTCTACTTATTATGGAATTAAATATAAAAATGAGTATGAGTATATATGTATATATATATATATATGCTTTCTTAAATATTTATATGTCTTTAATAAATTCATAGAAATTTAAGTAAAAATTACAATATAAATTAATATATGGGAAATATGTAAAAAATACTATACATTGCGTTTACTGTCATAAATATATTAAATATTTATTTATAAAGCTAAATTTTCTTTAATTTCAATATAAAAAAAAATATTTATTTAATTGTTAAACCGTGAATAAATAAAAATACATAATAATAAATGTCACCTGTAACGAGAATGAATAGTAAACTACATTTTGAAAATTAAAAAACAAAACAATTGTAAAATTAATAAGTTGAAATATTATAATAAATAGAATAATAAAATAAATAAAAAATCTGGAGTCTCTACTCGACTATCTCGCAAATTTGAATAGAATTAATTAACATATATTAAATTTAAATTTAAAACATTTACCTTTTCATTTTTAAGTCAAAAATTAAAAATTTTAAAAATTAATTCCGCGATTTAATCATGCTGAAATTCTATATATAGCAGTTTTATACAATTTTTAATCATGTGAAAAACTATCAAAATATATCTTTATTATTACGGTCAGTTTACAGGGAAAAATATGAAAACGTGATAGGTGTGTCTTTGGTCTTCCAAGCGGGCATTTCCCAATCGGTTTCCCCATAAATATACCCTTCGTTATTCTTTCTTTTCCCATTCTAGCCACAAGTCCTGCCTTTGGCAATCTTTATGATTTTATAACCCTAACTATGTCTAGAGATGCATAGTGGTTATGCAATTCCTCGTTATGCAGTCTCCGCCATTCCCTGGAGACCTCATCTTTCTTTGTCCCATGTCTCATAATCTCAAATACTCTAAATCTACTCTCGTCTCCCAGGTTTATAGACCATGCCCTAGACCGATATAATACAACCAGCAAAATAATTCTTTTATTAATTTCGACTCCCTTTGATAATAATTTGGAAGAGATAAATAAGCCCCTTTGATAAGAAGCCACCAAATTGCAACCTCGATTTAAATTCTTCTCGAATATTATTATCCTATATTCATATTTTTTTGATATATATTATTAAGAAAAGATTTTTATAATTTTTCAAAATTATTGCACCTGAAATGATGAGTTTGATAGTTATAAATGAGACCTTCGATAAGGCCGTTTTATGAACATCCGATCCGTGCTCGATAAACCTATGCATTGTGTGTGCGTCTGTGTGTATACAAGAGAAATATAGAGAGATAAAGATTTATAACTCCCGTCCTCATCAGATAGAACCAATAAACGTTATAATATATAAAACAAAAGAAGCTATTAACAGTAGATAATATAGCATATTTATAGAATCCGATATGTAACAGCTTAGTTACAGCACTAACGCCGCTAGATATTTAAAAAGTTGTTTCTCTCACCACCTACCAAGAACATTTTTTTTTTAGAATAAGGAGCTCAAATTTTTTCTAAAACATAAAACGCTTAACTCTACCATATATGTAGCTTATATTTTCAACTAACCATTTATAGTTTCGATTTTTATTGTTTTATTTTTCATTAAAATTAAAAAAAATACATTTTATTTTCCCTTCAGTATCTAAGACCATTTTACTCAGCTTTAACAGTATTCAAATATTATTGATAAATTTTAAATTAATTGAAATTCGGCAGACCAGCATTTTAACTATTGACTCAATTCTACTTTGATATTATTTATAGATTGTACTATAGAAATTTTTTTATTATTTTTCAATAATAAGTACCTAGTTCACCAAGCCGCCGCTCGGTCATTAAAAAAAATATTCCTTATTATCGGGTTTTGCTGGCAATATTAATAACTGGTTCACGGAACCACCGTTCAAATAATTTAAAATATAGAATAGTCATAAAACATCTACCCCTTAAACGTATGTATTAATGCTCTGAAAGAAAGAAAGTATGGCCTGTTGATATAACATAATATATATTTCGTAATTTGTTTGAATATAATATATTTTGTATTTACTGAAGAGCTGTCTGATGTATTGATGACGTCACTTAAATTTCCTATCTTAAATTTTAAATTAAGAAAAAACTAATCTGAAACAATTTCAATAATTTAAACGTATGTATTAATTCAATAAAAAACATATGGATATAACATATATATTTTTAATTTTAAATTGTATATAAAGTAGCGCTGACGTAGTTGCTGTCGTCATATAAATTTAAATTAACAAAAAACTAATGAAGATGATTTTTCTTCGAGGTTGAGACCAATACAGATCGATTTTTCTTTATAAAAATTATCTATGGTGTGAATTTCAAAAAAATCCTTAGAGCGGTTTAATATATCAAAAATACAAATATATATATACGATTTTTGCTAGTACAATATAATATTGTATAACTTATTCCTTGACTATTTTATTTAAATGATGTTTAATGGAGAATGTTGCTATTGGAGAAAATATATATTCATTTATCTGAAGAAAAATTAACTCTTATTGAGATGGAGAATCTTCAAATCTCTTTGGAATATCAATTAAAGTGTTGATTGAATAATTGGAGAATTAAGAAATCATTTTCCTTTTTCATCAATGATAATTAGACACAAACGGAATGAGGCAAAATTTACTTGAATGGATTTATCAAGAACTTCATTGCTTCTCTGGCATTTCTCTTTTTCACTTCTATTTGAACCTGTTTTTATCGTTTAATTTAATTAATGTCTTTGTGACTAAATAAATTTGTTTTTCTAGACTGAATGAGAGGAAAGAATGAACGAAAAGAAAAATGATTCTTATTGAAATGTTTGGGGTAAAAGACATGTTCGTGTCAACGACCCGAATAAGTGAACTCACAAGTACTCAAGTACTGAGATGTCACAACCTCTTTTTATTACTCTAATTTAAATGACAACGACTTATAAGAAAAAGTGAAACAAATGCTAAGAGAGAAGTTGGAGACTTTGCCTTTTGGATGAATTTTAATTGCTTTCATTCGTTGCAACTTTTGTAATTAATAATCATAATAATAATAATTATAATGTAATTAATAATTCCATGAAAAGCTTTTTTTTTGTCCTTTTAATTTTTATAATAAAAATTAATCAAAATTTATTATATATTTTTTTTAATCATTACTATTAATTTATCATCGTTAAGGAAGTTGAACTTGTGTTTTCTATAATTTAGTAAAGAAAACTTAATTTATAGGATAGAATAAGTCACAATTATTTTTTATTTAGAAATAAAATTGATTTAAATATACTTATCAAATTATCCTAAAATAAAAGATTTTTTTTCTTTACATACAACAATATGAATATTTTTTATAAATTTTTTTTATTATTTAATATTATGTTTATGTTGCTGTTAAAAATGAATGAATGAATTGAAACGAAATGTGTCAAGATTCAAAATTTCAATTCATTCCTGTTTACTTAAAGAGAAATTTTCATATAAAATTAACAAATTATAGGAGTTAAAGTAAATATTAATAAATTAATCAAATATTATATACTATAAAATAAGCAAATAATAAATATAAATAAATAATTCATTAATATAAAAAGTATTAAATAAATAAAATAATTCTGTCATGAGAGATCGATTGAATAGATTTTATATAAAGTAATGTACAATTCAAATTATTACTTTTAAATATTCATTTATTTTGAACGAAAAAAATATAATTAAAATACTGAAAAGATAATTAAAAAACTTTATGAAAGAGGAGAAATTATTAATAACAAAAAAAAAAAAAAAATAAAAAATAAAAAAAATCGAGAATATAGGATCGAATGTAGTAGATTTCTTAAACTAGGACCATTCATACGTGAAACTAACATAATAATAAAAACAAAAATTAGAAAAATAAAATCATAATTGTAAATAAATTAAAATTATAGAGGTTTCTATCTTTCTTTAAATAAATTTCAAATAAATTCATATTGAAGTGAAACTATAGCGATTAGGGAACCGGGGTAAATTCTTTTAAATGAAGAGAGAGAGAGAAAAAGGGTTTATTTATTCCCCATTTTCAAATGTTATTTTCTATAAACAATTTATATTTATTTATAGTATATTATAATTAAGTTCAATTCTTTTTAAGAAATTAAAATCATCAAATTAAAAAGTTTAAAAAATAAAAAACATTAGTCAAAGTAATGTATGTTTTCTTTTCAGTAAGTTAATCATTTTTTTTTTTAAATAAAATTTTCTCTTGGATATTCTCTCGCTGATATAATTTATATTCTTTTATTATCAATTTATTTTCTAAACAAAAGATCGTTCGAAAAAGAAAATATTTAATAAAAAAAATTAGCTGGAGTGTCTCCACTCGACTATCTCGCAATTTGAATTGGATTAAATAACATAATATATTATATTTAAATTAAATTTAATTAATTATAAATTATAAATAATAAATAAAAAATATTAAACCAGCGCATGTTTGGCTTTTTGTTGATGGCACCACGTCACGTGTTGACGCGTGAGATTTTCAGTGTTAAAAAATTAATTCTGGTAATTTCAGCGAATCAATCAAGCTGAAATTCTATATATAGCAGTTTTATATAATTATTAATCATGTGAAAAATTATCAAACATATATCTTTATTTTTACGGTCACTTTAGAGGAAAAAAAATCAAAACGTTGTAGGTAATGACCCTCTTCCGGTTGAGCTACATTTCTCAAAAGTTGATAGAAAACTATGAATTTTGAATAATGTCCATGTACCAAATTTCATCATTCTAGCTCAAACCGTTTTTGCGTAATCTTGCCTACATACATACACACACACATACACACATACACACACACATACACACATACACACATACACACACACACACACACACAGAGACATTTTTCTCAACCTTAGTGAAAATGATTCAGGAACCTTCAAAACGTATAAAAACATCAAAATCTCAACATCGAAAATTTTCATGATCGCAATACTATCTCTGGCGAGATAGTAAAAAACAACAAAGCTCTCAAAAAATCGATTATTTACGAATAGCTATTATACCTTGAAATGAAACGAATTAAATAAACAGTGAAGGCACAAAATTAAAGATAGCATTAAAATGATAAAAGATATAAAAAAATAAGAAATTAATGAAATTTTCAAAATTTAATTTCAATAAAATGCTTAAAGCAACGAATTTCGCTTATATCTTTAAATTACTTTTTTAACTCAAAATTTATTCATTTAATTTTTTTTCTTCTTTTATATTTTTATAATATATTTATAGTATATAATTTGAGAAAATCATTATTTTCTAACAGAAGAAGAGAAAAAAAAATATTCTTTTTGAATATTCCTAATTTGCAATTTTATCTTTAATATAAAAGAATAAAAATAGATTTGTAAGTCACATATTATTAATAATAAGAGGGTAGTTTGAAAAATCAGTGACTTTTTGAATAAAAGATATTTTTCGGCATATAAGCCTTTTAATTTACAACAAAGTCCCCTTTGGCACTCAAAATAGACGTTTGTTTCAGAGATGAATGATTCTTCATTCAACCCAAATCTTTTACCGCCCAGCAATATCATCAGGTTTCGAGTCCTAGGGGATAAATCCGGTGAATATCCTGCATGGGGTAGCAGTTCATAGCCCAATTTATTAATTTTTGTCATGGTGACTACTTACATGTGATTTTCAACCACTGTGCCGCGAAATTTTCAAAGTGCGTCGCGAGATTACGAGGCTCTTAAACTTTTTTTTTCTAAATTTTTTCAATTTGGTTCAAAAA
This sequence comes from Labia minor, assembly GCA_963082975.1. Classification (NCBI taxonomy): domain Eukaryota; kingdom Metazoa; phylum Arthropoda; class Insecta; order Dermaptera; family Spongiphoridae; genus Labia; species Labia minor. The sequence continues at coordinate 29,223,004 of OY720349.1, forward strand.
AAAAGGTAAACCGTTTTTGGGACCACTTTTTTTCAATATGGTAAACTTTTACACTTATCTTTTTCTTTGTGTGTCGCCAAATTTTTAAACCGTAAAAAGTGTGCCGCGGTAAAAAAAGGTAGTAGAGTGAGAAATCGCTACCATCGCGCATATAGTTATTCTATGTTCAAATATTCATGTAAAAAGTACTCGCTAAGTAGACATACCTACAGCCAATTCATCGAGTTTCATTCCATGGATTTCATCGACGATTTTCTGCGTGACAATCACTTTTGGTCGACCCCTGTGATTGTAATATCAGCCGACATAATTGAAATTGATACTGCAGAGTCTTCATAGTCTTGGTTTCGGTAATGGTTTTGTTAGGCAAAAAGTTATGCTTTATCAACACGCCAAATTCACTTTTTCTCATTTACGTTAAAATTCAAAAGATTGCTTTTAATGACTATCAAACACAAACTAAATTGCGCAGTTTGTAAAACTTGCATAGATGTCTATTAATAGATGACAGTTAATGGGAGCAATGCTGCATTTATAGGTCTGGAAATTCAAAAAGCACTGACTTAATAAACTACCCTCATAAAACGAATTTTATTTAAAAAAAAATCGTGAAGAATAGGTAGATTACAATTTAAAGGCATTCAATAGAATACTAATTATTTTAATATTTTTGATTAACAATATCATATAAATAAATATTTTTTATCCAAGTTTAATTTTTAATTTCACTTTCAATTGCTGATATTTGTAGCTCGATATGTTAGGATAATTAAAAAAAAACATGTTTAAAATAAATTGCACCATTTTATTTGTAATATAATATTATTATTATTATTATAAATCTTAAAAAATCAGTAAATTTTTATATTGGATTTTTTAAGATATTAAACTATAAAAGCAATGAAAAATACTTTATTAGAAGAATTATTAATCATTTTTTTATAATTTTCCCGAATTCTGTTTTTTTTTTTTGATAATTAAGGAGTATCTAATTTATAAAGCTATAATTATAATGTCTTTATATTTTCAATTGAATTAAGAAATTATTATTTTATATTATAAGTAGTTATTATTAGGACCTAGGAATTTGATGATTGACTTTTTTCACAATTTTAATTATATTTTTTTCTTTTTAAATAAATAAATAAATATATATATATACATATTTTAAAGTGTTTAAAGGTAATGATTTGAAATGCACATCACTTTATATTAAAAGCAAAATTTAATTAGAGAATAATGTAAAAAAATATTTTAATTATCTACTTTTTGAAACTGGTATATTTTTTTTTATAAAAATTCCCCTTCATTAAACTTGGCTCTTCATTCTTTATTTATCCTTTATCATTTTTTTCTTATTGATTTCGTATTAAAGTTGGATACATTTTTTTAAGAAAAAAAAAAAATTAAAAAAAAAAATACTTGGAAAGTTTTTTTACTAAAAAAAACTTTACAAACTTTTTACCTTCCCAAAAGTGATTTGATTATTACCGGGCATTTTGATGCCTCTTTATAATACTATTTGATTTTTACTTTATTAGTTTACCAGGCAAGGAAAAGTTTGCTAACTTTCTAAAAAGAATCGTGCTTCACTTGGGGATGCATGCCGTTTGTTCAATTTCAGGTCAGCCAACTCTGTAAAAAATTTCAAATTCACTCTCCTTTCCCATATCATCCTTACATTATACATTTCTATTCATTTTTGTGTATCTTAACAAAGAACAACTTGAATATGTATATAGCTTATAAACAAAATTATTAATTTTAATAATCTATTATACTTATATATGTATATATTTCGAATAAAAAAGTTTTTAGAAAAGTAAGATATATATCTTTGATGATGGTTCTCGGATTGTTATTATTTTAATTTATTAAAAAAAATAATATTATAATTAATTAATTTCTTAATAAAACAATTTTCAAAATTAAGTATGATTTTTTGTTCTTGATATAAAAATAACTGACAATAATTATTTATTAAAAGGTTTTATTGTTTTCAAAATAGGATTGAATATTTGATAAAGCTTTAAAAAATGTTATGAATATTTGAAAAGTTTTGATACTTATCACTTATAAACGTGTAGCATGAAATAGTGTAGATGATTAGAGATGAAAAGCCAGGAAGGTATTTATAACAACTTCTTTGATGTCGAGAGCAATTCAAGTAACCTTTTCTATTATGTATAGGATTTCATGTTAACTTACCCGATAAATGTGAAATATTGTAATAATTAATATTTCTTTTTAGAAATTTCGGATTTATTTTTTATTTTATTTTTAAAAGGTGGTTTTATATATTTTCGCAGCTAGAGCCAGAATCTCATGCAAAAGTTTAAATATATTATCTACATTTTTGGATTTATATCTTATCTTATTATACTAGGAAAAATTGTATATATATATATGTATATTTGTATTTTTGAAATATTAAACTGCTCGAAGGATTTTTTTGAAATTCACACCATAGATAATTTTTATAAAGAAAAATCGATCTGTATTGGTTTCAGCCTCGGGAAAAAAATCATCTTTATAGTTTTTTCTTAATTTAAAATAGGAAATATAAATGTCGTCAGCACTAAGTCGGATAACACTTTCTTAAATACAAATTATTGTTAATACAAATAAAATCAAATTACGAAATAGATATTATGTTATATTCACAGGTCATACTTTTCTTAATTTCAGTGCATTAATACATACGTTTAAGGGGTGTATGTTTTATGACTATTTTTTTAAATTTATGTTCTTTTAAATTATTTAAACGGATGTGTGAACCAGATAATATTACCAGCCCAACCCGATAATAAGGAATAATTTTTTTTAATGACCGAGCGGTGGCTCGATGAACCAGGTATTAATAATAATAAATTATTATTATTTTCAATTATCAATTAATATAATTATTAGACAATATTTTTTTATATTTAAAACAAAAAATATTTTTCTACTAAAGGGAAATAGTATCCGCCGTGGGGTGGAGATTTACATGCAAGTCACAAGAACATGTTTTCTGGTTGGCCATTAATTGAATGAAACGAGAATCTCGTTGAACCTGGGATAAAGAGACATTTCGCCCCCGGGAGTTTTTTCTTTCCCTTTTAAAGGCGAGAGATTACACGATGTTTAAGCGATTTTTCGCTTAACCAATAAGTTTGTAAAAAAAAAAAAAAAAAAAATTACCAACCATGCGCTTGGTTGCATATTTCGCGGTGAATTGGATGAGGAGGCAAACTGTTCGATAATCCTGGGAAAAAGAGACGTTGACAAGAACCCACCTCGAAAACACCCTTGAGTACAAACCCCAAGACATGTGCAGACAGCCCACTCAAGAGAACGGGGTGGTTGCATGATGAAAACTGTCATTCACTGTCGGAAAGATCTTTTAATATGTCTTGAATCTTTACTTCAGGGAAATGATTCAAATTAATTGGAAATTTACACCTTCATTTCTAATATACTAATTACAAAATTATTTAGGCTATACCTACTATATTGAAATGAAAGTAAGTTGAAGGAAGAGAAGAAATAGATTTTTAAAAAAATATTTCTAAAGAAGATCAAAATAAAAAAAAATATACATTAATATGAATAAATTAAATTTTATTATAATTAATACACATCCTGTGTTAATATATTATTTATTATTAATATATTAAATGGAATCATTAATTTTTTTTTATTATCAGACAAGGGAAAAAATATTGTGTCTATCCTAAAGAATGAATAATGGTCCTAAAACCCACACCCGTTTGTTATTCTTTCATTTTAAATGAACGAGCCTTTTGTCTTCCAAACCCCTTGTAAGATGTTTTAATTGAGAAGTTTTATGTTTCTCTCATTCTCCAACGAACAATCCACGTAGAGGTCTGCACATGTTAATGTATAACACTAAAAACTAAGAAAAATAAATTAAGTTCAACCACCGAATTCATTAGAAAAATGGCCGTTTTTCTAAAAGTTTCGATTCAGTAAAAGAAAAAGATTGCTTTCCAACATATATATTATGTATATACAAATACCAACATAAATGAGGGTTTAGATAAAAAAAAAGGGACCCAGACAGCCTGGAACCAAATAGCCTTGTCTTCAAGGAACAAGCACACCCTCGCTCACCAAATCAGCCCCTTGTTAAACTAAGGAAACTTTAAATGATAACAATTCATCGATAAGAAAAAATGATAATACTTTTATGAAAGTTGTTTAAAAAAAAACTGCATTAATTTATTTTAGGTCAAATAAATAGTTTCATCACTCAATCTATCTATCTATCTAAGATTATCTATGTTGAGATTTTATGTATGAATACTATTCATCTCTTCTACTAAATATTTTGCCTTATTATTAGCTGTATCAATTTCGAGCCGCACCATTTTTCTAATTGTAATTGCCGAATCTCTTATTATATTTAAATCGTCCGCGTAACCTAATATTTAAATTTTTTGCCTAATTGGATTTCGTCCGATATCTCCCCAATATTTCTAATCACGTATTTTAATATCAAGTTAAATAAAATTAATCGCTCTAAGACAACAATTTAATAAATTTAAGTGTAGATGATTTTTTAATCTTGTTAATATATGTATATACATAAATTTATAATATAAAATTTCCTTTCAGGTTAGATAACTCCTGAAAAAAGGAATAAATAAATTATATCTTGAGAAAATTATTAAGTGAAATTTATTTTTTAAATATAGGTATATTATTGTTATTCTCGAAAACTTAAAAAAACTTATAAAAAATCAACAAGATAATATCCATTCTTTACTTATATTACAACTTCATAATTAAGGATATGATACTACTAGATATAATACTATTAAAGGACTAGTGAAAAATTTAAAAAAAGATGATTTTATAAAATATCAATAAAATTACCCTTTTAGTATTATATATTAATTGCTTTAATAAATTAAATAAACATTTCAAAATTTAAATTTCCAATCAGTAAATATTTTATTTTTATTAGCTTATTTATTATAATTAGTATTTATTATATCATCTTTTATTATTATCCAATATTTAAGTTTATTGAATTTTTAAACTAAGAAAAATATTGAATCTTCCATAACAAAATATTATAAATGTTGAATTATTAAGTATATTTAATCAATAATTAATAAAAAATGCTGAAAGTTTCTTGATATATTTACCCTGCAGCCAAAGATAAAGTGAAAAATATACTAATAAAATTAGCTGGAGTGTCTCCACTCGACTATCTCGCAATTTGAATTGGATTAAATAACATAATATATTATATTTAAATTAAATTTAATTAATTATAAATTATAAATAATAAATATTAAACCAGCGCATGTTTGGCTTTTTGTTGATGGCGCCACGTCACGTGTTGGCGCGTAAGTTTTGCAGTGTTAAAAAATTAATTCTGGTACTTTCAGCGATTCAATCAAGCTGAAATTCTATATATAGCAGTTTTAAACAATTATTAATCATGTGAAAAATTATCAAACATATATCTTTATTTTTACGGTCACTTTAGAGGAAAAAAAATCAAATCGTAGGTAATGACCCTCTTCCGGTTGAGCTACATTTCTCAAAAGTTGATAGAAAACTATGAATTTTGAATAATGTCCATGTACCAAATTTCATCATTCTAGCTCAAACCGTTTTTGCGCAATCTTGCCTACATACATACACACACACATACACACACACACACACAGACATTTTTCTCAACCTTAGTGAAAATGATTCAGGAACCTTCAAAACGTATAAAAACATCAAAATCTCAACATCGAAAATTTTCGTGATCCCAATACTATCTCTGGCGAGATAGTAAAAATAAATAAAATTTAATCTTCGATGGGAGGCATAGTAACTTAATGGATAGGCGATTTGTTGCACCGTTGAATTCTATACTAACATAAATTAAAATTAAATTGTTATTAAATCATTTTTTACCATATCACACAACTGAAGTTCTATAAGCTCATATTTTTTCACGGTAATTCAAATTAGCATGTCTTTCCTAGTCAAATTTTGTACAGTTTGAAAATAGAATTGTCATACGGAGGCTACCACATTATTTTTTTTTATTTATTTCATTTGAATTGGTTAATTATATCTGATGAAGGTGTATTTTACTGGACAACAGACCAACTGACCTTGTTCAGGGCATAATAAAACTGGTTTTATTTATTTTTTTGCTATCGTATTTTCTTAAATCGTTATAATCATTCTTATTTCAAAGAATGATCACTACAAATGGTTTAATTATGAAATTATTAAATTTTTTATAATTCATATTAATAAAAGAAGCGATATTTTAGAAAAAAACAATTTCAATTCTATTAGATTGTTAAATTATTTGATGTTGAATTAAAATTTTCAATTAACCATGGCATACCATCTACAATTTATGTTAATATGATGATATAATTGATTTAATGAATCATCCAATTTTTTGATGGAATCATTTCAATAACAGGTAAAAACATTTTTTTTTTTTATTTATTTTTAATTATTCACTTAATTAGATTAATTTATTATAATAAGACTATTTAAAAGCAATGTCGATATTTTATATGTGAAATTCAATACTTACCAAGTTCTTAGGTCAGCAATACCTCTTTAAAGTTCCACCTGTAGGAATCCTTTGAGTTGAAAATAATACTTAACAGAATATTCAACGATAAAATTTACCAAGTAATAAACTTCTAATCCTATAATAAATTTGATAGTTTGAACTCTTGAGTTTTTTTTTTTTGAAAATTAGTTTCCTCTTTGAACATGAATGTTAAAAAAATTCAAATGCTCTGGTAACTTTTTGATTTTATTATAAATTTCTAAAGGTTAACAATCCTTGATTTATCCAACACTTTTTTTCGAGAAGGAACTTCTATAATTCTTTAATTTTTTTCCCCTAAATAATTTCTTCTCTTATTACCTAATCCTGAAAAATTAATTCTAATTTCAAACGCGGTTATTCGATTAAGGCTTAGAGGGAGAAAATAGAATTATATATATATATATATTCTATAGTTTATTCTTAGATAGTTGAAATTTATAATTATTACTAATTTTTATATTACCCAAAGAAACTAAAAAAATTTTCTTCAATTTTTTCGGTATATTTATATATTATTGCAAGGGTGTAAGATTTGGTAGAATTATTCATTAGAACCGGGTAAAGAAAAAATTTTATATTAATTTAATAAGAATAATTATAATTATTATATATTAATTAGATATATCGAAATTTATTAGTAATCATCTTTCTCAATCTTGTATAAATTGTATATGGATAGAGAGAGAGATTCTTCAAATTAATATCACAAAAATATATTTTTAAAATTTCATTTTTTTGTTAATTTAATTCATCTCTGACTTTTGTACATCCTACACAAGAACAGTGCCTATCAAGACGGTTATATAAATGTGGTGTCCTATGATCAGTAAATAGTACCTCTACCTTGATTTTCTTGATCGGAAGCGCTACTTTTTATTAAGTAGCATCCCAATTTTGATCCCTGAGGCTGGGTTAACTCCGTCCCATATAATTCATCAATTTAATGCATATATGTGAGTGTGTACAAATAAAATATATACAAATAAAATTAAAAATAGTATAAAATAATTTCCTTTCTTACAATCGACTTGTAATACATTTTTTAAATTCTTTTCTCTCTCTGACTATTTGATCTTCACTTTTAGAAATACGATCAAGTTTTCTTTTTTCTTTGTTAATTTAATTAATCTGGCTACCTGATCCCATCCTAAAGTTGTTACATCGGTTTTAAGATAAGATCAATTCATTAGGTAAGCCATTTTATATGGTCCTAGGGAAAACATGAATACCCTCTCCTTTCCTTTAATTCACTTCTATAAATTATGTTTTGTAAATGTTAATGTTGTGAGTAGTCAGGTGATTTGATATTTTTCAAATGGAAATTCAAGCTTTTTTTTTGTTTTTTTTTTTTTTTGTTTTTACTTTCGTGTCAACTTTGATTTTAGTGTGCGCGTGGCTAATAAATTAAGTGAGTTTTAATGACCGGTGACAACATTTGGCTTGCACCCATTTCGTTCCTCTGGATCGTTCTCCACGTTGATATCGTGTTTAAATCGACGATTGGCAAATGGTCGTTGGTCCATTGAGAGTGATGTGTGGCCGGACGGCATTCTTCAGGTGGCTCTGCAGCCCCAGGCAATTTGCAAGGGCAAAGACCGAGAGCATTCACCCCAATCGTAGCTCAATACTAGATATCAGTGAAGAGCTATCAGGCTTTCTTTTTTTTTTTTGTTTTTTGTTTTTTGTTCATTGTTACCTCCCCGAGGAGAATCCCACACTCAAGACAGCTGCCATACTCTGGTATTTTATCCGCAAACTCATTAATGAATTCCCAAGCAGTCGAGTTTATTTTTTAAGGATAATCCCTCCAACAAAATGAAGAAGGATAATTATCCCCTGCAGGGTTTTAAGAAGTAAGTAATTTTTTTTTTAATTCAAAAATAAACTTTTTAAACCTATTCCAGAATTTATTTAACAGAAAAATCGCGGATATTTATTTAATTTATTTAAAAAAAATTATATAATTTCGCACTGAGACGATACTTAATTTAAGTGATAATGATTATAAAATTTTAAAATAATAAACTCATCGAAATTTTTTTTAAAGGTAGTTTCTGACATAGATGGAAGAGCCAGCCAGTCATTTCATTTTCATTAAAAGAAAAGAAAAGTTTTTATTTTATTTTAATGAAAAATAATTATTTATAAAGTATTTTTTTTTTAATTTTAAAAAACAAATTATTAGTTTAAAGTTATTTTAGCACTTGTTCTAATATAATGAAAATAAATAAATAAAAATATTGATATCTTGTGTATTTATTAGTACTTACAAACAATAATTCATAATTCATTCTTTATTCAGATGAAATAATTAAATAAATGATTTAATAATTTTAAAGTTGTATTATTATTTTATTCAACTTAAAAATTAGTGAAATTAGAAGGCAAACACCATATCTCAAAATATTTCTTTAATCATTCTTTAAGATCCTAGCCCATTATAACTGTGGTTCTCGGGGGGTCCGCGAAACAATTTTGATATTAACTATACATTGCCATCTTTTCGCCTTTATTCAAATAACTAAATTTAATAAAATCTTAAAGGATGAAGAGATTTTTGTATTTATAGTTACATAACTATAATATTTATATTTAAATTTCGCGGAAAGGAAATCTTTCTACTACTATTTATATTCATTTTGTTTTTTTTTCTATATCCCAATAAAAATCCTTATCTTTGTGAATGCTCAAGATTATTTTTAAAATAACCAGTCATTCACATTTTCTAATATTTATTATAACAGCGCCCCCTTTTTTGCCGCCCCTTTAAACATTTTTTAGTCAGAAAAAAAGTCTAAGAGCAGTAAGATATTTACAATAATTATTTTACAGAATTTTACCAGAACCTACGAAAAACAATTTATAGTATTTTTACTTTTACTTAAAAAAAAAACTTTTACTTAAAAAAAAAATAATACCACTAATGCCATCTGTTGTAATATTTCACCCGTAGATGCTTTAGTCCCTCATTGGCAACTGGTATAAATTTAATGACATTTGGATGCTTACAACAAAAGGTATTGCGTTTCAAATGTCAGTGTGTTTTGTACATCGGTCGGAAAATTAATTTCAAACAAAGAGCTGCAATTGATTTTTGTGTTAATATTGGTAAAACTTTTACTGAAACGCACCAAATGCTACAAAATGCATATGGTGATGATTGTCTATCCCGTACGCAAGTTTACGAGTGGTTCAGGCGATTCAAATCGGGTAGAGAGACGCTGGATGATACCAAAGATTAGGCCGTCCCAGAACCGGATTATCGGAAGAAAAAACGAATTATCCACAAAGAATTTGTTCCACTCGGCCAGACAGTCATTGGAGAGATTTACTTGGGCGTCATGAAGCGTTTGCTGGCAAGAAATCGTCGTTTTCGGCCAGAATATCGAGAAATCGGCAGTTGGATTCTTTTGCACGATAATGCACCATCACATCGTTCGCGACTTGTAACTGAATTTTTGGTCAAAAATCACGATATTCCTTTGCATCATTCGCCTTATTCATCAGATCTGGCTCCGTGCGACTTCTATTTGATTCCTAAACTGCATTTGGCGATGAAAGGAAATTGGCACGCATCGATTGAAGCCATTGAGAAGGCGACGACCGACCATTCCAATAATGGACATGGAGAAGTCGTTTGACAACTTGTTGGAGCGTGCAAATTTGTGTATCGATGCAGAAGGGGGATTTTCATTGATTAATAAAAATGATTTGTTCCAAAATGTACATTGGTTTTTTGTTTTTTTAAAAAGTTCGGTTTCTTTTGGAATGAAGGGTGTATGCATGTCTTTTATATAAGATATTTTACAAAATGTTCATATTATTTCTTAAAACAAAAAGATAATTATTATTATGTTTATTAAGTTTGAATGTATTATATTATAATTGAGCGGAAACTTTATGACCGTCTTATTGTAATAACTCCTGAAATAAACAAAGTTAGTTTGAAAACGTAGTAGAAATCTAACTAAACTCAAAATATGAATCAGCCATCCGAATCTAATACAGTCAAGAGTTTATTAATAATTTGATTTTGTTATTTAAAATTATTAATAAAGATTTAAATAAAATATTTGCAACAAAATAGAAAGAAAGTAATAATATTTTTATTTTAAGTATTATATGTGTAAAGTTCAAAGAAATATGAGTTATAAGAAGACGAGGTAATCATAAAAAGTAGTAATCTTTTAAACGGAAATCCCACTGAAAAGGTCGTTGGCAATCTTATGTATGGGTCACCGCCATCAGGAGGTAATCAATCAATCTCTGAAAGCTCCACACACAACAAGTCTTGCTATTCAAGAAGCGAAATGATTGCCATGTTGCTAAAGTTGCATTTGAAAGGAATTATTTTGTCATTTATTGACAGCTATCTTTTAACGTTGACGATAGCAGTGACTTAATACATTCGCCTTGCCTTTGTGAATTTGATAACCCAATAAGTATTCATTTATAAATTGCCTGATCAGATACATATAGGAAATTTATATATTAACTTATAAATTTTATAGGAGAATATTTATAAAAAAATATTTTTGAAATTAGTGTGATGTCATGTTTGATTTTAAACAAAAAATAATACCTAATTTTCCTCAATAAAATAATTATTTAATTGTATTTAAAATCAAATATATATTTTATCATTTTGTTTGTTTGTTTGTTTTTTTTTTTTGTTTTAAGTAAAATTCCCGAGAGTGGTACTTTTAACATTATATAATATATTAATAAATGCGGATACGATATGAACTTTTCAAATAATTGTAAAAGTTTCAAGTTGTACAATCCTCAAAGGGCAAACAAAATCTATAAACTGAAAACATTGCTTGACGGATAGAAATTGTTTTCGAGAGTAACAAATAAATAATTTTCCTTTCCCACTCAATTGAGCCAACAAATATTTTGGTTTTCCACTTTGAAGGGGTTGGTTTCAAAAAGTAGTAGAAATTTCAAATCTCATTTATATATACCACGTATATATACATTCATTCGCTTTGTTTCAAATACCCAATATATGTACATATATTAAACAACAAACACAAATTATTGTTTTAATATTAAAAAGAAATAAGTTCCAAATATTTGAACATAGAGTTTAAAATGAAAATATAAATTCAGTACTTTTATATAAGAAAATATTGTTTATATTTATATCCAGTATTTTGGTCGCTTGAATGTTGTCAATGGATAGAGAAACAATGAATTTTCTCAATACTTGAGTCTGATTTTAATATTTTTAAGACCCACTTAAACTAGCGTTTCTCAACCTTTTGGGACCATACGCCCACTTCGTAAGGCCGGCTTCATAATTCGCTCCCCTATAAATTTTAACAGATAGATAGCATGATAGATCAGGGGTCGGCAACCTTTTTCAATAGTCGGGCACATTTCTGAAATAATATAACAGGGGTGGGCACACTTGGTGATACATATTGAAAAATCGAGTTTCAGAACGATGATCGCAATATCATCTTCCGTTTATATTGAAAAAAATCGGAAATGTTTAAAAGCCTGATCGCAAAATCATCTTACCTTTTTTTTAATATCTCGCCAGAGATAGTATTGCGATCACGAAAATTTTCGATGTTGAGATTTTGATGTTTTTATACGTTTTGAAGGTTCCTGAATCATTTTCTCTAAGGTTGAGAAAAATGTCTATCTGTGTGTATGAATGTAACCAAGATTAGGCAAAAACAGTTTGAGCTAGAATGATGAAATTAGCTACATGGGCATTATTCAAAATTCATAGTTTTCTAACAACGTTTGAGAATTGTAGCTCAACCGGAAGAGGGTCATTACCTTCCACGTTTTGATTTTTTTTTCTTCTAAAGTGACCGTAAAAATAAAGATATATGTTTGATAATTTTCACATGATTAATAATTGTATAAAACTGCTATATATAGAATTTCAGCTTGATTGAATCCCTGAAAGTACCAGAATTAATTTTTTAACACTGCAATTCTAACGCGCCAACACGTGACGTGATGCCATCAACAAAGAGCCAAACATGCGCTGGTTCAATAAATATTATTTATTAATTTTAATTTATAATTTAATTTAAATTAATATATGTTATTTAATCCAATTCAAATTTGCGAGATAGTCGAGAAGAGACACTCCAGATTTTTTTATAATATTATACTTAATATTTTGAATGCGGCCATCACTGCAAGAGGGTATTCAAAATGATTTCGCACCAAAAGCGTCAAATAATCCCCCACTCTAAGATGACGATCGCCCACCAGGGGGCGATATTGCCCGGGTTGAGAGTCACTTAAACAATAGTTTATTTACAATAAACTATTGTTTATGCCTTCAAATTCGAAAAAACGCAATTTTTTCCAGAAACAAATCAATTTTCACAATCATAAGCTACATATAAATGTTAACCATGCTTGGTTCTTGCCTACCAGTGACGTCACGATGTCTTCTTCAATACTAGCAAGAAGTGGACTGATCTTTCGTGATAATTGGCTCGCATGCTTTAAAATATTAGAGGGTTAATTAAACATTAATAAAAAATATATAATTATATTGAGAGCGGTATGTAATAAAAAAACAAAAAATAATAATAATAATAAATTGAATGAGGGAATGGGAAGAACAGAGCAGGAAAAGAGGGATTTTCGTTTTAATCGATCTAAATATTAATTTTACTAAATGGTTTTCAAGTGTTTCACTTTATTTTTACATTTATTGCATTTTTTCTATCGCTTTTTTATATTATATTCTATTAAAATATTCTGTTTATTCTAAAGGGGTTTATATGAAAAAAAACTGCATTCATTATATATTAAAGCGGAAACCAAAGAGAAATATATTATATATATATATATATATATATATATATATTAATATTCGAGTTAATATTTTTATATAAAATTAAATTATAGCACTTAATGGGTTGAAATGGAAATATTTCCTGTTTTTTAAATAATAAAATAAAAAATAAAAAATTGAACTGAATATTTCCAAGGATATTCTTTTATCTCTCTCATCCCTTGCATTCCATCGCCATTAGATAATTCGTATAGGGGAAGTTTAGCTGGTCGACTCCGGGACATATGGTCCTTTGGCCCTTCTCACCCGGACCAAATGTTCCCGACAGCCTCTCGTCTCCCATTTCATTTCCATTTTTCGCAGACAAAGACTTTCAAACAGTCTGTGACTCCATCAGGAGGTCCTTTTCTTGCCGACGATGCTGCTTTTTAAGTCCTTTATTCATTTATTCGTGTTTTTTTTTTAGGCAAATTGACACAGGAATTTGGATGTTTACCCTCTCAGTTGTAATGCTCTCTAACTTTCTGTTTGTCAAATTAGAAAACTTTGAATAAGAAGAATACAATGTTTATTCAGTTGAAATCAGTGATCTTTATGATTACAAGAGGAAACATTACAGCTTAAATTTGGATTCTTTAAGGATCCTATTTAAATTTCCAAAACAATGTTATCTCTTGCGTTAAATTTATCAACAGAATCATTCTACAAAAAAATATTTTAAATTTTTGTATTTTTATAAACTCACTATTCATTAATTTATTTTATCCCATATTTTTGTAATTCATTAACACACTATGAGCGGGGCGGGTATTTGTACCCGTTGCGGGGACTGCCATTTATAAGCGGGGCGGGTATTTATACCCGTTGCCACTTATATGAGGGATATATATTAGTTATCGTTTAAAATAAGTAATTTTAAGTGACACAAGGGAAAAGATATATTAGTAATATAGAAATTACAAAATACACATTATTAAATCGGTATTATAAGTAGGCTACTCTCTTTCTCTCTCTCTCTCTCTCTCCCTTGATTCATTTCATCCCCTGGTTAAATTCAAACCCATCTTCTAATCTACAACACATTTTCAAGGTCATTCAATGGATATTAAATCCGTCTTGTTTTTTTGGTCTTCATATAAATAAGAAAGAATCAAAAATATAAAAATAATAAATTAATATACTTATATATCTATAAACTAATAATACGAGTACTTATTTTTATCCTTGAAATTATTTAATTAAAATTAAACAAATAAGAATTCCTACTTATAAAAAAATTCAATATTTGATTCTTGTAACATACATATATGGTAAATAACTGAGTGAGTTATTATTTATTAAAGTTAAATTAGTTAGTTTTTATATTTTTTTTTTAATTATTATATTTATTTAATTATATCGTATATATTATAATTTTGATGTTTGTTGATTTTACTATATCAAAATATTTATTAAATTCATAATTTATTAACATCTCAAACATCAAAGAAAAATAATATATAAATAAATAATCATATATATAATCTTTTTTACTATCTCGCCAGTATGTATGTTATTTGTGTGTATGTAGACAAGATTATGCAAAAATGGTGTGAGCTAGAATAATGAAATTTGGTACAGGGGCATTATTCAAAATTCGAAGTTTTTTATCAACTTTGGAGAAATGTGACTCATTCAGAAGAGGACCATTATCTACCATGTATTCATTTTTTTTCTCTAAACTGCCCGTAAAAATAAAGATTTATGTTTGATAGTTTTTCACATGATTAAAAATTGTATAAAACTGGTATATATAGAATTTCATCTTGATTGAATCGCTGAAAGTACCGGAATTAATTTTTTATCACGTTGACTGCTAATCACGCGCCAGCACGTGACGTAGTGTCATCATAAAAGAGCCAAACACATACACACGCGCGCTGGTTTAATAAATATTATTAATTTTAAAATTTATTTTTTAATTTGAATATATGTTAATTAATCCAATTCAAATTTACGACATAGTCGAGTGGAGACACTCCAGATTTTTTTTTTATAAAAATGTTACTACTACTTGTTTTCATTTGATAATTTCAATATTATTTCCAAATAAACTGTATATAATTATAATAAATACATTAGACTTTTATTTCTTAGAAAGGATGATAAGATATTTCCTCCTTTCTGTGCCAATTCTATAATATGTATTAATTCATCTTAAGGAATATAATAGAAGATATAAATGTGTCATAGTCAGTTATAATGATTTTCAATTTGAGAATTTTAACCAGGACTTGGTCCTTCTTTTTATTCTCCACTTTCCAGGCTATTATAAATTCATAGATATAAATATAGATTGAGAACGAATACGAGCTCATTTCTTTTCAAGCAAATAAACGACTCCTTGAAAGGTGCATTTGCCCTCAAAATAGCTCCCTTTGAATTTCCAATTGTGAATGAAGTTGGCTAATTACCAAGAGTTCTTCACTTCCGGGAATAAAAATTTATTTAATTTAGCGAAGGGTTGTCCCTTTCGGGTGATTCAAACACTTGGTTTAATTAAAATGACTAATTCATTTTTATAAATATTTTATATGTACATCTACTAGGATATAATATTTATCTAATGAAAAATGAAATTTGAATTGGAAAACTGTCATTAAATATATATTTTATTTTTTAATTATTAATATACTAGCTGATCAGAGCGCCTTCGGCGCTCTTCTCACCTAGACTGGGGCTCCGCCCCCTGTACCCCCGAAGTAATACATAGTATTTCGTTGGAAGTCTGTATGTAAAAGGTTTTCATCCATTTTGTTTCAATCAGTATATTACATTATATTATCATTTCTGTTTGTGTTTTTATTTAAAAGATATTTTAATTTAATCAGTAAATTAATTATATATTACTATTGTAATATTGTACTATCTCTGTAGAGGCACTCTACGGATCTCGAAAGCAACCCCATTTCTCCAAGTATCCCAATCCTGAGCTATAACCATCTAACTCCTACCCTGTCCCATCTGTCCACGTCCCTACATTGTCCCCTCACCGCGTCCTTGATCTTCCCAATCCCACAAGACGTTTCCCAATATTTTTCGCCGATCTTTAATCTACCACATTCTAGTCATGACCCCTACCCATCCCAACCTTCTATATTTTATAACCTTAATAACCTTAACTATATCTGGAGATGCAATTCCTCGTTATGCCATCTCCGCCATAACCCGGTGACCTCATCTTTCTTTGGTCCTTAAATGCTGCGATCAATCCTAATATCAAATTCTCTAAATCTACTTTCATCTCCCAAGAACATCGACCACCCATATAATACAACAGGCAAAATAATTGTTTTAAATATTTCAATTTTCATCCATTTTGATAAAAGTTTTGATGAAATAAGCCTCTTTACTGTATGATAATAGGCGTTACCCGATTGCGACCTCGCTTTAAATTCTTATCCAATATTATTATCCTTTGTAATTACAGAATTTAAGTATTTAAATTTTTCTACATTTTGTTTGTTAAGACTTTGAGTGTTAATCATTTTTTTCTCTCTTACTAAATATTTTGTTTGATCCTTATTAATTTCAATCCCCATCTTATTTCCTGCCTCAATTAATTTTTTTATGCTATCTTTAATTGCAATTCCCGAATATCCTATAATATTTAAGACGTCTGCTTAGCCTAATTTTTGAATTTTTTTTTGTTTCTATGACAGCAAAAAAGTAAACAAATTACATACATACAAACACTCTCCTTTATATATATAGACAAATAGAAATTTATAGGGGAACAAGTAATGTATAAATTTAATTATTATTTCCGGTTTTATTATATGAATAAGAAGCGTGGTCTATGACTTTAGAGGACGAGAAAAGATTCAGCGTTGACAAAAGAACCAATTACGTTGAAATATTGGAGATTGGCTGAGGAAGAATTATTAATAAATTAATTCTATTCCCGTCCAATGTCATAAATGATCATTTTTATGCTTTAATGAAAGACAGGAAAAAAGGTGAATAAAAGAAATTAATAAATGTTTGTTTTTTTTTTAGTTTTAGTTTTCTAAAGTTAAGTTGGCATTTAAAAAAAACAAAAATAAATATTGGATGAAAAAAATCCGGAGTATCTCCACTCGACAATCTCGCAATTTGAATTGGATTAAATAACATAATATATTATATTTAAATTATATTTAATTAAAATTAAATTATAAATTAAAATTAATAAATAATATTTATTAAACCAACGCGTGTTTGGCTCTTTGTTGATGGCACCACGTCACATGCTGGCGCGTGAGATTTGCAGTGTTAAAAAATTAATTCCGGTATTTTCAGCGACTCAGACATTTGCCTCAACCTTAGTGAAATTGACTCAGGGACCTTTAAAACGTATAAAACATCAAAATTTCGACATCGAAAATTTTCGTGATCGCAATACTATCTCTAGTAAAAATGATGAAACAATTAATAAATAAATAGAACCAAAAAACAAAAATGTTCATGTTTCTATTAATTTTATCATAAATAAATAATTATTACAAAATGAATAAAAAATGAATTGATTAATTGTTATCATATATACTAATATATTTTCAATCATACATTTTTAGTTAAATACAATTTTGATTATTATAACAAATCTATAATATTTAAATTTTATATTATATACGTGAATAATACAAGAGAATTGCGTGAAAATGATCTGATGAACGATTAAATGATTTATTAGCTATTTTTAAATTTTTTATTAATATATTTAAATATATAAATTGCCTTCTGCTGGTTTATGTATTTATATATAATTTTTCCAACCATTTAAAATCTAGTTGAATGGATGGATGGTGTCAAAGATAGATGAATAATATATATATAAAATATAAATTTGATTGCCAATGAAATGAAAAGATAAAATAGCAAAACAAAAAAAAAAAACAACAAAATTAAACCTACTAAGCATAAATTTTTGATTATAAATTATTTATTTGCACTATTTTTTGCTTATCTCCTTACCCACCAACTGGATGCATTTATAAAAACGATGATAAAATATTAAAAAAAAGAATGCATAAATTATTTTTCCAAGCTTATCTTTATATAGGATACTTTTTAATTATAATATAAAAATGATACTTAAATGCATTAAACCTGGTTTAAACTGGGTAGTTAAAATTGAAACGATTTACACTGGATAATCAAATTTTATTTCAAATATTTACATCACGCCCCTATTTTCTACTCCCCATCACTTTCTATCTAATCTTATCAACGATATTTAACTAAGTGCATTTCAGCATAAAACCTTGAAACATCATCCTTTGTGGATTTAAATTGACTCAATAGAAGATCGTATAGAGATTCAGCACACTAAATAATTTACTATGATATTTAAAAGTGTCATATAATATAATATATTTGATATGATAAATTAGTTAATGCGTAGAATTCATAATGCTGCTTAAATTTGATGATCAGGTTTAGAAGATAAAATGCCTCAATTAATTTTATAATTTCGAAATATTCTAATGATAGTTAGTACTCTACAGCTGCAGCAACTATAGTACAAACAATTACCAAATGCAAGATAAAAAAAACCTCTGACTTTTGTACAACCTACGCAAGAATAGCGCGTATCAAGTCGGTTATATAAATTGGGTGTCCTATGATCAGTAAAACGGGTCCTAACAACCTTTACCTTGATTTTCTTGATCGGAGGCGCTACTTTTTATCAAGTACCTTTCCAATTTTGATCCCGAAATTCCATTGCCATGCCCAGGACTTCAATCCGGGACCACGAGAATGTGGACTATCACAGTTAAGTTTAGTTTTAGTTTAAAAGGTGTCCTATGATCAGTAAAATGGGTCCTATCAACCTTTACCTTGATTTTCTTGATCGGAGGCGCTACTTTTTATCAAGTACCTTTCCAATTTTGATCCCGAAATTCCATTGCCATGCCCAGGACTTCAATCCGGGACCACGAGAATGTGGACTAACACAGTTAAGTTTAGTTTTAGTTTAAAAGGTGTCCTATGATCAGTAAAATGGGTCCTATCAACCTTTACCTTGATTTTCTTGATCGGAGGCGCTACTTTTTATCAAGTACCTTTCCAATTTTGATCCCGAAATTCCATTGCCATGCCCAGGACTTCAATCCGGGACCACGAGAATGTGGACTAACACTGTTAAGTTTAGTTTTAGTTTAAAGAAGTATGTTTATAAGCCAATTTGTGATTTTTTATCCCGTAACACAACAAAAAAGGGTTTACAATAACTTTTACATTTAATTGGTGACTCATGGTCGTGATTAGTATTCATTTACATTATTTTTAGATTGATTTACATTATTTACATAAGGAAATTTCGTAAATAAAACCACATATTGATATTTTATTGTAAATTTAATCCAAAACACAAAAAATACACAACGTTTCGGTTTCTCATTCTGCAATCGTTATACATTATACATATTTATTTATCTTACTCACTAGGAAAAGGATATATATAAAGAAAAACCTGGTCTATTGAGCCAACGCTATAGCCTCCCACCCTGTGGCGTCTTACCAACAGTTTACCTTACAGTTTATCGAAATGTTATTGGCCAGACAATCATTGCATCAATTGCAAAAATTTAAATTTCCATTAATAAATGTAAATTTATTTATAGAAAAAAATGAATTTATTTAAATGTTTTTTTTTATTATTCAACTCTTTAAAAAAATTATCATTAATTTTTTTTTTTTTTTTTCCTTTTAATTTCATTTTCAATTTTATTTTTTTAGATAAATAGATACAATATAAATTTATCGGTTTCTAATAATTGCTATTCAATTCTTTTGACATTTAATTTGTACAAAGATATGATCATATTGATCTGTTGCACCGTTTTTTTTTATTCTTAGAAAACTAAATCGGGAAAGAATTAATCATTCATTATATGTTTATTTTGGAAAGCGGATTACAAAAAGTAGAAATGAATAACGATGGTCGGATATTTAAAAATACCCTACAGTATTTTCAAAACGTTCTCCTACATAATGTTGTATTATTAATAATGTTTTATGTAAAACAAGTGATATAAAAACAAATAAATAAACTAAATTTAGGATGATATATAATTTGCTATTGTTTTATTGAAAAATCAACATATTTGATTAAGATAGAAATATTTCAATTTTTCATTTGAAATTGTCGAAATAAACTCAATTTGAAAATGAAATAATATAGTTTAATTAAGAATCCTTCATCAATTAGACCATTCATGTTAAATGGATTGAATTTTAAATATTGTTAATACATATAACATCTCTCTAAACAAACGTGTTTGGAATATTCACCTATTATCAATGATTTTGTAAAATTATTATTCAGTTATTTTTATTTCAAGTACCTTCCAATATTAAAAAAAAAAGTTAGGTGAAATTTTCGCAATAAATAATATTATGATTTCTATTTGAATTCGTAATAAAAAAAAAATATTTATAAACTGATTTAAATTTGCTTTTATTTTTTAATTTTATCAGGATAAATAAATTGAAAATACAGTTCAAGCTATTTAACTAAAAATGAACAAAAAAACAAAAAAAAAAAACAAAAACATCAAATATAAAAGTTAGATCTCGTTATTTGAACAATTTTTTCAATACAGACTACTCTTCTAATTAAAACATAAACTTATCATAATAATTTTGGGTTTAAGTATCCAACATCACTGTCTCATCTTTTTACTATCTCGCCAGAGTATTGCGATCACGAAAATTCTTGATGTCGAGATTTTGATGTTTTTATACGTTTTGAAGGTTCCTGAATCATTTTCACTAAGGTTGAGAAAAATGTCTGTCTGTCTCTCTCTCACTCTCTCTCTCTCTCTGTGTGTGTGTGTGTGTCGCTGAAAGTTCCAGAATTAATTTTTTAACACTGCAAATCACGCACCATCACGTGACGTGGTGTCAAACATGCCCTGGTTTAATATATATTATTTATTAATTTTAATTTATAATTTGTAATTAATTATTAATTTAAATATAATATATGTTATTTAATCCAATTGCGAGATAGTCGAGTGGAGACACTCCAGCTTATTTAAACACTGTGACTACTCTTCTATTAAAATATAAACTTATCATAATAATGTTGAAGTATCCAACACTTTCTCCCATCACTGTTTCATCTTTTTTTTTTTTACCCAAAGCTTATTAAGTTTTTACATAGTCACCATAATCCAACGGATTACATTGGCATGCCTTTTTCAGCATTTGGACGTTTTGTGAGCTATTTTGGAAATTGAAGTCGTGAAATCGACGCACACCCTTTGCAAAACGAAAAGTCGGCTGATACTTCTTTATATCTATTTGCAAATTCAGAATGATCTTGTCCCAGAAACACCCCTCACCCACTCTCCCACAAAATTTCCTTTTTGTTTTCTTCAACTTGAACCACACACACCTAAACGTAATAGATTTTATCTGATTTAATTTTAACAAATCACAGGAAAGTTTGGGGATGATGAAAAAGGGGGTGAGAATTCAATCTCACGAGAAATGAATTTCTTGATGCTTTAGAGTTAAAACTAATGAATGGTTCCCTTGACGATAGTTGATTTTAGAGAAAAAAAAACTTCCTCTTCCACCCTGGTTCCCTTTTTCCGGCAGAGAAAAGAACCTCTGAGAAGGAATGAAGGAATGAACGAAAATTCAATAACAGAAGGAAATTCAATTTCATCTCTCAATAGAACTTTTATCTTTTGAATTTAGCAAATTCAAAATACAATGTCTAAGAAGAGTAAATATCTAAAACTTCTTTCATCAAATTCTTTCATCATCATTTATGTTCTCCAACTATACATATTGTTATACATACACCACCACTTATCTAGCGAAGGGAAAATACTCAATTTCAATATGTTGATTAGTTTCATTACCAAAGAGTTTTTTTTTTTTTTTATTCATAAAAAAAATTTCCATTTTCTAACCGAAATAAGAGATTTTTTTTAAATATTAAAGAGAGCTTAATTTATTAAGAAATTGAGGTTGAACGAAAGTTCAATTAAATTAAAATATTGAATTTCATCTCATATTAAATAAATATGCATTGTTAATTTTAAATAAAATCAGATATCATGTAATTTATGCTTAATTTATTGTAAACATTATTTAACTTATAACTATTTAATATGTAATAACTCAAAACATGCCAATTTATAGCCATTGAATATATGATAGAGCTGTTTCAAAATAAACGGTCCTTATTATATTCAAATAAAATATGTAGTTATTATTTTTACACCCTTTTATTTAGTTTCACATCGTGTCCTGTCGTAAATCTTGCAAGAAAAATTTGACCCAATTTCCAATGTTTGAATGAGCTGAAATTTTGCATACCTATGTAACTCCGATAACATTGCAATATTCAGGTTTATCCCAGGTCATAGGTGACCTCGGAGGTATTATTTTATAACAATTATATAATACATAATATTGGAAAATAGTAATTATCTATAAATATATACGAGTATATTAATAAGACTTAATTTAATTTTTTATCCAAAAACATGGGTTTCATTCAAAAAGTCACGGACTAATTGACCTGCCCTCGTAACTCATTTGAATTAAATAATTTATTCTAAAAGTTAGCATTTTAATTAAATTAATTTAAATCATGTTTAACTATTTTGTAAAAATAAGATATGTTATTATTTTTAATTTAAATGAATATTAATTAAAATAATGGCGATATTGTTTTTGAAAAGATATATGTATATATCATATGATCCAATAATATAATAATAATAATAATGATAATATTAATGTAATTTAATGAAGTAAAAAACAAAAAATGAGAATAACTGTGGGTTGGGTGAATTCCCTCTCCACAGTGTCCGAGCCTAACCCCACATAAAAGAAAAGAACGACTGGGGTAGGTCAAAGTTTACCAGCACAAGCTGAGTAAGTGTGAAAACTCGGAAATAATAATAATAATAAATAACCGAAAAGTAAACATTGGTTGAAAAGAAATTTAAAATTTAGAAAAATTTGGCAATTTCTAGATTTTTATATTAAAAGAAAATGATTAAGAATTAGCCCAACAACAACCAACTGATGTAATCGATTTCACAGAAGCGAATCAAACTGAAGCCACCTTTTCTTCGGGCTCGTCTACTCAAGTTTTGAAAGAGAAGACTGTCCGCAGAGAAGCTCGTAATCGACGTATTTAATGGACGCACGAGATGAACACTGAAGTCATGAGAATCTTCTACCGTGTAAACCAATACGAAGATAATCCATTACCAGGATATATACACCTCCTATACACAGAGACTAAAGAACGGATTGATATCTGAAGAGTCAAATTAGAATTAGATTCTTTCAATATTCACACTATAACCTGATATCATAAACCGGGCAAAATTTCTGTCAAGACTAAAAATCCATAATAAAAAATATAAAAAAAAGAACTTTTTAAAAACATGCTTTTATTTAAATACACTAAAAAGGAGAAAATAATTTCTCTACATACACCATTTTTAAAATTATTTATATCCAAAATAACAAAACGTGGGTGACAAACATCAAGGGAAAAATGCAAATTATACTTAAAATACACATAGTTATCAGGTATAGTGGAAAAGAAAAAAAAACAGAAATGTTTGTCTATATACAATGAAATGTCTTTCGTATTCTTTTCCTTTCCCTGCATGTCTGGCGCCCATGCTTTCATTTTAGTGCAATTAAATAAAAGCATGTTTTTAAAAAGTTTTTTTTATATTTTTTTATTATGAATTTATTTTTTATAATAGTTTAACTGTTCTTATTGTGAATTTTTTTTTTCAATCCAAAGAAATCTCAATATTGTTCTTTCAAATCATGATTGTCTGGAATAATAATAAATTTACACAGGCATATAATGGTTAGTTTACCTAGTTAACCTGAGGTTTATACAAGCACCTCTTCTATTTATGTTTTCAAACTAGACAACCTATTTGTTTTAGAATATGCCTCTCCTTCTTAATCCCCCACTCTATCTTTATCACTTTCGTGCTTGCTTAAACGCTCTTAGATCAAAAGCGAGGGGCAACTTTGAAGTATATATACTTGACATATCCAAAATACCACCCAAGACTTATGTTGAAGTTGAAATGAACGTGTAGTTTACAAGTTGGTGTAGTATTAAACAAGGACTAATTTTGAAATTTGAACATGTTCCTTGTTGATGGATAGTTTTAGTTATATTTACAACATTCAGAATAATCAACATAACAACATGTAAATGTATCTAGAGCCAAAATATTTTTCGTTTTTTTTACCATTAGTTAAGAATATAGAAACTAATTAATCTGAATTACTTGGATCAACAAAAAACTTTCACCCTTAGCAAAAACTTTTATATTAACTTAATTATAAAAAAAAACATTTATTTATATAAAAATTAAATTAGAAAAAAAAACTTATCACAGCTAAAGATAAAAAAAAATAATCTAGTCAGAATGAGTTGTTTTTTTTTTATTAAAATAATAATAATAATAATAATAATAAATTTAATAAACTTATGAGTTATTAATTATATAAAACTATATATCATCGGTGTGCCATGATATTATGGAACACAATATTTAGTTATTTAGTTTAAATCATGTTGGATGGAGGTCATATGTTTTAAAAAATTAATAAAAATTTGATATTTATTATATTATGTGTTATAAAATATATTCATTAGATTCAATATATTTTATATGTAAATTATATATTACATACTCGTACTACCATAATGGTTTTATATTTCATTAATAATTATCATTCATAAATTAAATTAAAATTAAAATTAATAATAAATATTTATGATAAATTAATCTAAAAATATAAATATTAATAAATATTAAAAATTATTTTTAACAAAATTGAAAAATATTAAAACATGATGCAAAGATTTTCAAAACAAGGAATTTTTTATTCCATTTCTAATTTATTTATTTATTTATTTTTCTGAAAATACATTTAATATTCTTCTAAATATTCTTATTTCTATATTTTCAACAAATTATTGAAAGACAAAATTAAAACTACATTTCATTATTTCATTCATTAAGCCGAATTTTTTAAGTCTCATTTATTTATTAAAAAACTAATTTTTTAAATCTTTCTTTTAATAAAATTTATATGTAACGAATTTTTCTAAAATCTTCACAAAATGACTAAATGATTAAATAAAACTACAAAATAAAACTTTTGTACTTTTGTTATTTTAATTTATACTGGAGTAAATTTATAAATAATTTTCGATACAACTTTCAGTTTGCAAAATATTTTTGAAATCATTCTTTAGTAGTTAAGTTGCTTGAACCATATTTTGATTTGAAGTTAAAAGATTTCCTCTTGGTATCAAAGTTAACAAAATTTGTGAGGATTTATTAATTTATAAAATGTTTATTTCCAACCCTAAATTATTCTATATTCTTTTAAATATAAGCAACAGTTCCAATCATATATGAGCTATTAGTTCAAAATTATATGAATGTCAAAAAAAAAAAAATAAAAAAAATAATTAATTCAACATCCTAAAAAACATAATTCTAAGCGAACAAAAGCAAATTGTTATATAATATAATAAAATTATGATTAATTTTATAAAATTAAAATAAAATTTTTGATAAATTCATTATTTGTCATATTCATCATAAGACTTGACATTGATTTAAAATTGATGTAAAACAATATTTTAACAATTAATTAATTAAAGAAACTAAAAGATTACATTTAAATTAATTGTCCAATAGTTTTAATGTATATTTAATGTATTTATGTTACCTACATCGTCACGGTTCAATAGAAAATTCAAAATACCAGAGTTTCTGACAAATCATGACTATAAATCATTATTTTTTCACCTTTATCAATTTTTCCATTGATCATTTTTTAGATAAATATATTATATAATTAATATTGATATTGTTTGTTTCAGGTATGTGACTCCACCCATCTTTTCACAAATTTTATGTTTTCGGTACGATGCTTTTAATAGTCCCAATATGGTGTGTGGCTTGTGTAACAGGTTTGTTTCTCATTCCTCTCCACTTAACTTTATATATATATAGATTAGATAATAAATTAATTTACAAGATGACCACCAATTTAATGGAAACCATTAATAATGATTGATTACTTTTCATTTACTTATTGTTTATATTTCTTTAATTAAATTCCACATCAAATTTCAAGTTTCTTGTACATTATTTATAGTCTATTTTAAAACGGTAACGATCAAACGACATTCATTCATTCTTTTGATGATTTAAAAAAAAAAATAACTTATTAAATTTTTAAAATCGAGAAATATTCATTAATTTATTTTTTCTTTTTCATTCAATTTATTCAATTATTTTCATATATATAAATACTTACTATACAATTTTATTATCAAATGCTATTATTATTATTATTATTATTCATTATATTTTAAAATATTTTTTTTTATTTTAATTAAGTTTTATGGAATGAGAGTTAAAAGTAAAAATTTAAATCAAAAATATAAAATAAGAGAATCCATTTTTTTAACGATAAATCTTTTATTATAACCAATTACCCTTAACTATAGTATATTTTATAAAATAGGGGAGATAGAAGAAGATAACTTTTGGGGGAAATGACGCGGACTATATTATAATTCTATTAAAATTATTTTCTAGTTTTAGATAACATAAATAAAGTGAGAAATCGAAAAATAATACACAATTTATTAATCTGTAAATAAAGATTAACTATAAATTAACATTGATTCTAATAATTAAAGAGAAATAATAGAACTAGTATATATTCATTGAATACCAATAGCAACGTTAATGTTAAGAAGACCCATAAAATAAAAGATTTATTTCTATTTAAATACTTAAGATTGATATTTATGTAAATAAATTCTATTTCATTTATATTGTCTTCCAATTCATATTTCATACTGAATCCTTTCATCTCGATAGTCTTCTAAGAACAAGCTTACAAGAGTAAGTTGTTTCTTCTTCAGTAATTCATTTCTGATGGAAATTAGAGGTTATACCACTTTCCTCAGTGAGCAAATTAAAATTTCAAATGAACTGCAGAAGGAAGTTCCAATTCATTTGTTAATTATTTGCTATGTATTTCGTTAAAGTTCATTTCCTCTCTTTAAGGCGAGTTTTCTATCAAATAAAACAATAAATTAGAAATTCGAATGAGTTATATTCAACATGTTTACTAGATATATATAACTACAATACAATTTTTTATTGTCAATATAAACTATAGATGGAATTGTCCTAGAATATTGTAAAATTAGAAATAATTATTTGGCAAAATTTTGGTGAATAGAAAAATAAAATTAGTTTTCTATCCAATCGTTGAAGTCCGACTACTGAGCGGGCGCCAAATTTTGAGGGGCGCCGATATAAAAAAAATACTATTTTATAATACTTTCATTATTTATTTTGGATTTCATAATTAAAATTGATCATTTGAAATAATTTGTTTTTTTTTCTTAAATAGTACCAAATAAAGACCACGACGCCAGCTATTTTATGATTGTCAATTGTCAATATTGTAATATTATTATAAGAATAAATTAAATTTCTTGAGCATATCATTTTAACTGTACGTATCAATTTTGATATCTATAAACTTATATTATTATAAAAAAAATCAATCTACTATTTACAATGGTTGTGACACCATACTTATTTACACTTGAACTTATTTTTATGGTATATTCTTAATATAAAAAAATTTAAATTATTTAGCTTTATTTTAATTTAATTTTAAAAAATTCAATTATTTTTGCGTTCTTTTTTATTAATTCATTGATAATATTATTACTTTTATAAAACAAAAGATAAAGTATCTATTTCTAGTGATTTTGAAAATTTCTTGTTTATCTCAGTAAATACATTACCGAGCCACCTTCATCCAATTCCTATCTTCCACAAATTCCTTTATATTTTTTTATCGTATCCTTGACCCAGTGCAGATTTCCCAATTGGTTTCTCTATAAACTAATTTATAAACAACCTTTTATTTGTACCACATGCCCTCTGCATTGCAACCTCTTTGACTTTAACTATATTTGAGGATTCTTAAAGAAAAGTATATTATAATATTATTTTAAAAAGAATTACAATTACCCATAAAAAATCCATTTTTATAATATGATTTTTACAATTACTATCGTTTTTAATTAAAGTGTTGTTTTAATTAACATCTCATTCTTTGCTTTCCAGTGTTTTTTTTTGCCATTTTAATAACAATTTATTAGTAAATAAAAATTAATTAACTACTGTGAACATTTAATCTAAGTCAAACATAATATATTACTCTATTTATTATTTTTTATTTTAATAATAAAAAAAATTACTTTTCAAACATTCTGCGCTGATAATATTAATATAGGAATGAACTCATGATAAAAAAAAATTGAATTATCCAATTGATTTAGAAGGATAGGAATCCCAGGAAAAATAAAAAAAAAATTAAAGAAAATTATTATTATCTTATAAAAAGTAAGCATGTTTAGGTTTTTAAATTATGCTTAAGTTAATTATTATTATAAAATCAGAAACTTTGTTTTTAATAATAAAGTTTGAACAATTCTTTTTCTTCTTTGTCAAGAGACATTATAATTGATATTGTTTTCAGTTGAAAAGATCCCCAGATATCTATATTTTTCAATCTATCGTTCAATATATATATATATATATATATATATATTTATAAATTAAAATAGATATATGGAATGTTCATTAAAAAAGTTATTGTCATTTTAATTAAAGTGAAAATGAATTGTTCGAGAAAATTGAAAAAGTCAACAACATTAAAAGAGAAGCAAGCATTTGATGAGTAATATATAGCAGGTCGTTTTACATGAAATAATTTAATTTCGCCTCCCAAGCCCCCCCCCCCCTACTTTTTATTAAATAGGCAAATAAACATTATTGTTTTATTTTGTTTTATTTCTGTATATTTATAAATATCTGTAAATCTATATATGTATATATATTCAGTAAATATTTTATTTACAAAATAACAAAATTAAATTAGAAGTTAAAATGGATACTCACATTCCGTTGTATGTTTTTTTATTAAATAAATAAATAACCATCATAAAATATAATAATTATCACATAATTATACAAAAAATTATATATTCGTATATCAAGTAAATATTATAATAATTAAATAATGTTTTTATTATGATTTTATGGTTTTAAAAAAAGTATGATTATAAATACTATAAATTAAGCGGACCAGGATTTGTAAAAAAAAAATATTTAAGTAAATAAATGTTTTCAATATATTGACATGTTTATAACATAGTTATATAGTTATTTAAATATTTAGTTATAAAACATTAAATACTATTGTATATTATTTAATTATTTACTTATACCTTTTTATAATTTTTAATTTAAATACTTAGGTTCTGTAATTACGAAAGATAATATTCGAGAAGAATTTAAAGCAAGGTTGCAATCGGGAAACGCCTCTTATCCAAGGGGCTTCTCGCGTCAACATTATTATCAAAAGGGATAAAAATTAAAATATATAAAACAATTATTTTACCGGTTGTATTATATAAATGTGAAGCATGGTCTATGACCTTAGGAGACGAGAGTAGATTTAGAGTATTTGAAAATAGGATTCTTCGCAGCATTAGTGGGCCAAAGAAAAATGAGATCACCGGGGAATGGCGGAGACTCCATAACGAGAAATTGCATGACCTCTATGCATCTCCAGATATAGTTAGAATTATAAAATCGAGAGGGCTGTGATGGGCATGCCACGTGGCTAGAATAGGAGAGGAAAGAATGGCATAAAATTATTGGTGGGGAGACCGAGTGGGAAACGCCTGCTTGGAAGACCAAGGACGCGGTGGGTGGATAATGTAGGAAGGGACGTGAGAGAGATAGGAGAGGGTAGGGAATGGAGGGTTGTGGCTCAGAATCAGAGGGGTGTGGTTGCTGCGGCAGAACTTTCGAGTTCCGTAGAGCCACAGAGATAGGTAGACTATAACTAAAATGTATGCAAATAAGAATGGTTATTAATTTTATTATAATATTTTTTTTTTATTTATTTATTTTAATTCTTTTAATGATAGATTTTTATAATTGCTTTCAACAATCAAAGATACGTCTATTTTATTAATTTATGTCTTTATTTATGTATTAATTCGAATTTTTTCCTCAAAATTATTTTTTTCACATCATTGTGTAATTTTCTTAAAAAAAATTCCATAGAAACCAGATAGGTAGATCATATCTTATTATAAGATACAATAGAAACTCTATTATCTGAGCCAAATGTTGTACAGCACTTGTGTCTATTATACATAAAATACCATATGTATTTGAATTTTACAAAAACAGTATATAAAAGATTATATCATGAATTAATTTAGAACTAAATATGTAGATTTTTTTGATTTTGTACAACAAAATTCACATTGATCGCATTAGTTATTAAAAACCTTGTTTTTATCTTTACTTTGATTACTTAACAAACTTAAGTATACTTTATTTATTTATTTTATTGAAACCAAGCTATTTTTATTTCTATATTCATGCCACAAATTAGTCAATGATTTGAAATTTTTGTTATTATATAAGAGAGATACAATTATTATTTGTTTTACATGGTTTTAAAATTTTCTATTTTACGAATTCTTATTAAAGATGATCTGTTTCTATCTATATGAGAATTCAAAACAGAATTCTCATCTCTTGATCTGTTTGGATCATCTCAATGTGTTGTTGCTATGTTTCATGATATGACTACTGAAATGATTCTTTGTTTCATTGATGCAGATTGAATGATTGCTGAAAGCTCATCAAAAAATTATTTTGACTGGAATATTCGAAATCCCTTTCACTGAACTTATTCACCGATACATAATAATACTTAATTTGACTTCTTTTATTTATTTGATTCCAATATACCACCACCACCCATCCCCACAATCCGTCATTTATTTTTTTCTCTCGCCACAGGCGCCAATGTGGATCATAAATAATCTCTATTTGTTTGAAATAGAAAAATAATAACAATGTTTCTCACTTTCTCTCAGTTGCCCAGTGGTTTATGGCTTGTTTTTCTGTCAAATTGTAATTTATTATAAAAAAAACCATCGAAGATTCAAACGTTAAACAACAAACAACAAATAGAGTCAAGGAAATATTTGGAATTATATTAAAAATATGGAATAGATATTTTTTGAATCACTCCCCACCTTGAAAGATAGTTAATCTATGTGTGAGTAAAATTAATTTCTTTTCATAATAGATTGAAATTAAAAATTGAGCTGTGGCCAGGCACAGAATCCACCGACGGTTTGAAATATATTAATTTCCAAACAAAATTATATATCATTATAGGTATATAAAGTATTACAAAAATATATATTTTTAAAACTTGAATTAAAATGACTAACTTATATATTCTTGGTTTTTATTTTTAGTTTAATTAATTGTTAATTACTACTATATTTTAAGTGAAAAATTTCCGATAATGAATATAAAATTAATTAATTACTTTGGAAACTACCACTTCTCTAGTTTCCGGATATTCACCAAAAGTTGATGAATTCATGCTACTGAAATATAAAATAAGTTGACCTGTGGTCAGGTACAGAACTAACCGACAGTTTGAAATAAATTAATTTCCAGCTACAGAAACAATTTCAAATAATTTTAATATATCTATTAATGCAATAAAAAACGGATATGGGATATAACATAAATATTTTTAATTTTATTTTATTTATAATATGGCTGTGACGTCATTAAGGGCTGGATGACGTCATATAATTTTAAATTAAGACAAAACTAATGAAGATGATTTTTCCCGAGGATAAAACCAATACAAATCGCATGATTCATGGAGATCTCCACATGTGAAATTTGGTGTGAAAACAATACCTTCCCTTTTTATCGTCGGTCGGTAAAAATTATCTTTAGGGGATTGGAGATGGTTAATATAAGTAAAAGGTCTAAAGAGATGTTTTAGTCAATACCTTTCATTGTTTATTTAGGATTTCTACTTTTTATTCATAAATTGTTGATTAAAAAAAAAAGAAAAATCACATTTTTTTTATTTATTTTATTTTTAGATTTTCAGGATTATTTTTTGAATTTTTAGTTTAATTATAAAGCTGAGGGGAAAGCTTAATCATAAAAAAAGAGAAGGAAAAATCATCTACGAATAACATTGGTAATTCGAGTATTTTAATCGAAAGGCAGATGAAAAACTGTAACATTCCGAAAAATGAAATATAAAAAAAAAAAGAAAAAAAAAACAAAAAACAAAAACAAATCTCGTATCTCGCATGTTTGCCAGCCGACCATTAAATAAATGTCAGCTCATTAATGCTGGATGTTGGGGTTGAAGCCGTCTGTCGAGTCATCCATATTTTCACCACTCACCCCTGCACCTCCCTTGATTTGTGGCTCAATTTTGCTGTTTATCCCGGTGACCTGATTGAATGAGTTTCCTCCAGGAAACCCGACCTCGATTTGACACCTCTGCAATAACCAAGCTGACAGCCATAATCTCGTTTCCGGTTAAAACCAGCAGGGGGTTGCTCCGTGTCTCGTTAACGCCTCAGGTCAATGTATGATTAAAAACGACTCAAGGTGAATCAATTGACACCTTCCCAACGTTTTTATTAACCAATAAGCAGGGTAGGTCTCCCAAAAATAACAACCACGAATAGGATACTTTTTCTTTAGTTCTCTCACTTGCCATTGAATGAAAATATTATCCTCAACACAACACTTTTTTGTTCATTACATCCCCTCTATTTAAAAAAAATATATTTGATGTATATACAAAATTATTAAAAAGGAAAATTGAAAAATATCAAATGTGAAAAAAAAAAAATGTGTACATGAAATGAGATCCTTCATTGAATTTCACACCCATTTCTTTCTTGTTCGCGTTTTCTACTTTTTTTTTTACTTTTTTTTTACTAAAAGAATTGAAATAGAATGATCAGCCAAACGCACCGCCATTGGGGGAAAAAACGTCTTCTCTGCCAAAAAACCTCAAATATGTTTATTCAATTTACATGAAAATTTCAACGAAAACGATACAATAGAGAAAAATTGCAATAAAAAAAAAAGCAAGTAGGAACCAACTTTATCTCAGGATCGATCAATTCGTTTTCCGATAAATTTTAATTTGTTTTTAAATGAAAAATATTTTCAAAATCGAGATTTGTTTCATTTTTTTTTTCAAAAAAACAGGATCGTGTTCAATCATTGATTCAAGTACTTTTTATTTTTTTAAATAAATATTAAGTATTTTTGTTTAAATGAGGAATTACCAAAGGTGTCTAGGTGGGGGTCTATGGAGTTTTTTATAGGATCGAGACAACCAAAGGGGGATATTGGGGGTTTGGGGGGATGGCGAATTTTTCACTTTCAATCACTATAAAAAAGTGTAAGATTTTTTTACTAAATGAAAAAAATTAAATACAAACAATTGCCAAATTTCCATTGTAGTTGAATTTATTAAAGTTACATTTATTATTTTTTTTCCTGAAGACAAAATTAAAATAGAGAGGGAGAGATTTAACTATTCTGTCTTTTTTTAATTCAAATTTA
Organism: Labia minor; assembly: GCA_963082975.1. Taxonomy (NCBI): domain Eukaryota; kingdom Metazoa; phylum Arthropoda; class Insecta; order Dermaptera; family Spongiphoridae; genus Labia; species Labia minor. Next base: position 29,256,965 of record OY720349.1, read on the forward strand.
TTTTAAATCTCTGTATAATTTATTTATTTTTATATTAATATATTATTATTATATTAATTATTAATGATATTATTATAAATATTTATTCTCTAGCGAATGTTATAATTGTAATTGTAATAATCATTGTATTAAAATTTAAAATTTACTAACCTTAATATATGCCTATATATATTGGTATGAATGAAATTAATTACAATATTAATTTTCATGTTCTTTTCATAAATACAAACTAATATAATCTCACCATTTAAAAAATGAAATAACTACAATCAACTCCAAATTATATTTAAAATACAAAATTCATTTAACATTCAAATTAATAATTGTGCCTTCAAATTAGTGAGAAAATCATATATTTAGAATTTTTAATCTATAATATTCTAATTAACTATATTTTATTAATAAAATATAGAATAACCGATTTAATCGTATTGCATGCTTTATTTATTGGTATTAAAATTAATCCAAATAATTGATTCAATGGAGAAAAAGCCTCGAGAATTAGCAATGCTTAGTCAAATGGCAGAATTATAATTGGTGTTCAGATAAAACGTAGAAATATTCCCAATGAAAAGGACAAACAAAACTTTTCACCCCTACCTTAATTTTCTCCCTCACTCCGTTTATAATTTACACACATTCATTTTACAAAGTTATATTAGTTTTACTATTTATTATGAACAACCACCCACACAAAGTATTCAAATATTATTTATATAACACTTTAATACATTTCTCCATCAACTACTTTCTAAAAACAAACAATAAATTATATTTCGTTATGTTAAGTTATTTTTGATTTTCAATGATATTTTTTAGAACATTATTTACTCATATTTTAAAATACAGAATTCTATCATAATTACAAAAATTTAAATCTAATTACAATGAAAGTAATAGTAATAAATAATTTTATAAATATAATATTTACGACTTCAATTTTTATAATCGAAAATTAAGAATGTGAGATTAAAATAAAATTCCTACTTTTATTTCAGTATTTTGTTGACGTTTCGGGTGCACCCTTCCTCAGGGCTTAGCACGTTTATCAATAAATTACAAATACATAAAATAGAATAACAAAATCTTTAAGAATTTTTATATATTATTTATCTTATTATTATTTATAAGTTATCAATTATTATATAAGTATTCAATCACATTTGTTGCCCACATTCTAACTCTTCTATTTTATAAATAAGTTTGTTTTGAGATAGGTGAGGAGGATATTTTTTCACCTATAACTCTTTATATTGTTATTTGTTTAGTGAATGAAAAAATATATATTTCTAATATTTACCTTGAAATTTGTAAAAAAAAAAAAACATTTCTCTTAAGTGTTTTTCTTCTCTTCTTCGGTTACGACTCTAAAAAAATCTAAAATCTAAAAATTAATAATCACTAAAAAATTGTAAATAAGTTGTCATTAATAAATAATTTTATATAATATAATTAAATTTTCTTACCTACAAGATAATTAAAGTGCTCTTAAAATAGTATACATATTCTTGTTAGATAAATAAATAAATAAATAAATAAATGGTGGTAAATCTGATGGAAAAAAAAATGAAAAATTAAATAAGAATGAAAAATATTAATTTAATGCCAACCATTCTTCAATCTAAATATTATAATTATTATTTTTATAACTACTATACTCTTTTAGAATTACATACACAATTAATCTTTAAACGATATTTATTTATTTATTTATTTTTTTATGTTTATTTAAATGTGTTATCTAAGAAGTTAAAGATGAATGTCATCTGATCAATCGTCAAATCAATCACAGCATGGACGTTCATTCGATTATTGAGACAGGATCAATGAACAATTGGAAAGTTTGTTAATAAATTAAAATGAAACGCGTCATGTGCCTATGAATATGAATCATCTGCCAGCTGACAGTTGTCGCTGACGAGGACAATGAGCTTGGCTGCTCGTTCCAAATATTGTCTTCTTCAATTGAATTCAATCAATTCACTTGCGCTGCGAAAAGCCTCTCCAGGGGAATCGTCATCAGCTGCAGGATCATCATAACGATAGTCATTTGCTTTTCACTTTGAAATTGAGAGGCTGGGGGAATGATCTATTGAATTCATTTTGCATTGATTGGAAATGCATCAATGTGACCACCTAAATAATCGAATAATATAATTGGAGAGTTATCGTTTACCTCAATGGTAACGGATCCAATTACATGCACACTAATCTTAAAAAAATAAATTAATTATTAATTACTAATAATTTTAAAAAATATTATTTATATATAATTTGTTTTTTTATTAATCAATTAAAGTTTCATAACTAAGAATATATAATTTTCTAAAATGATGATCAAGATGTCTTAAGGATAACTATTTTTTTATATTCACTAAGAATTGATGAATAAAAATAAATTAATAAAAAAACTTTTTAATATACACGCTTTTTAATCAAAAATGGTCTAAAAAATTGGAAAATAAAATATTACTTAAACCTTGAATATTATCCTTTACATATGCCCAACAAAAAAAAAGCGTGGGCGCGTATAATAATATTAAATTTTTTACCTACTACTTATGTTTATATACTCTTTTTGTTGGGCATATGTAAAGGATAATATTCAAGTTTTAAATAATATTTTATTTTCTATTTTTTAGGGCATTTTTGATTAAAAAGCGTGTATATTAAAAAAGTTTTTTTTTTATTAATTTATTTGCAAGTTTTTAGTTTTTTTCATATTTTATTGTTGCTTGCCAGATGTAAAACATTGTACTAGTGGCTTATTAAGCGGCATTGAGTTCTTTTTGGAATCACAGTATAGAAAATATAAGATATAAAAAAATTGTAAATATAAATATAAATATAAATATAACATTGTATTAACATCAATCATTTAAATTTACAAATTTTAAAAATCCATATTTTTGAAAATTTCAAAATGTATCATCGACTTTCTATATAGGTTTCAAATTTGAGCGAAATCGCTCAACTAGAAGTAGGTTAAAATCGAATTACAAATTATTAACGTTACAGACAGACAGAAAAGTCAACTTAATAAAAAGCGTATAATATTAATGAGTTTTTTTTTTAATAAATGGATTTTATTAAATTTTTTTAATGAATAAGCAAATCAAATTCTTAATTAAATTCAAATAATATATATTCCTACTAGAATATTATTCAATATTTATTTGATTATAACAAATAATTACATATTAAAAGAAAAAAAATCACACAATATTTATTGGAGAGAAACATTCAATTTTATTTTATAGGTGTGGCATGTGATTTGAGGGAGAATTACGCTCACATCTCCTCTACCCTAATAAAAGGGAATACAAAACCTTGCTATTTATTGTGCAAAAAGATTGCCCTAAATATTATAATAAATAACAAAAATAATTTATTATAGCATCAATTTGATTTAGAATAAATAATTAATTTATAATTTGATAATAGATTTTTAATCACTTATATGTATTACAATAAAAAAATAACAATACTCAAATTTTATTAATATCTCGTAAGAGATAGTATTGCAATCACGAAAATTTTCGATGTTGAGATTTTGATGTTTTTATACGTTTTGAAGGTTCCTGAATCATTTTCACTAAGGTTGAGAAAAATGTCTGTGTGTGTATGTATGTAACCAAGATTACGCAAAAACGGTTTGAGCTAGAATGATGAAATTTGGTACATGGACATTATTCAAAATTCATAGTTTTCTATCAACTTTGGAGAAATGTAGCTCAACCGGAAGAGGGTCATTACCTACAACATTTTGATTTTTTTTCTTCTAAAGTGACCGTAAAAATAAAGATATATGTTTGATAATTTTTCACATGAATAATAATTGTATAAAACTGCTATATATAGAATTTTAGCTTGATTGAAACGCTGAAGGTACCAGAATTAATTTTTTAACACTGCAAATCTCACGCGCCAACACGTGACGTGGTGCCATCAACAAAGAGCCAAACTTGCGCTGGTTTAATAAATATTATTTATTAATTTTAATTTATAATTAATTTAATTTAATTTAAATTAATGTATGTTATTTAATACAATTCAAATTTGCGAGATAGTCGAGTGGAGACACTCCAGATTTTTTTTATATCAATATCTTAAATTATAACATTAATTTTATTATTTGTTAAAGATAAATAAATTTCATTTATTCCTTGAAATTTTAATGTTTTTGTTTAAGGTAAGATAAGTTGAAAATCTTATTTAAAATAAATATATACCATATGTACCACATATCATTGAAATGCAAGCTGTTTTTGCAAGCCGAAATCGGATTTTAAAGAAATATTTATGTTATATATTCAAAAGCGCTTTGAAGTTAATGTAATCGAGAGTTTGTAAAACATATAATCTATAACTATACTATCTTCTAAAAGCGTCATTAAGTTTATCCTGGAATCGAGGGGGCAACCCTATTATTATTAAGGGTCTTCTGATTTCAGTGCCAAATCGAACTATCATATATAAAAAAAGAAAGGGATTCCTTTTCATTATATAATCGTATTAGACGGTCATAGATTTCGATAACTTTTGATATTACAGTTGAAATCATTAAGCAAGTTTGCTATATAATTCTGATAATTAATAAAGATTATTTTTTGTTAAATAAATCAATTCACTCCATTCATATTTAACTGGGAATTAAGATCGTATTTAATTTTGAGGCTTAGCGATGATTTATCTTTTTTAATTTGGATCTTTGTTATCATTTATAAGTATTTACATATCTTCATTCATTTATTTCCAATCAATAAATTTACTTGGAAGGTTAAAATAGGCAAAAAGTTATTGGATAAGCTGTATTGCAGGTATCTAAAAGTTGTGTGTCCCCTATTTAACAACCTAACGTTTTTATTGGTCATAAAAGAAAACTTAATCCAGCAATCATTTTGAACTGCAATGGGATAAATCATTATTGGACATAAATACTGAACGATATTAGAACTTTAAGGAGGTGGAATAAGATTTGATTGCATATTAATTAGGTTTTATATTTATTTGTTTGATTTATATCTAAATTATGTAGATCCAATCTTTTTTTTTATTCTTTCCTACAACTTTTCCCAAACCACAAATCACCTTTTATTCTCATTAAAAAATTAATAAATATTATATTATAGTATTATATATGAATATAGAATATTGATTTATCACTATTATAAATCTTATCTTATTATACTAGCAAAAATTGTATATATATGTATATCTTTGAGATTAATTTGTTAATTAACCGCTCGATGGATTTTTTTGAAATTCACAACTTTTTTACAAAGAAAAACCGATCTGTATTGGTTTCAGCTTCGTGAAAAATCAACTTCATTAGTTTTTTCTTAATTTAAATTTATATGTGGTTACTAACTACGCCATCCATATTTTCCTCTTGTCATTCTTTTTTAATTGATATTGTTTTAAACATTTTTTTTATATTTAAAATATTTTAAAATTTTTTATATAATTTCGAAATAAAATTAAAAATATTTATTTTAATAATATTTTAGAATCAAATTACGAAATATATTTATTAAAAAATGGGAACTGAAACATCGGAATGCAAATCTCACAATCAAACCTGAAAATAACTAGGAAATATTTTTTCATAACAATCAAAACTTTCACTGAAACCTAAACGAACAAATATATATATATATATATATATATATAGATAGATAGATATAAATATCTATATAATAAGATATATGTATATGATAGATTCAATATACTTCTCTGTCTATGCAAAGTGCAAGGCACACACACATTAACATTTAATTTCTACATTTATTTTAAATAAAATTAATAAATATTAAATTTTTTATATTTGATATAGTAATTATATATTTAAATTAGCCAAATGTTTTTCAACGAATTATTTATGCCTAAATTTTATTAAGCTTGCTTATCATTCAATAGGTTGCCTCTAAGCCTACTTGTATTCGTCACACATGTACCTTTCCCTGCTGAGATCATGTTTGATTTGACATGATTAACTCGAACAAATAGAGCTTCATGTTCGATTGACAAACATTGTCTGATTCTAGTAACAAGTAACTCGAAGCCATTTCATATTCCACAAGAGAGGGGCCTCGAATACCTCAGGAAATTGAATCTCACTGACAATGCTATTTATTCTTTGAAATTCCTTTTCATTTAAAACAATTTATAAAAGAGTCAGAGATTTAAACAAAAATTAATATGAATATAAAAAAATTAAATTAGGAGAAATTTAATATTTTTTTTTTAATTAAGTATTTTATTTATTTATATTAAGTTCTCGGCTATTTTATGAAAAATAGTTTTTGTTAAGTTGAAATATTAAATAGATGTATTCTTATTTAACGAAACATTTTAAGATGAATTTTCTGTTCTCTAAAATTTAGGTTAAATTTAATTCTTTTTTATTGGTATAATTTGAGAATGTTTTTACTATATAAATGTCAAGCTAGGAGGAAATGTTAGAATTCTAGAACAAGAAATTGCAAGTGATTATAAGAGAATAATACTATATATATATATATATATATATAGTTATATAATCAAGTAACCAAGTATGGAAGACCTTATCAAGGGAAAGGGATTAAGGTCTCTATGGTTCAACAAAAACACTCTTTTCAAATATTTTCAAAAGACTAGAAAAAATATTTGTACTTATTCAAATTACTATTATTTTTGTTTTACAAAATATCTAGTTCAGATTTTGATAATTAAGTTTATCTGAAAATTACATTTTTTTTACTCTAGAATAAAAAGAATTTTTTAAAAGTTTCCTTTTTAGCTTTATTTTCTTATATTGGTTAAGTATTGAGGTAAAAGAAGATACTTTTCAAATTTTATTAAAAACATTAAGAATTTTTTGACTTCCGTCTTTATCTTTATTATTTATTTTCAAATATAATATTTTTATAATTCTTTATAGGTTGAAGTTGAGTGTTGGAAGTGATGTACCAGCTGAAACACTAATTGCCTATCTCGCAGGATAGAAAGTGTAAACTTTATTTTTATTAATTTAAAATATATATACATATGAACATCCTATAAAAGAATAGCGCTCATTAAGTTGTTTTAAAGGGGGAAGAGGTATTAAATGATCAATACAACGGGTTTTCTTTATCTTGAAATTGCAAGCTTCTTGATTGGATGTCATTAATTCTTATTCGAATTATTTTTCTCATTTTGATCTCGAAGGCTGGGTGGATTTCGTTCCCATGAAAGAGATAAATTTACTTGCCAGGCCTAGAACTTAGATATACATTAAGCATGGGTTCCTTAGATTGCATGGAGTCTAATATATATATAAAAGGCAATGTCTGTGTGTCTGTAAAATACTCAAAAACTACCCGTCCGATTACGGTGAAACTTTCAGGGATTGTTGTGGGCATCCCAGGGAAGGTTTTAATCTATATATATAAAAGGCAATGTCTGTGTGTCTGTCAAATACTCAAAAACTACCCGTCCGATTACGGTGAAACTTTCAGGGATTGTTGTGGGCATCCCAGGGAAGGTTTTAATCTATATATATAAAAGGCAATGTCTGTGTGTCTGTCTGTGTGTCTGTCAAATACTCAAAAACTACCCGTCCGATTACGGTGAAACTTTCAGGGATTGTTGTGGGCATCCCAGGGAAGGTTTTAATCTATATATATAAAAGGCAATGTCTGTGCGTCTGTCTGTGTTATTGTTTTGTGTTTTGTACATATATATGTAAAATAAAGAACAAACAGAAATAAGAAAATAAATTTTAATTAATATAATTTATAAAAAAAAATAATGTTCATAAACTTAGAATATTAATTATTTAATTAATTAAAATTTACTTAAATAAATGCAAAGAGCCACAAATATATTAGTAAATATATAAATAATAATATGAAATAGTCAATAAATCTTACTTATTATACTAGGAAAATTTGTTGTTGATTAAATTAAAATATATTTTCCAAGAAAACAAATATATGTCTTATCTACTTATACTGATTGAAACAAAATGGATGAAAACCTTTTACATACAGACCTTCAACCAAATACCATGTATCACTCGGGGGTACAGGGGGCGGAGCCCCCGTCTAGGTGTGAAGAGCGCCTGGAAGGAGCTCGGAGCAGCTAGTATATATATATATTATATTATTATTTAAAATAAATAAAATTATTAGTTATTTGAAAAAGTCATATAAAACTTTTTTTATTTAAAATAAAAAATTCATTAAAAATATTTCATTTTAAAGTTATAAAGATTTTTGCATACTTTTAATTCTTTGTTTTTTTAATTATTAAATTTTTTATCAAAAATAATCTAACTCACACACCGGGTGTAAACCCCGTTGCTAAAAAAACTTGTAAACTAAAATGAATATCATCAGCATCTATCTAAAATTGAAAATAAAATTTTAAAATATTTATATTTATCTAAATTTATCTAAACAGATAGAACAAATTCAGCAATATGGAAAGTGGATAAATTGCAAAAAATAAACTCGTTTTATATATTTTATTGATATAATGAATATATTTATTCAATGAATAGACATTTTTTTTTTGGGAGGAGAGGAGAAATATATAATATATAAATATATAATATATAATACCACGTCATAGATTATATATTATACTTTAACCAGCGAAAAACTTATCCATCTCAGGCCGGCCACTGAGAGCTTTATTATTCATGGAGGGAGATTTCCTATTTAATTCTATATAAATTTTTTTTTTACGGAGGATGTTACTGCAAAGGGGTTTATATTAGTCTGCTAGACTTCCTCTCTCCTGAACATCTGTTATATTAGATTGTTCTAAGATAGGTTATTTCCATTAATTTTGTTAAATTGGAAATAAGATACATAAGATACAGAATTCGGAGAAGGCATGGGAACTAGACTTCTATCGGAACCAATTCCTCACTCGCGGCTTGGTAACTTAAGGATGTATAAAATTATGATGTTATGCTGTGTTTATATGTTGTGGAGTTTTAGATGAACCCAAAAAATAACCAATCTAACAATCAATGATAGTATTCTACTTTCTTATTACGTATTTCATGTTTATGTATATATTTATTGGTTTTTTAAAAAATATAAAAATATTTTGTAAAATAAATAAATTATCAAATTAATTAACATGAATATAAATTAATAAAACATGATATAAAAAATTTATAAATCTTCATCTTTATTCTAGTTTGATGATTAATAGAATTATATTTTTTTATTTAAATTAAATCATCAATACTACGTATATATAAGTGAATGAATAAATAAATATTCAAAAAATAATTTTAATCTTAATCTTAATCGAATATATCTAATCTTATTATGCTAGCAAAAATTGTATATATATGTATATCTTTGAGATTAATTTATTAATTAACCGCTCGATGGATTTTTTTGAAATTCACACCTTAGATAATTTTTACAAAGAAAAACCGATCTGTATTGGTTTCAGCTTCGTGAAAAATCAACTTCATTCGTTTTTTCTTAATTTAAAATAAGAAATTTAAATGACATCAGCAACTACGTCAGCAGCGCTTCCTTAAATACAAAATATTATAAATAAATTCAAATTACGAAATAAAGGGTGTCCCAAAATTAACACAAGATTTGAATTAAATAGAAAACAGAGTTTTTAGTCTTTTGATTGTAATTTTTTTAATGATTCATAAAATACAAAGGATAGGGTTATTTATGGAATAACACATCGGGCAAATGGCCTCCGCGGCTTTGCATACACATACGCACTCGTTTGTCGAAATTTTCCATGACCGTTCTGCATAAATATGGCTGAATTTCGTTGATGCAACGTTGAATCTCCTTTAATGCACGCGTAGTTGTGGGCTTATTGACGTAGACCTGTGATTTTAGATATCCCCATAAAAAGAAATCTAATGGTGTTAAATCACACGATTCTAGGGGGCCAATTCTGATCACCGAAACGAGAGAGTACACGACCTGGAAATATCTCATGCAATAATTGAAGTGTTTCACGGGCTGTACATAAATATGTGGTTTCAACAAGACGGTGCCACATGCCATACAGCCCGTGAAACACTTCAATTATTGCATGAGACATTTCCAGGTCGTGTACTCTCTCGTTTCGGTGATCAGAATTGGCCCCCTAGATCGTGTGATTTAACACCATTAGATTTCTTTTTATGGGGATATCTAAAATCACAGGTCTACGTCAATAAGCCCACAACTACGCGTGCATTAAAGGAGGAGATTCAACGTTGCATCAACGAAATTCAGCCATATTTATGCAGAACGGTCATGGAAAATTTCGACAAACGAGTGCGTATGTGTATGCAAAGCCGCGGAGGCCATTTGCTCCATAAATAGCCCTAAGCTATGTACTTTATGAATCATTAAAAAAATTACAATCAAAAGACTAAAAACTGTGTTTTCTATTTAATTCAAATCTTGCGTTAATTTTGGGACACCCTTTATATATTATGTTTAATAAACAGGCCATACTTTTCTGTCTCTCAGTGTATTAATACGTACGTTTAAAGTGTGTATGTTTTATGATTATTTTTTTTAATTTATGTTCTTTTAAATTATTTGAACGGCGGCTTGGTGAACCAAATATTAATATTACCAGACAAACCCGATAATAAGGAATCCTTTTTTTTAATGACCGAGTGGCGGCTCGGTCAACCACAGGTACTTAAAATCTGTAAATAAAAGTTTATACTTACTTGATTAATATTCAAATATTAAAAAATTAATTTTCTTCGAATCAAAGATGATGAATGAATGCTCTTTTAATCTCTAAAACAAATAATTTAAATGCAAGTATATATACACTATGACAAGTGGATATGAGTTACCCGTGTATGATAAATATAAAGCTTTAGATACTTTTATGACATTAAGCAAAATGTTATACTATGTTATACATATAGTATTAGCTATGTGTTTGTATAATATACAATATATATATATATATATATATATATATATACCTATTAATTTTTTTCAAATCAATTTTCTTTTTTTTTTCTCTCTATAAACCTTTCGTAAATGGCTATTTGGCAAAAGTGATATCACCAATTTATTTTGACAGATCTCTTCCATTTCGTTAGTCCCTTTCAAAGATAGCACATCATTTATTTATTAGTATTCAATTTGAAAAATTGACTTTAATTGATTTTTATGAAACATCAATCTTCTAATATTTATCTAACATGAATCTACATTATTAGTTCTCATTACCAAAAGTATTATATAATATTTAAAAATAAATATATTCATATTCCTTTACTTACATATAAAATGGGAAAAAAAATATGTCGTTATCAAGTACCTTAAAAATACCATAACATGTTGATAGACGTTAGGGTATTATATAATAATGGATAATATATAGATCGATATATAGATAATTATATTGTATAGATCATTCTATTTATTATTAAACTAATAAATTAAAATTTTAAAAACAAAATTGATTAATTTTAATTTGGTTAAAAATTAAATGATCAAATAAATAAATGAATAAAATAAAATAACATGTGTGAATAAGGAGAAAGTGGGAGCTTTGCGTGATCCTAGATGGTCCAGACGCAAATAATATATAATAATGAAATAGAAATAGAGGAATCATTTAAATCTCACGGTTGATTGCCCGACAACAGCGCCCTTATGGCGATAACATTTTTCCATAACAATACTATGTTTCTGGAGTGGAAAATGGAAATTTTAGTATTCGTACGGGTGATGGATGATCCTGAGTCAACTTCGATTTACGAGTATTGTTTATATTTCTTGAAAAACTTTTATAAGGAGTTTAAAGTATTTTTTCGATTTACAATGATATCTAACTATTAATATATATAATTTATATTTATATATATATAATACAATATATAATAATACCTGCAAATTTTCATAACCAACAAAATAAACGAATATGTTACTTGAAAAATACAATTATAATAGGAATAGGAAGTGAAGGTTAAAAAAGCTGGAGTGTCTCCACTCGACTATCTCGCAAATTTGAATTGGATTAAATAACATATATTATATTTAAATTAAATTTAATTAATTAAATTCTTCTTCTTCTTAGCCTTATTTCCCACGGGGTGTGGGGTCGGCTCTTCTCGTTAATTGGCGCCAACTAAATCTGTTGTTGGCGTCGTCTGTAGAGAGACCAGATGCCATTAGATCTCCCGTTATACGGCAGGACCAGCTGGTTTTAGGCCTCCCACGCGGTCTTTTGGTACTCAACCTTCGATGACGGTGATGATGGTGTTGACGATTTTGATGTAGCTGTGGACGATTTGAGTGAGGTTGATGGCAATGATGCTGATGCTGACCGATGTGACGATGTTTGTGTCGGTGATGATGTCGATGTGGATGTAGATGTGGATGTGTATGTTGGACTATCTTCTTTAGCCCACCTCGTCCATAGGTGGGTAACCCTAACCCATTTCTCGCATCACCCGGGTGCTGACAATGCGCGTCGCTTGCAGGGGACGCCCTAGCCGTTAACCGTATAACATTTCTCCATTAATTGTTGATGCGACGCGAAGATGATCCAGCCGGCCTGTCGCTACAGCCTGACGCGTGGATTGGAAAGAAGGAAGAGGAAATAAAGGGGATTGGGTCTGGATGGATGATTTGGGTAGGGCATGCACTCCCTTGGTCGAGGAATGAGAGAAAATGCATGTGCTCGCGTAGGGCAGTGGGCGCCACTCACTGAGGTAGATCTGTCTCTCACCGGGATCGTGAGAAGGTATCTACCCGCTACCCGCTAATTAATTAAATTATAAATTAAAATTAATAAATAATATTTATTATATCAGCGCATGTTTGGCTCTTTGTTGATGTCATGTGTTGGCGCGTGATTGGCAGTCAACGTGTTAAAAAATTAATTCTGGTATTTTCAGCGATTCAATCAAGCTGAAAATCTATATATAGCAGTTTTATACAATTATTAATCATGTGAAATTATCAAACATATATCTTTATTTTTACGGTCACTTTAGAAGAAAAAAAATCAAAACGTTGTAGGTAATGACCCTCTTCCGGTACATTCTCAAAAGTTGATAGAAAACTATGAATTTTGAATAATGCCCTAGTACCAAATTTCATCATTCTAGCTCAAACCGTTTTTGCGTAATCTTGGTTAAATACATACACACACATATACACACACACACACAGACATTTTTCTCAACCTTAGTGAAAATGACTAAGGGGCTTTCAAAACGTATACAAACATCAAAATCTCGACATCGAAAATTTTCGTTATCACAATACTATCTCTGTCGAGATAGTAAAAATAAATTAAAATATTATATTAATTGAATTAATATTTGACTTTAAAGAATTACTTTATTGAACATCCAAACATTTTAAAAACTATAATATAATTTAATTTTAATCAAAATGTTAAAGTCTCTCATTTAATTATAAAATAAATATGATAATATATGAAAATTCATATTTAACATATGTTTTTTTCTTCTTAATTGAACTCCGTATATATATATAATATATACTAAAAAAATACAGTTTAAAAAATATACATTAAACTTGTTTTGAATATTATTATTATTACCATCATTATTATTATTATTGCTCTTTTTTATTTTTAAAATATATCACATAATCTATATTAAATATTTATTAAACTAATTTCCATATAATGTGTATATACCATATATGAAAATTATAAGTATACTTTGACTTGTTTGATGATGGTTATTTTATTTTTAAACAAAATATTTTTTCATAAATGAGGTTGATTTTGTTTACACATCACTTTTTTCTCGTTTTTTTAACAAATTGATTGCTATCAATGAATTTATTTTTTTAATGATATCTCTCATCTTTTATATCTATTTAAATTTTCTATATCTATCTATCTATTTTTTTATTATTATTAACACACTATGAGCGGGGCGGGTATTTGTACCCGTTGCGGGGACTGCCACTTATTAGCGGGGCGGGTATTTATACCCGTTGCCACTTATATAATATATATTTTCCCTTGTGTCACTTAAAATTACTTATTTTAAACGATAACTAATATATATCCCTCATATAAGTGGCAACGGGTATAAATACCGCTCCGCTTATAAGTGGCAGTCCACACAACGGGTACAAATACCCGCCCCGCTCATAGTGTGTTAATTTTTTATCAAAATTTATAATTAAACGTTTCTAATCTCAATTGTGAATAAAAAATTAATTCTTTATAGTCTTGATAATTAATTTAATTTTGAATTGATTAATCTATTTACTCATTTATACTTAAATTTTTGTTTTTTGTAACATATATATATTTTTAAATTAATATTTTTATATTTTAGTTGATTTTGCTATTAAGCACACACAGTCATAAATATCCTCTAAAAAAAGGAATACAAAACGATATAAATTTAAGTGTGCTGGCTATTCACTTATTCTTTAGAAAGAACCGTATTTATTACTCAATTTTGTTGGTTTCATAATAGCCATTGTGGCACATTCTGGTCCAACGTATGACAGTAAACTTAGCATATAAAAGCAGTATGAATGCTAAGCAGAGAAGTCTTCTATACACGTAACGATCCCACCCCGAGGAAAAAAAAGGGCCACCAGCTCCAAGGGTTGACTCCCGACAATCTCATTAGAGCCCCTCACAAGCCTTCGGTTCTTGTTGAAAGGTCAAGCTTTTTTAAAAAAGGAAACCCTTAATTAGGCATCATGCTCACTTAAGTCCTTTCTCCCCCAGAAGGAGCTCTTTGTTTAAAACGATGAATAAATTAAAATATCTCCACTCTTGAAAATTAAATTAACTTATTAATCGAATTTTTTTTTTTGTTCTTTATATAAATTATAAATTTTGATAAATTAATTAAAATTGAATAATATTCAATATGATTGGCGAATTTTTTTTCAATTAGAAAGCTAATATTTTATAAGATTATCAAAATGTACCGCCAAATTATTACAAATGTGGCTCTTAAACATTTCCGACTTTTTTTATAAATTTTTTCAATATGGTTCTAAAAAAAAAACAAAAAACGAAAAAAAGGTAAACCGTTTTTTGGGACCACTTTTTTCAATATGGTAACCTTTTACACTTATCTTTTTCTTTGTGTGCCGCCAAATTTTTAAACTGTTAAAAGTGTGCCGCGGCAAAAAAAATGTTGAGAATCACTGCTCTATACTGACAGTAAAATTAATTATATATGTTTGATAGTTTATCACATGATTAAAAATTGTATAAAACTGCTATATATATAATTTCAGCTTGATTGAAACGCTGAAAGTACCGGCATTAATTATTTTAATTTTTTAACACGTTGACTGCCAATCACGCGCCAGCACGTAATGTGGTTCCATCAACAAAGTACCAAACACGCTCTGGTTTAATAAATATTATTTATTAATTTTATAATTTATAATTTAATTAATTAAATTTAATTTAAATATAATATATGTTTTTTAATCCAACAATCAATCAATTTGTTTTTCTAAGTCTAATCAAAGAACATGGATTATAATAATATATTTTTTTGTTATTATTTGAAACATATAAATCAAATATATTTATCGAATATTTTTGTATTTATTTATTTTGGTTTATTTAAAATTCCATTATTAGTGGTACTAAAAATTTATATTTTATAAACAAGCAATTTTAAAATGTTTTCAATACGGGAAGCTCATAAATTTTGGAATTTTTTCTCATTTCATTTTAAATCGAATCCTTTTGATTCATTTTAATTATCTAAATTGTTTTTTAATTGATAAATTGCGATTCTCATTAAAATAAAATGTTCAACATTTTGAATATTTTTTATTTCTATTTCATTCTAATCAACCTTTCTTCTTTCTATGTTTTTTGCCTTGTTATTTGTAAACCAAAATCCCTCTCTTCTCTCCACACTCGTTTTTTTTTTCTCTTTTGACTGCCATCATTTCAAATCTTTATTTATTCTGATTTAAACCCCCTTCAATTCTTCTTCACCACCCCGAATTCTCCTTTGTATTTATAATGATTTTTTGTAAACATTCTTAAAATCTCTGCTTATACTTTTCCTCATTTAATCTTTATTTTCTTATTTATTTTTATAGATATTCTCTTTTTGTATACATAAATATATTTAACCTATTTCTTTCCCCATTTGAAATGTCTCTCAAATCTACCTGCATCTGTCATAAACGACTCTAAATGTACAATTTTATTAAATATTTCAATTCTATTATATATATATATATATATATATATATATCATATTCATTTTGTGTATAGTGAAAATTACGTTGACAGTTTAATTAAAATTTTATTCTTTTTTATTTTATTTTATGAAATGTAAAACTATGGTAGAAAATCAATATTATTATAATTATTATTTATTATTTTTAATTTTCCTATAAAGTATAAAATATCTACTTTTATATATAATACTAATATGTATAAAATATAAAACTTCAAATCTTATAATAAATAACTAAAGTATGTTGGATGTTGAGTTGCGAAGTTGTGATGAAATTACAAATGAATAGGAATTTTTAAAATTTGCCCTTAATAGAATATTTTGAAATTCAAATCAAGATCTATACACCATCTAAACGACTTAATTGAACATAATGAATCTATGATGTCAATGATATTAATTACCATATGAAATATTAACCCAATGCATGCATGTCTATTGTTAATCGATTCAATAGATTCTATTCAAAATGTGTGAAAAGTTGAGTTATTGTTTTGTTTTGTTTTGTTTTTTTTTTTGTTAAATTTGTTTTATAATTAAAAAATGAGTGTAGTTGGAGTTAATTTAAAAAAAAGTGTCAATATGCAAAAGCTTTTGTGAATTTAATTTAATTTGTTAATAATATTAAAAATATTTCTCAATTTAATTTAATTTCTAATAACATTAAATGGGGGATGAAATTATATATTAACTTTTATTGTAAAAATTTTTATTTTGAGTATTTTTCAATATGGCGATAATATTAGAAAAAAATAATTGTACGATGTCTATATAGTGTTAAAATTGCAAAATAATTTTAAAATTTGAATACTCAAAATATTCAATAAAAAATAAGAAAGATGATATTCTGTCACATTCTTTACTTTTCCCACTTCTCTAAATTTTGAAGAAAAAAAATCTGAATAATATTTATTGAACCAGCGCGTGTTTGGCTCTTTGTTGATGGCACCACGTCACGTGTTGCCGCGTGATTGGCAGTCAACGTGTTAAAAAATTAAAAAAATTAATGCCGGTACTTTCAGCGTTTCAATCAAGCTGAAATTATATCAATAGCAGTTTTATACAATTTTTAATCTTGTTAAAAACTATCAAATATATATCTTTATTTTTACGGTCAGTTTTAAGGAAAAAGAATGAATACGTGGTAGGTAATGGTCCTCTTCCGAATGAGCAACATTTCTTGAAAGTTGATTGATTACTCAGGGACCTTGCGAGATAGTAAAAAAATCTGAAATGAAGTACTATACTAAAAATGGTATCTAGGAGAAAAATCAGAAATATATTTAAGTTCTAAAACAAATTATAAAATTCTAATCTCAAAATGCTAATAATAATAATGTCAAATTGAAGAAGGACCGTAAATGATGTCTATAAATAAGCAAAGGAGTACGAACAAATCTACTACCGTTCAAATCTACTACCATTTAGAATTTCCATTCAATCTCCGGTCTAGAGCCACACACCCGCTCCTCTGACAATCCTACACCCCCATTCCCACTTTTGATTTTAGATTATAAATAAGTCAGTCCACTCAATATTACGATAATATAAAATTCTGTTAAAAATAATTTAAATTCAAAATTCAGTAGAAGGATTAATATATTTTTAATGACCCTCGTTAATTCAACGTGACGGCTTTTCAACATTCTGAATGTAGTAATAAAAACTTCAAATTGACTTTGGCTCCTTAATGATTTCTCAGATGTCGAAGGCGCTATTTAACGACAAACTTAATGGTTTGCTCTATTTAAAGAAAAAATAAAATAAAATATAAAAATACATTTTAATACAAGTATATTTTTTGCTATATATAGTAAATATTATTAAATATTGCACAATATATATATACAATACATAAGAAAAGAAGATAATTAAAATTTTACATAAAA
This sequence comes from Labia minor, assembly GCA_963082975.1. Classification (NCBI taxonomy): domain Eukaryota; kingdom Metazoa; phylum Arthropoda; class Insecta; order Dermaptera; family Spongiphoridae; genus Labia; species Labia minor. The sequence goes on from OY720349.1 coordinate 29,275,061, forward strand.
TATTTTAAAATTGAGAAATTTATAATTTTTTATATACAATTTTTTATGGTATACCTAATAATTATTCAAATCGCATTCGTTAAAGCTATTATTTATTTATTATATGATAATAGGAGATTTTTATTAAAATATGGTGGATATAGAATAGAAGGAATAATACAATACAAAGTTTGTTTTATTTTTTTTCTGTAGAGAGATTGATAAATAGGATTTCTTTTATGACTAAGAGTCCAAATAAAGATTTAATATGTAAACAACCATACTTGTTGAGATGAGAAAAGATTGGCTTTTATTAACCAGAAACTTGGGGTTGGCGCGACGGGTGCGGGTTGCTGAGGGTGGCACTGGCGTGTATTGATTTTCAATTGGTCCGCGGAGCCAGCATCCTGAGTGACTGAGCCGTGTTATTGTTCTACCCATCTTTCGAAATCCACCCTATCGTTCCCACATACACTTGAAAAGAAACATAATCATTCGTTTCTTTTCAACCCTCCCACTCTTTCATAACCCATCAATTTATCTTTACATTGTGCGGGCAGACAGCATCCCTCTCCAACTCGTCTCCTCTCCTCATCAAGTGGCTTTAACATTACAAATAGAAGGCCCTCGCTTGCAATTTAAACAGAAAACCTCTGTTTCTTACCAAATGGACTTTTATTTATTAGATGTCATCTTACGAAACAAACGCCTTTTCATTTATTTCATATTTGCTTCAAATTCATCTTAGAACAACTCATAGTGAGAGTAAGATTTTATAAATAAAAATTCTTTTAAAAAGAATATTTGTGGAAAAATTTCTATTTATAATTATTATTATCCTTATTTATCTTCAAACTTTTATGTTTTTGAAGATGATATTTATAAATTTGACATGTGACAAGCAGGAGCATATGTCATAAAAAAAAAATAACTTAATTCTAATATTAGAAGAATAAATACTATCATTTAGAGTAGAGATTCTCAAAGAGGACAGCTACTTTTAGTAACAAAATCATTTTAGTGGTACCTGAACTTTTTGATAGATGTTTCTGTGGTATCAACTTCAAAAAGTTGGAGAACTCCTGATTTAGAGTTGTGAGAGAACAAAAAACAACTTTTTAATGAAATTTTTTAAAAGTTTAATCTCGTAAATTATAATTCAAATAAATGCATTATTTAATAAATTATATTACTCAATTATCTAAGTTATTGATATCGAGGAATTTATTAATTAATTTCAAATTCTCGAAAATTACTTTCAATAGCTAAATCATATTAATAGATAGTACCTATATTATATACATATAATGGTTATGAGTTTGTTATTGATCTATATATTATGTTAAACACAATCCTGGAATGTGTTAAAGCAGAGAATCTCGTTAATTATTCTTGTATTGTTCTACAAGTTCTCTTATATATATATATATATATATATATTGTAGAAGAGAGTTTGTAAAATTATTCTTTATTTTATTTAAATAAAAATTATAGTATTTTAATTAAAATTTGAAAATAATTTTAAAGAAACCACATTTATATTTACTTATATATATATATATATATATATCCAAAAAATTATTGAAATATATTTTTAAGGTAAGAAAATTTCTCTAGCTAGGGTCTATGGGACGGAGTCAACTCAGCCTCCGGGAACAAAAAGGGGATTTGAGAAAATATAAATATAAAAGATTTTATAAAATAACGTTTTTCTCATGGACTAAAACGAATAAAATAATTTTTCTATAAGTCTGACAAAGTTTATGGATGAATTGCTTTATATAATACGAAAAACGTTGGGCGCATTTAGTTTTATTTATTTATATGAAATATCAAATCAAATTTTTGTAATAATAAAAATTTTACTAAACACTTAAACCGACTAATTTTTTTATTATTAACGTTGATGAAAAAACGATTTCAATTTGTCATAAGAGCGAACAGATAGACAGACAGACAAACAGACATGAATCAAAGTTGATAAAAACGTTATAAAAAGAAGTGCCTCCGAACAAGAAGACCAAGGTAAAGGTTGATAGGACCGTTTTACTAATCATCGAACACCTAATTAACACACTATGAGCGGGGCGGGTATTTGTACCCGTTGCGGGGACTGCCACTTATAAGCAGGGCGGGTATTTATACCCGTTGCCACTTATATCATATATATTTTCCCTTGTGTCACTTAAAATTACTTATTTTAAACGATAACTAATATATATCCCTCATATAAGTGGCAATGGGTATAAATACCCGCCCCGCTTATAAGTGGCAGTCCCCGCAACGGGTACAAATACCCGCCCCGCTCATAGTGTGTTAATATAACCGACTTGATAGGCGCAGTCCTTGCGAATGATGTACAAAAGTCAGAGTTTTTTTAGTATTATTGAAATTCTTTCAATTCATTTCATTTAAAGCACTCGTTCGTTATTCGTTCAATTACAGTTTAGTTTTGATTGAATTCACTAAACTTTTTAAGAATAAGAATAAAATGTCAATTTGAGACTATTTCTTAAAAACAAACCTGATTTTAATTTTTAACTTTAAATTTAAAAAATATTATCTAAATGAAACTATAATAAAATTAGAAAAGAACAATTGGAATTAATTTGATGACTACCTTTATGATATTTACTAAAGATGTTGTTAATATTACATTAGTATATGTACTAAAATAATGAGCAAGAACTATAATAAATTATGTTGAACCGATGTTTAGTGTCTCTCGTGAGGACCTCCCAGCAGGAATGTCGTCTAACTATGAGTTTGTTTTCTTTCACTCACCAAGCAATATTTCCAGTTTATTTTTGTTTATGTTGGCTGTCTCCTTAAAAGCTTTCCTTTAAAGCCTAAACATTATTTTACTCCCTGGTAGATTGACATTTGCTTCAAGTTGAGTGACACGCGAGTTAAGGTCTTTCGATCCCCTTCGAATCCCGGCCGGAACGACAAGCGAAAAGAATGAATGGCCGGGTGGTGGTTGTTTGTAAACTTGCCAATCGAGTCCCTTGGGCGCCGACTTTTCCAAAAGTTCATTTTGTTGACCTTTTTCGAACCTAATCGAAACAGACGAGCAACAACCTCCAAGCTCTGTTAAATCATAACGATTTTTTTTTTCTTTTTTTTTTCTTTCTTACTCCCATCAGTGCGCTATCCATTACATTGTAGATCGAACCAAGTGTTATTATTTGATCGCTCATAAATTTCCAAACTCCCCACTTGCTTAAAATATATTATTATGTTCTTTTAAATTCTAATATAGAAAAAGAAAATATATAGACCCGGGATAGAAAGAAAATAAATAACATAATTTACCGATGTTAGAATGTTTTTAAATTAGAGATTTATTCAGTTTTGCCCTTAAAAAAAAGTAGTTTATTATGTTGTTGTTGTTGTTTTTACCCTTTTCAAAAAAAAAAAAAATTTCCTTCCAAAATCGTTAAAAATTACAATTAATTTTGAATAAATCTTTTAAATTTTTCTTTCCCTTTTATTTTCTTCTCGGGAAGTAAAATATAACTAAATAAGTTGGAGTGTCTCCAGTCGACTATCTCGCAATTTGAATTGGATTAAATAACATAATATATTATATTTAAATTAAATTTAATTAATTATAAATTATAAATAATAAATATTAAACCAGAGCATGTTTGTTTTTTTATTGATGGCACCATGGCAAGTGTTGGCGCGTGAGATTTGCAGTGTTAACAAATTAATTCTGGTACTTTAAGCAATTCAATCAAGCTGAAGTTCTATATATAGCAGTTTTATACAATTTTTATTCATGAGAAAAACTATCAAACATATATCTATATTTTTACGGACACTTTAGAGGAAAAAAATCAAAACGTTGTAGGTAATGACCCTCTTCCGGTTGAGTTACAATTCTCAAAAGTTAATAGAAAACTACTCTTTTTGAATACTGCCCATGTACCAAATTTCATGACGTTTCAACCGTTTTCATGTAATCTTGTCTACACACACACACCACAGAGAGAGAGAGAAAGAGAGAGAGAGACAGACATTTTTCTCAACCTTAGTGAAAATGATTCAAGAACCTTCAAAACGTATAAAAACATCAAAATCTCAACATCGAAAATTTTCGTGTTCTCAATACTATCTTTGGCAAGATAGTAAAAACAAAAAGATTTCATATTAATCGACTATTAAATTTGACCCTCTCATCTCTCCTTTAAGATCAATGTGAAATTTATTAAGTGATAAAATAAGAAAAGGATAGAAGAAGAGACAGGAAAAAAACTTCATCTTCACCTTCCCTTTTCGATTGAGAAAGTTTTTGATTGTCGACTCTTAATATTGGTCGATTTAATCATTTTGGCATCTTCATTTGCATATAATTAAAAGTTGTTTGAAGTCAAAACAAAATGGTTGCCCTTTTCAAGGGGAAATGATAAAGATCATTGGTCCTCGTCCAACAAAACTAAACTTGAAATTCTCAATTTTTGAGTTGTCTTATCTTGATTTATGTTTTCTTTATTTTTTTGTTGTTGTTATATTTTAATATATTATAACTAAAAAAATAAATTTAAATTTAAATTTATTTAAAGTAAATAATAATAATAATTTATTTTTAAATTTAAATTTATTTTTTTAGTTATAATATATTAAAATACAACAAAAAAAATAAAGAAAACATAAATCAAGATAATAATAGTATGTTTGGTAATTGTTCAAAACAGTTGTCATGTCATGAATTTGGATAAAACTTTACCACAGTGGGTTCCTTTTTTAATTTCAAATAAACTTTTCTTATGCAATTTTTGCGGGTTGCTTCTAGTTTCCGATTTAAATAAAGATTTTTTAGTTTGACAGATTAGGTGGTTATGAACGTCGAAATGTGCAATTAAGTAATGTTTTATTGACTAATTCACTAATTATTCACTTATTTCTAATTTTCGGGGTATAGGGAAATTATTTAATTAATTTTTTAATTTTTTCTATATCCAAACCAAACAAAAAAACCCGAAAATTAGTTGAACCCTCTGCTAGGCAAATTAATAAAACATGGTAGAATATCAATGGATTTATATGAAAATATATTATAAATATATTTTTATCCCGAAAACTAGAAGAGACCGAGAAATATTACATAAGGAAAGTTTCTTTGGAATTAACAAAGAATCCCTGAGGTAAAGATTTATCCAAATCCAACACATGACAACTGTTCTGAACAACTACCGTATATTAAATAATTGATAATTTAATATATAGTAATAGAGAGTATAATATCATAATGATATCAAAATTTCATAATATTTTTATATATTATTTATTTATCATACTGCTCGTAAAAAAAATAACATCATTTTAGTATAAATTCATCCGAATATAAAATCGAGATAGATATCATGTTTGTTTCTACTAGAGTTGAAGATAAAACGCAGTTTGCCAAAGAGAGGATCAACAAAAACTACAAATCCCTATAAGTCCATTCGATTTGTATGTTTTTCCATTTAACTTCTATTTTAAAATCTCTAAATCATTTGATTTTAAGAGATTGATTCTAAATCTAAAATCTGTATGTATTAACACATTTATTGATATTGGAAAATTATGCCATTATTTCATTCTTTTTTTCCTGAAAAACACCTTAAAACCATAAATCAAAAATAATTCGTAAAACATAAAAATACTTTCAATTCTCCAAAATAAATTCTAATTCAAGAGATATTTTTAAATTTTTTTAAGAATTGTTAGAATAAACTCAATTAATATAAATTATATATAAGCCTATATTGTATTATTTATTTTTAGTTTACAACCTTTATTTTTATATATAATACATACTTAACCAGGTACATTGAATAAAGGATTAGCCCATTGCATATGCTATTTACTTTCTTTTATTATTTTTAAAACTACATTTTTTTTAAAAATAAATATTTAACTAATTTTAAGAATGAATTAATATAATTTATATAAGTTTTTTAATGTTAAAATAAATATTTAAGAGAGCTATTTAAAGATTAATAATTTAATTTAAATATATGATTATTAAATTTTTTTATATATATTTTAATAAAATTCTAAAACAGCACTTTAAGGTTTCTATTCGAATGACAGTTTAAATTTTATATATAACCAAAACCGTTTAAACAGTTTATTCATCATTCAAAAACTCTTTAAACTGATACTTAAATTATTTATGAATTAGACTGTTAATATTTTAGTATATAATTATTTTTAAATTTAGGTTTCATTCACATTACAAATTCTTAAATGTTAAAACATTAACATTCAAAAGTTCCCCCCATTCTCCCTCTTCTTTGTGGATGCATACCTTTTCGTAATAATATTTTTTAAAATATATGAAATATTATACATAAAAGAACATCCTCTTTTAAGGTTACCTAGGTCTGGGGCCTAAGAGCGGTAGAGGTATTGTGTGATCCATAGAACAGATCCTCTCAACCTTTAATAAAATTTTATCTTATTAGAAAAAGCGAAGTTTATTAGAAAATTTTTTCGTATAAATATATCAATGGGGAAAAGTTTTTTATTTTTTTTACTACTAGGTAAAATTACAATATACTTTACTAATTAATAATAATATTGGTAATAGTCGACGATCCTTGTCAACTTTAGGATTTTGAAGAAACTTCGACAGTTGGTTGGTTCCTTGATTAATTCTAAGAAACTTTTTTCTTTGGCAATTAAGTAAATTTCTAATTTTTGAGATAAAAAGGATTAAAGTTTGACAGATTAGCTGGTTATGAACGTCGAAATGTGCAGCCATTAAGTAATATTTTATTGACTAATTCACTAATTATTCACTTATTCTCGGTTTTTTCGGTTCGGTTTATATCTAGGGAAATTATTTATTTAATTATTTTTTTAATCTTTCTATATACAATCCGAACTAAAAAAACAAACGAAAATTAGTGGCGCCCTCTGCTGGTCAAACAGATAAAACATAGTGACTAAATAGAATATCAATGGGTTGGTTTCAAATTTGAAAACTAGAAAGTTTACCCCATAATTGCGTAAGGAAAAAGTTTCTTAGAATTAATCAAGGAATCAACTGGCGAAGTTTCATCAAAATCCTAAAGGTGTTTCGTCAAAATTTAAAGGTGACAAGTCTCGTCGACTATTACCATAATATTTATTTACTTTTATTTTTATCCGATCTAAAAACAATGTGATTAATAATCATTTTATCTTTAATATTATTCATTGAAAAATCCAGTAAAAAATAATTAATCAAAAAGCAAAACAAAAAAAAAAAAATAAAAAAAAAACAGAATAATACTAATAAAAATGGTCATGTATCAATCGATTTTTAAAAGCTAATTACGTAAAATATGAAATGGTCCAATAACGAGAAAATGGAAAGTCATGGTTAAAAATATACCAAATAAATCTTGTCTCCCCTGTTAAAATAACATTTGTTTTATTTAAGAATAATTACCTTACCTTTCAATACTGTAAATTATGGAACCAAGTTTCAAATAAAACGTCGTGTTTAATTAAATGATGCCCTTTAAATAATGCATATACCCATCACTGGTATAGAATTGATATATTTATATTTGTTCAATTTAAGTATTTGTGTATAGAAATATTGATGAAATAAATTTCTACAAAATAAATGAATGAATGTTTCTTTTTCATTAGAAATAAAGATAAAATATTTTTTTATTTTGATAAAATAATTTTTAAAATTGTGCATATATATCTATAGCTCTGTTTAGATATATAGAGATAAATATAGATATGTTTATTAAAAAAAAAAAATGGTGTTTCGACTATCTAGGCACTCGATAATCACTCATGTGATTTATGTACTAGATATATGAAACTAATCCGTTGATATATTTAATGGAAATGGCATCCTTATAAAAAAATTTTCATAATACAATTTGTTTAATAATTCTTTTACCAATTAAACTAAATGTAAAAACTAATGAGAATATTCTAAAATAAATAAATTTTTAATATAAAGCAATTGCATTGAAAATTCTTTAAATTTTATTAAATTAATATATAGACGAGGTCTGTAAAAAAAAGAAAAGGTGAATTTTGAATTTTCTCGGGTTGTGTACATTGCATTATCGAAATTTTTTTTTTTGTTATGTTGGTACACATATGTTTCTCATATGTTGACATTATCAGCAATTTTGGATTAGTAGTTTGTTTGTGACAACTGAAAAAGTTAGCCTTGTGTTCTTCGATTTTTTTACTTAAAAAAAATAACGAACTACAAGGAATTTATGTAACGTTTGCGTGAAGCAATATGACTCAAACGATCGGAATTGTGAAAAAAAATCATGGATTCTGAATCACGATAATGCACAAGCTCACACTTCATTGGTTGTTTGCAATTTTTTGGCCAAAATCATGCCTCAACCACCGTATTCACCAGATTTGTCTCCCTGCGACTTTTTCCTATTCCCAAAACTGAAGAGTCCAATGAAATGTTGTGTTTTACAACATTTGATGAGATAAAGACGGAATCGAAGAACGAGCAGATGGCTATTCCGAAAATCGCATTTCAGAAGTGCTTCGACGATTGGAAGAAGTGCTGGCATAAGTCCATTATATCTAAGGAAATAAGGGATATTGATGAATAAAAAAATACTTTTCGAAATAATTCAAAATTCACCATTTCTTTTGAACAGACCTCGTATATAATTACTATATTAGGTTGATTCTCTTCAATAAATAATAAAATATTCTGTTATTTAACAAAAAAATTTAAAAAAATTAACGGTTACTTTGTTATGAATTTGAATGAAGAGATTATATTTTACAATAATATTATATATGTACTTCATTCATGGTTTTTGTTTTCTTTTTTAAAATTAACATAATTTTTTTATTTTTGTTCCAGGTATGTAACGCTGAACAAATACTGAAATAATATTCAAGAGGCACTTTCAAGGTTTATGGTTATAATTTATAAAAATGACATTTAAAAATATGATTTTTCATTATTTCATTTTTAATTTATACTAACTACCCTTTAATATATATATATACGTTAAAATATACTTGAAATATTGTTTGATTTTTCTATTTAAATTTTATATTACGATAGAATATGATAAAGAGTATTTCATGTTTGGAAAGTTGAAAGCGAAATATATATATATATATATATTTGAATTGATAAATAAGTATTATAAACCCTTTGACTTTTAGTATTTTAATAATAAAATATTTTAAAATATTATTATATTGTGGAGAATTAAATGCTTACAACTTTCAACTAATCATTTATTCAACATATTTCATTTATCTTGCATTATAATTATAATATTTTAAATAAAAATCATTAAGTATAATTATTAATTTTCATATCCGTAATAAAATTAATATTATCTTTTAAGCTTAGCTTTTATTGTGGTTGAGAAGACCCGTTCTACTGATCATAGAAAACCGTTACCCCGCTTATTCGAAAACCTACATGGTAGGCGTTGTCCTTTTGTAGGATATATTAAAGTAGAGGCATCTTTTATGTTATAAATAAATAAATCTAATTTGAGTTTATTTCACTCCAGTAGAAGAGACTTTTTTTAGATATTGACCGTGTTATCTATTCATTTTGATTTAGACATTTTGCTAACAGTACAATTATTATAGAAGTATGAAAGCAAGCATTTTATCGTAATTTTACTTACTATTAAATTCTAATAAAAAGTTTTCAATATAGTAATATTTTATTTTTTATTTTTTTAGTATTTAGAATATTTACTCTGAAATTATATTTCTATTTTCATTATTTTATTATTATATTCTTTGTTATCTTTATTATTGGATATTATAAATGAAAATATTGTGTTATTGTGATGTTAGCTGTCACTATTGTTTTTTTAATGAGATCCCACGTTATTCTTTAATTATTGAAATATTCATTCGCTGTCAGAACTTCCAATCTCATTATCTCTTTTCTAATGGTTCATGTGTAAGTGGGTAGAAAGAATAGATTTAAAATTAAGAACCACCCTCTTCTTTCATATTAATGAGTTATTTTCATTAGTATTTTTATGAAAATCTTTCATAATATATTAAAAAAAACATCAATTATTAATTAAAATGGAAATTTCTTATATATATATACATTCAAAAAATGAACAAAATTATAATCATAATAAAATTAAATGTTAAATAAAACTGATAATATTTATAAAAATTTGATTTAATATTGCTGAATAAATCTGAACAGTCGAGCTGCCGTTTGGTTGTTTCATCCGATTCATCTACTATTTCTATGCAAATGAATTCCTGGTGATATAAATTTTCTCTTAAGAGCTTAAGAGTCTTATTATTATTTACATTCAAACGACTTAATTAAAATTGTATATTCCCCGTTTTTCCTCTTAGGAAACGAATTGTTATTTACTTTCTTCATAGGAAAATTATATATAGATACACATAGTTTAATGTTTTTTTCGGGTTCTACGTAAATGGATAGGAAACTTTAATAGGATTCGTATATGAATCTCTCTTTTAAATTTAATTATAAATTTTTCTAAGTGATTACATTTTAGAAAATTTTACTTTTCTTGGGTAACAAATGTAATATACAAAGTTATCAAAATATTTATGTTTTATTAGTTTTTTTTTTACTATCTCGCCATAGATAGTTTTTCAATTATGAAAATTATTTTCGATGTCGAGATTTTGATGTTTTTATACGTTTTGAAAGCCCCTGAGTCATTTACACTAAGGTTGGGAAAAATGTCTCTCTCTCTCTCTCTCTCTGTGTGTTTGTTTATTTGTGTGTGTAGACAAGATTACGCAAAAACGGTTTGAGTTAGAATAATGAGATTTGGTAAATAGGCATTATTCAAAATTCGTAGTTTTCTATCAACTTTTGAGAAATGTAGCTCATTCGGAAGAGGACCATTACCTACCACGTTTTCATTTTTACTATCTCGCCAGAGATAGTATAGCAATCACGAAAATTTTCGATGTTGAGATTTTGATGTTTTTATACGTTTTGAAGGTTCCTGAATCATTTTCACTAAGGTTGAGAAAAATGTCTGTGTGTGTGTATATGTGTGTATGTGTGTGTGTGTGTGTGTATGTATGTAGGCAAGATTACGCAAAAACGGTTTGAGCTAGAATGATGAAATTTGGTACATGGACATTATTCAAAATTCATAGTTTTCTATCAACTTTTGAGAAATGTAGCTCAACCGGAAGAGGGTCATTACCTACAACACCTACAACGTTTTGATTTTTTTTCCTCTAAAGTGACCGTAAAAATAAAGATATATGTTTGATAATTTTTCACATGATTAATAATTGTATAAAACTGCTATATATAGAATTTCAGCTTGATTGATTCGCTGAAATTACCAGAATTAATTTTTTAACACTGCAAATCTCACGCGCCAACACGTGACGTGGTGCCATCAACAAAAAGCCAAACATGCGCTGGTTTAATATTTATTATTTATTATTTATTATTTATAATTAATTAAATTTAATTTAAATATAATATATTATGTTATTTAATCCAATTCAAATTGCGAGATAGTCGAGTGGAGACACTCCAGCTAATTTTTCCTCTAAATTGACCATAAAAATAAAGATATACCTATGTTTGATAGTTTTTCACATGATTAAAAATTGTATAAAACTGCTATATTTAGAATTTCAGCTTGATTGAATCGCTGAAAGTACCGGAATTGATTTTGTAATTTTTTTAACACATTGACTGGCAATCACGCGCCAGCATGTGACGTGGTGCCATCAACAGAGTACCAAACACCCTAGGTTTAATAAATATTATTTATTAATTTTATAATTTATAATTTAATTAATTAAATATAATATATGTTAATTAATCCAATTCAAATTTGCGAGATAGTAAGTGGAGACTCTAGATTTTTTTACCGACCGACGATAGTAAGGGAGGTATTGTTTTCACACCAAATTTCACATGTGGAGATTTTTACATATCTCCACGAATCATGCATTTTCTAAACAGAAAAAAGTATTTTTAGCATGATGTCTGTCCGTCCGTCTGTCCGTCCGTCTGTCCGTCCGTCTGTCCGTCCGTCTGTCCGTCTGTCCGTCCGTATAGATGTGTACAGCCTGAACGGCTCAACCGATTTTGATGAAATTTGGTATATTTACTTAATGCATCAGTGGGATGAATTGATCAACTTTTGGTGCAAATCCGGAAACCGGAAGTGGTAGTATTAGCGATCGACGATAGGAAGGGAAGGGTTATTTTCACACCAAATTTCACATGAGGAGATTTTTTATATATCACCACGAATCATACACTTTGTATCGGTTTTATCCTCGGGAAAATTATATTTATTAGTTTTTTCTTGATTTAAAATTATATGACCTCATCCAGCCATTCATGACGTCACAGTCTGGTCTTACATATATATTATAAATAAAATTAAATTAAAAATGTTTATATTTATTATTTATGTATCCATATCTGTTTTTTATTACATTAATAGATATATTAAAATTATTTGAAATTGTTTCTGTAGCTGGAAATTAATTTACTTCAAATCGTCGGTCGGTTCGGACCTGGCCACAGGTCAACTTATTTTAACTTTAATAAGAAATTTCTTTTTATAAGACCTAATTGTTTTTTTTTCTACTCATGATAATACTAATATTTATTAAAATTTAATTTAGAAAATAAAACTTCCAGAATAGTCATGTATTTCATGGTTTTTTAAAAAGCACAGGAACACAATCAGCTAAATTTACTATGAAAAAAAAAACATTATAATAAAATGGTTATTTATAAAATTAGTTAACTAATGGAATTTAATTCCTTCTAACTCTAAGAATATATAATTATATAAATTATAATTATAATGTTCTCATGTTTTCATTTAATTTCATCTTTTTTTAAAATTATATATATTATCATTAATATTTTTTTCCGGATCGAGATAAGTTTATTTATAAGTTTCTTTTAGTAATACCAAGAAGTAAAGTAAAGTAAAGTTTCCCACAAGATTTCCACATTTCTGTGGTTGAGATGTGGTGTAGTCTTTATTCCCTTACTTATATCTTAAAATTTGATAATAGCAAGAAATGCAAGGCGGTGATCAGACATGCGATTTGAGCCCACTAAGTACAATTCCGTTTCTATCATTGGATCGTGTAAATACAAATGAACAACTGAGATATGCACGCACTCCCTCGAGTAATTATCGGAGATTTGCAATTATATTCAATGCAAGCGTCGGATGTGCCTGAATCCGTGAGTAGTAAGCTTGTCTGAAAGCACTCCGATGAAATGAAGCGAATACGATGTAGCCCAAACGAGATTCCCCAACGTCTAGTGTCGTGTTCACTAATTAGTAATCCGGCTGATGATTAGAGAACACATTTGAAATCGGAATGGATTGAAGACCGCATCATCGGCTCTACCCTTCAACCATTTAGGGACTCATTCCTACAACTTAGGATTCAATCTCCCATTCTCTAGCACATCATTTCAAACCACACATTCCAACTTAATCACATCCTAATCCGTACAATCACAGTTTGGGATTTGTTCTAATATCATTATTACACTTTACTTGCAATGGATTATAAAATAAATAAATTAAGTACTGTATAGTTTATGTTTCAATTTTAGAATATATAATATAAATATTTTAGACATAGGTACATACATTTTAAATATTAATATATATATATAAATAATAATATAATAAATATAATAGTATCTGGTTCACCGAGCCACCGTTCAAATAATTTAAAAGAACATAAATTTAAACAAATAGTTATAAAACATACATCTCTTAATTGTACGTATTAATGCACTAAAAGACAGGAAAGTATGACCTGTGTATATAACATAATATATATATTTCCGTTTTGATTTTATTTATATTTATAATATTTTGTATTTAAGGAATCGCTCAGTCTGACGTAGTTGCTGACGCCATTTAAATTTTCTATTTTAAATTAAGAAAAAACTATAAACGTTCAATTAACAAACAATCAAACAATTATTAATGCACTGAAAAAACAAAAATGGATATAACATAAATATTTTTAATTTTATTTTATTTATAATATTTTGTATTTAAGGAATCGCTCAGTCTGACGTAGTTGCTGACGCCATTTAAATTTCCTATTTTAAATTAAGAAAAAACTAATAAAGATGATTTTTCCCAATGCTGAAACCAATACAGATAGATTTTTCTTTATAAAAATTATCTATGTTGTGAATTTCAAAAAATCCTTCTAGCGATTTAATATTTCAAAAATACATATAAATATATATATAATTATTGCTAGTATAATAAGATAAGATATATATAAATAAAACTAAAATTAATTGTTAAGCCATATCAAGTAAACTTGTTATTTTCTCTTTTCAAAATATAATAATAATTTTTAATTGATAAGATAATTAAAGTTTAAATGAAAATATAAAATAGTAAAATATACCCAAGTAAAGTTAATTTAGTTAAATATTATAATGAAGACAGAACAGCTCAATTATTTATCTCAATGTCGTGTATTAAATTAATTTTTTTTTATGTATGTAAGGGCGATAAAAATATTTCTTAATAGAAAATCAGTTAAAATAACAATTCTCTTAGAAACATTAAACCTCGGTAACCACTATATAAAGTTGGTTTAAATTGATTTTTATATCTCCTGAAGAGTCAATACACAATAAATAAATAATAATAATAATATTAATTACAAAATATTTCTTTTATGATTTTATTGTAATATTCTGATGATTTGATGAATTTCAATTAGGTATAAATTTCATTAAATGTAAATTTGATTTGTTTTTTGTCTAGTAAATTTGTTTGTTCATTTATCTGCATTCTCGGCATTTATTATATAGAATGTTGAATATCTGATTATGAAATAGAAATTTGCATTTAAATTAGATATATAACTTCCATTATCAATTTAGTTCATTAGGTAAAATTAAAGATGGAGTCTAATAGATGGATATATAAAGTGAAATAATCACTTGAAAGATTTAAAAAATTGTGTATTTTTCTAAAATACATTTAATTAAAAAATAAATTAAATTTAATAAATAAAATTAAAATCTACTATTATTTTAAAACAAATAAATATATATTTCCTTTAGATATTTTTAAATATTATTAAATCAATCGCATAATTTGTTTTCAAAGTTTATTTGGATATTAATTTTATATATTATAAATTATAATATATTATATTGAAAATGAGAACTTTTTATTAATATATATATATATATATATCTTCTTCTCTTCTTCTTTTATTAATATACTAGCTGCTCAGAGCTCCTTCGTCGCTCTTCACATCTAGACGGGGGCTCCGCCCCCTGTACCCCCCAGTGGTACATAGTATTTGGTTGAAAGTAGTAAAAGGTTTTCATCCATTTTGTTTCAATCAGTGTATAACATAAAACATTCATTTCTTATTGTGTGATTATTTAAAATATATTTTAATTTATTTAGTAAATTAATTATATATATTATTATTGAATATGTTATATCTATCTACTCGAAAGTTCTTGGCAGCTACAACCACATTTCTCCAAGTGTCCCCGGTGACCTCATCTTTCTTTGGCCAATAAATGCTGGAAAGAATAATCTGAATCTACTCTCATCTCCCAGGGTCATGCGTGGCTCAACGGTACTCGAAAGTTCTTGGCAGCTACAACCACATTTCTCCAAGTGTCCTTATCCTGAGCCTCTGTTCCATCTCTCGTACGTCATTCCCTGATGTATTCATCTTTCTTTGGCCCATAAATGCTGGGGAGAATCATATTCTCAAATACTCTGAATCCACTCTCATCTCCTAAGATCATAGGCCATGTCTCACACTCATATAATACAACAGACAAAATAATTGTTTTATATATTTTAATTTTCATTCCCTTTTATAATAATTTTGATGAGATAAGCCTCTATACTGCATGATAACAGGCGTTTCCCGATTGCAACTTCGATTTAAATTCTTCTCAAATATTATTATCCTTCGTGATTACATTCAATTTTTCTACATATTCAAATTCTACATTTTGTTTGTTAATACTGCTCCTGTTTGTTTCTAAATATATTTATTTATCATTATTAATTTCAAACCTCATCTCTTTTCCTACCTCGATTAATTTTTCCTCACTATCTGTAATTGCAATTGCCGAATCTCCTATTATATTTAAGTCGTCTGGGTAACCTAATATTTTACAATTGATTTCCACATCTTACTCTTTCTTTACTACCTTCAAGATAAATTTTAAGATCAAAATTTGAAAAAGTTTACCCGGATCTATTGAGTCATGCGTAGGTTTTACTAAAGTCTACAAATAATTACTGAACAGAATTATTGAATTCGCGGGTTTTTTTAATATCTGTCATAATGAAAATATCTTAATTAATGTTGATCGATTTGGCATGAACCCGCAATGATATCGTCTAATATTTCCTCCGCCTATAGTTTATAAGTATTGTATATGTTATAATAGAGTATAATATTTCTTGATCATTTCATTTTGATATTTTAATTTCATTGCTTGATTTTTATTGAATATTTTTAATTATAATAAAATTTGAGAAAATGCAAAGTTAGAGACTTGAGACAATTTATAAAAATTAACGGTATAAAAGTATTGATAAAACTAAAGATAAATTAACAATATATACATTCATTAATAGTATTAATTTAAATTAATGGATTTATTTGATTTTTTATTATTAAGTTCATTTATTAATTTTTTTAGATCATAGTTAATTCCCTCCCTTAAAATAAAAGAAGTATTCAAATATAGAAAGAATAAATACAAAATAATTTAAGTTAAATATGATTTAAATATTTTATTATATTAATTAAAATGAGAACTTTTAGAATAAATTATTTAATTGAAATGATATTTGAATATTAGAATTTAAAATAAAAAGTTAAATATTATAATAATTCTTTGATTGCTAGTTATATACATTGTGTAAAATGAGTCCGCCAGTCAGTGGACCACGCCTGGCTCTTGAATGAACAACACGGAGAACTATATAAACTTTAAAAAATTAAATTCTGCGGTTATTGATTAGAATTAGATATTAATAAAATCTATAGCCTATGTTACCATAGAGATAAATAAGAATATTGTGATGTAATTTCATAGAAATCGTTTCTTATTTTTTGATGTTCATAATTCTAAATTACCGGTAAAGTGTCGGTTAAGTAGGAAATTTCTTTTTTGTTTGTTTCTATGACAGCAAAAAAGTAAACAAATTACATACATATATACATACATACATACATACAAACACTCTCCTTTATATATATATATATATATATATATCTACTTATTCATATTTATTTACCATATATATTATATTTTAAAACTAATGAAGAATCGAAAAGTTTATTTCTACTTCAGAGTTTTTGTAATATTTGTTATTTTTTCTTAAACCCTGTGATGAAAAAAGTCTTGATCAAAACCCAAAGTTCATATTTCATAATTGATAAAGTAAGCCGACCATTGGCACTTGTTGACACAAGTAGTCTTGAGTGGAGGTTACTCGACACTTGGTAGTGTGGGTGTTTAAGAGGAGATTGTTTCTAAACTCGTCGACTTTTTCAGGGTTTATTGTCATCACAAGCTATCATAAAAACTCTTAATACCGATTCTATGTCAAAAAGATAACCTTTAATAACTTTTTCATTTAATCATTATATATACTATTAAAAGTAATTAAATAAAGAATAGATGGTTAGTAAAAAATCAATTTAGATCATTTAATATTATTTATATTTTAATATAACATATATGACGCTTCAGAGGTTTAGTGGTTAGCACGACAGTCTACCACACTGAAGAGTCGTGTTCGGGCCTAGAGAAATTCAATAATTAATAATTTTTCTTCAAAGCTCTGCTATCCGCAAATAATAATAATATATATATATATATTAGCATATTTTACTAGAAATAAAATGATAAATGAATTGTATTTGACATCCAATCATTATAATTGATATCTTCTTCATCAAGAGTCAGAGTTTTTCATTCCCTTATATTGGACATCAGTTCCGTCTCTTTACATACGCTTGGAAACATTTTTGTTATTATAATATTCATTATAATTTATTATAAAAAAACTTCTAAATACATATTTTTAAAAATTCAAAAGATATTCGAGATTTCTTCTTAATCCCAACTGTTTATAACCAAAAATTAAAATTATATATAATATTATCTATGCTATAACACGTTAATCCCTATTTGTATAATTTCATTATTTTAACTAATCTATAAAATTAAAGAATAACTGTGGATTTCGCATTTATATAATGTATTTTTTTTTAGAAAATATGCTCATTACAAAAATTGGTAGATAAAGGATTTTTTATTTTTATTTTTATATTGAATTTTTAAAGATTATATACGAAAATTTTCACTTCAATAAAATATGATATTTTTCAAATTATATTAGTTTCGTAGCTATCCTTTTTTACTTTAATACAATAAAATAAGCTGTGAAAGTATAAAAAAAATATAAATTCCACTCATATAATACAAAGGGTTATAAAAGAAATGAAGATAGGTGGACAGGTAAAAGTCCATTTTTCATTTTTATGCCATTGCTATATAAATGTGTTCTAGATTGTAGTTCATGACTCGCGACATCATTCCATTAATATTATTAAACGGGAGGGTAGAAACAAACAGAAGACGGGAAAAAAAAATTGAAGGAGAAGGTAAACGTGTAGTGTTTCCATAATAAAATCTTATCTCTAAATCTTTATATTTTTAAAAGAAAAGCCAGTCAAGAGAAGAGAGTGAGAGAAAGATTTGAATTCGTAAACAAAAAAACTTCAGATGGTATTTATTGTGTTTCAACTAATCTAACATAGTCAACGTGATTTACTGCCTCTCATTGATATTTTTCAACGAATTTATTGAAGCTAACGTTAAAAGTTTGTATTTTTTTTTTATTCCGTCTCTCAACTGGAAATTACTTTGTTCCTGTTGAGTGTATTTTTTATCGGTGGGTTTGAGGTGCTAAAGATCTCTGTAGCTGAGAGGACGAATTGTAGAACAATTTGTTGGGGGTTGAAAAGAAGTACCCTTGCAGTACCAACAAGCGAGGGGGAGGAGAAAACGAGGTGATAAAAAAAATACCCAAGGCATTACGGACCATTGCTCTTTTTTGATAAATGTTTACGCTCTCTTTCGAGGTTTCTTCACCAGCAAAGCGAAACTAAAAAAAAGAGACAGTTGATCGTGTTTTACTCAATCAATCGTTCAAGTACTGGACCTGTCCTGTGTTCCCTTTAAAAAACTTCCAGCCTTCATCTCTCAGTGTTCATTACATAAATGCGAATTCTGGCTTCTCAATGGGGACTAGCATTTCAGCGAATCTGAAATTCAATCAAATGAATTTTAAAAGTGTATTGAAAGGGTCAATACTACACTTTAATAACATATCTATCACTTATGATTATTACCTTATAGGTGAATATATGAATCTCCATATATTTAAGTTTTGATTTCTTAAAATAATTTATTTAACTTTATTCTTTCATATTATTATTAATATTTTTTATTATTATTATATATGAATAATTATTTATTTAATTTTGTAGTGATATTTTAAATACATTCTGCTATTAAATTCTAAAATTAATACGAGTATAGGTCAATAAGTCGGTGACTTTTTGAATTTCCAGTCACTTAAATGAAATGGCAACACTGCTACTGTTAGGAGGTAACTATCAGCTGGCTCCTCTCGAATTTTGAATTAGCTGGGTCTTTTAGTTTTTGTTTGAGATCCATTAATAGCAAACTACCTCATGATTTGAGAAGAAAATGGAAAAAAGTGAATTTCCCTGATTATCCATGATTTGGGATACGAAGTGCTCTCTCATCCGCCCTATTCTCCTGATTTAGCCCCGAGTGACTATTACTTGTTTACATGCCTGAAGAAATGGCTCGGCGGAAAGAGATTTGACTCCATCGATGAAATCATTACACAAAAAATACCTATTTTGATGTTCTCGATAAATATCTTTTGGAAGAAATAAAAAAATTAGAGAAACATTGGACGAAGTGTTTAGAGCTCAAAGGAGTCTAAGTTAATAAATAAAATAAATTTTTATCAAAAACCTGTGTTTCAATCAAAAAGTCACGGACTTATCTTATTCCACCAAAATATTAAATAGTTTTTGATGATCTACTAATTTCATTAAATTATTGAAATATTATCTTTTAGAATAAATTTATTACTAAATTAATAAATAATTATTATCATTTAATATATTTAAGATATATACATAAAAGTTTTAAAAATATTACCCAAAAAATTTAATTTCTTCGTTTTTTCATTATCATGATTATTGTCTGATGATCATGTGTAGTAAAGGAAAAATGTAAACGCCAGGAGACGTCTTGTTGGTCATTGGCAATTACTTTTCTCAAACGGTTGTGTTGGCGTTTACATTTTTCCGTCTCTAGTCAACATACTCAAAATAGTATTCCCAGTCAGATTCTTTCCTATTCCTATTCTTCATTTCATAACGCATAAATAGGTATATATATATATATATATTTATAAAGAGAGAGAGAGAGGCTGTTCGGTCATCAAGTTACTATATATTTTAAGTATTGTTATAAAATAATTAACATGAAAAGGTAGGTCCATTTGAATAATATTTTTACCTGCTTGCCACAAGTGAAAGTTAATTTTTTTGATGGTCCTTGCTAATTCTAATAATAAAGATTGATCATCATTTCCTTTTAGTAGAGATTAACCCTTATTAATCAAACAGTCGTTTTTGCTCTGAATTTTTTTTTTTTTTTTGCATTTCAACTTAATTTATATATTTAATTTACGATAGAAATAGTAGGTATTTTGAATTATCAAAAAATTTAAAATAATTTATTCTATGACATTTTTTTGTTTGTTTTTTATTTATTTTATCTAATTTTCCTATAGTTTTATTATCAAAAGAGAAAGAAACTTAACTTTTGAAGGGAATTTTATTATCTTTCTAAAAATAATTAAACTTGTTCAACTTTTTTTTTATATTAATTAATTTAAGGAGATAGAAAGTAATTTCCCTTACCAATAAGAATGGCGGACTTTTTAATGAATTTTTGTTGTTTTTTAATTAATGAAAAAAAGAATTGTAAAAAATTATTGGGAAAAAAATTGTGAAATTTTCAATATGGTTTTTAATTAATTTATGACATGATTTTTGGACCGCTAAATGAAAAAAAAAATTTAGAGTGTTGATAAAGAAATAGATTTAAATATATATAATTAATAAATAAATTTATTATATTTGACACCATGTTAACTAAGGTCAAGGCTGTTGACTCATATCCTTGTGGTCTCGGGTTCAAGTCACTGGCAAGGGAATTTCTCTAATTGAAGTATATAGGACCGAGTCCTCCCAGCCTCCGGGATCAAAATTGGGAAGCTATATGATAAAGAAAATCAAGATTATGGTTAAGAGGACTTGTTCATATGATCATAGAAGGGTATTGATCGGCACTGTTCTTTCGTATGATGTTCAGTGACGGAAAAAAGAACGCCAGTCTAATTTTCAATGTTTGACAGTTTTATGTTTTCATAGTATTAAAAATTAATTTCTCTAATTTTGATTCATATATTAATGCTGTTGACAAAGTTCCTTATTGAGGGAGTACCATGTTTCAAATACTTGGGTGAAATAATCGAACCTACAGAAGGAGAAAAAGAGCCACTAAAGAATCGGCTAATAAAACTCAAGTGAACTTAGGGGAGAATTCAGAACATCTACAATAAAGTGTCTTTCTAAAGAAACAAAAGTTAGACATTATAAGTGAGTTATTAAAGCAGAGATCCTGTATGCTAGCGAAACACTGTCCCTCACGAAATACTTCCCTTATACGAAGTATGCGGGAAAGTAAAAAGGCAACCTAGAGAACATCTTAAAGGAAGAAAAGAAAATAATGAAGCAAATACTCGGTCCTTTGAAAACAGACTGAGGGTACAGACTAAGACCTAGGAAAGAAACGGACGGACTCTCCAATCTAGCGGCTGATATGCGTAAAAAGAGAATTATATTCTATGGCCACATATCTAGACTTTCTCCAGAAAGACTGACAAACAAAATCCTGGACTACATCAAAAAATTAAAGAACATACAGTGGATAAAAAAGGTCAACAGAGACCTAGAAAGACCTAGAAACAGCAGATAGAAATATCTACCGGCGAAAGATCAAACAATGGAAACCCGAACCTGAAAGTGAAGTGAAAAGGAGGACCGGAATTAAATGGTCTGAGGAACGGAAAAGGGACCATAGTAAAAAGATGAAAATGATCTGGCATAAAAAGAACATACGAAAGGGATAGCATATGTGAATAAGGAGAAAAGTGGGAGCTTTGCTTGATTCCAGATGGTCCAAACGCAAATAATAATAATAATAATAATAATGCTGTTGAAAAAGGCGTTACTCTAGCTTTCAAACTGATTGTGAGACTGGCGTTTTTTTTCCGTCACTGTACATAAGTCACAGGATTTTTACTATCTCGCCAGAAATAGTATTGCGATCACGAAAATTTTCGATGTTGAGATTTTGATGTTTTTATACGTTTTGAAGATTCCTGAATCATTTTCACTAAGGTTGAGAAAAATGTCTGTGTGTGTGTGTATGTGTGTATGTATGTAACCAAGATTACGCAAAAACGGTTTGAGCTAGAATGATGAAATTTGGTACGTGGGCATTATTCAAAATTCATAGTTTTCTATCAACTTTTGAGAAATGTAGCTCAATCGGAAGAGGGTCATTACCTACAACGTTTTGATTTTTTTGCCTCTAAAGTGACCGTAAATATAAAAATATATGTTTGATAGTTTTTCACGTGATTAAAAATTGTATAAATCTGCTATATATATAATTACAGCTTGATTGATTCTCTGAAAGTACTAGAATTAATTTTTTAACACTGCAAATCTCACGCGCCAACACGTGACGTGGTGCCATCAACAAAGAGCCAAACATGCGCTGGTTCAATAAATATTATTTATTAATTTTAATTTATAATTTAATTAATTAAATTTAATTTAAATTAATATATGTTATTTAATCCAATTCAAATTTGCGAGATAGTCGAATGGAGACATTCAAGATTTTTATTTATATTTGTATAGATGAAAAATTTACATGATAGATGAGTAGTAAATCTTGCTAGCTTTTAATTAATTAATACTAAATTAATTATGATTATGAAGGAGTTGAATGCTCCAACTTTATCTCATCTGAAACCTTAATAAATAATGTAGTTGTGCCTATTAGAGGGACAGAAATTAATTATTATGTCTTATACTCTTTATATTCCCTCTTGGTTGTTTATCAAATTTAATTTTTTTTTTTTTCATGTCAAGTTCAATAATTTTCTGGGTATTTCATTTCATTTCCTATGTAAATAAATTTATACATCCTATATATATATTAAGTATAACGAAATATAATAAATAGTTGGAAAAGATGGTAGAGATTCGATTTTGATAGGGGAGACAGTTTTAATTTGAGAACGTCGCTTAACGGTCCCTTCCTTCTGCCTGGATCAGGGAAAGAAATCTGAATATCTCTCGAAATGGTGGAGGGTTCGTTGAGACATGGAGCGGCTGGCCTTCGCTTATCGAGCGCTATCAGTAGGAAGTTGAGGGAGGCTTGCTCGGCTCCAGGGTTAAAGACGTCGATCACTTTATCACGCCCTGCTGCAGTCTGTACCAAAGGCAACGCGTGACGGAGACCCAATAAGAGCGCAAGTGTTTGTCAGTGTCACTGTCACGCTCAAATTCACGCCCTCGGCACGCAGGACACGCACCTAAGCCATTTATCAGCCAGCACACACACAAACCCATCAGCCCCAGATATAACAGGTATTTTATTTAATTACCAGCCCTTCTTACATCTCTTTTGAGTGGAACAATTTAATCTACACGACATGTTAACAGTGACAAATATACACGCACACAAATTGAACTAAAATAAAAAATAAATATAGCTTTAATTTTTTTTAATAAATTCAAATAAAGTAATAAATTTTAAATATCCACTTGAAGTCCTCAGCAAAACTAAATTTGTAATATTATATATATTTGAAAAACTCAAATGAAAACTACTTTTGTTTATAATTTTTTATGTATTCATTTAAAATTCAATTTATTTAATATTTATTTAATATTTTTTATATTACATAAATATGTAGTTATAATTCATACCTAAAATAAAATTATCATCAATAAACAAAAGTTTAATCGATGTATAACACTATTTTCTTTCATTTATAATTTAAATCACATAAATTATATAATAATTTCCATTTTTTTTCTTCAATTTTTATAAATTTTTAATTCGTAATTAGTATTACAAACACAAATTTTCTTATAAAATATTTATATGTACTAAGTGGCTTTCTCGGGGTCAATAAGTCCGTGACTTTTTGAATGAAACACAGGTTTATAGATAAAAAATCCTTTGAGCTCTATACACTTCGTCCAAAGTTTCTCCAATTTTTTTATTCCTTCCAAAAAATAAGATTTATAGAGGACATCAAAATAGGTATTTTTTTGTGAGATGATTTCATCGTTGGAGTCAAATCTCGATTTCTTCGCCATTTTTTCATGTTTGGAAGCAAGAAATAGTCACTCGGAGCTAAATCCGGAGAATAAGGCGGATGAGATAGCAATACGTATTCCAATTAGGAAATTCACTTTTTTCCATTTTCTTCTCAAATCACGAGGTTGTCTGCTATTAATGGATGTCAAACAAAAACTAAAAGACCCAGCTAATTCACAATTCGAGAGGAGCCAGCTGATAGTTACCTGTTAACGGTAGCAGTATTGCCATTTCATTTAAGAGACGGGGAATTCAAAAAGTCACCGACTTATTGACCTATACTCTTAAATGATCAACGAAAATTCTTTCATTTAACATTAAAAATAATTAATTAATTATTAGATTTTACCATTACCTCTTTTTAAAGAAATTATTTATTCTTTATTTTTATTTATTAATTAAATAAACACCAATATATGACATTACTTTTATAAAATAACATTAAAACATTTTATTTATCTTCATAATAATATAAATAAAAAATAAATATTAATTATATAGATTCTCTATTTATTTTTCAATTTATTTAAATAGTTAGCTAAAAAAATTATTTGAAAATTGGTGAAATTAATTTTAGAATATTCAATATTTAATATATTCATTAAAATCTTTAATTTTTTTTTTATTTTATTTATAAAATTATTAATTAATTATAAAATATGGATTGTATAATTTATGGTTAAAACCAATAGTTATTAAAATAACAAAAATAATTTTATTCCCCGTTCTGTCTTTTAATTCAATTTGAATTGAAAAAATATAATAATTTTAAAAAAGAGTAACATCAATTCTCAATGATTATTATTAATCATTCCAAATTGATGTTTTTAAATTGAAAACATCATGAACAATTGGAAGATCAAACAAATAAAAAGGCTCATCTCTCTCTCTTCCTTGTTTCTCGGTAATAGTTCTTTCAAAAGTAATCGATCTAATGTAAACCCTGAATAATGTATAGTAGTTTAACAAATGGAAATGGCCTCAAGTTTGTTTCTGTAAATTTGCCCGTATCGACCCGCCTCTTTAACCAGCGGCACTGGAAGTCTTATGACAAATCGCCCAATTAATCACTTAAAACCAACACTTATTTAGCATTTAATTTTCTAAAATCCATTTTTTTTTACCATAGTTAATTGATATAACAAATTATTTATTTATCTATTTTATGTATTTAATCTATTTTGTTTTTTTTTATATTTAACAAACACATTTTTTAAATTGATTTTATGAAACTTCTACATTATTGGTTTTTTAATTGAAGAACTTTTAATTAATTTTATGGATGATAAAAGGAAAAGTTTATACAGTAAAAATTATTCGGTTGAATAAAAAAAAAATATTAAATTCAATTAAATCATTTGAAATTTACATGTACAAGAACAATATAAGTACTAAAACAATACAATCTAATTTGAAAATGAGATTAAATTCTAATAAAAATTCGATAAAATACAATTTTGAATGAAAATTAATTGTAATTTGTTGATACTTGACCTGATAAGAGCCTTTAGTTCACATATATATTTTTTCATTTTTGTGTTTCCAAAAATGTAATATTGAATTCTAAGTATGGTGTCGATTTTCATTTTGAAAAAAAATCTAGATACAATTTGATTACGAAACATAATTAGAATTATTCTATAATTCATCTAAAAACCTGAAATACAAATTTTTTATTAATTAAATTTAAATTGTGCGCAATATACATATTTGTAGGTAATACACATTTAAGTTAAATTTAAAAATTTAAGTACGTATAGATTATTATTTTTCAAATTGCTGAGTTTGGTGATGAAACCGAAATTTGTTAAAAAAAAGGTTGCCAACCCTTGTTCTACTGGGTTGTGATTCAGAATACTGATTTGAAAAATCCCTTGTCGGATTACGGACGTTCCCAAAGCAATTTTAAAATAATTATAAGAATCCGACTTGGATCATTTAATTCCAAAAGCTCAGTTAGGTGAAAAAGGTACATTCACAGCAGTACACACAATAACCTTTGAATTAACAGTAGAATTGAATTGAATTATTCACTGTTAAAATCAAAAATTTATTATTAAAAAATCTGGAGTGTCTCCACTCGATTATCTCGCAAATTTGAATTGGATTAAATAACTTATATTATATTTAAATTAAATTTAATTAATTAAATTATAAATAAAAATCAATAAATAATATTTATTAAACCAGCGCGTATTTGGCTCTTTGTTGATGGCACCACGTCACGTGCTGGCGCGTGATTGGCAGTCAACGTGTTAAAAAATTAATTCCGGTACTTTCAGCGATTCAATCAAGCTGAAATTCTATATATAGCAGCTTTATACAATTTTTAATCATGTGAAAAACTATAAAATATATATCTTTATTTTTACGTTCAGTTTAGAGGAAAAAAATGAAAACGTGGTAGGATGAGCTAAATTTCTCAAAAGTTGATAGAAGACTACGAATTTTGAATAATTCCCGTATACCAAATTTCATTATTCAAGCTCAAACCGTATATTTGCGTAATCTTATCTACATACATACACACACAGCAGACATTTTTCTTAACCTTAGTGAAAATGATTCAGGAACCTTCAAAATGTATAAAAACATCAAAATCTCAACATCGAAAATTTTCGTGGATGCAATACTATCTCTGGCGAGGTAGTAAAAATGATAAAATATTGAAGAGGTGTTTGTAAATCATGACTTAGAAAAATAATTTCATGTTGATTCAACTAGAGTAATTTTACTTAATAATAATCATAATAATTTAATAAATAATAAGAGATTATTTAAGTATACAAACTTCTCTTGTCCATAGGAAGTCCTCTATTATTAGTATTCCTGTTAAAACAGCAGAAATAAATTTGGAATATTATATAATTTTATGTTTAACATACTATTTATTTATTTTTTTTTTTTTTTGAAAATATTATTTTATAAATATTATATAGACCTGGAATTTTCAAATTTTCATAGAATTTCTAATATAAAAAAAAAAAAAAATATGTTTAACAATAAATAAAATAAATCCTAAAAAGATGACAAAGTAGCAAATATTTTGAGGATAATTTAAAAATAATAAAAATATATAAATTTTCCGAATTAATAATTATTATATTAAAAAAATTAAAATAATTAAAAAAAAACTAGAAATGAATTCATGATAAATGAAATCTTTTTTCCAAAACAGTATTATTATTATTACCACTCTGACATGTAATAACTTTTGATTATTTCGGTCGAGGTCAAAAAAATCCTTTTTTTCTTCTTTAATTTTCACTCGCAAATTAAAACGGAAACGTCGATATTGGTTTGGGGGAAAAAGAAGTTAGAAAGAGTTTATTTTTCTGCTGGTTGGCCGCTGACACTTAATCCATTCCAATCAGCCAATATGATTAAAAACACTACTTATCGATCAAGTAGTATATGAAGAAGAATTTTAAAAACATTAAATTATCTTACTCAATTATAATATTATAATATGTTAAGAAATTTTATTGTTAAAGAAAGACTTTTTAAGAAGTTTGCTTCAAAATGTTAAATTATGAATGATTTCTTTTGTTCTTTTCCCGAGCAATTTAAAAATTGATTGTGAATCTGATCTGTAAAAGTTTGAAAGAAAGTATTTTTAGAATCTTGATTATCAAAAATTCTTCAAAATTTCTGAGAATCAATTCAATTGAATGAATAAATTTATAATTAAACAGGATTAAAACTGTTTAAGGTACAAACCGATCAGATATGTCCAATCAGTCGAAATCATCATTTAATTGAATTGTCTTTATTAGTTTAAATACCTGAAATGCCGTCCACACTGAAGTCAATCCATTCATTCTTGATTGGAAACTTTAATTTCCCATTTCAACCACATAATTAATGATTATTACAACACTCAAACCATCATCAATGATAAAGAAAATTCCACTCATTACATCTCGTCATAGATAGTTTTTGGATCATGAAAATTTTCGATGTCGAGATTTTGACGTTTTTATAAGTTTTGAAGGTCCCTGAGTCATTTTTACCGACCAACGATAGTAAGGGAGGTATTGTTTTCACACCAAATTTCACATGTGGAGATTTTTACATATCTCCACGAATCAAACATTTTCTTAACAGAAAAAAGTATTTTTAGCATGATGTCTGTCCGTCCGTCCGTCAGTCCGATGTGTACAGCTTGAACGGCTCAACGGATTTTGATGAAATTTGGTATATTTACTTAATACTTCAGTATGATGAATTGATCATCTTTTGGTGCAAATCCGGAAACCGGAAGTGCTAGTATTGCCAATCGAAGAGAGGAAGGGAAGGGTTATTTTCATATCAAATTTCACGTGAGGACATATCTCCACGTGTTATGCACTTTGTATTGGTTTTATCCTCGAGAAAAATCATCCTCATTAGTTTTTTCTTGATTTAAAATTATATGACGTCATCCAGCCATTCATGACGTCACAGCCTGGTCTTACATATATATTATAAATAAAATAAAATTAAAAATATTTATGTTATATCCATATCTGTTTTTATTACATTAATAGATATATTAAAATTATTTGAAATTGTTTCTGTAGATGGAAATTAATTTACTTCAAACCGTCGGTCGGTTCAGACCTGGCCACAGGTCAACTTATTATTAAGGTTTAGAAAAATGTCTGTGGATATGTATGTGTGTGTGTGTGTATATATAGACAAGATTACGCAAAAATGATTTGAGTTAGAATAATGAAATTTGCTATTAATTTTTTTTCTCTAAACCGCATAAATATATATGTTTGATAGTTTTTCACATGATTAAAAATTGTATAAAACTGCTATATATAGAATTTCAGCTTGATTGAATCGCTGAAAGTATCGGAATTAATATTTTAAATTTTTTAACACGTTGACTGCCAATCACGCGCCAGCACGTGACGTGGTGCCATCAACAAAAGGCCAAACACGCGCTGGTTTAATAAATATTATTTATTAATTTTATAATTTATAATTTAATTAATTAAATTTAATTTAAATATAAAATAAGTTAATTAATCCAATTCAAATTGCGAGATTATAAGTGGAGACACTCCAGATACATTTATTTTATATTTAATGATCCATTAGTAACATACTAATTATTATAATGATAAAATATATGTATCATTCATTCAGTTTTTGTTATAATAATAACTCATGTAATCATTAAAAATAAATAAGTTTATAATGTGATTTTAATTAACTTTATCAATGAGATTCTTTCATCAGGTGATTAATCATACATTCTCATTATTTAGAAATTTTTCTAAGATCAAGAGTTTGAATTCAATCGGTGATATGTGATTTCCCGAAATGATAATATTTTTCCTTTGTGTGAATAAAGCTGTTTGAAGTAATTTGCCTTATCTGAATAGAGATTATAATATATTTATATACATATATATATATATATATAAGGATTATTGATTCTGGACTTGGTATGAATATTTATAAAGGCACCATAGCGATTTATCAAGAGTTTGCGCGTTATTATGTGTAGGGTGTGTGCTGAGCGAGGAGAGATTACACTCCTACACCAACAGTTGCAGATTGAGAAGTGTATATACGTTAGGCATCGAGGCCCTTTTCTCATATAGCAAGCCGAGTCGCTTTTCGCATGCCGGCCTGCATAATCTAGGGCGGTAAATTTCCCTGTGGCTGGTTGCCGTTCTCCCAGGGGATAGAATGGATCTTATGACCAGGGTCCCCGATGGTTGCCAAACCACAATGTCCCCTCACCTTCGACCCACACTCCAAAAACACAGAGAAAAATGACTACAAAAAAAAAAATATACACTGCGACGATGTATTAACCAAATAACTTTTTATTAACGTCATAGTTTTACTAAGATCTCTCTTGGGTATTGTTCTCACATACACACACACACACATATATATATATATATAATAATATATTCTAAAATTTTAATCTATAAAAAGTTTATATACAACTTTTTCCAATTTATAACTTTTTTATATATTACTAGTATTTATTTATCATTTAAATGTTAAATTTTTATTTAATTCATTGTTGTGTCTATTAAACGCTTTTGCTTTAAATTAAAATCGGTCTTTTGACTTTTAGTAACTACATATATACTTATATATATATACATTTATTTTTACCGAGCGACGATAGGAAGGGAAGGTATTTGTGGATATTTTTACATATCTCCACGAATCATGCATTTTGTTAACAGAAAAACGTATTTTTAGCATGAAGTCGGTTCGTCTGTCCGTCCGTCCATTGTGTATTCGTATAGACATGTACAGCTTGAAGGGCTCAACGGATTTTGATAAAATTTGTTATATTTACTTAATGCATCAGTAGCATGAATTCATCAACTTTTGGTGTATATCCAGAAATTGGAAGTGGTAGTTTACAAAGTATTAATGTTATATTCATTGTCGGAAATTTTTCGCTCAAAATATAGTAGTAACTAATAATTGAGTAATTAAACCAAAAATAAAAACTAAGATAACATAATTTAGTCATTTTAATTCAAGTTTTAAACATTTTTTTTTTATATATTTCTAATGTTATTTGGAAATTAATTTATTTCAAATCGTCGGTCGGTTCTGTGCCTGGCCTCAGCTAATTTTTTACGAACATATTAGTTTAAATAATCTTTTATCTATTAAATATTATAAGAAGCTTATAATTCATTCATTTCTAGATCTAGGTCCATATATACATGCATCTTAATGAATAATTATAAAAAGGGCAATTATAATTTTTTACAATATGTATACAAGTATATATATATATATATATTTAATGTTAAATATATAAAATTTAAAAGCGTGGGCCTAGAACTAATTTGATGATTCCTTTCATTTGTATATTTCATTGGTAATAATAAAAGATAAAAAGTCAATATTGACTCTACTTGTTTGATTGAGAGAAAAATAAATATTAAAAGTTTTTTGAAATTTTAGGTATTTGGTATTGCAATTGAAAATATCTAATTTAAAAAAATAGAGAGATTTTCTACTGTAGAAAATCTCGTATTTTACATTTTTAAAGTTTATTATTTATTTAATTTAAAAAAAAGGTTAAATTTCAATGATGAAAATAATAATAGAAATATATTATATCTAAACATTTTTTTGTTATTTTTCTTATTCTTAGTTATTGATTACTGTATTTTAAAATTTAATTTTAAATTATTTTTTTACTTTTTTATATTAGTGTAAATAAAGATATAAAATATACCAATTCCAAACCTTCTACTTTAATAAACTATCCATAATATTAAATTTGTAATAAAAGATATTACCTATTAAACTATCTAAGAGGAAAACTCGACGCACATTAAATCACCCTCGTAATTAGAAATGAAATTCAAAGGATTAGCAAGAGCAATTACCTAAAAGATATTCATAAAATATATCATTTCTTTATTTGGTATTATATATAAGTTTATTATTATTAATAATAATTTTTTCAATGCGTTTAAAATGGGGATTTCTACTTTTAAATGCAATATAAATAATATATTTTCCTTAATTTAAAAAATGCGAAAAGTATATACATAAAACTACCCCAAAATTATCTGATTTCAATTCGCCTAAATACTAGGCAACCATTACATTCTATATACTATTAGATATATCAATAAATAAATAAATCAAATTAATTTATTTTTTTAAATATATTATTTTGTTTTATTCTTTATTCTCTTATTACAATTTTAAACTAAAAATATTCCTAAAGTAATAAAAGAATAATTTTTGTTTGTCTTATATTTCTTATGATTTGTCTTTTGGTATTTTTATTCATAATCGCATCTCTTTTAAATATATACATTTTATTTCTATTACTTATCAAATTTACTTACTAATATAAATCTTAGATCTCTTTTTAAAACATTAATTAACTAAATCCTTTCTCATTTTCACGAAAGGAAATTACAGTGAGATGTGGGACTCTGATTCTCATAGCGTCGTTGTTTATTCGATATGAAATCATTGATATAATTAGGAATTATTAGGAAGATGAAAAACACATACACACACTCTTCTTCCCTCTTTAACTCCCCATAATTCTAGAATCTTGTTTACTTATTTATTTAATTCCTTTGGTAATTATTCCACGTCGATTATTTACTTGATATTCCAGCTGAGAGGGGATAAACGTCAGAAAGCGATTGCAATTCACGGCTTGGCCCAATGAAATTGACTTGAAGAAATGCGGGCTGCCCTAATGACAATAAATTGACTTGTTGAATATCGAGGTGCAGGTGCATTGTTCATTAAATAAACTTGGTGGACTCGCTTTTTTTTTCAAAATCACATAATAATAGACATTCAGAAATTTCAATTAAATAAAGACATTTATTTATACAAAAATAACAATTATAAATAAAAAGGTTTTCACAATTTATTTATTTATTTTCACAATAGCAGAAAGTTAGATTATTATTATTATTTTTTTGTTTTTGTTTCGCATTTCCATTAAAATTATTTAAAAACAAACAAACATAGTAGGTAAATAGAAAATTAATTGAAATTGTCTATTATGATATGTTTATCGCAAACACCTGGCCTTTTTTTAATAAATAAATATATATATACAGTAGAACCTCGATAAGTCTAAGGGAAACACAAAATATTTTAAGTTATAGAGGTTTTAAGTTATGGGTCTATGTTAAGGATAGGTTAATAACATTTTTTAAAGGCTAAATCATGTCAATTCTTAAAATCTCTAACCAGCCATTGTGATGGCTTTAAAATTTTTGATTTTCAGTGAATTAACGAACTCTTGAGCTTTTTCTTTCAGTATGGGTCCACTAACACTGATGTTTTTGTTTCGACAAGTGTCACCTTAAGCGCATTTTCTGACTAGCAAAACCTTGTAATTGATGAGTGAGACGCATCTTATAAGTGCCTCTGAGAGGATCCACCTCTTTTAGGCTTCATATTAGTAGAAAGCTTGGAACTCATATTTATTATATTCTTTGGAGAAAGAGAAGAACAA
This sequence comes from Labia minor, assembly GCA_963082975.1. Classification (NCBI taxonomy): domain Eukaryota; kingdom Metazoa; phylum Arthropoda; class Insecta; order Dermaptera; family Spongiphoridae; genus Labia; species Labia minor. The sequence continues at coordinate 29,308,612 of OY720349.1, forward strand.
ATCTATTCAATGTTTTTCATTTTATCAAAATTTTTGACTAAATCTTGTAAATAATTGTGACCAAGCCAATCAATTAAACATAATTTTAGCCAGATTCTAAATAAAATTGATTTTTAGTATCATTAAATGGAAATTTTTAATTAATCTCAATATGGGTTTATTTTTACAGTTTAAAACAAATATTGCCTTATAACAACAGGTAAAACCTATAAGAATATATTCATTATGAAACGTAGATTCATTATCACTAGTATTATATAATTGTACGGTGCTTCGTTAATTAAATATTAATTATTGAATTTTGACAGTTGGAAAAGAATTGCCGCCATGTGGATTGGCCGGCACCTCAAATGCTTTGCTTATCCGTGACCTTGAAGGGGACAATTGATTTTAATTCCTGCTTAGCAATCTCTTTCTTACCCCAAATGGATGAGACTCAACTGACTTTGGCCTTTTTTTCCTAATACACGCTTGCTATTCACTCTACATTAATTTTACATATTCATTTTCAATTTTAATATATTATTTGATTTCATTAAGTTCACAAGTATTAAATATTATATTATATAATCAAAACCAGTATTTTTATTTTTTTTATTTCTTATCTTATTATACTAACAAAAATTGTATATATATATATCTATAATAATAAAAGCAAGTGTAATGTGTCTGTCTGTCTGACCGAGCTCTCCAGCCAAATCTATCGCACGCAGGGACCTGGAATTTTTTACACGGAAGCACAAAGGGGCTGGCCACCAGACCTCGAAGCCCGATTTTCGATTTTTGAATTAGAAAAATTTTAAAAAAATTATAAAGAATATAATAGTTTAGTTACCATACTAGATCATAGAGGCGCTGGTGGCGATAATTTGGCGGTAATTTAAATTCTGAGCAATGTGCAGATAAAAATCTTTTTATATATCTATTGATATTTACAATATCTCAATTGATCTTATTGCCCTTTTAAACTTTGAAAACATTCACATTACGGCTATAATTTAATACTATTAATTTTTAAGATTATGTGAGTAAATTATTTTAATTAAGAAAATTTGTGATCTCATAATTGGATTTTCACGTAAGATTTTAATATATAATATATTTTTTAATATTATTTTTATAGTAGTTTAGTGTTATGCTAATTTTATATTTTATTTTTATTTTGTTTACTTTGATATTTTTTTAAATAAATTAATAACATTTAAAGTAGCATAAAAAAATTAATCGAGGCAGGAAAATTGATGGGGTTTGAAATTAATAGTGATAAGACAAAATAATTAGTATCAGAGAGAATAATATTTGCAAAGAATTTAAATCGAGGTTGCAATCTGGAAATTATTATCAAAGGGGATCAAAATTATTAAATTATTAATTGTATTATATGGGTGGGAGGCATGGTCTATAACCCTGGGAGATGAGAATAGATTCAGAGTATTTGAGAATAGGATTCTTCCCAGCATTTATGGACCAAAGAAAGATGAGGACACCGGGGAATGGCGGAGACTGCATAACAAGGAATTGCATGACCTCTATGCATCTCTAGATATAGTTAGGGTTATAAAAGCGAGAAGGCTGGGATCGGCAGGGCACATGGCTAGAATGGGAGAGGAAAAATATATTGGTGGGGAGTTCGATTGGAAAACGTCTGTGTGGAAGACCAATTGGGAACAGAGTGGACAATGTAGGAAGCAACGTGAGAGAGATGGGACAGGTTAGGAGTTAGATGGTTATAGCTCAGAATAGGGACACTCGGGGGGGGGGGGGTACAGGGGGCGGAGCCCCCGTCTAGATGTGAAGAGCGACGAAGGAGCTCTGAGCAGCTAGTATATATATATATAATTTAGGAACAAATATTTTATCAGTTAAATTTGAATATATTTTTCATCTTCAAATAAAAATCAAGTTATTTTAATTAATTTGTACCATTTTAGGGAATCAATTTTTGATGGGTCATTTTTAGAAAACCCATTTAACAATTATAATAAATTATTAAAAAAATTGTAAAATTTTTAAAGTTGTTAAAAGGTCTTGCGATAGCTCGGTATTCCAGATACTATTTTTTAAACTAGAACCAACCATAGATATAAACATTTCAGAATTGAGATGGTTGGAGGAATGTGACTGAAGAACCTTCGAGTTTCAAACTGTTCAATTTTAAATAGATACATGCATTATAGATACTAGATATATTTTCTTTTTTCTTTTTTGGAGAGAGAGAGAGGAGATTTCATATTTATAATCAATTAACTCAAAAAAAAAAATACAATTAAAATGTATATTTTTTTATATTTTCCAAAAAATAAAAAAAAAATATTTTTTAAATAATAATAAAATTGAAATATAAAAATAATTATATCGTGATTGAATATCCATTAGATATATAATAAACATAAACAATCCATCGGATATTAATATTATAAAAATTTAACGATTAAAATTTACAGAATGCCAATTTTTATCTCAAATCCAATTTATAATAACGAAGTTTCAATTGGAAAAAAGTTGCCGAGTGAACATCATTCCCAATTGGAGTGTTACTTTTGATAATATGATAACCTGACTTTTTTTTTGGCTTATAGAATAAAGGGCTCCAGTGATCCGGTGCATTGGATATTTTATAATGCATTCAATTCCACTCATTTTTCCATTAATAGTTGTTAAAGTAAAAATGTATAGATAATTTCAAATAAATGAGAAGTTGTCATAGAATAATAAAACGAGATAATTGTAAAATGAATGAGTCTCGGTTGGCGTCTCTTTTCGAAGCGGGAGCGAGGGTATGGATTTTTCATTATGTTGAACCCCTTGTAGGCCCCAGGGTCCCGTTGCCATTTATTTGATCTGCATGTGTATTCGCCCTACTTGGCCATTCAGCCGGCAACTGATAAAAGGATGCGATTGTTTCAAATGGCCGTTACACGATCAAGATTGTGTTGTCGTCTCCTCTTCGATTTGTCTTTGACGGGGATGCATTTGCAGTTGAACCGGGTGTAGCTTGAATTCAAGAACAGACAGGTGAATGGAAGGTTCAATTAAAAAAGATGAAGTTCAACTAATCAATAGGATAATTTTCAAATGATGTTTTAATTATTAACTTAATAACAAAAACACATATATTTTAAAAAATAAATAAATAATTGTTTTTTTTTTTCAAAATAATCTATCAACCAAAGAAATAAATTTAAATTTAATGGCGGATTTCTAATTTAAGTAAATAGAATGAATCTTTTCATAGTGGATCTAAATAAAGACGAATGGATTTCCTTACGCCCTTTATTCTTTCAATCAACATTTAAAATAAAATTAAAATCATTTATTTATTTTATCATTGAAAAAAATCCAAAAAAAAAACAACAAAATCTAATTAAATTTATACTATATATAAATAGCCATTAAGACTGAATTATTATATAAATAATATATATATATCAAAATATAATTTTCATCTTATATTTAATCTAACTTATCTCAGTACTTATGAATACTCTAATCCTGCAACACAAGATTTTAGGCAAACTATATATATATAATAATTTAATATACATAATAATCAAGTACCATTAAGAAGACTACCTAAAGGAGTCACTGAATTCTAACTTATTCTCAGCTGAGAATCTAAAATTTCATAAGAAAATTCTATAGAAGAAAAAAAGTAAAAGAGAATCTGTAACCCTATGATTTCTTTAATAAAAGAAAAACAGAAAAATTATAAATGAAGATATTAATAAAAATAATAATTTAATTTTAATGTTTTAAAAAAAATGTATTTTTTATTCATCAATGAAGAATAAATTCGCTATTGAGAAAAAAAGATTAAAATCAATTCCAAAATTTAGAATTAAATATATTTAAAAATATTAATTAAAAAAATTTAGTATTTAAAATATTAATAAGATTTTATTATGAGTCCATACAATTTCAGCCAATAATTTTATATTTTTCTATCAGTGTGATTGTCCTGAGGGCTTTTACTAGCATAGGCAGGTCTGTTATTGTTGGGTCGCCTAGTCATACGGTGAATGTTTATATTATGATTATGATTATTGTTTAATAAATAGTAAGTTTGTGTTCTTATTCTGTTCATCTTAATTTAATTAAGTCATTGTATAATAAAATCCTTATGAAGGATTTATAAAAAGCTCTACTTCACACTGTTCGTTACATACCTATCTCGGTACAAAAAAACACGTATATACTCGTTCATATATATATATTCTGAGTTATTTTATCGTGTTTTAGTGAGATTTGAGACTAAAAGATTTGGCGCCCATTTTGGCGCCATTTTCAAGAGAATATTTGGTATTCTGAGTCAGTCTGTGTTACCAAGAGTCAATGTTGGTATTTTGAGTTGGGTGAGTGATGATATTTTTGACTTTTGTTAGTTTACTAATCTTATCACTAAATTCTTTTCTTTTAAATAGTTATAGTTTTGTAAAACAAATAAAATAAGAGTAGTTATACTTATTTACAATAAAAGTCTTAGCCAATAACTTCAGCTTTATCATATTAAATTTATCCATTTACTCAAAGTTATACTCTGACAAGAAAAATCGTTTATAAATTAAAAGAGATATAAATTTATTTTATTATCAAGCACAATGTAGTCATGCAAAAAGGTATAATTCAATTTCAGACGTGAGATATATAAAAAAAAGTGTTTTAATTATGAATCTCCATGATCTATAAATAGTAAAATAGGTTGGATAAATTTAAATAATTGATTTGATATGGATCATGAATTTCTTCCAATTGAATGATAAGTTATTACAATGTGAGAGCATTATGCTGTATAAAATTTTCCGATTTGTGAACAAACAATTCGTCATAATGCTCCAGCTCACATAGAATTAATTATTTGTAAATTTTTCACTAAATTCAAAATCATTTAATCAAAAAGGAGCTTAAAACCTGCTTTCATCACTAATATTTTCAATTAGTTCAAAAAATGGGAATAAAGCAAAAACCAAAAAAAAATCATATTCAAAGTGAATTACAAATATGTTGAAAAAAATGGTGCAAAAAAGTTCGTTTTTTTCAGAATTAAAAAAATTTTTAAAAATCCCTTGATTTTCCAATAAATGATATAAAATTAAATCTTAATTAATTATCCACACTCATAATGATTATAAGGTAATTTATTTCCTTCTATTAACAATAAAACATATAAAATGTTTATAGATGATTTAATTGCAGGTTGGTTTGAATAAAACTAAGGATAGAGGATAAAAATATAAAATTTATTAAATTACTTTCTACACACATTAAAAATATTTATTAAATTATTTAATATTATCACTGTTTGATCATATAAAGTTTCATCCTGAATTTATTATACTTTGATTCAAATAGTTTTAATATAAATAACATAATTTTTGGAAAATTTTCATATATAAAGAGGACTTTCATCCATGTATATTTTTCTTTTCTTTTTTTTTTTAATTATTGTACTTAAATTAAAAACGAACAGACTTTTAATTAAATTTTATCTGAGTTTTATTGTATTTAACTGCAACTCTCTCTCTCTCTCTGTCTCTCTTTTGAATATTACTTTTTTAAATTCAAATTAATAATCGATTAATTTGTACTAATTAAATAATGAATCGATCTCCCATTGAGAGATTTTGTTAATATCGATGTTGAGTTGCTTGTTAAATACGTTTCAATGATTTTATCGATGATAACGTGAAGAGAGGGGGAGGGGGGGGATGGCTGTTGCTTTGACTATCCAGCGAGCGTTTCGATTATTTGATCATTTCATCAAATGAAAGATCTAATAAATACATCGAATGTATGATGACTGAGATATGTAGTTTTTTATTAAAATGTTTCCAGGAAAAGGGTGAAGAGGAGGGGGGATGGGGTTGAAAAAAAACTGCTTTCATTTCGCTTTCGTGATCTTTTCAATTTCTCTCTTTTAAATAGTTGATGTTTACTGCAACATTTTTTTTTTTTTAATAGAAAAATCCACCCACCCGCTTTTCTATAATTCAAGAAAAAAATGGTTATCTCCATTTTAGATAAATAAATATATATATATATATATATATATATATATATAGAAGATTACAATATCAAATAAAATATACATCCATATATATATATATATATATATGTGCTTGTCCTATAGTATAAAGAACCAATCTCAAATGGATAGCACCATTTTCATTATTATTTCACCAAATCCAATTAATACACATAATTGAAGATTCATTTTTTTTAATCAGAATTGAAAAAAAAGAATAAAAAAATTCTTCTACTATATTAAAAATTCAATTGTGAAATATAATAAAATAAACATGAACTCTTTTTTTTTAAACCAATTATACAATTAAAATGAAATAAAATTAAATTAAGTGATATTTAATGAAATTATTTAAGAATTATTTTTCTTCTATTTTTAAGTAATATGATGAATATTATGAATTATAACAAGGATCTTTGTTAGTATACTATTATATGTAAATTTTAAATTAAATATGTAATTCAATTTATTAATTATTTTATTATTTATCAATTCTAGAAATATTCACATTTAAATTTATTAAATATACCTCGTACATTATATTTATTAAGGTAGGGGAGGGGTTGGTGAGAGGCATATGCTCACTCACCAACTTTAATTTGTTTCAAGGATTTGGTGGTTGAATTTTCTCGATGATGTTATCATGATTTTATCTCTTCTCTTTAAATTTATATATATATATATATATATATATATATATATATATATATATATATGGATATAGATAATAAAGATTTTCCTTGAATTAAATTTAATAAGCGACTAATACATGACTTTAGAATTATTATAATCTATTATATATATATATATATATATATACTTAAAATTTAATAATAAAGTCTTTCCAATTATTAAATTTGTGACAGGAGAGAAATAAATGAGAATTAAGATTAATTATCATGTTGTTATCAAAGTAAAACCTTCAAACGCTCTAATACTTCAATAACAAACAGATCGACATCTCTGCTATTTCATTATATTATTATGTTGATTTGAGCTGGTAAATTATACGCTTTTCTTAAAGGCTTAACTTTTAGAGAGCTGGGGTTGATATAGAATCTCAGCGTAATAATATTTTATAAAATTTAAAAATGTTATTAAAAACCAGATAATTGGTTGATGTTGAGTTATTATTAGATTATCGATTATATATTTTAATACTTTATTGAAGAAACCAGAAGAAACAAGATTTTAATTAATTCTACCCCATCGCGGCGTAGAGAAAGATAAAGCGCAGGATCTTTGAACTTGTAAAAGGAGTTTTTTTACAAATTAAAAATTCTAAAATTATAAAAATTAAAAAAAAAATTTCATTATCTAGATTAGACCTTTAATTGCCTGAGATTTTTGTTTTACAGTATTTCATTTTTATTAACAGTTTAAATTGAAAATAAAAGTAATTAAATCTTGAATTTTTACACACATGTATATTTAAAGATTTTTGACCTGCACTATTACAGTGTTTCTCAAACGCAGATCTCCGTAGAATTATCGACACATATCATTATTTATAAAATAAGTTGTCCTGTGGCCAGGTCCGAACCGACCGATGGTTTGAAGTAAATTAATTTCCAGCTACAGAAACAATTTCAAATAATTTTAATATATCTATTAATGTATTAAAAAACAGATATGGATACATAAATAATAAATATAAACATTTTTAATTTTATTTTATTTATAATATATATGCAAGACCAGGCTCTGACGTCATGAATGGCTGGATGACGTCATATAATTTTAAATCAAGAAAAAACTAATAAAGATGATTTTTCTCGAGGATAAAACCAATACAAAGTGCATGATTCGTGGTGATATATAAAAAAATCTCCTTTGGTGTGAAAATAACCCTTTCCTTCCTATCGTCGATCGCTTATACTACCACTTCCGGTTTCCGGATTTGCACCAAAATTTGATCAATTCATCCCACTGATGCATTAAGTAAATATACCAAATTTCATCAAAATCGGTTGAGCCGTTCAGGCTGTACACATCTATACGGACGGACAGACATCATGCTAAAAATACTTTTTTCTGTTTAGAAAATGCATGATTCGTGGAGATATGTAAAAATCTCCACATGTGAAATTTGGTGTGAAAACAATACCGCCCTTACTATCGTCGGTCGGTAAAAATATTCTTATTCTCAATAAAGAATAATCAAAGTTTTATTTATATAATTATCAATTAAAAATAAACTAATTTTAAAATTTCCAAATTTATGATTCTTAAATTTTATCGTGTCCATGTAGATAATTGGATCCGTTACCATTGAGGTAAACGATAACTATCCAATTATATTATTCGATTATTTAGGTGGTCACATTGATGCATTTCCAATCAATGCAAAATGATGTAATACAACAAACATTAATAATTGTTTTATATATATATATATATGTTAATTTTGATCCCCTTTCATAATAATTTTGACGAGATAACTCCCTTTACTGCATGATAACAAGAATTTGAAATTTCATTATTATCATATTATTCTAAGAATATGATAATATAAAATAATATGATCGTTGTAACTATTTCAATATGATTCTGATATATACTTTTTATATATTTTTAGAGATTTAAAAAAAAATATTAAATTTTATTTCTTACACTTGATGAGGTAGAATGTACTCGTATATACGTATGTTTCAAAGTTATTTTTTATATTATAATATTAATAATGTTTTGAGGAGTCGTATAAGTTATTGGGCATAGTTTTCGACTATATTCCTACCAGAAGGTAGGTAAGTGGAGAAGATGGTAAGAAAAGGGGAGGAGTTCAAATAGATTAAAAGGCCTGTTTGGAATTGCTTCGATCATGCTCTCCGAATTTCGCTTAATAAGCCAAATGAATTGAATTCGGAATGTTAGCTTGGAGAAATGTGACTTGGCAAAGAGCATGAGAGGAGTATCTAATTCCAATTAAGCGACGCTGTAAAGCCGCCCTCCTCCTCCCAAGAGAGGCAACTTTCGGCCCTTTGCAACAGTTCAAGGGAATGATGTGTAATCCTTAAGGAGTGATTGGTTGGCCAGAATGCGAGTGGCCCTTTCCGGATCCAAACCAAGCTCAGTTGCAAGTCGCCTGATCCGATAAAACGCGATCACTGCACCATTTCCGGCTGATAACACGGATTGGGAAGGAGAAAGGTGGGTGGAGGGATGAAGCAAAGCCGGTCATCCCTCCCTCGGGTCTTAAAGCGTCTTGTGACGCCTTCTGGTTCAGGTTTCGTTTTATTAAACTCCATCAAGATTGAAATGTGTCACAAAAGGCATTTTAATATAGGCGGTGTTAAAAACAATTTTAAAAAATTACCTTCATCCCATGTCACTCACGAATTAAAGGATTTTCTTTTTCTAAAAGAATGGTAACGCCATTATGGTAAAAAAAAAATATTGAAAGGGGGAAAAATTTTAATTACAGAGATTAATTTAACACCCCATCCCTCTCCCCATTTCAAGGATTTAAAAAAAAAAAATATAAACGAGAAAAAAAGGATATTAAATAAAATATGAATTTTTGCTGAGTGAATTATTTCTTTAAAAGAAATAAATATAAATAGAAAGAGAAATTTCTTTTAAAAGTTTTCGCAACTCAATATTTCTTAAACTTCTGTTACTACTATATTGTGATTAAATATATTTAAATGGGTAAATATATTTAAAATTAACAAATTTAATTAAAATAGATAGTTTTTTTTTAATTTTGGAACATTTAATTAAAGAAACTCGGATTATTTTATTGAATGCTTGTGTTTTATAGAAATCTAAAATATATATACAATCTATAAAAAAAAAGGTTTTTGTCTGCACATTGCTCAGAATTTAAAAATTTTTCCTTATCTTCCATTTAGAATCCAAAAAGAACTTTAGAATTTTTCATGCCTGTCTGTCTGTCCAGAAAATTGTGACGTTATAGACTCAAAATTGGCTCATTCGATTACTATGAAATTACAATCACAATATTCTTATATACCTTGAATTTGAATATCGGCTATAATTTTTATCAATATCAAATCAATAAACGGAGAAATTAATTTTTAAAAAAATTATATAATACTCCATGTTGTTTATTCAGAGCCTCCACACGCTCAGTGAAGGTGTCCATTTTTTTCTGATAATGAATATATAATTTAAATAATTCTATCAATTCCCATACAAAGAATTTTCATAATATTTACATTTCTAATATTCAAATAACATTTCAATTATTTAATTTATTCTAAAAGTTCTCATTTTAATTAATTTAATAAAATATTTATTTATCTTAAATTATTATTTTATTTATTCTTACTATATTTTAATATTTCTTCTTTTCTATTTAAAAGTGAAGGGTATAAATTTTATCTATGTCTAATAAAAAAAAATACAAATTATTTTTTTAGTGTTTTATGAAGACAAAAATATTTTCAAAACGTCAATTAAAAAGACTAAATTATATTATCTTAGTATATTTTCAGTTTAATTACTCAATTATTAATTATAACTATATTTTAAGTGCAAAAATGATTTCTTGATTATATAAAAATTAAAATATGATTTTTTAAACAAATTGATATAAAAGAGAATTTTTAGTTTTTCTCTTTTTAAAATTTCGGGTATTTGTTTTTAAATTTGTTTTAAATCCAAATTATTATATTCTATTCTAATTTATTAATAGGTTGCTTTTTATGTTTATTATGTTGAATAAATTCTCTCTTGAAAATCAACTTACTATTAATTAAATTCAGATATAAGAGTTCAATCATAATACTTAAAAATTTGTATTCTTAAAGTCAAGCAAGAAGTGAACATTTTAAAGATTGCTTGACGATTACTCAATTAATATAAATTCTTTTTAAAATTATTATTTCATTTATTTACTTAATTTTATCTTTTTGTTACAGGTATGTACGTCGAACTTCTTAATTAGTTCCAAGAATCTTATTAGCTTTCTAACTTAAACAGGTAAGCAATGTCTTATAAAATACCTGTTGAGACTAACAATTAACTGAGATGAAACATATATGTACAAAATTAACAAATACAATTAAAATAGTAAAATATTTCTTATAATTTTGAATTAATTACTTATAATATTATTTAGATCGGTTACAATTTTTTATAATTAATTTTAATATATAGATATTAGATTTTTGTTTAACTAATCATATTTTAATGAAAATTATTATTATATGAGTAAAAATTAAATACAAGTGTCTGTGTATTCAGTTCAGTGAAAATTTAATTGAGCCGTTCATTTTTTTTTTTGAGCAGAAAACAGTTTCAAGCCAATATAGAATATTCAAATTCCATCTTGGCAACATTTTAACATTTAATTTCCGCTCATCTTGTAAAAGCAATGTGGCCCTAATTACTTTAAAATAGCACTGTCATATTTATTAACAAAAGATAATTGGATTATTCTCAAGTTAGAAAATGAAAGGAAAATGAAGAAAAAAAAAACGTTTTATTTATGAAAGAAGTAAACAAAATTCCTCTCTCTCTAAAAGGGATAATATTAACAATTATAACATAGTTAGAATTTTTTTAAGATATATACAGAAAAAAATAATTAAACATATATTAATGACCTTAGTGACGATCGATAAAAGTAAATTTTTCAGATTGAATGGTAAATGGTATCTTTTAAAAAAATATTCAACTTATTGAAACTCTTGTGATACCTTATTGATAAATAATACGCTGTAGTTTTATTTTCAAAAAAAAAAAAATAAAGCTAGAATATTAAAATAGTAAAATAAAATAATATTCAAAATTATAATAAATAAAAGGTAAAATTAATTAATTAATAATTTAATTAAGGAATTATTTAATGAAAAAAACTTTAATTATTTTTTACAAGATATTGGTCTGGAAAGTATGTATTTACTAATAAACATACCAATATTCTTTAAAAAGGTTATTCTGCATGGTTTCCTTTCAATTTCTGTCCATTTCAATATCCTTTCCACTTTCGGGTTTTTTTTCTATTGTCCACCTCTTCATGTGAGAAACAAAACAGATTTTAAGCACAATTGTGAAAAATTACTCTTCAATTTATATGCCCTTCAGGAATGTTTAAAACGGGAAAGGGGCGGGTGGGTGAGGTTGATAAAAATATCTACCGCTGAGGAAAACAATCTCGAAATTATAAATTAGGTAAAAAATTTAAATGAAATTCTTTAACCATAACAAAAATATTTATATTTTTTTAAATAATAAAATTTATTAAAATGCTTACATAGAGAAAGATAATAATTGTGAGTTTTTAAAGAGCATTGTTTGATATTACTTTAAACTTTAAACTATATCATTATCATTGAGCCTTATGTATTAACAATGTTGTAAACCGTCAGAAAGGATCAATCACTCAAATATAATCTAATGTCACAACATGGCGTGATAGAGAGAGATATGCCATTTCCTCGAGGCTATTATAATTAATTATTTACCCATTTTTAATATATTTCAACAATTTCACAAAATTAAACAAATAAAGTTGACCTATAATCTATATATATATGTAAACATTATATCTGATAATTCAATTGAATTACAAATTTGTTTAATTGATTAATTAATTCACCGTGGAGTGTTTTCCCAAAAAATAAATTTATTCTTTTTTAATTAAAATATGCTGACGTTGAACTTTCCAAAATTTCAATATTGAATAAAAAAGAATGTTTCTTATGGAGATGGCATTGGGAAAATTTACCTTATACAATAAAACCTATATTATATTCTTCTTTTATATTTCTCTCTTCGGGTAGTGAATTCAGTGAATTCTTACAAAATAAATGCCAAATATATGTATCTGATTTTTTCATACCTTTATTATTATTTATATATATATATTATATCGTATAATCGTATAATCGTATAAGCGCTTAACAAACTTTTTCTTTTCAATGATCAGCATTTTTTTTTTACTTTTCTTTAATCTTGGTTAGTTTTTATCATTTAAGATATTTAAAGAATATAGAATATATAGAAAGAAAAAGTAAGATATTTTTTTGTTTTTATCAAAATATATATATATATATATATATATATATATATTCATTTAATTATTTCTATTTATTTTTGTTGCTTCTTTAAATTAATGTCACTCAGAAATAAAACACTTGTTTCCAATTTGATAAGTATTTATTGGTATAGTCTTGTGCTCTTCCAGCGTTGTAATATTTATCTCATAATCGTTGGAAATCTTAGTCTTTTCATCGATGTCTTTAGTTTTTGAATAAAGGAGGGGAGCCAAATCCGGCGCATACGATGATTGTTTTTTTTTTCTGTTGTCAAAAAATTACTCAAACAAAGATATATGAGCAAGTGTATTATCATAATTAAAAATCCATTAAGTTTTTTTAAGTTTTCTTCTGGTGTTTTCATACATCACTTTAAGGTAATATTCCTTAAACGAAAACCTTAAGATAAGAACTCTTGTAAGAAAACAATGAGCAAAATTTGACAAAATAAACTTCGACATTAATATCTTTTTGGACTAATTGGAAATATTTTTTTCTACTATGTCACTGTCAACATTGTAAATGTTTTAGCGCATTTAATTCCATTTTTACACAAAATTTGATGAATATTTTGGACATGAGCAGTGGTGGTAACCTTTATAACTTCCACAATTAAACAAAGAATGTATTCCTCGAATTTCAAAAAGTTATCTTATCTTTTTTTTTTATTATACTTTATATAATTTGCAAATGGTTTGTTGGCCATAATCGATAGGGAAAACAATGGATTTATTACAGAAGCTTTCAGATAAGTTCATTTTTATGCTGCTGTTAATTAAATAGCAGTCGTCTGGTTTATACTTAAATAACAAACAAACGCTTCAAAAAAAACTCTACACACTTCATAGTTGGAATCCAAGATGGTTAGTTAACAAAGGGAAAAAACAAAATCATAATTAATTCTTATTATAAAAGTAAAAGTACAAAAAAAAAATTTTTGCATTATATATTTCTAATGTTCTTAACCAGTTATAAATGATTTATAATAATATTTCTTGAATTATAGAATTTTTGTAAGAAAAAATTAAATTTAATTAAATCTAATGATCGTTTCAAACATAAAAACATCAAAACTATAGTTTATAGTTTATATCATTAAGCAATTTAAAATCATATTTAGTTTGCATCTCCATTTTTAAAATCTGATTATACTATATATAGAGAAGGTGATATGGTTTAGGATTTTTGGAAATAAGAAAATATAAAACTAGAATGTATAAATTGAATATTTAGATTAGATCACTTGATAATAGGAGAGGGGAATTATATATATTTATATATAACAAAATGACAAAATTAAAAATTAATATGAAACTCTTCTTCATGAATATTTAACTGCCTATATTTCTTAGTTTTATAAGATAAGATAATAAACACTATGATTATATTATATTATATTAATATAATTCATATTTGCAAGTTTATTTAAAATTTAATGTGGCTAAGATATCAAATTTATATAATTAAATATTTCAAAAATTATAAATGAAAAAATTAGGGAAATATTAATATTAACTTTTAGTCTTTAAAAAAAATGGTGTTATAATTGTGTTTTTAAAACATTTTATATTATTATTATTTTAATTAATTAAGAGAAATACTTCATATTCATAATTTTTTACTTAATTTAAAATTTTTATTAAAATAAACTACGTACATTTTTATTCGAATAAATAAATATTCAAAAAATATAATTATATAAAGAAAGAAAAAAATATATTATACAAAAACAAGAAATAATGAAATAAATTGATAAACAAAAGTAGATGGTAATTTTTCTATTATCTTTTCATTACATCTTCTAATTTTAATTTTTAAATTATTTTATAATAAATCTTAGTCTTATTAAATCTATTTCAATTTGCATATCAATATAATTTGCAATGAATGGCTTGAAAACGAAAAATCCAACTCCTTCCCATAGAATCTCATAGAAAGGTGAAGAGTATTCATTGAATGATCCTATAGAAATAAATTTATCAATTTTAGAACTTTCAGTCAACCATTGTGGCATACAATAGTTGGCACGAACTAAATATATTATTATATATCGTTACATGCCGTTTGGTTCTGAATTACAATATTAATTATTAATGCTCTACAAGTTCCCTTTAGTCAGTTGAATCAGAGGAAATTGGTTGGAAAATGTACTGGTGGAATGGACTAATGTGCAAGCAGCACCTCATTTGCCTCCATCCATTTTTGCCATTCACAACCCTTTCCTTAGTTCACAGTTAAGTGGTGGTAAATGGATGGATATATTAATGCACAGCCGGTATCTATTTCCATTAGTAATTATAAATATATATTTTCAATATCATTTTTTTATTTTTCCCCCTAATATTTTATTTATAATAATTCTCCATGAAATTCTCTTCACGAATCCAAAAGTGGTTGGAAATCAGTAAAATATACTAAAATATATTTTTACAAATTACCCCTTTTTATATCATTATTATTAGAATATATTATTAGAAGATTTAAAAGTTAAATAAAAAGTTATATAATAATAAGAAATGTTACTTTTCAAAAAATAACGTAAAAATAACGTAAAAATAAAATAAAATTAAATAAACTTCTCACTTCTTTCTTTATACAAGATATTTGGGTTTTCAATTGAGATAGGTAAATATATAAGTATAGATTAAAAAAAAACATTAACAAACTAAATTTAAATCTTTTAGAATAATAAGTGAAACTTCAGTGAATTAATTAATAATACAAATAAATTTAATAAAAATGAATTATTAAATAAATTGATTAATACATTTTTAATATTCCAATGAGATTGTTTATGAGATTCTTTATCACACTAAATAGAAAATTATCTAGATTTGTAATTAAACGAAAATCTCTTTATGGTGTAGAAGAGAAGGGAGTGGATAAAATCAAAACAATTATTATTTTCTTGTTTTCTTTGTCTCTCTCTCTCTCTCTCTCTCTATATATATATATATATATATATATATATATAATATTATATTACAAATATATTTTTTAATTTTGCCTTTTTGATCTTGAATATTGCTTACATTATTTGAAGCATGAACAGAGCAGAGTTTTATATAAATTGCTATTAAAGGTTGCATATCATAAATTAATTTCTGTTTTTAATTTTAATTTATAATTTGATTGATGAGATATAAACTATTACAAATGGTGGTAATTAATTATTAGATAAGAAAATAATAATTAGAGTAGACGATATTCTTATGAATTGTTAATTGGACTAGCCGATTTATTATTATTTCAGCACAGATTCTCGATATTCTTAAAACAATATACCCAGTTCGTTATGGATAAGTTTTTTAAAGTATGGAGTAAGTCAGTAATCCAGATACTTAATATTTTATTGAATAAAATTTTAATTTTTAATTTTTATGCCATTGTGAAGAAGCTGAAAACATATCACTTATTTAAGTTTAAATCATGTAAAACTGAAATCTTTGCATTTTATAATTAGTATACCAGATGTAGAAGTATGGAACCGGAATTTTTTTGTAAAAATTGCACGTCTTTTATTTGAAAATTATAAAAAAAAAATTTATTCAAAATAGTCTCCTTTGGAATTTATACATTTTTCCCACCTTTTCGGAAGGTTATGAATGCCACACCAAAAAAACAATTCTTCCTCTGAAGCGAACTAGAAGTGTAGCCATTTTCATAATAATGGAAGTATTGTTCTGCCAGTGCATGTCCCAATGATGATAATGAGACGGAGCCAAGTCTGGAGAATAAGTCGCATGCGCTAGTACTACCCAATTTAATCCCTCGATCAATGTTAAAGGTTTCGCCAGGTTTTAGTACCTCATAATATAATATTATATCCATTTTCATTTTTTGACATTTTTTCAGTGGTTTCCTACGTTCCTCCTTTCTCACGTCAAAATCACCACTTTTCATTTTTTTAAACCACTCAAAGCATTGAGTTTTGCCAAGAGCATGTTCACCATATGCTTCGACAAACATTCTATGCGATTCTGCAGCAGTTTCTTCAAATAATAGCAGAAAACCATTGATGTCCGCAAATCATAGTTCGTAGGCACAAAACTCGACATGTCTGAGGTTATAGAAAAATATACGGGTGTATGAAACTTAAATTGTGTGTTTACAAACTTCGACAGCTGTTATAGGGAGAAGCGGTCTTAAGGTTTTTAAACTGGTAGCGAGCAGTACGTATATGAAAATTCCGGTTTCATACTTCTTCACATATGAAAATAGTTTATTAATAGTTTTTTGATTCTTTATGTTTGTAATTTTAAATTTGGAATATATATGTATATATATTGAAATTGATTTTTTTCTATTTCATTACAGATTATAATACAATAGTTTATATACTTATATCATATGTTATTTAGTATTATTAGAAATAAATGTTGTGGGAGAAATTTTAAAAATTCGATTTTTTTTTTAAATTTCCAACATTAATTATATCGTCTATTGACAAGGAGCTTTTACGTCTTACTGGTCGTTATTTACGTAATTCTTTGTCAAAGTGCATTTTCTATCCTTATCCCCTCTTCTCTCTTTCTCTCCCCCAGTCTCTTGTCAACCTCGATTGAGGTTGAAGAAAATATCTTCACTAAAGGCCCTTTCCAGGGTTGATGTGTCGGGGCTGGCGAGGGTCGTGGGAGATTCGGGGGTGGGCAGCTAATATCGTTCTGGTTCCCAGCTGCGTTTCATTCGCACGTCCGAGCTTTGAGAAGCTTTGAGGGGGCGGGTCAATTCAATGAGGAATTTAGGGCTGAGGGTTCCACTTCTCTACTTAGTCCGTCACCCTTCCATTCCTTGCCGTAAAACCTTTCTTTAAGTCCCAAGACGGATAATATACATTGAAAATATTCAATCCTTATAAAGTATCGGGTTTGTTGTTCTCTTTTAATAGATGGCTTTCTTTTATATTTAGAGCACCTCCAAAAGGTAAATTCTAGAGAAGAATATCAAGTCTTTAAGAGATTTGAATAGGGTCTCTTCCATCGTTTTCTTCTACTTTTATACCGCTCGAAGGTATTTTGATCTCCGATTAATTTCTTCTATTCAATTTTACATCACACCGGAATCCTTTGAATATGATCTAAAAGACCTCAATTTATAATTATATTATAAATAGCTTTCAACCCTTTGGTAATTTTTTTAATTTTTTTTTTTTATAAAACCTCAATTAATAAAATCAACCAAATAACATTTTTTTATTCTATTATTAAATTATTCTTTGTTAATATATACTTCTATCCAAGTATTTTGATATATCCATTTTCTTTTAAACAAACTTATTATATATAATTTATTTATTTTTTTTAAAGCTACTCTTTCATTTGTATCTTATCTAAAAAGATACACATAACATAGAAAACCATAATTTATTAAAAGAGAACAGCAAACCCGATACTTTATAAAAATTAAATAATTTCAAAGTCATGAGAAATAAAGAAATATTTATTTAGATAGGATTATTTAACTATTTTCACACAAGAAACATACTCAGATTACATTAAATAAATTAATAATAAAAAAACTTTTTAATATACACGCTTTTTAATCAAAAATGCTCTAAAAAATAGAAAATAAAATATTAATTAAACCTTGAGTATTTTTCTTTACATATTTCCAACAAAAAAAGCGTAGACGCATATGAACATAAATATAGGTAAAGAATTTAATATTATTATATGCACTCTACGCTTTTTTGTTGTGCATATGTTAAGGATAATATTCAACCATATTTTAATTTAATACATAATTTAAATCATGCCGGCATTAAAGCTACTACTAAATTAATGTTAGATAGATTTATATGGAAAAATATAAAAAAGGATGTTAAATTAATGCCCAAACGGTGTCTAAAGTGTTAGAAATCAAAAATAGTTAGGCATAACAATAAACCGATTTCTGAATTCTTAATTCAATCATATAAATATAGATCTCATTGGTCCCTTACCGTATTCCAGAGGTTTTAATTATTGTTTAACATGTATTGATGAAATGGCCAGAAATAATTCCAATTAGTGACATTACCGCCGAGACTGTAGCGAAAGCTTTAATATCAGGTTGGATTTCTCGTTTTGGTATTCCGCGTAATATAACAACTGACCGTAACCTATTTAACAAACTTGCGAAATTCCTCGGCATTAAACATTTTCGTACTACGTCGTATCATCCTCAGAGTAACGGTATGATTAAGCGATTGCATAGTACTATTAAAAGTGCTCTTAAATGTCATAAGGCTAGTGATTAGATAGATTATCTCCCAACAATACTTCTTGGTCATAGATCAACGTTAAAAGAAGATCTGCAAGCCGGAGTTAGTTTACGGTACTAATATCAGACTTCCTGGTGAGTTTTTCGAAACAACTAAATTCATTCCGCTATCAGAATTTGTTCAAGAATTAAAACATATTTTCCAAAATCTTAAAGCTTTTTCTGCTTCTAATCATAACGCGAATAATAAAATATTCTTACAAAGAGAACTGAATACATGTTCTCATGTTTTCTTAAGGAACGACGCTGTTACCCCACCGTTAACACCGCCTTGCGAGGTAATCTCAAGCGAAAAACAGATACGTTCATAATTAAAATTCGCGGGAAAAATGAAGAAGTCTCATTAAATAGAATAAAAGTAGCCTTTATAGAAAAGAATAGTGATATAGGCATTAAAAACGATGATGGCAGGAATAGAACTGTTAATAATTCCAGTGAGCCAATTAATAATAAGTATAAAAATAAAAAAACCATAACGTTTAATATTCCTTCGCCACCAGCTGTCACTACTAGTGGTAGAAATGTTAATAAACCCTTAAGGTTTGATAAGTTATATAAAAATATTTATCATTATGAAATTTTAATTTTATTAAAATGTATTTTAATTGGCGTTTAATTAAATTTTGTTTAATATACATTTTATTTTTTATTATTTTTTTATTTTAATTCATTTTAAAAATCCGTATTTTAGAAAAATTCGAAATATTTCTTTTGATTATTACAGTTTCATCGACTTTCAATATACATTTCAAATATGAGCGAAATTGCTCAACTAGAAGTGGGTTAAAATCCAATTAGAAATTTTGAACATTACAGACAGAAAAGGGAAAAGCGTATAAAAAATATTTGTTTTTTGACAAAAAAAAAAGTAATTATAGAACTAAAAATGAAAAGAAATTTCTTGAAATTAAGATTAAGTTTGTATAAAATATCAATTTTAATTAAATTGAGAAAATAATTTTCAAATTCCGACATATATAAAATCGGAGAAAGGTTTGATCAGGTTTAATTATTTGGCGGATCTTTTTTTAAAATATTTTCAAATAATTATATTATCAAGAAACAAAGTTTTCTTTTATTGTAAAAATTGGCAGGGTTGATTGATTGTGTAATGATTTCCTCAGTAAATATTTAAAATTCAAAAAAAATATATATATTTATTTATATTGATTGGCTTAAATATATTCAAAGTTGAATATCATATGAACAGGTGTAAAAAATCTTTAATACATTCAATTTATAAATTGTGAAAATCAATATTAATAAAATATATATATATATATACCATATATGTAAAAATAATAGATTGTGGTTATTTATACCACAATACTATATATAAGCAATTTATTTATACATATGTAGATATGTTGTACATACATATATATTTAATTGATTATTTTATACATAGCTATAACATTTTAATGCCTATTTAGGTAAATCTGATAGCTACTAATATAATGAAATTTCCCACTGGTGATTGACAGTAAAGTAAAGCTTGAGTATCCTACACTAGTGTAAAATGATATTCATTTTGTTGATGTAGTACCTTGATGTTTATTATTATTATTATTATTATTATTATTATATTTATTATTATTACAAGATTATTTAGATGTTTGTGTCATTGGAAAATAACTGAATAAGATAAAGAAAAATTTAATAAAATATACTGTGTGTGTGTGTGTGTGTGTGTGGATTATTATTAATTTTAATATATAGCAGATATTAATATACATAAAGCTTAAACAAATACAATAGATAGATGAATTAAATAGAAAAGAATGCAATAAATAGACATTAATAAATAATTGAATTTAATTAAACTAGAAGAAACTAGAAAACAAATTCGGTCTGATAAGGAACTCCCTTTTAAATCAATCATATAAAAAAATTGTAAAATTGAAAACTAAAATTCTGATCCTTTTTCCAAATAAAATAATAAATAAATATTACTAAGATAAATAAGCGGGAGTGTCCTCCCCTAGACTTTCCCGCATATAAATAGGTATAAAGAGTTGTGAATGAATATTTAGAATGTGTAAACTTGGTATTGATAAAGAGCCAGTTCGTATTAGTTTATTGGTGTCAAATTTGATATTTGGTAACATTTATATATATATATATATATATAGAATAAAGTGCTACTTCCGGTTAACTGATATTTTAAATGTAAAAAAAACATATATGGATATAATATAAATATTTTTAATTTTTAATTTTATTTATAATATATAAGGGCTGGCTGTGACGTCATGAAGTGCTGTATGACGTCATATAATTTTAAATTAAGAAAAAACTAATGAAGATGATTTTTCTCGAGGATAAAACCAATACAAAGTGCATAACACGTGGAGATATGTCCTCACGTGAAATTTGATATGAAAATAACCCTTCACTTCCTCTCTTCGATCGGCAATACTAGCACTTCCGGTTTCCGGATTTGCACCAAAAGTTGATCAATTCATCCTACTGATGTATTAAGTAAATATACCAAATTTCATCAAAATCCGTTGAGCCGTTCAGGCTGTACACATCTATACGGACGGACGGACGGACAGACATCATGCTAAAAATACTTTTTTCTGTTAAGAAAATGCATGATTCGTGGAGATATGTACCTAAAAATATCCATAGGTGAAATTTGGTGTGAAAACAATACTTCCCTTACTATCGTCGCTCGGTAAAAAAGAAACGCTACTTGTATAGGTAAAATCTCACTTTCGGCAGTCAGATCATGATGAAATTTGGTATCTCAATTTTTTTTCATATTTGTAAATCTATATACAAAATATGAAGCAAATATCTCGAAGCAAACTGGTACTTTACTTGAAAGGTAAACGCAACCATTGTAGGTAAAGTACCACTTCCGGTTAACCGATTTTGACGAAATTTTGATAGAAATCTACAAACTGTGAATAATATCGCTCTACCAAATTTCAAAGTCCTAGCTTGATTAGTTTTTGAGTAAATTTGCTTACAGACATTACATACATACATACATACATACATACATACATGCATACACACACACAGACATAATTCGAAAAATGGTATTTTCCGACTCAGGGAGGTCTAAAACGTCAAGATCTATCGAAATCTCGAAGTCGAAATTTTTGACGATTCCAATACTTCCCTTATACGAAGTATGCGGGAAAGTAAAAATCAATGTTTTTTTTTAATTTATTAAAATTTGTATATTAATTTTGGTAATAATATTGAATGGTCATCCAGTCATGGATTTCGATAAAACTTTACCAGTGGGTTCCTTTTTTAATTCCAAATAAACTTTTCTTATGCATTTTTTGCGGGTCACTTCTAGTTTACGAGATAAGAAGGATTAAAGTTTGCATATATAAATCCATTGATACTCTATTTAGCTACCATGTTTTATTATTTGACCATCATAGGGCTCCACTAATTTTTTGTTTGTTTTTTTACCGACCGACGATAGTAAGGGAGGTATTGTTTTCACACCAAATTTCACATGTGGAGATTTTTTACATATTATCACGAATCATGCATTTTCTAAACAGAATAAGTTGACCGGTGGCCAGGACCGAAGCGACCGACGGTTTGAAATAAATTAATTTCCAGCTACAGAAACAATTTCAAATAATTTTCATATATCTATTAATGTATTAAAAAACAGATATGGATACATAAATAATAAATATAAACATTTTTAATTTTATTTTATTTATAATATATATGCAAGACCAGGCTCTGACGTCATGAATGGCTGGATGACGTCATATAATTTTAAATCAAGAAAAAACTAATAAATATGATTTTTCTCGAGGATAAAACCAATACAAAGTGCATGATTCGTGGTGATATATAAAAAAATCTCCTTTGGTGTGAAAATAACCCTTTCCTTCCTATCGTCGATCGCTAATACTACCACTTCCGGTTTCCGGAATTGCACCAAAAGTTGATCAATTCATCCCACTGATGCATTAAGTAAATATACCAAATTTCATCAAAATCGGTTGAGCCGTTCAGGCTGTACACATCTATACGGACGGACAGACGGACGGACGGACAGACATCATGCTAAAAATACTTTTTTCTGTTTAGAAAATGCATAATTCGTGGAGATATGTAAAAATCTCCACATGTGAAATTTGGTGTGAAAACAATACCTCCCTTACTATCGTCGGTCGGTAAAAAAGTATTTTTAGCATGATGTCTGTCCGTCCGTCCGTCCGTCCGTATAGATGTGTACAGCCTGAACGGCTCAACCGATTTTGATGAAATTTGGTATATTTACTTAATGCATCAGTGGGATGAATTGATCAACTTTTGGTGCAAATCCGGAAACCGGAAGTGGTAGTATTAGCGATCGACGATAGGAAGGAAAGGGTTATTTCACAGCAAATTTCACATGAGGAGATTTTTTACATATTATCTCGAATCATTCACTTTGTATTTGTTTTATCTTCGAGAAAAATCATCTTTATTAGTTTTTTTCTTAATTTAAAATTATATGACGTCATCCAGTCATTCATGACGTCACAGCCTGTTCTTACATATATATTATAAATAAAATAAAATTAAAAATATTTATGTTATATCCATATCTGTTTTTTATTACATTAATAGATATATTAAAATTATTTGAAATTGTTTCTGTAGCTGGAAATTAATTTATTTCAAACTGTCGGTCGGTTCAGACCTGGCAACAGGACAACTTATTTTTTATTTTCAGTTCGGATTAGATGTAGAAAAATTAAAAAAATAATTAATTAAATAATTTCCCTATATACAAACCGAACCGAAAATTAGGAATAAGTGAATAATTAGTGAATTAGTCAATAAAACATTACTTAATGACATCATATTTCCCCAGGTTCATAATAAGCTAATGTGGCAAACTTTAATCCTTTTTATCTCGTAAACTAGAAGTGACCCGCAAAAATTGCATAAACAAAGTTTATTTGGAATTAAAAAAGGAACCCACTGGTAAAGTTTTATCGATATCCATGACTTAATGACTGTTTTGAATAATTACCAATAATAACAATAATTATTATATGACGGTTTTGGACAGTATTTTTTTCATATATGTCTATTAATTTTCATTGTTTTATTGATTTAAAGACAATTATCAATTTATTGAGAGAAAACAAAATTTAATCAATAAATATATGACTATAACTAATTATTTGTAAAACTAATAATAATAATAATCTTAATAATAAATAAGGGTGGGAAGTCGTGTATATGCGTCATTATTTGATAATTGTATATTAATTCTCTCTGCTTTTAACTTTCTATTTAATTTATAAAATTATTTAAGAGAGGCTGTATTTATATAATTATTTAATAACTCTTCGCTCTTTAAAACCTGTTGACATCCAATTTCTGATCTCCATTTATTCCTCTATCATTAGAAGGGATAACATTTCTAGGATTGCCAGATGACAGACAACCAATGGGGGTGGCTTTGAATAGAAGTCACTCAGCGAAGCATAATGTCAGTAGAATAATATTATAGGAAGAATTTAATGATTAATTAACCTAGTTGGATAAATATATGGCTTCCTAGGCTGCATTCAACTCGACTTTGTAAACTCAATTTATTCATTCACTTTATACATTACTTATAGCTTTTCTTGTAATCTTTTCCTCATTTATATGTGTAATATAATTACATAACATGTATCCAACGCGGATTAATTACTTTACTTTAAGATGATAAATGATTCCATAATGTTGTCAGGAAATTTGTAAATTTTCATATTACCTCGTTAAAGAATCCTGTTTTATAATTTATATCTAAGATTTTCAAAGTAGTTTGGAACTTTAGATGAAATTGAGATGAATGGATTTAAACTGGAAGATACATGAAAAAAAATTTATCAAGTATTATATATCTATAAAGAGATTAGATTTGTTAACTAACTCAATTAGAGTAGAATTATTACTTTAGATTTTTATTAACTTGATTCTTTTTATTTTGTTTTTGTTTGGTTTTTATATTATTTTCTTTGTGAATTTGGTTTAAATAAAAATTAAAGATTAAATATATAATATAAATATAATGTTTAAAAAAGTCAAATAATAAAGGTTATATTTTACCACGTTTTTCTTAGCTTGCTTTCTTGTTTGTTTGTTTGTTTATTTATCTGTTCGGGTCAAATCTTGCAATCGAAATTTCGACCACTTCCAGTCATCCAATCGCTCTGAAACTTTTCAGAGTTATGTATTCTGGATGACAATACAATAAAATAACACATTCGTAGCTTGCAAGTGTTTAATTAGAGCATAATTAATGAATATAATTTTGTATGGGAAAATCAAAACAAAAAGTGTAAATATTTAAATTTGAAAAAAACCGTTAAAAACCCGTTAAAAGAATAAAGTAAATGTAAATATATGAAGACTAAAAAGTAGAAAATAATACTTTATATAAAAAAAAAACTTTTTTAAAAAACCACGTTTTTAACGCACTAAAAAGAAGAAAATAATTTTTCTGAAACCCCATAGGTACTGACATTACAAACAAGAGATATGATTTGAAGAAAATTTTCTATAACGTAAAACGTGGGGCGCAACTATGGCTAAAATATTCTGTATCGTATAAAAATTTATAAATAAATGTTATTAGGTACAAATTAATAGGATAAATGAATTCATATTTTAAATAGCTTCAAAAAGTAAAGCTTATAACTTATCGAAATTTTTAAAAGAGGTAAATTTAATTTATGAAAAGATTACCTTTAGATTACTAATAATATTCACTTTTAAAAAATTCTGATAAAAAATGACATCCTAACAATATTCTGGTAAATAATATAAGAAATTTAACTTGAAGAAATCTAAAACTAAATTTTGCTACTGCAAAACTTCTAGCAAATATTTAATATTTATGTTAATAAAATTTCTAAAGTGTAAATTGAAGATGTTTATTTAATATTAAGGAATTAATTTTCCAAAAAAAATTTACATTAATAAAAGTATTCTGTTGGATTACTAATAATATTCCCTTTTACAAAAAGTCTGGTAAAAAATGGCCCCACGTTTTACGTTATAGAAAATTTTCTTCAAATCATATCTCTTGTTTGTAACGTCAGTACCTATGGGGTTTCAGAAAAATTATTTTCTTCTTTTTAGTGCGTTAAAAACGTGTTTTTTTAAAAAAGTTTTTTTTTTATATAAAGTATTATTTCATAAATGTATACTGTCATTCCGCTTGAATCGGAGCAAGCGTACGGTTACTTGAAAACCACTGCAGAATAAGCAGTTGAAACGTTGTACAATTATTTTAATTTAATAAATAATTTTATACAAATAATGTGGTCTTATAATAAAAATTCTCTTAATAATAAAGGTTAACTAATATAATTTAAGACAAACAAGTGGGAATTTCTTGGTTACGAAAATAAAAAAGAAATCTTCCATTCATATTTTCTTGATACAGGGATTTTCATCTACTCTCACAAATTTTTAAGAATGGACAAAATACAATTTATAATTTTATTTTATATTTTCATACCTGAAATTTCAATTATATATTTATATATATAGATATACATTATAAACGAATACCAAAATATAATTCAATATATATTCATTTCAACGCATTAAAATTTAAACTAAACATCATAAGCCAGAGGTTCTTAAACTGTGGTCCGCGGACCCCTGGGGGTCCGCGAAGCCTTTACTGGGGGTCCGCAAAGCCATCGTACAGGTGCACGAGAAAATGATGAGTCAGTTAAAACTTTTTTTAATATAAAAGGAGCGATGGCATGGCTTTGTGAGGAAACTGAGATCAAATACCCAAATTCAACGAAATGTGCAAGAAAACTATTGCTACCGTTTCCATCTTCATATTTAGCTGAATTTTCTCTCTTCAATATTATAATTTCTAATAAAATGTGTATTCTACAATATGCAAAAAAATCGTTATTCACCAATCACTGTTAGAAATATTCATCATATATCCTTGTTCTTATGAGATCGTAAGCCAGAAATTAACTAATAAAATGACCTAAAGTACCTAAAGTTGGGGTGGGGTCCGTCAAAAAAAATTTTTTCAAGTGGGGGTTCGTGGAGTACATAAGTTTAAGAACCTCTGTCATAAGCGGTAAAGAGGTGATCATCCTTTTTTATCAAACTTGACAAAATTTACATTAAAAATATTAATAAAATTAATATTATATTATTAATATATTTATTAAATTAAATCTTTTTTATAAGAAACAATTTCTTAAAATTTTAAATTAATTTTTATTGAAATAGAAAGTTAAAATAGAATTTCTTTAAATCATTATCCTATAGATATTACCTTCATCACTTCAACAAGGAAGCATTTTGAACATGAATGAACTGAAATATTGAATTTTGACACATTTTATTTCAATTTTTATTTCCATCTATTTTCACTATTATTTCTAACAATTATCCTATTTTACAAAATAGTATTAAATAATAATACAAAATATACAACAAATAATATTACAAAATAAAATAATAATATTTCATTAACTTTTAAATTTAAAAAAAAAATAAATGAAAATAAAATTATTTTTATAAAATATGTCTTAAGACAAGAATCTAGATTTAATATTAATAATAATTGACTTTTACTAAAAAATTGTAATTAAATAATTCTTATGTTTTACTTACAAATATTACAAAAATTGAAATAAAAACTATTTATTTGATACTAGAAACTAAAATGACATTAAATCCGGTGTGAGCAACATTTTTTATCAAAGGACCAATCAACCAAAGTTCTTGGAGGACAGACAAAAACAACTTAATCTTCATGGCCTCAAAAAACCGTCTTATTAGTGTAGTGATCATTATAATTTACCTTAACAGTAATCAAGTGGCCCGAAAAAAGTTTAGGATACCAATAAAATGATAAAATGCTTGGTGGGCCGCACAAACGGGTTCCTCACCCCTGTGGTAGGTGCCAACTGGACCCCAAAACTGATACGAGTTAAAAAAATTAATTTTTCATTTAATTAATATTTCTAGAAAAAATAAGCCAAATGGAAATTTAATTTAATTTTTATTATAAAATGATTTATTTAGAATAATATTTGTTTTTACCAGGTAATTTTTAAATATGGGAATATTTTTTATTAAAGATGTTATCCCAAAAGAAAAATAAAATAACATTAAGTGTTAATTTTTCTATATTAGAATATTTGATATCTAAATATTAAAAAAATAATATATATTCTAAGAATATTCTAAGAATAATGTAAATGCGAATATAAAATTAAAAGAACATCAATTAAAAATGTTACAACTCATGATAAACAATCTAAATTATCTATTCTTAAATGTCTACTTAAAAGACTATGTAAAAGAGCCATTTTAATAAAGATATAACCACTCAGCTTTTATCATTGAAATTTATTTAAAATAAAACCCTTCCTATGCATTAAAAGTTGAATCCCTTTTTAGGTGCGGTTCCGTTTATGGATTGAATGGCTAACCTTTCTCACAGCAGGCCTGTTAACTTATTTCAATCGGTGTTTTATTCAAATTCTTATGATCAACTTAAAATGCTTTTAAAATCCTTGGATAAAATTGCATCCCGAATTATATTGTCAAGAGTAAATATAGGTTACTTATTTAACTGGTTTTTACCTTTTTATAATATAGAATTTTTAGATATTTCTATTATATTTTGTATATTTGTATTTAATGTATTGAAAAAATTGAAGAAATATACTAAAACTAATTTACTATGTGTATTAAGATTGGATCCTATTTGGAATTATCTAATTTTTTTTGACAAATATTTATGAAAATTCAAAAATTTATATAGGCAGAAGCCAAAATACCAAAAGTAAAAAAAATATTGAAATAAAAAATAAATAAAATAATTGTAATTAATAAATTATGAAATGAGCGGTGGTGGTAGTAGAAACATGAATGTACTCGATTTTAATGCCTAAACATATATATTAATCATTTTTCTAATTAATTATTTTTTTTTTAAATGCTTTATACAAACTACTAAATAAAGTAATGAAATGTTTAGAATATTTGTTTTTGATAATATAATGGATTAAATAATAATTTATATTTTATTTATCATGAATATTTATTTTAAATAAAATAATAGTTAGAATTGAAAATTGAAATTTGCATTTTAATAAGATTAATTTAATTTAATTTAAAATAATTTGTATAAACAAGAAGGATTTTTACTTTATTTTTTAATAATTTTCTCATTAATTTACACAAATGAAAAATACTAACATTTTTATATAATTAGGATTAATTATCAAAGAATCATTTATTAAATAAATACAATATTTGAAATGACATTTCATTTTATTTAATATAATAGAATATAATATTTTTGCAATACTAATATTTTATATATATATATATATATATAAAATGTACATTTTAAAATTGTAATATCTAACTCGCTCAAGATAATTTAGTTGAAATATCTTTTTAAAATGCTATTCCACGCTATAAACTTTTACTCTGCATTTATAACATAAAGGAATGATTCTAATTTGACTTATTTAATATGACTTCAAAGAATAATACTTTAAATTATCCATCAACTTAACATAATTCATCTTTGAAAGGTTGGACTCGCTAAACTTTTCTTCTTAGCATCTATCAAAATCCAAATATTATATTTTTTCTCCAGATCTTTCACCAGAATGCAATTTTTTTCTATTTCTTGTTTAAAACATCGAATAAAATGTAATATTCTAGGAGTATGAAAGTAAATAGTAACTCTTTATAAATTTGAATAGTCAATTGGTAGTTTCAAAACGGATTCATCTTTGATTATTCAATAAATCCATTTATTTTATGCAGAATAATCTTGGAGAATCCAGCAATATAATCCGAGATATCGGAAATAATTGGTGACTTACCCTTTTGACCTTTTTTTTATTTATTTTATCGTTTGTTTTTTTTTCGAAAATATACTTAACAAAATAATTATTCAATAAAAAATAACCAATCAACATTGATTTTAACAACTTTTATTATAGGTTCACCATTTTTATCGAGCCATAATGAAGAACTAAGAGCATTGATTGCATTTCAAGTGGAAGCTTAAATGTTATTTTTAAACAGAAATTTATTTTATAAAATATTCAACGATTTTTTTTTTAAATATTGAATTTAATGAAAATAAATTGTTCTTCTTTTTTTTAAATTCTTCACAAGTATTTCGTTTGAAATTGCACTTCATTATTACGTTTTCTTTTACTTTGACTTCAAGTAGTTGTAATTTTTAAATTGAAAAAAGTTTGCTTCCGGGAATATGACTTTATCTATATTGTGTTTGAAAATTTCAACCCATATCAAATAAATTAACATGGATTCCGAATTTCATTTTTGAAATTTCTTTAATATAACATTACTTTTTAAATATGTAATTTCATCAAATACGTTGTTAACATATTCTATATTGTTCTCATTTTTCATTAAACTCGCTTAATTCTTTTTTTTTTAATTAAGCGATTTCTAATATTTTTTCTGTCTTGTTATCATAAACGTTTATAATTTCTTTTACAAACCAACGTTAACAAAATATAATCAATTATTCTTATTATATGATGAATTATCTTATTTAATACATTTTATCCATGGTAAGGAATTATCATCATGAACACAAATGACCAATTAAATTTGAAAAATTAAATCAGACGTAGCTCTATGGAACTCATAAGTATTTAGTCGCAGTAACCACATTTCTCCAAGTGTCTCTATTCTGAGCTACATTTACACTCATATAACTCCTATTTTCTCCCATCCCGTCCTACTTGGTCCACCTTCCGTGTCATTTGTCTACCAAACGGACGTTTCTCAATTAGTTTCCTCTCAAATACGTCTTTCTTCTCCCATTCATACCACATGTCCTGCTATGTGAACTTTTTTACCACTTGAACCATTTCAATTTTTTAATCCTGACTATGTCTGGAGATGCATAGAGATCATGCAATCCCTTCGCCATTTCCCGGTGACCTCATCTTACTTTGGCAAATCTTTTGAAAATACTCATCAAATTACAAATTCTAAGAAATTTTCATTTGAATATTATTGACCACTTCATAATTAATTAATATTATTTATAAATTTTCTATAATACATTTCTGAAAAATATTTTGTAATTTAACTTTATAAAATATTACTAAAATCCATAGATTAATGTGTTAAATAAATTAATAAGAATATGGTTATGAATGTTTAATTATAGGTATAATGAAAATTTATTTTTGTAAAGGTACATTTTGTAAATATATTATCTTTGTTTTTTCAGCGAATTATTGTGAATCGAATTTTAATTTGCATGAAAATTCAAAAAAATAAAAAAATTATATTGTAAAATTTCGGAATCAATGACTTTTTAGATACAAGTTTATATAATTAATTTATTTTTCTTTTAAATATTTAAAAAATCTTAATTCACATTCAAATATTTTTTGGCAAATATTATTTTATATAAATCTTCTTTTCCAATTCAATGTCGGATGAAATAGTAGTAGAATAATTCTGGTAAACATTATGGTTTATGCAATATCGAACATTCAAAAAAAAAAAAAAAAAAAAAAAAAAAATTGAAAAAAATGAACTCGAGACTGCAGAGTCACATTCCCGATCTAGTCAACGAATGGAGTGGTGGGGAGTGGTGGTATGGAGAGCAACCTACTCTGCAATTATTGGATTGCATTTCGTAGAAGAGCATCGGGGAAACATCCCTCTTGATATTCTATGAAAAATTCATCGTATTAGAATGCAAAAATATTAAATTGAAATATGACCCTTAGCTCAACGTTTCTCCCCTATTTTAATACGTTATATTTTCTTGTTTTTTTTTTTAGAAATCAACAAAAAATATAATAAAAAAGAAATTGAATTATTCATTTGGTTTTTTTTTACAATATGCACATACTCATACACATACTTATACATTGAAATATTAAAAATTTCACTAATTAGTGAGATACTTAAGGTAATTTTATTTGTATATTTTTTTCCTTTTTCTAATATTAATTAAACGTTAAATATTAATTTATTTTATATTTAATTAATCAAAAGAACATGTTTCCTGCTACATGTTTTTTTTTCCTCTAACCATCTTAATAGTAATTTATGAATGTTGTTGCCCAGAGAAGTAGACTTAATATATTATTCCATTATAATGCAATAATTATTTTTATTTTTTGCGGTTCATGACATTTTCTTTTCTCCTTTTGAATTTCATTGTAAAAGAAAATATTAAATGAAATTGTAGCATATTTTTTAATGGGAAAATTTATTATATTTTAAACTTTAAGTCAAATAAATGATTCTTTTAATGGAGATTAGTATTTTATGAAAAAAAAAAAAAAAAATAAAAATTGGACCTTAATTGTTAAAAAAATATTAGAATTAGCCTCATATATATATATACCATATACATATATGTCTTTTAAATAAAAATTCTTAAATGTACAAGGACACTAAATTTCTATCAGTAATGGGATATAATTAGACTAAACTTACAAATATAAGATAATAACCCACAATTCGGGTTTTTGACAAATCTCAAGCGGTATTAGGGTAAAGCATACAGTCGTTGGCCCCCTTAAGCAATTCCTAGCAGTCTTTAATGCATATCTGGGCAAATTGTGGAACAATCTGTGTCAAATTAGGTTTGCAGAACATTGATACTATGAGCATTTTGATGAATAAAAAAAATCATTTTCTCATGACATTTTCAATAAGCACGCAAAAATCCTAAAAATCCAAAAAAAATACAGTTATTATATTAAACAATCATACAACAAAGGATTACATAACCATAGTTAATAGCGCAATTTTTAAAATAAAAATCTCTTATTATTTGTGTTTTAGTGATAGGGGCCCAATGACTGCCTCGGGGCCAACGACTGTATTCTTTACCCTACCTATTATGACATGATTTTTGGTGTTAACGATACTTAGGACTATTTGGTACTTATAGCATAAATTACAGCTTTATTTTTAAAATAAGAACTATTATACTATAATTTACAAAAATAAAAAAAATCTAACTTTTCTGTAATATCCCTAAAAGGAGTAGGGATATTAAAAAAGTACACAACTCAAATAATATATGTATACAAGTCTTTGGGACTATAAATATTTCTCTCTAGAGGGTTCAATTTTCCACTGTTAAGCAAACATAAAACCCATATCCCTCGCATACACATTTCATTATATCACGCCTTCGTCACATTTTAGATAAAGGCTTGCAAATAGTAAACAATGAGGGATATGTGAATAAATAAGTCTTAATACTAATTTAAAAGAGTGTGCAAAATTGTAAAAAAAAAAACAAATTACGAGCCTTTAAAATAAATATGATGAAATTTTACTTGGATTGATGTTCAAGATGGTGGACAAAACAAATCCTCCTTACACGACGGTTCGTTTATAACTAAGGTACACTCGCTTTATCTAGTCGCGTAGGTGGCTAATACCCTTCCTTAATTTCTTTCCTATTCCATTGGGGTTTGTTTGAAAAACCGCCGGGTTTTGATTAACAATTAAACTAAATTTTCATGATTTTCTCTTCTTCATTTCTCAATATATAGTTACATCAATTTTATTGTTCTAAAGAAATAAATAAGGCTGAAACACACAAATAAATGTATTTAGAAATTGATTTGATCGCATATTAAACTAAACATTCGATTAGTGTTCTACTTGTATTTTATACGTTCTTCTTTGAGTGAACTTTGTTGTTAGCTGGCTTCTATTATTGTTATTGATGAAAACAAAACCTTTTGTCAAGTGTGTTATTCTATTTACCACAACCTTTTTGTTTAGTTTGACAAGTTTGTTTCATTTCAGTCAATCGTCCAAAAAGCTATTCGAAAGACTAATGAATCAAACGTTGAAATGGAATAAACTTTACGGATAATTATATAGTAAGTTAAAGTTATAATTATCATTAAAAAAATTAACTTAAAATAAAAATTGAGAAAAACCTTCTATATATTTATTTAGATTTATAATTAAATTTGTATTTAACTTATTAATTAATTACATTAAAATCTTATAGTATTATAGAAGAAATAAGTTTTATCATTAACCCTTTCATTATTCCAACTATGATTATCAATAATGTTCGTTTTTAATTTAATTTTTATAGATTTTATGGATACCAGTTAAATTTTAAAAAAACTAAATCTCTATTATTAATTTAAATAATAATTTTAATTTTATAACACTAATTAAATATAGAAATTCATTAATTCTCATTGAATTTTATTAGAATTTGCATTTTATATAAAAAAAATGTTTTTTTTTAAATTCCTGTCTATTTTAATTTTACTGGGATAATGAATTGTATTTTTATCGTTAAACAATATAGTTAAAGTTATGTTAAAATTATTTATTTTTATTTTTATTTAAAATTGACAGATAAAAGCAAACGATTATAAAGTTTATTTATTGACTAGAATAATAAAAAATAAACTAGTTAGTTTTTATTTTTATAGTATGTATTTGAAAAAAGTGTCCCATCAATGCTTCCCCTTAATAAAATAAAAAAAAAAAGAAATTTATGAATAACCATGTGCGCCAATGCTATCGAATGATAACAATTTTATTTTTCTAACAAATTGATATTCCTCTACTATCATTTTCATAAAAAATAAACTTTACAGCTACCTGCACAAGATGGTTATAAATTTTGTTTTTTATTTATTTTATTTTCGCAAATCGAATCTACTAAATGTAGGAAATTTTGATGTTAAGAAAATTGCAATAGTACAGGTTTTTGTTTTTGCTTTCTAAATAAATACTAGTAAAGATCCAAAAATCTTAAATTTATTTAAGGTTTCGTTGTTGTCAATTTTACGAGCAAATACTTCTATCTTGGA
Source organism: Labia minor (assembly GCA_963082975.1). Classification (NCBI taxonomy): domain Eukaryota; kingdom Metazoa; phylum Arthropoda; class Insecta; order Dermaptera; family Spongiphoridae; genus Labia; species Labia minor. Next base: position 29,343,756 of record OY720349.1, read on the forward strand.
GGATTGGCTATTTTTCTTTTCTCTTTCCCATATAATCATTTTTCTTTAAATCTTTATTCATCGTCCCCTTTTTTTGTGTGTTTGTTTACTAAACAATTTATTTATTCGTAAGGAATGTTTCACAAAGTTAATTTTTAAAGAATAAATCTTCCCTTCTAAATCGATAGATAAGAATATAATCTTAGTCAAATAAATTTAAACTAAAACTGTTTATTAACAAAATACTATTTATAAAACTATACTAATAAATTGTAATGAAATGAATAATAATATATATAAACTAATTATATTTTGTAAATTTTCTTTCATTTATATCATATTTTTTTTATCCAAAACACTTAAATGTATTTAAAAAGGAAGATTATTGTTTTATTTTAAATCATTTTAATTATAAAAATTATACAATTCAAATGTAAAAGTTAATAATTATTTATTAATTAAGAAGCCAATCTATTCTTCTTATCAATTCAATGTTTCCGTTTTCTTCATAATGGAAACAGTAAAGAAAATGTGAATTTTATAGCAACATCTCATGAGATTCTCCAATTTAATTCTCATTTTCAGCTTTCCATTAGATTCATAAACTATCATAAATCTTCTTAAACGAGAATTTTAATAAAAAAAGGATTTTTGTCTAAAAATATTTCTTATTACCTATTTAATAGTTAGGTATTAATTATTACAGTATCCTTAATTTAGATAAATCTGTAATAATTACAAAATTGCTAAAAATTCCTAAAAAAAATCATAAATTTCTTTTCAAGTTTTTACTTGAAAAATATTAACAATTTAATTAAAATTAATATCTTAAAAAAATAAAAATTTAACAAATTCATCTTTACTTTTTGTTATTAATAGCATTTCAATATTCATTGCTGATTAAATAACACTTGCATTTCGAGCAACATAATGATAACATCTGTGATAAATGTTTATATTTGAAAATATCAGATATCTCTTTGAGCTTCAAAAGTAGAAACATTTTATTTCCTAGCTTTTTTATTTATTCATCTAGATCAGGGGTGAGCAACCTTTTTAACCCACGAGTCAATTTAAATTTTAAAATTTTGTGGCGGGCCGCACTAACTAATAATTTTCAAAACTTTATATATATACTAATAAACATTATAATATTGTTTATAAATAATCGAGACGAATAATAAAATTCAATTTTAGAAATGCTTGGCGGACCGCAGAAAAATCTTTAAAGGGCCGTATGCGGCCCGCGGGCCGCGGGTTGCTCATCCCTGATCTAGATAAAACAGTGATGCTAGACTTAAATTCTAATTTAAATATTGTTATATATAAAATTTGATATATATTAATTGAATCTTCAATATTCATAATTTATATATATATATATATAATTTTAAAATTTAGTATTTGAATTATTTGATATTTATTTATTAATTTCACTATATTTGTGTAAAAAGTATTTGTTTGTGTATTAATTTAATCAGTGATTTTACATCTACTTTAAATTACTCAAGAATAGTTTAATCTCAGAAAATGTAAGAAAAATTAATAAATATGGTGAATGGAATATTAGAGTAAAATCAATTTTATTTTATGTGGAAGTTAGAGACAGATATTTAATCAATTAGATTTAATAAAATTCAATCCTTGTTTGTATAATATGCATTCAAAAGATTTTTTATAATGAAAAGAATTACTGGGAGATGTAAATCAGTAATAAAATATAAGTAAAAATTTCATAAACAATCACAATACAAAGTAGATTCGTCAAATTTCAATCAATTTCATTTACTATATGATATGTTGTTCATATATTTTTTACGAATCTAGAATATTTATCGTTAGAGAAGAGGTTCTCATACTTTGTCAAGTTGGTACCGCAGAAACTTCCATCAAAAAGTTCAGATATCACTAAAATAATTTCGTTACTAAAAGAAACTGTACTGGAGGTACCACCGTCAGGTTATAAGATACCAATAGTGGTACATTTATCATCATTTGAGATCCCTGGTTTAGAGTATTGGAAAATAGTCTTCTTTATAGCATTTTTGGGACGAAGAAGGATGTAATAATGGAGGAATGGCGGAGCTGCACAACCCATAACCTCTATGCATCTACAAAGATTACGATTGGAAGATTGGGGTTAGAAAGATTGACAAGGGATTGATTGAAGGGAGACCGATTGGTAAGAGACCGGTTTATATATGGAAGAACATGAGGAAGAAAATAGGAGTTGTATGGGGGTAACTCAGAATAGGGAGGTTTGGAGGAATGTTGTTGCTGCGGCCAAAATAAACTTTCGAATAATCTAGTACCACATAAATAAATAGATAGTAGAATATATTTATTTATTCATTTATAACATTCAAAAGAAAAACTATTCATTTATTTAAAATTACGATATAGTTCAGTGTTTCCCCACACCTCACAGAGGGGCAATTTGATTGTAATGGAGGGTAATTCGAAAATGGACTCGACACGAGTATAACCCTTTTTAATATTAAAAATTATGTATATGGTACATGGGGGGGGGGCATGAAGGGTTTAGGTGGGGCCTGGCACAAAAAGTTTGGAAAACACTTAATAATTATTAATAATAATGTAATAATTATAATACTGTAATAATTATTTATTTTTTTTCCAATTTAATAAAATAGATTGAATTATTATAATCATAAAGAATTTGGTTTCTTAAATTAATTTTATAAAAAAAGGGATTTTTTTTAGAGTGTGTATAAGAAAAGGTTCATTAAAAAAAATATCCATAAATTAATATTTATTATTATTCATATGACATCAAAGAAAGGGAATTGAATTATTCGTGTGGAAAGGGTAAAATAGAACCGGCCAAGATCAAATAACTCCCTCTGTGGAATTATTATTTTTTATTTTATCAGATATTAAATTAAACATGAAAAATTGAATTATTCAAAGTAAATGTAAAAAAATAGAATAATTGAATAATGTCTCTTATTAGATTTTTTTTATTCTCTGTACCAATAATGAGCGTGACTTGCTCTTAGTATACATTAGCGATTATCATATTCGAGCTATAGGGTGAATTGAATTCGCGGGTTGATGGCTGCCGCAACTTTACCCGAGCATGTCAACTCCCATTACGTGGGCTGAATTGGATTTGAATTTCAATCACATAAATACATATCTAAATGCGACTCTAATTGAATTACTTTTACTTAAAGAGCCTGTCGATTTATCATTTAACTATTCGTACAGGATACAAATTACTTCCATCAATATTATTCAAATTTAATCCAGATGGTAAATTTTCTTATATGAAAATTATAACTAATCCATTATTTTATTATACTATTAAAAATAATTTTAAATCTATTTAAAAATTAAAATTTTTATTAAAATTATTTTTTTTTTTAATTAATATGTAAAAAAAAAAAGTTCAATATAACCAAAATAATGTTCATTGAGTAATTTGGTTTGTCCACTAGTAGAGAATCGCTGAAATAGATTAATTCAGCGTTTTCCAACCTGTGGGGGCGAGACTATTGTAAGGGGGGCGTGAAGGTATTAGAACTAATTCCAAGTGTCCGCAAACTTTTGAACATTTTCGATTTTTTTTTCAATTTTTTTCAATATGGTTCTAAAAAAAAGGTAAGATGATTTTATGGCCAAACTTTTGAAAGGAAATTAGATAATTACAAAAATTAAGGGGGGCGCTGGTACAGAAAGATTGGAAACCACTGCATTAATTATTACTTAAATATTTTTTTAAATTTAGATTAAAATATTTTTATATTTTTTCATAAACCTACTATTACAAAACTCCTGGAAGTTGGATAGACGACACGCCATACATGGACTAAACGATTTATTTATTTTTAAATAATCATCAAATTTCATTTAAATTTTTAAATCAATTTTTTTTTTTTTTTTTTTGGCTTTTTCAGAATATATCTCCATTTAGCCAGCTTTCTCAGATATTTTTATTTTTATTTATATTTATATATCGATGCGATCGGTTTGAACCCTCGAACTCGAGTCGACGGACCGGTCACTATAACCTCGCGGCTAAGCTCCCGGTCAAAAATCAATTTTTATATTTATACATTTAGTGCATACTATTTTTTACAATTTATTCGGAATTCGGAATATATTAATAAACTCCCTTATTCAATTAATATTATGTGGATCCTATGAACTTTCTAGTACACTTTTGCGATAAAAAGTTAATTATATATGATTAATACAGTTCCACTGATTAAAGGCTATATTTCATCAGTTAATTATACTTTTCACTTAAGAAAGATAGTAGAACGTTGCCATTACAGCAACACCGGTAATCTAAATTATTTTTTTTACAAAATCGAGATAACAGTTGTGTTTCTAAATTTAAATTATGATAGTAATATTCCTCTGGTAATATTCATCTACAATCATTTATCGTTTCCTCGGTCCAGTTTATTGGTTATAGAGTTTATAAAGTTTACATATGTATCTATGACTTAAATAAGTTGACCTGTGGCCAGGTCCGAACCGACCGACGGTTTGAAGTAAATTAATTAGCAGCTACAGAAACAATTTCAAATAATTTTAATATATCTATTAATGTAATAAAAAACAGATATGGATACATAAATAATAAATATAAACATTTTTAATTTTATTTTATTTATAATATATATGCAAGACCGGGCTGTGACGTCATGAATGGCTGGATGACGTCATATAATTTTAAATCAAGAAAAAACTAATAAATATGATTTTCCCGAGGATAAAACCAATACAAAGTGCATGATTTGTGGTGATATATAAAAAAATCTCCTCATGTGAAATTTGGTGTGAAAATAACCCTTCCCTTCCTATCGTCGATCGCTAATACTACCACTTCCGGTTTCCGGATTTGCACCAAAAGTTGATCAATTCATCCCACTGATGCATTAAGTAAATATACCAAATTTCATCAAAATCCGTTCAGCCGTTCAGGTTGTACACATCTATACGGACGGACAGACATCATGCTAAAAATACTTTTTTCTGTTTAGAAAATGCATGATTCGTGGAGATATGTAAAAATCTCCACATGTGAAATTTGGTGTGAAAACAATACCTCCCTTACTATCGTCGGTCGGTAAAATCTGTTATGTCACTCGATTCAATTTAAACGATTATTTAATTTATTTTAATTTATTTATTTCTTATATCAATAAATCTTTTAAAATTATCAAGTTAAACACAAACATAAACATAACAAAATGGATATAATACAGCATAATATTTTTATTCATAACAACATATTAAATACAATTGTTTTGTTTTTGTTTTTTGCATTTTTTAAAACCACGTCTATTTATATAATACTATGAAACTTTTGTGATCTCTGTTAAACTAAATATTGTTATGTTGATTTCACAATAGGCGGTTTATAATAACAAATAAACAAAATCTTTTGTTTATCAAAAGTATAATCAAATAAATAACTAATTAACGAATATATTAGAAAATACTTTTATAATGATATAATATTTCACTTTTTTTGTCTTTTAAAGTCTTGTCGTTTGTGAGTGACTCAATGTAACAACGTCTGGTCTATGTTTCATTATTCAGTAGCTATTAAGGTAAAAATAGGTGAACAATACGAATTAGGGAAATAAGAACAAAGTTAATTTACTCATATATAAATAATGAATATACTTATATGGAATAGATTTAATGAAAATCTAAGAATAGAGATAAAATGTTTAAATGTTTAAATTATCAATGACTATTTATTTTATAAAATCCTCAGCCGCCGCTCGGTCATTAAAAAAAAATTATTCCTTATTATCGGGTTTGGCTGGCAATATTAATAACTACTGGTTCACCAAGCCACCATTCAAATAATTTTAAAAAATAGTCATAAAACATATATCCCTTAAACATATATATTAATGTTCTGAAAGACAGAAAAGTATGGCATGTTGATATAACATAATATATATTTCGTAATTTGATTTAATATAATATATTTTATATTAACGGAAGCGCTGTCTGACGTAGTTGATGACTTCATTTAGATTTTCTATTTTAAATTAAGAAAAAACTAATAAACGTTCTGAAACAATTTCAAATAATTTAAAAGTACGTATTAAAGCACTAAAAGACAGATATAGATATACCATAAATATTTTTAATTTTATATTATTTTTAATATTTTGTATTTAAGCAAGCGCTGTCTGACGTAGTTGCTGACGGCATTTAAATTTACTATTATAAACTAAGAAAAAACTAATAAAAATCATTTTTCCCGAGACTGAAATCAATACATCACAATTACATACATACATAAAAATTATCTATTCTCCTTAGAGCGGTATAATATATCCCAAATACGAATATATATATAATTTTTGCTAGTATAAGATAAGATAATTAAACATTTTCTTTTGTTTATAATAATTCAGAGTTTTAAAGTTATTAATATATTAGAGAAAATAGATTAATGGGTGATAAACAAAAAAAATTAATGGTCAAATAAATGATCATGTGTAATCATATTAGTAAGATTAATCATTCATTATTTCATAGTTTTTTTTTTCGTTTCATTTTATATCATTACAAATTACATAGATGGGGTGTTGTCGTGAACCAACCCCTTCTCTTCTTTGCTCCCCAAGGAATCCTCTCTGGATTTCAGAGCGCTCAAATAAACGAGTAAAACCAACTAAGTGAGTAGAAGTCCAGTTTATATATATATATATACCAGTATATAAGCCGGAGGCAGGGTAATTGCACTCAAGATCTTCTTTCCTTGCTGACGGATAAACTAGATGCTGTCGACGACCACGATGGACCAATCTAGGGCCTAATTGCGCGTTTCCTGCCCGAAACCATCTCGATTTAGCACCCTACATCGTATTGGGACGTTCAACCAAAGCTTTTTACTACCACTGAGTCTTATTTGATCTTAATAAAACCAAATCATTCTCTGACTCGAAATATTATCGCCATTTCCATTTCTATTTTAATTCACATTTCTATTCCATTATATTGGTTGAAAATTTCTATTTCCATCCATAGGATTAAGCCTTATCATTTTAAGTATTATTATTATTATTTATTTATTTTAATTTTATCATATATATATATATATATATAAGAGAGAGAGAGAATTAAGGTAAAATAATTTGCTAAATACATTTGTTGCAAAATAATAAAATAAACTCAAAGAGTAATCAGATAAAAAGAGTAATCATAAAAGAAATATTAATAATTTCTGAGAGAATTTGTAAAATTTGTAGAATTTGTAAAATCCTTTTCCCCTCTTATCTAAAGTAAACCATTAAAATTTCTATATTTTTATTAAATAAATTTGTATATTTGTAGATATATTCTGTGATGATCCACTTTTAATCAACCAAAAAAACTTTCAATAAATACTAATAAATACTTTATTTTTTAAAAAATTGTTTTATAAGCCCATAAATTCCAATATTTACAATTCTAGGATTATGGCTAAAAATTGCAATTTAACTATTTATTTTATTCCATTAGATAATATATATTGTTTGAGTTATAAATAAATAAATAAGTAATTCTAATTATGGCATGGAATTTAAATATTCATTCGAAAAGTAACAATGAATGCACTCTGTTTTGAATCCCATGTATCGAATTCTTTTTCAACAAAATGTCTGCTAAATCAACAGAAGATTGACGGACATCATGTCAGTCAACTGGAACTGATTTATTATTTGGACATTACCCAAAGATTTATCCAATGAAAGCACATTCTTTAAATAGTTTAAATTTTAAAGGGTAACAATATATACCTATTCATAGAGAAAATCTATTTTATCAAGTAGAATTTGAAATTTATAAATCATTTTTAGAGAAATTATGATAAATTAATTAATTTAAGAGATAAATTATTGTATATTCGATACAAATGTTCAATTATTCTAAGATAGTATAATTTTGAGTTTATTATTATATTTTAAAATATTTTTTTTATAAATTTTAATGTAACAAGAAATGTTTTCAAAAACAATTGTAAGAATTGAAGCAAAATTGGTGATATGATTTCTATTTTTCTATAAACAATTAAATTCTGTGTATATGTATAGATCTTATCTATTTTGTTATTTTTTTTTTCCTCTTTTCTCAATGTTAATTGGTTATAATATATTAACTAAATTACTTAAAATAATATAAAATGTATTTAAGTAAACATTCATTAAACTTATATTTGAAAAAATACAAGAGCAATATTAAAAACAAGTCCTTTATATTCTTTACATTAAAAATTTTTCATATAACCATTAACATTAAGTATTAAGATAATTTCTTAAAATAATTACATCTAAATATTATGAATAAAGAGAATTGTGTTAAGAATTGCGACTTGAAAGCAAAGCGACTTTTAAGCTAGTTGAGATCTACTCTTTTTTTTTGAAAAAAAAAAATATCTTTTAATAAGATAAGACTCCACTTTATAAACATGAACAAAGAGAAAGAGATCCTGATAAATGGATAAATATAAACAGTCTGTAAAATTATGGGTCCCTTTCATTCATTTGAATTTAAGTAATTTAGGGAATGTCGCATGTTAAATAGAATAGGGAGGAAGTGTATACTTCTCTAATGAACAAACACTTGCAACTTTAATCTTGACATATTAATAAAATCTTAATTTATGTATCTACAGTCCATTTTCAATTCTAATTTCAAGACCCGATTTTAAATACGTATCTATATAAGCAACTCATTTGAACCAATTTCAATAAAAAAGTTTCTTATTGGGAAAAGTTGTTTATAGGGAAAAATTGTATTTAAAGCACAAAAATATTAATTAATTAAAGGAAACTAACAGAAATTCTAGTAACTATTCTAATTAATAGAAATTAACTTCGATACTTTCAGCACAAAATACAAACATTCCAATAACTTAAATTATTTATAATTTGAGGTTATGTTGTGAACAGCAGTCAACTCAAATATTTAGGTTTAAAAAAAATAAGTTGCTTATACGGAACAATTGAACTAAAAAAAGTTGCTTGAATAGAAATCGCATTTAAAGAATGTTGCTTAAAGAGAGGTTGCTTATATAAAGCATTCATTCATTGTATAATATAGCTGATATTTGGTATAATATGTTACATATAGGATTTAATTAGATAGCAAGAGGAAGAACATTAATTATATTTTTATTGATATTATAATTCAAAAATATGATCCTATTTTAAGAAAATATATTACTCTTTTAAAAATATAATTTTATGATAATTTTTCGTAGGATTAATATAATATATTTTGTATATAAAGCAATGTCTGACGTAGTTGATGACGATAATATGATGATAATATTTTTTGATTAATAATATTCCAGTATCAATTAATCACTTAATTATACTTATACGTATACAAATACAATAAAGCAAGGATAAAGATAAATGATAAATATATGAATGCAGGAGGGGGATATTCACAAAAGAAATGATATTAAAGACAGATATTATTTATATTCTGTATCGTATGCTATGTATATACAATTTTTTTTTCATTTTTAAAATAAAGCAAATATATTTGCTTCAAGATTAAGTCGTTCATGAATGAATTAAGAAAAGTTTCTTTTAAAAAAAGTTCAATTTTAATAAAAAAAAAAAAAAGAAAAATTGTAATGATTTAAAAATATTTTCCTCTAAAAGTTATTCATACATGAAATGAAAGAAATAAGCATTTATAATTCTAAAATGTTCTAATTTTTATTTTCTATTCTGAGTATATTTTTTTTTATAATCTTAAATATTATTCTTAGAAAAAAATTAATTAAATAATTCGTTCTTGTGTTATTTTAAAATTAAATTATAAGTTTTATTATCTGAAAATTAACTTTTGAAAATGAACAATAAGAAAAACTTTAGCTAGTGTTAACATGACCCAATTTTACAAACTAAATAAGATTAAAAAAAAGGTGATAAGAAAATAATATGTCTAGTTGACCCTTGTGATATTATTCTTTAGGGGGTGTCTCTTTGAAATAAAATTTAATTTGCATTTGCATTTTATTTCCTCTTCAAAGTGGCTTTTTTATGTATTAAGTCATAATTTTTACAAAGACTTATCACAAAAGGGCTCTGAAGAATATGAGACTGACAAGGAAAGATACAAAGCGTCAGAGAAAAAGAGAGAAGAGGGGATGGGGAGAAAAGGAGGTGGGAGCTTTTCTGAAATAGAATGCCTGACCAGCTATTTCCCTAGAGACGAATATTCATTTTCATTAAAACGCTTTTAATTAAATTAAGAAATTTTTCTTTTGTTCACAAGAAAAGAAAAGAATAAAAGATTAAGAAATAAATTGCATTATTTTATTAAAATTCCTTTATTTTTATTTTTATATGGATAGATAAATGAATGAAAAAAAAGAATCTTATATATATATTTCTTTCTATTAAATTTAAAATTGAATTCTATTCAATTCTATACTTTATTTGAGAAAGGATTTAGTAACAAATCAGATATTGAAAAATCATATTTCAAGTTCAAAGACGGGGATAGAAGCAATAGAATTTTTAAATAACTATGAAATATAAATTCTAGTAAATTTTATAATACAGTTTATTAGATCATTGGTAAATGAATCTTATCTTATTATGCTAGTTAAAATTGTTTGTTTGTATGTTTGTTAAGCCATGGGTTCTCAAAACCGCTCTAACGATTTTTTTGAAATTCACACTAGATATAGTATTTATAAAGAAAAATTAAGTTTTATTGATCACATCTCAGGAAAAATACATCTTCATTAGTTTTTTCTTAATTTAAATTTATATATGGATGACGTCACAAATGACATCGATATTGAAATTTGACTCCCGCCTTTTTTAAAGGATATTGTATTAATATTTTTTTATATTTAAAATATTTTAAAATTTTTTATTTAATTTCGAAATAAAATTAAAAATATATATTTTAATAATATTTTATAATTATAAATTACGATATATATTTATCATTCTTCCAATAAAAAAAAAATATTCATGCACTTAGAAACATACCTAATAACCCCAAGTTCCATTCATTTTAATCAGATTGATGCAATGATGCAACATTTAATAAATTGTAATAAATAATTAAAGAATTGTATCGGTGTCCCAAGTATTAATATTATCAGCCAAACTCAATAATAATGAATTATTTTTTTTTAACTTAATTACCGAGCCGAGGCTCGGGGTCCCGGTACTTATTATTATTATATCATTTGAGAAAAAGAAAAATATAAGACGTATTCAAGTATATTTCATTTTTTCCATATTGTTATCAAAAAAAAATAAATAAATAAATAAAAACTATTTTAAATTTAAGAGAAATAGTATAAAATATTTTTGATGTTTTTATTTTATTATTTGAAATTAAACTCCCTGGACCAATTAATTCCTCATAGTCAATAATTAACTTTATAATTAACTTATCCAATATATTACTTATAACAAAATTAAATTAATCTTTACAATAAAACTTTGTATTAAAAAATAGATTTATGATTTTACTATAACTATAGATATGTTTCAATAATTAAATTAAAATAATTTTATAATATATAAAAAGATTCATTTTTTTAAAAAATGTAAATATAATTTATTTATCTTTCTTTACTAATAATATTAAGTATCTGGAACACCGAGCTTTCTCTCGACCCTTTAAAAAATATTGATATTCAATTCTTTAATTATCTATTACCGTTATTCAATGTTACATCATTCAATCTGATTAAAATGAATGGAACTTGTGGCCCTCATTAATATTAAATATTAAATAATATTTTAGTGAAAAAATATTAAAAATTATAAAACTATTTAAAAATTAATTAATATAAAAATAATGAATAAATAAATATAAATTAGTTAGTTAGTTATTTAATAGAAAAATAAACGCCAAAAATAATAAAAATTTAAAATTAACTAATAAAAATTTATAAGAATTAAAAATTTAAAAGACAAAACATTAAAAAATTGTTTTTAAAATATCATAAATGAACTTACCATGTTTGCAAGACAAATAAATTTTAGATTTTTTTTGGTGATTTTTTTTTTAGATTTGTGAAGTCATATAGATTTAAATTAAGAAAAAACTAATGAAGATGTTTTTTCTCCAGACTGAAAGAATACAGATCGATATGCCTTTATAAATATTATCTATGGAGTGAATTTCAAAAAAATCCTTCGAGCGGTTAATTAATAAATTAATTCTAAAATATACAAATATATATATGTATATATATATATATATATATATATACAATTTTTGATAGTATAATAAGATAATACGATAGGATAAGATAATAATAATAATTAGCATTTTTATTTTGTTTAGTGCGTATTTTTCTAATTAATAAAATTTAATTTGGTCTCGATATATTAAACTAATAAATGGATTTAAATATGTACCATATATTATATAATTGTTAAAATTATAAACTAAAAATTATGACATTATCGGAGGATTCATTAAAGTTGATTGGAAAAAAATAAATCTTCAAATGGTGAATGGAAAAAATTTGATTTCTAAGAATTGACGTCAAAGGATACAAATAAATAAAAAAATGAATAAATAATAATTAAATCTCCAAACCAAATGGAAGAACGAGTAACATAGGTTCAACTTTGTTAAATATTGAATAAAGATATTTACATTAGAGAAAAAAAATGGGAATTGAGATTTTTCTATTAGAAAAATAAAAAGCTAAATCAGGTTATTAAATTTATTCAATTCAAATGCTACTAAATTTCTTCTTTATCATATTTTATTTCATTTAAAAGGAAATTATTGAGACATGAATGAACACATTTATTATATTAAATAAAATTTTCTTGAAATATTATCTATTTACTTAGATAAATATTTTATAAAATTTAATAAAAAATAAATATTTAGCATTTTTATTTGTTGATTTTATTTAATTCAACTTTCATAAAACTTTAATGAATTTCATTTTTTATTATGTTTCAATAAATTATTCTGTCAAATTTTTTTTTTGTGGATTCCATTTCTTAATAACCTTACAAATAAGATTTTAATAAATAAAATATTATACTCTAAATTCTATTCTTTTTATTTTTTTATCAAAAGTCAATAGTATATTTAAATTATTTAAATATAAATTTAAATATTTTTCTAATAAATTATTTTCAAATTCAAATATTTCTGATAGAATTTTTTTCCTTTAGTACCTCCAAGACAAATTTGAATCATAAGTCATATACTTTACAAAAATTTACCAATAATTGATGAACAGAAATATTGAATTTGCATTTCTTTTTTAAGGGTACCAATTAATTGCTCAGTATTATAATAATACGCACAGTACACACATTCCCAGTATATTATTATTATAAAACTAAATACTCAGAAAAAAATCCAAATGCCCAGTAAAAAAACTAAATGCTCATCAGTAAAGAAACTAAACGCTTACTAAAAAAAAACCAAATGCAAAGTAAAAAATGTAAATGCCCAGTAAAAAACACTTTTTGCTCAGTAAAAATTATTAAAGCACAGTAAAATCTGAAACCATTCTGTAAAAATAAAAAATTTATATTTATATGTATATGAGGTTGTAAATAGTAAGGTGGAAATTTTTAAATAATCAAAAATCAAAAATATTGTATAAAATATAATATATAAAATTCAAATTATATAATATAATAATAATAATATTATAATAATATAAATGTAAATTAAATATAAATAATATATTATTAAATATTGTTTTTTTAAATAAATATTATAACTAAACTTTAATGTTGAAATCAAAAATATTGTCGAGATTTTGATGTTTTTATACGTTTTGGAAGGTTTCTGAATCATTTTCACTAAGGTTGAGAAAAATGTCTTTGTGTATGTGTATGTATGTAGACAAGATTACGCAAAAACAGTTTGAGCTAGAATCATGAAATTTGGTATACGGGCATTATTCAATAGCATAGCTCAACCGAAAGAGGGTCATTACCTACCACATTTTGATTTTTGTTCCTCTAAAGGTCTAAAGTGACCGTAAAAATAATGATATATGTTTGATAGTTTTTCACATAATTAAAAATTGTATAAAACTGCTATATATAGAATTTCAGCTTGATTGAATCGCTGAAAGTACCGGAATTAATTTTTTAACACTGCAAATCACGCGCCAACACGTGGCATGGTGCCAACAACAAAGAGCCAAACACGCACTAGTTTAATAAATTTTATTTATTAATTTTAATTTATAATTTATATAATTAATTAAATTTAATTTAAATATAAGATATGTTAATTATTCCAATTCAAATTGCGAGATAGTCGAATGGAGACACTCCAGCTTATTTGTTTTAGAACCACTGAAAATTTTTGAGTCGAAATATTTTCTTGTATCAATATTTCAAAATTCAATTCAATTATTAATCTACCTAAAAAAGTATAATAATAAATAATAACAATTTCATTATATTTTATTGAGCGATATAATACTAGAAATAAATATATATTTAATTTATATATTTAAATAATTTTTTTAAAAAATATAAATTAAAAAAAAATTAAAATAATATATTTAAATAATTAAATACACTGGAGGAATTAATCAATATTATATACATAATACAGAAAATACAGAAAATTTACTGTGCATTCAGTGATTTATACTGTGCAGTCAATGATATTTACTGTGCAATCAGTGATATTTATACTGAGCATCAAATACTGAACGATTTGATTTATTTTACTGAGCATGAATTATTGAGCAATTTAAAATATTTTGCAAAAATCAATAAAATACTGGTCATTTGGAATTTTTTAAATGTATTAAAATACTGATCAATAAATGTATTGCGCTTTTTTAATATCTGTCTGATATTTGATCTAGAAAGAACAATTTTCTTGCTTTTTTTTTTGAATTTCATATTAAATTTTATTTAAATATAGGTCTACTTTATGTATGTAATAATACATGACTCATTGAAATATTTTATATTATCTAATATTTTACTTATTATTTAATTTATACTTTAGAAATGTTCTTAAGAGCTTTCTTTATTAATAAAGATTATATCTCTTTTTAAAGTATTGAAGTCTCAAAGAGTTTAGAATCTTGTAAATTGCAAACTTTATCCTGTTTTGAAAGTGTTAGATATAAAACAAAAGATATTTAATTTGTGTATTCGTATCCATAAAATTGTTCAAATAACAACATATGCAAAAAGTTTTTTCCATTTATTTTTTCTAACTGAAGGGGCATATAAGATAAAATAAAAAAAAAATAAAAAAATATGAAAAGAGAAGAAGATATGTATATGTAATTCACAAAAAACACACACATATATATATATATAATAAAGACATGAATAGACACAATTACCCTGAAATTTTGTTTTTGCAATCTTACAACTTTAAATCGCTTATTTTTTTTTATAACTTTCCATTCCATAAATCAGATTTATGGATAATCGGTAGATTCAAAAAAAGTAATATTTTTATAACACAAAATCTATAAATATATATATATATATATATATAATTTTTTATCGTTTGTATTAAGTATTATATTTTCTGGTAGTGATCACTGAAATATCGATAATAGAAAAGTTTGTAAAATTTATTAAAAAAATTCTTTCAAATAAATAAAACGAAAAAAATTATTTACGGTAATATAAAACCTACTGATAATAAATTGAAAATTAAAATCTAAAATACATGTAAATAATATAAAATTTAGTTAAATATTTTCAATTGTTATATAATAATTAAGGTGAAGAAGTTATTTTATTATTTAATAATCAATAAATAGAAACTTAATTAATCAATGTTATCTTTATTCCATCGATTAATTGTTATCTATATTAATGAAATAAAAATGGTTTTATTTTTATTTTATGTAATAAAATTATTAATTTTTCAATTTTACAGTATCATTTAACTCTCCGTTTATTTTATGAACACTTTTTTGTTCTTATATATGAAAATGATTAATGAAACCTTTGTAATTAATAAATGGATATTTTCTTTTTAATTGAATAAATCAATATTTCATATAATATATTTAAATTAATATTATTTTTTAATATAAAGGTTTATTCTAAATGATAAACGGATTTTTAAAATTTCGAATTTATTAAAGTACAAATCCAATATTAACAATCTTCACAACAATGAAAACAGAAAGTTAAAAAGTTTACTTATAATGTATGGAAAATTTTTTAACTTTATGTTTTCATTGGTGTGCCGCGCATTTCCGACTTTTTTTCTAAATTTTTCAATTTGATTCTAAAAAAAAAATGTAAAACATTTTTGAGATTAGGTACCTTTTTTCAATATGGTAAACTTTTACACTTATCTTTTTCTTTGAGTGCCGCCAAATTTTTAAATCGTTAAAAGTGTGCCGCGGTAAAAAAAAAAGGTTGAGAATCACTAACCTAGAATAACCATGTACTTAGTAATTTTAAATGTTTTTAATAAAATGAGTGGATATTTTTGGTTTTTTTTTATTTTTTATTTTTTTTTTTTTACTAATATTTCGGAAATATTTTTTTGGTTGCATTTAAAATCCAGTTCAAATATACTGAGTGGTAAAACTGAGCTACTAAAACAATTACAAAATCTAAGTTAATTGGACTAAATAATGTAACCTCTTTGCAAGTATCATGTTAGATGCCATCCTCTTCCCCAATACCAAAAGTTATTTGTCATTTTCGCATTTCATCCTTTCCAAAAATGCTGGGTCAATATTAGTTTTAGAAATCCATTAAAAAAAAAAATCAATAGAAAATAGCATAAGCGTTATCCAAGGATAGAGGTGTTCAGGACAGACAGTAATGGGAGAAAGGGGAAGAAAATTGACGAAATCTAGAATGGCTTGTCAGTGAGAAATTGAAGTGGATCGTTTATGAACGCCACCATTACTTTAAAGATGATTTTGACGTTTTGTAAATAATTTGATTTATTTTATAGATGACATCTTTATTTTCTATTATAATGGATTTAAAAAAAAAATCATTATATTATCATTCATACCATTTATGACGTGTCAATTATATTTCATAATTTGCAGAAAAAATATTGTTCTCCCTATGATTAATTACCAAGTGCATTCATGAAATTCATATATAATGGATTTTTCATGTTTAACCTTGAATTGTAATGTTAAGCTATTTTCCCTCGCAATGTTCATTTATTATTATATGAATACAATTTTTGCTTGTCTGATGTGTTTTTGTTTTTGTTTTCGTTTTCGTTTTTTTTTTTTTTTTTTTGCTTTTATCTCGTCTGTCTCTTTATACATTATTTGTTATTTTAATATCTTTTTTTTTCAATTGGAATAGAGTAACTGTATACGTTTGAAACGCCATATCACCTGTACTCTGGCAGTCCCTAATGAAATTTCTACCAACCCTCCAACTCAGCTTCATAATTATCGCCGGATTAAAACTCTTCAAGACATTTTCAAGGGAAGCAGAGAGAGAGAGAGTGTTGCATATCTTCACGGCGCCAAGTTGAACGCGTCCCCCCACTCTTTTTCCCACTCTCTCACATTTGATGCTCATTTGTTTTTTACTTTTTGAATTTAATTAGTAATAAGTCATTTATCTTATTTAAGATGTTAAAACTTATGACTAGAGAATGCATTAACTCACTTGAAAACAAAAACAAGTTATTCATTAGATGTTGAATCTTCAAGTTCTATCATAAAATATTCATATTCATTTGGCTCTTATGTCCTATTGTTACATACAATACAATCGTTATTGAAATAGATTCTACACTACTAATATTATGTATTAGGCTTTTATTTTATTTGGAAATCCTTTAAATTATACAACAAATAATTATATACGTATATATATATAATATAAATAAATAAAATTAAATTAGTAATAATTACAACAATAACAAAATGATTTAATTTACTACACTTATTACTTGATATTGATATTAAATTTGTTGTGGTTGTTTTGGAATGCAATAAATATTTAATAATGTATTAATATATATTTTTATATCTGATTATTATTAAATTATCAGTTGAATTTTGATTTAATTCCGACTGAGGATTTTTCATAAATTAAAATGTTAAAATAATCTACAATGTAGATTCTACATTGTAACTTTGCATATTCTATTAAATAAAAATAGGAAAAGGTTAATTAAATATTGAAAAAAATACATTAATTCGAAAATATGATATTAATTCATAATTAATCATAAAATTAATTTTATAAATAGCATTTTAAATGATAATTATTTTAAAAGATGTGATATGTTGTATGTGTGAATAGATAGTACAAAAAGATTCCTTATTGGGATTTTAATTGAATTTTTACAAAAGTTGTAATAAATTGTTATAAGAAACAATATATACTTAAATATATTATTACATATATAGTGTTAGGTTTTTACTGAGACGGCCATTAAAATTTTGTATAATTGTTAGTTTCATAGAAATACATAATTTTCTACCTTATTAAATTTAAAGTATAATATTCTCTCTAATAATAATGAAAATATAATGGGAACAATATAATTTCTTGACACACAATGAACTATGATGCAACAGGGCACGAAATAAAAATTCAAATCTCATGGCTATCTGACTTTGAGGTCAAAATAATATAGATAATAAAAAATTTTACTGATGTATATTTTTGATCCTTACATCGTATATTATATTTGCCAATAGTGAGGAAGATTTTCTGGGAATAAAATAAAGTACATCGTATATTTTTTTAAAATAAAATTAGGTAATACAGGGTGGGGCAGAAAAACCTATCAGATTTCAAAATGTTATAAAATTAAAACCAATCAGCTTGTCAAACAATTTATTTTATTAACATATCGCAAATTTTATGCCATTATTAAATTTATGTTTTGAAAAGCACATCACTCAAAAGTCGTCCTTGTGAGCGGATACACTGATTTAGGCGCTCGCGGTAGCTTTCCATGACATGACATAACGAGAAAATACATGATCTCTATGCATCTCCAGATATAGTTAGAATTTTAAAATCGACAAGGGTGCGATGGGCAGGGCACGTGGCTAGAATGGGAGAGGAAAGAATGGCGAAAATATATTGGTGGGAAGACCGAATGGAAAACGTCCGCTTGGAAGACCACGGACGCGGTGGGTGGATAATGTGGGAAAGGACGTGAGAGAGATGGGAGAGGAGAGGGACTGGAGGATTGTGGCTCAGAATAGGAATACTTAGAGGCAGTGGCGTACCTAAAACTTTTGCCGCCCGGGGCGATCTCCAGTTTGCCGCCCTTTCTATTATAAGTCAATCAAATAGTGGTTTTTATAAATTAATACACATAAATAAATTATTAAGTTATTTAATTAATATGAATTAATACACAGAGTAAATTTTTTTACACATTTGTATGCACTCGTAAACATATTTATATAATATTTACTCTTCTAGCTTTCATACTAGAAAAATCGTGTATAATGCTCTCAAAATTTATATTATTTGTAATTTCTTGTTCTATTGACAATATTGCAAGATTTTGTAGTCTTAATTGACTCATTGTAGAACGAAGATAATTTTGCCGAACAAAATTTTAAAGATGCGTTTACGAATTCAAGGAATTTTAATGAATACAATAAAATAAAATAATTATCCTGTTCTTGGAATTAGAATTCAAAATTTACACTAAACTGCATTTATATACACCGAGGAATAATATTCGAAATCATATAGTTGATCATAATTTATATAAATCAAATAGTAAACTTATAATAATCATAATAATCATTTATTATTCAAGAAAGAAAAAAAATAAATATGAAATGAATAAGTTGCTTTTTACAACTATAACTAAATATAAAAAATGCCGCCCCAAGTTAAGTGCCGCCCGGCGCGGACCGCACCCCCCTCCCTAGGTACGCCACTGCTTGGAGGGGTGTGGTTGCTGCGGCCAAGAACTTTCGAGTTCCGTAGAGCCACAGAGATAGATAGACTATATCTAAAATGTATTCAAAAATAAGTCTAATTATTAAATTTATTTATTTTTTAATTTGTCTTAATTTATTTTAAATATTATATGAAAATGAAAATATTTTATATTTGTTTCCAGTTTATTAGTTACTTTTTTTATTATCCTCTTTTTCCTTTTATTCATGACTCAACTAATAACGACCGCTTATTTGTTTCATATATGAACTTTTTCTTTTGTCTGGCGACAATGAAGTGAAACCTTTATCTTAAAATGTAAAGAGTAATATAAATAGAAAAAAATGGAATGGGGAGGAAAAAAAAGTAAAACCAAGATAAACAAAATAAAAAAAAAAGTTGAAGCGACCGAGCTTTCAAATGGGAAATTCGCCCGCAGAGATGGGCTTCTTTGAGAGCACTGAAGGAAAAGGGACGAGCGAGTAAATCGAATAAAAGAGAAGCGAAGAAAGTTGAATGATTGTCAGAGTTTAAGAAGAGTCTAGAAAACGAAAATTTCGATTTGATCTATTTTTAGTATAGAAGATTGAAATTGTCAATGCGGGAAGAAAACGCTAAAAAATTTAAATAGAAACTTTTTGAACAATCTATCTATATTCAAGAAGTTAAGTCCGTTCAATTTATAGGGATTTATCACTATTGATTGATTGATACAATTCGGATAAAGACTTGGTCAGTGATTTAGAAATTGATCATGTTTTTTTTTTGGATCTACTAGGTATATACTTACAAATTGGAAAAACGAATGATTTTGAAATGTTGCCTTATCTCAAAATGACATGAACAAATTGTAATTCAAATACGAAAATTTTTTAAATAATGGTTTACCATATCTAAATATTGTACTTTTTTTTTTTTTTTTTTTTTTTTTTTTTTTTTTTTTTTTTTTTTTATGTATAAGGAGGGGAAAATCCACGCGGACACCCCGCTGTAAGTTGGTGTTCCAACGGGGTAGTGCCGGACTCTAACCGGCTAAAAACCCCCCCTTTTTTGGACCTTTGCAGGTGCCCCCCTGGAACCACCGTAAGGTTTTACTTCAGGGGGGAGGCCCATCTACCCTCGGGGACCTGTTAGGATCCGCTTACACGCATCGGCGACCGCGCGCCAGTTCTCTGGGCTGCCCAGCATTAACCCTATCAGGTTTTCAGGCGACGGTTCCTCGCCTAGCTCCAATGCAAGTCGACTTCTCAGTCGACACCATCTTCCGCATTCAAACAGGAGGTGTTCGGCAGTCTCGGGTACCCGGCACAGACCACACCGACCGTCGATCGTCTTCCCAATCCTCGTGAGGTACGCACCGAAGTCCCCATGGCCAGTGAGGATCTGAGTCAGATAAAAGTCCGTCTCTCCATGTACTCTCAAAAACCATAGTCCGACGTCCGGGACAAGCCGGTAAGTCCACCTCCCACCATCAGACTCGCGCCACCTTGACTGCCACCTATCCATTAGCCACCCTCTGTTCAGCGCCCGAGAGATGTTATCGGCTCCATGGTTATATGACCGCTCGAGCGCCAACAGATCAATAGGGGGGACCGACGCCACCACCTGGGCAGCAACGCACGACACCGTCCTATATGCGCAGCAGATCCTGATTAAGAACCTCCGTTGCGTCCTCAGGAGTCTGTCCCTGTTTCTCTTACATCGGAGGGCAGACGCCCACGCAGGAGCAGCGTACAGCAGGATCGAGTTTCCCACAGAGTAGAGAACTCTCCTCACGCTACCCGTCGGACCACCCACCCTAGGCATCAGCCTTTGAAGCATCATGGCTGTGCTATCGGCTTTTTTGGCCACCATGTTAATGTGCTCACCCCAGCTTAGCCTTTTGTCAAGTATAACTCCCAGGTATCTGATGGAGTCCTTTGCTACCACTCTTATACCGGCGACCCTTATACTGATTTCGCCCACTCTCTTTCGGCCGTTCATTGAGACCATCTCGGTCTTTTCAGGAGCGAGAACAAGCTCTCTGCTCTCCATCCAAGCAGCCACCATGCCGACCGCCACCTCGACTTTCTCGATGAGAGCGGGCTTAGTCTTATCTATGGCCACCAGCATGAGGTCATCGGCGAAACCTATTATCCTGCAGTCTCTAGGGATCTGCAGCCTCAAGACTCCATCATACAGGATGTTCCATAGTAAAGGGCCCAGGACAGACCCCTGAGGTACTCCGCACGTGATAACCTTTGTTCTGCCATCGATCATCAGACTTCTTTCCGTGAAATAACTCTTTATTATTTCCACCAGATAATCAGAGATCCCCCTTCTGGAGAGTTCTTCAACTATGTGCGCCCACTGCGCCATATTAAAAGCGTTCCTCACGTCCAGAGCGACCCCTACACAGAGCTCTCGGTCTCTGCCCCTGCCCTGTATCGCACTGCGTGCCACGCGCGCTACCTCCAACACGGCGTCCGTAGTCGATCTGCCCTCTCTGAAACCGTATTGATCATCTGAAAGACCTCCTCTCCTAGAAATCTCATCCGACAGTCTAGAAGCGATAACGCGTTCCAAAACCTTGGCCACAGTATCAATTAAGCAGATCGGCCTGAAAGCCGTGCCCGCCGGTCCTCCTGGCTTAGGGATCAGAACCAGCGCAGCAGATTTCCATTCCCTGGGGAAAGTTGCCTCTTTGAGCAACCCGTTAAACAGCTTTGTAAAGACCTCCGGGTGCTGACTGTTCATGTACCACAAGGGCAAAAGTCTTTCTTTTAGATTTGTTCGGCTCCTTAGATTTGATTGGTTCATTTAACTCGTTCATCTTCCGTTTGGTGGTGTATATATCAATTTCCCTACCCTCGCCATGGAAGGTGCATTCTAGCATTTTCCTCCAGCTGTTAAGGGTCAGACCATTTACATGATGAATGGTTACGGATTCGCCGGGGCTGAGTTGACCCTTGACTGCTTGCATCTTGTTCCATAAATCTTCAGTTGTTCCCTTGAGGGATGCTCTAATAACCTTCCTGTTGACTGTTTTTATCACCCCTTTAGATCTTAACTTCGTCGCTTGTTCTATAACCTCAACTTCTTGGCTAGTGCCATCAAGTTCAGGAAATCTATTCATATATATTTTTTGAATGCTTTTTTGCATACCCGGGTCATCTGCTTCTACGAGAATTATTTTCGCTGTTTCATCGGGTGCATCTAGAGGATTTCCCACAATAAACTTAGTATTGCGGAATAAATCCTCATCCCACACCTGCTTCTCTGCCTGGATCCATTTTTCGAAAGTGTTCACTTCATCCAGGGAAGTTAATTTGTCTGCTGTTTTATTCCAAGCTATGGTTTGCGTTGAGGCTTCGCAAGTTTTTATTATCTTTTTTTGAGTGTCGTTATCGCCTTTATGACCTGAAACCACGAAACTGTCTCGCTCCCATTTGTGGTCTTCCAGCCACTCCTTGACCGTTACTCTATTAAATATTTCTCCCACCTTACTGAGCTTCTCTATCATAGATTTGATGTCCCTGCTTGTATTTGGATATTTTTCAACCAGTTTACTTAGCATACTAATTTGGTATCGAGCGTCACTGACAGCTTCTGTTATTTCATAGGCGATAGGGCATTCACGCCTTTTTGCTATACCTATCGGACTACTTGAAGCTCTTCTTTTATTGCTAATTTCAGGTCCAGAATAACTTCTTTGCCTTCCACTTATCCTAAGAGGAATAGTCGATCCTGGAAGCTTTGCGTTCTTGGTTTCTGAGTTCTTCGTATTTCCTACTGAGTTAGTATCAAGATTAATAAGATTGTTAGACTTACTCATAATGCTTTTTAGTCACCTCGTTGGCGGACCTGTCTCCGACGCAGGGTGCTCCGTGTGGGCGGGCCACCATCCTAACCAGCCCACTGCCCATGTGGACTGGGTTCAAGGGCCTTGTCTGGGAATTATCATCCGGACGTCCCTAGCGGACACACATCACGGCACCTAATCCGCCAACTTCCCACAATACCATCGTAGAATGGCGAGGCTTTACCATGGGGTTCAGTGGAGGTCATCATCCAGGGGCTGTGCATACCCTGGCATGATTTGGGTCGAACACACTAGACACCACCTACCCCCATGGCAGTGGGGAGGAATAAGGATCTGGAAAGGATTTAGCATTTTTTTTAGGATTTAGGGTGTTGACATGGTTCCTCGTGGGTTTGGGTTTAGTGAGGAATCCAAGGCTCGCGTGGGCAAGGCTGCGTCCTTGAGGCAGACCTGTCCTCACCGGGATCGCAGGGACAGGTCCACCCGCTACCCATTAAATATTGTACTTATATTGATACAAAGAAATAAAAAAATAAATAGAAATAATAATCCTACTATGTTTATGTTATTAAAATATATTTGATCATTGGATTTATAAACCAGTCATTTCTAAAGAAGATTATTGTTGATGCAGTCAATATGTTTAAATAATATAAATATAAAAAAAAATTTATAAAATAACGATTTTTTCATGGACTAAAAAGAATAAAATAATTTTTCTATAAGCCTGACAAAGTTTATGGATGAATTGCTTCATATACAACGAAAAACGTTGGGCGTATTTAGCTTTATTTATTTATACGAAACATCAAGTCAAATTTTTGTCATGAAGCGAAGTTGATAAAAACGTTATAAAATAGCAATTGATTATAATGATACAGCCGTCAACACCTATAAAAACAGTATTAATTCCTTCTCCCTTTTTTTCTTTTTCAAAACAACTATATTTGCTTCTATATTACTAATGTTATTTTGAAGCATTACTTTACTAAAATTTGTATTGTATTTTTATTCTCTAATATATATATAATGTGAAAAATTATTTCCGGTTATTTTCACATCTCAACGTTTCGGCGCCCACCTCATAAAAAATTTCACTTGAAAAGGGCGCCAAAATAGATAGAAACGTCGAGAAATAAATCACACACATACACATGAAAATAACCCGTAAATAATTTTTCTTTCGATAAATTCTTTCACAGAAGCCTAAATGAATATATCTTATATATATATATATATATATATATATATATATATAGTAAATCAAATAAATACTTTATTATCAGCTCTAGTATATAAAAAATTAAAAAATCTATGTTTGAAAAGAATGTAGTATGAGGAAGAGACGATATATTATATACTGGAAAAAAGAAAACTGCTGATTTTGTTTTTTTAGTATAGAAATGAAAGATTTTGGTTTTTCAAAAGATAATTATTTTTTAAACAATTATCTTCGAAATATTTACTTTTTTAACAATTCAATAAATTATGATTAATAGGATAATTTTTATGATTTATATTACAAAATAAACACATTTCTAAAAGTGACAAAATAACATCTCTCACAAATTATTTGGGTAAATATTTTTTTTATTTTCTTAAAAAAAGATACATAAATATTTTTATTATTTAGTATATATAAATGTATATATAATACATGTTGAAAATTTATACAGGTTTTCCTTTTTTTAACTGACAAAATCGCGAATAAATATGAATAAAAAAAAAAATTGCATAAATTATATGTGTATCCGTCAAAAAATCATTTTATAGAGAATTATATATATATATAGGAGTGAGAATGTTTTGGTTTATTTATGATATAGAAATGCCAAAAGAAAAAAGAAATAGAACCAAGTTGATATATAAAAAACCAAAATACATCACTATATACTTTGAATCGATAGATAAAACGTTTGAAAATCCTAATCTCTGATGATTTATTTATTTTCAATGTGTGATTTGAATCTAAAATAGACACACTTTTCGCACTCTATATACCAGATGAAATGAACAAAATATTATAAAAGAAAATTAAAATTTAAACTTATTATGAACACTTATTGTAATATAAAGGTTTAATTCATTTATCAACGCATTATATTTTAATTAATAAATTAATTAATAATAAAATAATGTAAATGTACCTACAATATTGAATATAAGTATAAATATTATTTATACATTTTTTACCGACCGACGATAGTAAGGGAGGTATTGTTTTCACACCAAATGTCACATGTGGAGATTTTTATATATCTCCACGAATCATGCATTTTCTTAACAGAAAAAAATATTTTTAGCATGATGTCTGTCCGTCCGTCCGTCCGTCCGTCCGTCCGTCTGTATAGATGTGTACAGCTTGAACGGCTCAACGGATTTTGATGAAATTTGGCATATTTACTTAATGCATCAGTATGATGAATTGATCAACTTTTGGTTGGAAACCGGAAGTGGTAGTATTAGCGATCGACGATAGGAAGAGAAGGGTTATTTTCATACCAAATTTTACATGAGGAGATTTTTTACATATCACCACGAATCATGCACTTTGTATTGGTTTTATCCTCGAGAAAAATCATCTTTATTAGTTTTATCTTAATTTAAAATTATATGACGTCATCCAGCCATTCTCGACGTCACAGCCTGGTCTTACATATATATTACTAGCTGCTCAGAGCTCCTTCGTCGCTCTTCACATCTAGACGGGGGCTCCGCCCCCTGTACCCCCGAGTGGTACATAGTATTTGGTTGAAAGTAGTAAAAGGTTTTCATCCATTTTGTTTCAAACAATGTATAACATAAAACATTCTTTTCTTATTGTGTGATTATTTAAAATATATTTTAATTTATTTAGTAAATTAATTATATATATTATTATTGAATATGTTATATCTATCTACTCGAAAGTTCTTGGCAGCTACAACCACATTTCTCCAAGTGTCCTTATCCTGAGCCTCTGTTCCATCTCTCGTACGTCATTCCCTGATGTACTCATCTTTCTTTGGCCCATTAATGCTGGGGAGAATCCTATTCTCAAATACTCTGAATCCACTCTCATCTCCTAAGATCATAGACCATGTCTCACACTCATATAATACAACAGACAAAATAATTGTTTTATATATTTTAATTTTCATTCCCTTTTATAATAATTTTGATGAGATAAGCCTCTTTACTGCATGATAACAGGCGTTTCCCGATTGCAACTTCGATTTAAATTCTTCTCAAATATTATTATCCTTCGTGATTACATTCAATTTTTCTACATATTCAAATTCTACATTTTGTTTGTTAATACTGCTCCTGTTTGTTTCTAAATATATTTATTTATCATTATTCATTTCAAACCTCATCTCTTTTCCTACCTCGATTAATTTTTCCTCGCTATCTGTAATTACAATTGCCGAATCTCCTATTATATTTGTCGTCTGGGTCACCTAATATTTTACAATTGATTTCCGCATCTTACTCTTTCTTTACTACCTTCAAGATATATTTTAAGATCAAAATTTGAAAAAGTTTATCCGGATCTATTGAGTCATGGGTAGGTTTTACTAAAGTCTACAAATAATTAGTGAACAGAATTATTGAATTCGCGGTTTTTTTAATATCTGTCATAATGAAAATATCTTAATTAATGTTGATCGATTTGGCATGAACCCTCAATGATATCGTCTAATATTTCCTCCGCCTATAGTTTATAAGTATTGTATATGTTATAATAGATTATAATATTTCTTGATCATTTCATTTCGATATTTTAATTTCATTGCTTGATTTTTATTGATTATTTTTAATTATAATAAAATTTGAGAAAATGCAAAGTTAGAGACTTGAGACAATTTATAAAAATTAATTTATAAAAATTAACGGTATAAAAATATTGATTAAAACTAAAGATAAATTAATAATATATACATTCATTAATAGTATTAATTTAAATTAATGGATTTATTTGATTTTTTATTATTAAGTTCATTTATTAAAGAGGTATATAAGAATATTGTGATGTAATTTCATAGAAATCGTTTCTTATTTTTTGATGTTTATAATTCTAAATTACCGGTAAAGTGTCGGTCAAGTAAGAAATTTCTTTTTTGTTTGTTTCTATGACAGCAAAAAAGTAAACAAATTACATACATACATACATACATACAAACACTCTCCTTTATATATATAGATAAATAAAATAAAATTAAAAATATTTATGTTATATCCATATCTGTTTTTTATTGCATTAATAGATATATGAAAATTATTTGAAATTGTTTCTGTAGCTTTATATTATTTACTTCAAACCGTCGGTCGGTTCGGACCTGGCCACAGGTCAACTTATTTATCCTGAGATCTAAATAATAATATTTTAATAATCTAAATTTGTTATTATGCAATAATTTGATCTATTTATTTTAAAATTTTAGATGATCTTTTAAGGAAAATATAAAATATACAGAAAGTTAATCAATTTGTTGGATTATTATATTATTATTATTGGAATAAATTTTTAATGCAAATAGAAAATTTAAATAGTTTTAAGTAATAAAAACGAGTCCTATATATTCTATTTTATTCTAATGCATTTAAAATATGTAAAGATAAAATTTTATTTGCACGAATCTATTCTACATATTTTAATATAATACGATAATTTTAAAATAAATAATTGAAATATTTTTTTAATGTCTTAAACCTTAAAGGAGAGATTAATTAAAAAGATTTTAATTGGAAAATATTTAAAAAATAATTTTTAATCAATTATCCATTATAACAGAGGTTTATATGAAATGAACTTTTTTGTAATTCGATTCAAAATGGAAAGCAACCAAACATAAGACAATTATTTTAATTTAGATTTCATTTTAACTTTTAGAATATTTACAAAATTTAATATAGAGAATACATATTAAAATAATTATTTAAATTAATTAGCCTATATGTCGAGGGTTCAAACTTGATCCCGGGTCCGCGAGAATGTGAGCCAGCTACGCTAACCTCTTACCCTGTGGCGTCATTTAAAAAAAAGATAAAAAATCTATATAAATAAAATTGAAAAATTGATAATATTTATATATAGTGTAATTATTAATTAATTTTATAATACTTATCAATTATGTTCTATATTAATGAATAAACAAATCATATTAATATATCATGATTGATAAATATTAAATAAATTATTATTGTTAATTTTGTTTTTCTTAAATAAATGTATTTTAATGGTGGATTAATATAAAATATTTATACTTTTTTTTTCAGAATGAAGTGGTTGGTTGTGTTAGCTCTTTTCTTCCTCGGAATGGTCGCATTGACCTCCGCTGAAGGGGAAGTCTGGGAGGAAGACGACCATGAAGTTCTTATCCGAAGTGAACGCGGAGCAAAGAACAGAGGTAAATTTATTTATTTTTCAAATTTTTTTATAATTAAATTTATTTTATTATCATGAATTATCCTATCATTTATAAATAAATTAATAAATTAAATTTAAAATTTTCTTCTTATTAAAAATATAATACATGAATAAAAATGGATACTTTATTTAAAAATAAATTATTTATTAAAATGTTTATCGATATTTAATGAAATTACAAATTTTATTTTTGTGTTAATTTTTCTATTGATTTAACAATTTTTTTCTTTAGAACATATTTTTCATATTATGAACATTGCCAACATTTTTATATTATATTAATAATCTATAATTAATTCAAGTTACAGAAAAAAAAATTAAATTAAGCATAAAATAAGACTCGATTCATTAAATAATAAAATAAAAAAACTAAAAATTTAATCAATTATCCTATCTTGGACTTTTTATTATATGACAATTTATTACATATTTAGTAAATCTTCTATATATCTCAGTGGCTCTACAGAACTTCAAGTTGTTCTCATTATCAACCACACTTCTCTCAATGTGCTACACCCATCAAACTCCTACTTTCTCATATCTCTCTTATGTCTCATCCCATTTTGTCCGCCTACCGCCTCCTTGGTCTTCCAACCGTCTTCCAAACGTTTCCCAATCGGTTTACCAAAAAATATATTTTTCTCCACTCTTTCCTCTTCCATTCTTGCCACGTTTCCTGCCCTTCGCAGCCTTCTCGATTTTATAGCCCTAAGTATATCTGGAGATGCAGAGAGATCATTGAATTCCTTGTTATGCAATTCTCTGTTGACCTCATCTTTCTTCAGCCCTTAAATGTTGCATAGAATCCTATTTTCAAATACTCTAAATCTACTCTTGTCTTCTAAGGGCTTAGACATTGCGTTCAAAGTTATAGAAACCATCTCGCCTTTAATACTCTAACTCAGTGATTCTCAACCACTGTGCCGTGAGATTGTCAAAAGTGTGCCGTGAGATTATAAGGCTCTTAAACATTTTCGACTTTTTTTCTAAATTTTTTCAATTTGGTTCTGGGTTTTTGGGACCACTTTTTTCAATATGGTAAACTTTTACACTTATCTTTTTCTTTGTGTGCAGCCAAATTTTTAAACTGTTAAAAGTGTGCCGCGGGAAAAAATGGTTGAGAATCACTGCTCTAACTAGATCTGAAGATACATAGAGGTCATTTAATTCCTCGTTATGCAGTCTTCCCCATTCCTTGTATCCTGATCTTTCTTTGTTCTATAAATCCTATCCTATTTTAATTTAGTAAAGATTACATATATTAAATTGAAATTTTAATTAATACTAATTTTAATTTTAAGAATTTTTTTTAGTATTGCATATAATTTTTTTTAGTTTTATTTATAATTGTTTAAATTTGATAATTATTATTAATGCGTTTAGTAGATTAATTGTTTTATGGGTAATCTGACCAACTATGTTATATTTATAATTGAAATCTGACTAGTAATGAAAAAGGGGCGATCTAATATTATATATATTATACATATATAAAATAAAAATCTTCTTCATATTTTTTAATGGGAAAAATATCACATGATTAATACTTTGATGTCGGATGTTTTGATGAACTCTGAAAAGCCATGAAATCGAAATCGAGTTTATGACACATAAATATGATACGAGGATTCTCAATCTAAATAAAAAAAGGCTGTTTGTAAAGTAACATGAGGATAAAACCCTGGATTTTAAATGTGTACATTGCTACGCGAATGTCAAAGCCACCTCCCTGCTTTCAACCATCAACTTTCTCATCCCCAACTTCTGTTCATCCTTTATCATACTATTTTTTAAGCTACCCGTTAGCCTGTCTTACAAATATCCGATTGTTTCCATTGTTAACTGATAATTTGTATTTTTTTTTACTCTAAGGCATTTACATTTCTTAGATTCAGGAAAAAAATTTACTAAGAAATAATATAACTAATATATAAGATTTAAATTTCTAAAATATTTGTAATCTTTAAATTCTTTTGTCAATAATTCAGGTTCAATTAGTTTATACAATTTTATAATATACTCTGAAAAGTACTAAGAAAATAGATCTTTGAGCATAAAAACTTATATTAAAATATGATTCTTTAGTTTCAGATCAAATGTCCAAAGAATTAAAATAAAAAATAATAAATTTTCATTTTTTATTGATGTGATTACATGATCAGTTTAAAAATTCTTCCTTTCAACCTGTCTACAAATACTTTGCGTGCTTGATTGTTAAACTAAACAAATAATTATTATTTTCATTTCTTTCTCCGTTTTTCTACTTTGATTTTAACGTTATTTAATATCTTTCGTTTTATAATGTCTAATCAATACTAAGACAAATTCATTTTTTTACCCTCCATTTCCTTTTACATATAATTTATCTCAATTATTACAACTTTGACTGTTATCATACTTTTCTGCACTATCATCTCCTGTCTCAGAACTTCTTTACTCAATTAATCTCTATCAGTTGAATTGATGTCTCCCCTTCTAAACATTTTTCCTCTCTAAGTAGAAATTTCTCCATTTCCTTTGTTCTCGAATTTATCTTTTATTTGTTTTTATTGTCAATAGAATATAACCCATATTTATCCATGTTAATTAATCATTTCAATTAAAAGGCAACTTATCTATAGAATAGATTACCAACTCAGCTAGAAATGAACCTGGGACCCATCATTTGTAGAGCTTTTGACCTAAATGCAACTAAGCAAACCAATTTAGTTAGAATTATCGGTGAACATGAAACCAAACGATATATTCCTCTATATTTCTAAATGTGATGTAGAAGGTTGAAATCCATTTAATGTGAGTAAGGGACCACCTGTATCAAAAGCCTGTCTAATTTAAATTTAACATGCGTAAAACTGATAGTAATTTATATTAGTAAACAAGTCTATTAATATCTTGGAAACCAATTTTGATTCATAAAATTATTTTTCCAAATTACAATAAATTGCTGGTTAAATTGTTATAATTAAACTGACAATTTTAATTGGATTTAGTTGAATAATTCATATTAGTAAGAATATTTATTAATATTATATATTTTATATATCTGTGGCTCTACGGTACTCGAAAGTTTTTGGCCACAACCTTTTTTTTTACTTTTCAACTGAAAAAAATCTGAAAAAATGTTCTTTAAGAGTAAAGTACTTGAAATTCACTTCCACTTGCGTTTATATATATATATAGATATAATTATTATATTTCATTATTTACCAAATTTTGATTTTTGTTTGATATTAAAAATCAGGTTCAATGACAAGATCTATACATATGGTGAATTGGAAGATTAAACTAGATGATTCAGTTTATTTTTTATTTAGTAATTTTCATTATTATAATTAAAATAATCAAATTTATAAATAAATTAAGTATATACAATTTTTATTAATTTAAAAAAAATAATCAATAGTTAATAAATATTTAAAATATTTTAGAAATGTTAGAGCCATGTTTGAGAAAATTATGTATAAAAAATGTAAAATCAATGATATTATGGTAATTAAGCACTATTATGATTATAATACTTGTATTTTTAACGAAAACTTGAATTCAAATTTTTTATCGTTCCTCTTTGTATTAATATTTTTATATTTAGATAAGTGATAGCAAAAATTAAATTCCCTCCTAGAATTTAAGTGAAATGATAATATTTTCAATAAATTTAATTCAATTTCAATCGATTATGATAATAATATAGAATATACTGTTCCTAGTTTATTAATTTAAAAATTTACTTCTATCACTTTTGTTTATAGTACGTTTATAGGGTTTACTATGACAATGTCTAAAATAATGATTTAATCAAATTCAATTTCTAACAAAGACCACTTTGAATAATAAACGTTATTTTGAATTTAGAGATGCCCAGATGCTTTTAATCATCAATACTAATGATGTATATACCTTAAACAAATGAAATCGATTTTGTTTGTTTTTTTTTCACGCATTCTCGATTATTTTTACTACGCAGCATTTCCAAGTTATTTTTTTTTAAGGAAGTTTTAAATATTGAGGAAATGAGGTTTTAAATCAATCTTTTTGAAGTAGGTACAACAGAAAATTCCATCAAAAAGTTCAGATACGTGGGCAGGTCAAAAAGTCAGTAACTATTTGAATTTACCGTCTCTTAAATGAAAACAAAACTGCTCCTGTCAGCTGTCTCATGACGAATTTGAACCAGCTGGGTCTTTTAGTTTTCGTTTGATATCTACACTTATTAATATCAGACTACCTCGTGATTGCAGAAGAAAATGGAAAAAAGTGAATTTCCATGAAAATTCATGAATTGGGATACGAATTGCTTCCTCATCCTCCCTATTCTCCGGATTTAGCCCGGGGTGACTATTCCTTTGGGAAAGAGTTGAAATCATCTCACAAACAAATCTATTTCGATGTCCTCAACAAATCTTATTTTTTAGAATGGATAAAAAAGTTGGAGAAACGTTGGACGCAGTGTATAGAGCTCAAAGGGGACTACGTTGAAAAATTAAATAAATTTTTTATCCAAAAACCTGTGTTTCATTCTAAAAGTCACGTATTTATTGATCTACCATTCTCGTACCATTAAAAAGATGTTGTTAGTGTAGGTGCAACAGTCTGAGAATAAATAGGTGTATTAAGCGAATAAATTAAATAAACAAATATTATTAATAATAATAAATGATAAGAGTTATAATTATTTTAATTAAATTATTAAATAAAATTATAATGTTGAAATTAAACATAATTAACTATTAATTGAAAAAATTTAAAATGCTGCTTAATGAAAATTCTTTTTATATCTAATAAAACAGAATTGGAAATTAGATGAATGTATCAAACGTTTAAAAACATAAAGTCGGTTTTATCCCGAAGGTCTCCTTAGATAGAAAATAGAAAGTGGGTGAAGGTTTATAGATAGAGTAAGGGATAGAGAAATCACAAGAGAATATAGGAAAATTAGAGCTGTGGGAAATTAAAAAGCTGATTCAGACGCCGCCTTACTAGAGGATTTAACTTTTCATGTTAAAATGAATGAAATGAAACTACTTGCATAAAGATTTTTTTTTTTGTTACAATGACCAGAATACAAAATAAGTTAATTTTTGAAATTAAAATTTATTTTTATTAACAAATGATTTTTTTTTTGAACTATGAACTATGAAAATTGATTATTGATTGAATAATTAATTACCTTTAGTCTATTGGTTCCATATATTATGATTTAATTCGATGGTAATCTCTTTAGATACGTACTTGTATCAAACATATCAAATATTGAACATAAATTCGAAAGTGGAAAGTTGTAGATTAATAATCTCGAATGTCTAGAGAAGTATGATTAATCACAACGTTCCATTGAATGGGTCAATTTCTCTCTAGGGTGATTGAGATTGAGAGATTGAAAACGGATTATGGACTAACTTTAGATTTAAAAATAAATAACATGAAATTTTTATATATTGTATACATTTCAATCATACTGGGAAATAAGTTAGAATTTTCTTGTAAAATATAATATTTATTTTTAGATTTTGAACTCTTACCATTGTGAACCCATGATTTTACAACTTACCCTCCCTAAATACTTTCAAAAATATATTTGAAAGTTCTTTATTAAATGAATATATATAAATTATTTTTTTTTTTTTTAAAAAAAGTTTGGCGTTTTCATTACGAAGCTATCTCCAATAGTAGTTGAACTCTCGAATAGAATTTTAATTTTACAATATTTCAAGCCTGAACTAAATAAAAAACTGTACATTAGATATTAATTATTTTTTATTGATTTTTTGAAATCAATATTTAGATTAAAATAATAATTTATTATCAAATAAGTATTGTAATAGTAATTATAAAAACGAATTATTTTAATTATAGGTAAATATTTGCTTTTTATAAATAATATACCAAATGATGTTTTAGTTTATTTATTTTTTTTAGTAAAAATATAAATTTAATTGAATAACTACAATATTTTAGGTTATTTTTTCCCTTCCTTCAATATTAAAGATAGATAGAATATAAACAAAATATGAAAAAACTTTTTAAAAACACGCTTTTATTTAAATGCACTAAAAATGGGTAAATAATTTCTCCACACATACCACGATTTCGTTACAATTAATCATATCTAAAAAATCAAACCGTGGGCGCCAAACATGCAGCAAATTCTACTTAAAATAAACATAGTTATCAAGTATAGTAGAAAAGGTAAAAAAAACAGTAAGGTTTGTGCATATATAATGAAATGTCCGTTGTATTCTTTTCCTTTCCCTGCATGTTTGGCGCCCACGTTTATATTTTATATTTTTTTTATTTCCTAATTTTTGATATTGTCAGAATTTTCGCCCGGTTTATAGTGTTAAGAATTAATTAATTTAGTAATAATTAATAATAATAATAATTAATAATACCTCTGAGGTCTCCTATGACCTGGGATGAACATAAATATTGCAATGTCATCGGAGTTGCATATGTATGCAAAATTTCAGCTCATTCGAACGTTGAGAAGTGGGTCAAATTCATCTTGCAAGATGTGACGACAGGACACGATGTGAAACTAAATAAAAGCTTGTAAAATATATCGTTGTTTCTCTATTTATAATAAAATTAAAATAAAATAAATTGTATATGTAAACCAGCGTCTGTGCTTCTATTTTGTAAAATTTTCATCATTAAGCAGAAAAAAAATCAGGGGTGGGGCTTCTGATTTATTTGAACAACCTCTTAGAATGTGTTTAAACGCAATTAATCTTTCTATGTACTTGTATCCGCTCCACACTCTATTAATTCACTTATTCATCATCTGGGAGTTGTTTGAATTTATACAGCCCTAAGTACACATTGTAACTGCTTTCTTAGAATGATATTATAGCCGAATATTAATCAAATAAATTTAAAAAAGTAATTTATCTAAAATAATAATAATAATAATGGAAACGTTGAGCTTGTTTAAATCATTAGTAATTTATCTAGATTTACTAAAATTTAATAAACTTAATGTAATTTTTTTATGGTTATAATATAATAAATTAAAAAAAATTATGTTAACTACATTACATGGTCTCTCTTTTAGGAATTACTATAACAACGTTTACAAAAGTATTTTCTAATATTATAAACTATTGAAATATATACTTATATATATAAGTAATTATATTTATATTTTTTTCCTTGAGTTTTTGGTCATCAATTGTGGTTTTTTTTAGTATATGTCCGTTAATAAATTGTAATAAGAAATCTTTTCCATGTGTGCTATAAATTAATAGTAATAATAATTTGTGAATAATAAGGATATTAGTTCTTATATTTACATTAATCCGATTTTATTTTTATTTTCTATAAATCTTCAATTATTTACTTTCTGTCATAATTTACATTTCTACTGCATTTTTTATTTCCAATCAGTGGGTAGCGGGTTTTGCTTTAAAATAAGAATGACATTTATCATGACTCTCAAGAGTATTTAAACTCAGGATGACCAGAGTCTGGTCGTGGTATTATAGCAACCCGGTCAAATTTTAATCTGCTCCATCCCCCCCCCCCCTCACACACAAAAATTTATAAACTTATTTATGAAATTAGTGTTTAAAATTTCTTTAAATATAAATTAATATTATTATCTAAAAATAATATATTTAAAAATTGAATTTGAACTTTAAAGTTTTAGGATAACTAAATAAAAATAAATTCCAAAACACAAATAAATAACTTCTCTTTTGATTAATATACTTTGAAGTGCATGATTATTTAATCTGTCTATTTGAAAAAAAAATTATTAAATTTCCTGGGTGATTTATTCTTTAAATTTTAATTCAAGTAATAAAATGTGGTACACGCCTAATGATTCTTTGTTTTTATCCATAAATTTTGTATTGATCTTTCAATAATAAATATTCACTTTCTTTATATCTCATATTTTAGGTCAAATGGTGAAATATTAATATGTGGATAAAATGTTTTAGATCAAATTTTTTTAATCAAATTTAATTAATGTTTTTAACGGCTAATATGAAGGGTTTATGATTTCGCAACAAACCCTTAATTCTCTTGAACACATGAGAGGTCTACTTTTTTTATTTTCGAATAGTTTTTTTTTAATAAGCATTTAACCAATAAAGGTGCTGTTATCTAAAGATATTTTGGTAACTTAAAATCACTCTAACAACGACTGAAATCTCTGAGATTCGCCTGATTTCCTGAGTACTTTTTGAAAGCTCCAACTCCTAAGTTACTAAACATAATTTATTACATATATTATATAATTTTTTCATTGATATATTATATTATATTATAAGTATCATATATATGATACTTATAACAAACAAACTACATATATTAAAATTATAAAAATAGAAAATTTTCAAATTTCTTTTTTCTTAAATGAAAATTAATTTAATTGAAATAATTCATTTATTCTTTTCACTCTTCTTCATATGTCTTTCTAACATTGAAATAATTTTCAAATGAATGCAGATATTCCAGAGCAATTTGAATAAATAGTCTTTCAACTGTTCACTTCTGTAATTGTTTAATAGAGTTAAGTCTTAAAATGGATGCTCATTTTTTTTCATTCAAAATAAAGATAAGAGAAAAGTTGATATTAATAATATAACTAATAATTTGCATTTATAAAATGAAAAAATATATTTCTAATATTTTATTTATATTTTCAATAAATTCATACAATTATTTTTATATATTGACTTGAATTAATACTAGCCTAACCCTTTATGTCGCAAAAACTTTATCCACAAAGCTACTCTGATTTGTTTATTTTCTTTATTTAATTGGTATAAATATATAATTATAATATTTTCTAGCTTTCATTAAATTTCTTGTGTGTAATCATGGTTGTATAATACTCCTATCAAATTCTTAAAGTTGTTAATAAAAACAAAATTTTATAAATTTATTATATTTATATAGGGTAAAGCATACAGTCGTTGGCCCCCTTAAGCAACTCATAGCAGTCTTTAATGCATATCTGGGCAAATTACGGAACAATCTGTGTCAAATTAGGTTTGCAGAACATAGATACTATGAGCATTTTGATGAATAAAATAATATCATTTTCTCATGACATTTTCAATAAGCACCTTTTTTAAAAAAAAATCCTAAAAAATACAGTTATTGGCCCCCTGTATTCTATAGATTATACAACCACATATACAACAAACGATTACATAACCATAGTTAATAGCGCAACTTTTAAAATAAAAATCTCTTATAATTTGTGTTTTAGTGATAGGGGGCCAATGATTTCCTCGGGGCTAACAACTGTATACTTTACCCTATGTTGTGTATTATTATCTTAGCGGCCTATATATCGAATTTCTGTTGTTCAAAACAAGTATCTTCAATAAATTATATTTATAAATAATAAAATAATTACTAAAATATAAATCTTTGTTATATTTGAAGAAAATGAATAGAATGATTATCTAAATATAAATAGTCAGTAATTAATAAATATATAAATAATAAAATAAACAAGCAAATGAAATATAAACAAATTTTTCATTTTTTTTCTCTCTCAGGGGTGTTCTAAATTTATTTATTTATTTATTAATCCTTTTGTTTTTATGTATATAGCCACTGACTAAAGACTAAATAAGGTTTATAACTCTCGCAATAAAAAAACAACCCTAGAGAATTCAGAGGGTCTCTAATAACCTTTTCAGATATCGACCATAAATATATTTCTTTAATTATTTATAAATATCTAATAAAAGCAATTATATTTAATATTATTACCTAGATATATTTAAAATATTTTAATCTATTTATTTTACATTTTTACTTTTATTAACGCTATAAGAATCCAGAGAAATAAAAGTGTTGTTTTTATGTGACAAAGAAGCGGGTACTTACTGTATCCCTCTCATTGTTCAAGAGAATTAGGGGTTTGTTGCGTGGTCATAAACTCTTCCTATTAATCTTTAATCATCTACATTTATTTAAAACATTTTAACCACATATTAATATCAAACTCTGCACCGTTTTACCATTTGAATTTAAAGAAAGTGATTACTTATTAGTGAACGATTCATATATTTGTCTTATCCATTCATTCACTTGTCCATCACCACAAAATTAAATTAATTTTAAATTTCAAAAAGATCACGTGAGTTTACTTTTTTGATAAAATGAATATACTAATTAAACATTATGATAGTGAAAGCCATTGAATTATATATTACATTAGTTTGAAAAAAATAAAATTTCTTTTTAGTATTAATCATCAATTCGATTATAGAGTATTATTTGGAGTAAATCCATCATTTTATTTCCCGTTCTAATGAAATAAAAGATGAACGCAAGTTCCAGTTGTAACAATAATGATACTTACTATGTATTTATAATATTTAAGGTCCTAGAGAGGGGGATATTAAAAATTAAATGAAGGAAAAATAGACACCTTCCTTTATTTTGAAATTATGAAAGTAAATGATGAATTTATTTTATTTATTAACAATTTTATAGAAATAAAGTGCATACTCGGTTAACAGTATCAGTAGCTTGTTAGTATATACTAGGTCTGTTCAAAAGAAAAGAATTTTGAATTATTTCGAAAAGTATTTATTTATTCATCAATATCCATTTTGTCCCCTTCAAAGTAATTCCCCTCAAATATAATGCACTTATGCCAGCGCTTCTTACTATCGTCGAAGCACTTCTGAAATGCGCTTTTCGGTATAACCATCAGCTCGTTCTTCGTTGTTTTTGGCCAAAAAATCACGAACGAACAATGATGTGTGAGCTGGTGCATTATCGTGAATCCATGATTTGTTTTTCCACAATTCCGATCATTTGAGCCTTAATGGTTCACCCAAACGTTGCATAACTTCCTTGTAGTATTCCTTATTAACAGTACGACCTGTTGGCAAGAACTCATGATGCACCACGCCATTGTAATGGAAAAAAACAGTGACCAAATCCTTCACATTTGATCGAACTTGGTGTGCTTTTTTCGGTCTTTTTTTGAGACAAAGTAGCCTCT
Organism: Labia minor; assembly: GCA_963082975.1. Taxonomy (NCBI): domain Eukaryota; kingdom Metazoa; phylum Arthropoda; class Insecta; order Dermaptera; family Spongiphoridae; genus Labia; species Labia minor. The sequence continues at coordinate 29,383,784 of OY720349.1, forward strand.
CCGAATGCCACAGTCAATATTTTAAGTGCATTGGAGCACTTTATTCTATTTTTAACGCAAAATTTAATACAGATTCTTTGAACCATTTTTTAAAGTAAGAAATTGAAGAACACACAAAAACGTGACTAACTTTTTCAGTAGTCAAAAACAAACTATTAATCCAAAATGGCTGATAATGTCAACATATGAGAAACATATGTGTACCAACATAACAAAAAAAATTCCTCGTAATTAAACATTAATTTTAACTACATAAATTATTAATTTCTGAAAGGAGATTTTGTTGACAAGTTAATTCTGGGAGACAGTTTTATCATAATAAAAAGTAAAAACAAATAATGAGTCCATCATATCTTCTTCGTGATTCGCTGTTGTTAAAGTGTATCGTGAATGTTAAACAAAGAAACAATCAAATAAAATGTTTTACATTTAAATATATTTTTATTGAATTGTCTCGCTCAATGACCACCACTAGATTCAAATATAATACAAATTTTAATAATCACATTATTTTTATATGTAAAATGGAATCAATCAAAAGATAAAAAAATATGCTTTGACAAAAGCTCACACTCCCTTCTAAAGATATTATAATTATAGTTTTGAATTAATTTTAACTGAAACAAAATGAATGAATTAATATTTTTATATTCAGAATTATGGAAATAAAAAAATCTTTATTTACCTTTATTCTCGACGGTTGCTATTTGATTATTTTTATTTCATTTTCAAATTCAATATCATTTTAGAAATATGAACTCATAATTATAAAAGGTTTGTTCGTGGTGTATGTTTAAGGCCGCTGGGCGTGGTTTCTATTCACCCTGGGTTTGGTTGACTCAACTGACAGAAACAGACATTCAAAGCAAAGCAAAGCAACCACCAGCCAAACAACCAACCATCGGGACAACCTCTTTTTCTCTTTTATTTACTTTTGATTTCACTAAGAATAATGACTTTTCAAAGATTGTGAATATTATTTTTTTTTATATACAATATTTTTAGTAAATGTTTAAAAATATCATTAATAATTGCAATTTAAGTGTCATTAAAAGATTATTCTTCCATTAATTTTAAAAGCTTTTAATTATATAATTATATTTCAAATCGTTTTTCTTTTAAACTTACATTCAAAATTATTCTATTTATAAATAATAAAAATCAAATACTTTAACATACATATATTGATTAAGAAGGTAGTCAAAAGGAGTTTTACTCTTTCTTGAGATTATTGTTTTCAAAAAACAACAATAATGTTGTCTTCGGGCAATCAGCCGGTTGGGAAGGCATATTGACATTGCCCGACAACAGCGCCACCATGGCGTTTATTTTTTGTCATATACACGCTCTATATAAGCAACCTCTATACAAGCAACTTTTTTTAGTTCAACTGTTCTATATAAGCAACTTTTTTTTAAAGCTAACTATTTTTGTTGACAACTGTTCACAACAACATAACCTTAAGTTGTAAAAAATTATGTTATTGGAATATGTTTTTGTTTTGTGCTGCCAGTATTGAAGTTAATTTCTCTTAAGTAGAATAGTTATTTATATTTATTCTGACACAGTTTAGTTTAATAAAAGAGAAATAAGGAAAAATATTTTCCAGGTAGTAAGTATTTTTATACTCATTTTTTCCCTATAAGCAGCTTTTCCCAATAATTAACTTTTTTATTGAAATTGGCTCAAATGAGTTGCTTATATAGAGCGTTCACTGCAAATATATATATCTACTTCCCCATTCTTTTTTTTTATTTTTACTCCCATTATTTATTTTTAAACTTATTGATATCCACTTAAGCTCAATTTTATTAATTTTGAATTCATCGTCTTAATCCGAGGGATAATTTGATTATATGGAGTATAACAGAAGCTTTCAACTTCAAACCTTTACTTATCCTTTCCATTAAAACGGGATGCCAAATATTCTTTATGAATATTACAAAAAATAAATAAATATATTTTATATATACTGGTTAATTAATTTTATAAGCACAGTTATCCGTAGTAAAAATATAATCATACATCCAAAACGTTTTATTTAATCATATCTGGAATATTTTGGACTCAATTTAAATTTTAAACTTGAAATACATTTCAAAAAAACATTTTTTTTCTTCATATCATTGTATTATATTACCTTTAGACTTACATAGTTTTGAAGATTAATTTTGCACAATTAAGTCACCAACTGACAAAACTCGAAAGCTTTTTCCAATAAATTTGTTGTTTCTTCATTTTCAAAATTCTCTATGTGGTCGTAAAACAGTTCATTTAAAATTTAATTTATCTAATCTGTGATCTGAACATTTTTTTTTCTAAATTATCTTTATTTATATTTAATATCATATGCATTTCATATTATTATCCAAAAAAATATTAATTTTTACTTGAAGTTAATTTTTTTTTTTTTTTTAATTTCATTTAATAAATAATTAATATTAAAGAATAGAAAAACTTGGCTAGCAAATTTAATTTCTTAATTAATAATCTCCTGGATATTCATATTTAAAAAAATTATCATGTTTTTCGGAAAGATCTGCTTTTGCGATATATTAAATTGTTTCTTTGACTAATAAACCTCGTGCAATTTATTCTAGATATTATCAAAATTTCTATTTATAAATTTGAGAAAGAAAGGAAGATATTCACGTATATACCAACACCGATTAATCCAAGTTTATTACCAAGATATTATCTCTCTTGGGTTGAAGATAAAAATCAATTTTATTTACATGTATGTTACACCTTTACTCTGTTATAGTCTGTTATTTATTAAAAATCTAAATTGTAAATTTAAATTAAAGATATTTGTTTCTCTTGTCTTTCTTATCTAACATTTGTCTTATTTTTATAAATTTTATAATTAAAATTTGAGATGAAGAAAATAATTAGTAAGTAGATATTGTTTTATAGTAGGTTATAGATTAAATGTTTTATTATTATTTTTATTATTATTATTATTATTATTATTATTGAACAGAGATTAGAAATACAGAGAGGATTAAGATAGAGAATTAATTTACATATTTAAATAAATTTTGTCGATTTTCAAAAATCAATCAATCTTGTGATATATTGCACCATCATGTATCGAATTAAAATTTATATCAAATGATGCAAATGAATTTTATTGATTATTTAGTATAAAAAGCTTTATTTGCAATTATATCTTCTTTTATATATAAATATATTTGTATTTTTGAAATATTAAACCGTTCTAAAGATTTTTAAATTCACACCATAGATCATTTTTATAAAGAAAAATCGATCTGTATTGGTTTCAACCTCGGGAAAAATCATCATTGTTAGTTTTTTCTTAATTTAAAATAGTAAATTTATATGACGTCAGCAATTACGTCAAACATCGCTTCCTTAAATACAAAATATTATAAATAAAATAAAATTTAAAAATATTTATTTTAATAATAATAACATTATGTTTTATTTACAGGCTATACTTTTCTGTCTTTCAGTGCGTGCGTTTAAGGGCTTATGTTTTTGAATATTTTTTTTTAATTTATTTCCTTAAAATTATTTTAAATTGTTTCATATATTTTGTCGTTTATTTATTTTAAATATTAATCTTAATCTTAAATATTCTCTGTTCATAAGGAATTTTTTTTAAAGTACTGAGCAGCGGCTCGGTGAACCAGGTACTTATATTTTTATAAGTATAATACTTTTATAAAAAGACAAAAAGTTTTAAATTATCAGAGACATATATTAATTACATATTATAATATTATTATATATTTAAATTTAATATATATTTTATCTTATGTAGAGGATTATTTTAATTTATCTATCGGATTACTTTGTTAGAGGTAGAATGACTACCCAATGCTTCTTGCATTGAGGTTCGAAGGTCGTTGGTTATATTTAGTTTGTGGCTATCGAGGAATATCTTTCTCGTTGTCCTGAACAGCTCAACTCATATATCACAAATATGGTTGGTTCTCTAGTCAAGATAGAGGCTGGGCATTAATAAACGACCAACTGGCTTGAGATTCTAGCTTGCTTATTACAGACGTTACAATTTATGAGACACAATCTTGCCCGTAAATAATATCTCAGATCATCTTTAAGTCTAATCTGGATGTTATCTAATCTCTATTGTTTTTAGGAGTAAGAAATAATTAAATTGGTAAACATTTCTCTACATTAATATATTCTTAGGTATACATATCACGTATCTACAGTTTAAACATACATTATTTATCTTGTGTCAATTTAATTAATTTTTTGTGGTTGTTTTTTTTTTTGTTTAGATGATCCAAAATAATTTTTAAAATAAAATTATAATCAAATAAAATCATATATATTTAAAAATTATTATACGAAGGCAGTTCGTTACTTTTAGAATGAAACACAGGTTTTTGGATAAAAAAATTATTTAAGTTTTCAAAACGTAGTCTCCTTTGAACTTCTTCCAACATTTCTCCAATTTTTTTATCCATTCTAAATAATAAGATTTGTTGAGGACATCGAAATAGATTTGTTTGTGGGATGATTTCATTGTTAGAGTCAAATCTTTTTCCGTCGAGCCATTTCTTCAAGTTTGGAAACAAGTAATAGTCACTCGGGGTTAAATCCGGAGAAAATGGCGGATGAGAGAGCAATTGTATCCTAATTCATCGATTTTCATGGAAATTCACTTTTTTCCATTTTCTTCTTAATCACGAGGTAGTCTGTATTAATAGAAATCAAACAAAAACTAAAAGACCCTGCTGGTTCAAATTTCAGTAGGAGTCAGATGATAGTTGCCTGCTGACAGGGGCAGTGTTGCTAAGTCGGGAAATTCAAAAAGTCACAGACTTATTGACATACCCTCGTATTTCACGTATATAAAAGTGAAATAATAAGTGAAAGTTGTATTATGTGCCTTTGAAACAGTTAATTAATTAATTATGTGATAGAATGACTTTTATTATATTAGTCATTATTATTTAAAAAAAAAATTAAACTCATTTTTAAAATTCATCCTTATTAATAAAAGATATATAATCAATTCTATTTAAATATTCTGGATATATATATATACTCCAACCTTCTAGAATTACTATGAATTTTAATTAAGACATTAATTTAGATTCTAAAATCTCGGTTATCTCTATACCTACATATAAGTTATAACGAGTTTCTCAACTTTTTTTTTTTTTTTGTTTATAGAACACGAAATTTAATTCTAACAAAACTTTTTAAAAATCTCATTCATATAAAAAAAAATGTTTATGTTTATATTATATTTTACTTTTTCCTGTTATTTTTTTCAATGCAGTCTTTTTATTGGAAATACTATAACTCACAGTTCTATTTGATTTTATTATATACTAGAACTCTTCAGTCTTCTATCAGAGCTATTTACACTTAAATACGTGGAAGGAGGCCTTCCACCAAAATGATATATATATGTGTAATAGCTTTACATTTATTTTGTTTGAACCAGAATATTATTTCTGTATTTATTTTATTTATTTATCTTCTTTATTATTCATTTTATATTATTTTTTTTATTATAATTTTAATTTTTGATAATTTTGGATATTTATATTTAAGAGTAATGATATGTATATATATATATATTTAAAGAAAAGTATTCTAATATATTTTTAAAGTTTTATATAATACTAAAATAACTTAAATTAATTAGTTTCGAATTTATAATAAATAGTTAAATAGTTTCAAATTTATTTTATTTATTGATTTATTGAAAATTTAGTTATTTAATTTTATATTTCAAAAATTTCTTTAAAAAATCAGCTGTGGCCAGGCACAGAACCGATCGACGATTTGAAATAAATTAATTTCCAAACAACACATTATATACTTATATCAATATATAAAGTATAAAAAAAAAACTATTTTTAAAACTTGAATTAAAATCACTAAATTATATTATCTTGGTTTTTATTTTTAGTTTAATTACCACTATATTTTAAGTGAAAAATTTCCGACAATGAATATAAAATTAATATTTTGTAAACTACCACTTACGGTTTCTGGATATACTCCAAAAGTTGATGAATTCATGGTAGTGATGAATTAAGTAAATATACCAAATTTTATCAAAAGCTGATCACATCTATACGGACACACAACGGACAGACTAGGGACAAATACTTTTTTCTGTTAACAAAAAGGCATGATTCATGGAGATATGTAAAAATCTCCACATGTGAAATTTGGTGTTAAAACAATACCTTCCCTTCCTATAGAGTAGATATAAATAAATAATAAATGATTAATTTAAATAAAAATAACAACAAACAATAATTTAATTTAAATTATGGTGTTATCTGTATTACAAAAAAATACCAAAAATTAATTCCTAAATTTTTTTTAATAAAATTTGATAATTCAATGTTCAAATAAGATTATTTACTAGGTTGGTTGTGTAATTTTTATTTATTGTGCGTGTGTGTTTTGTTTTTTTTTGTAATAAAGTCCTCCAGAATTGAGAGAAAGACCGCTTCCATATCCACCAAACGCCACCTTTCAATTTTCTTTGATCTCTTTTATCATTCTAAATCTTCGAACTTTAAATGGTGTTTTCAATTTTCGATTTCTTAACCTTTTCGCAGATTGCAAAGAGATAGATTGTCTTTCTTGTCTTGTCCTATGAACCGGGGGAAATATGGCGACAACGATCCATTTCAAGATAGTTTCATAACATCAGTTAAAATAATTTTATGTTCTTTTCCAATCTCTTGGATAAGAAAAGAATCCGATTGGTACTCACAATATCATTGATTTTCATGAAATAAGCCAATAGATGTGGAGGGGTCCTCTTTAAATTCCACATATCCATGATTAAACCGCGATGAACCATTCATATTACTGATGTACTGCTTAAACACTCATCACCGTAACCTTCCTCAATAACACACACAATAATGAAACTTCCAACAGTTCGCACACTACATTGTCACAAAATTATAAAACTTTTTGATTATTTTGAACAGATCTCTTATATTGAAGAATAGTGTGTAAAAGATGCATAATAATCCAATGCTCCCAAAGCCTCTAACCTTTACATTTCTAGGACCGATGTGATCTATTCTAAAGATTTATTTGGATTTGTTTGAAAACATAAAGTTATTTTTAAAAACTTGAAAGTCTATCTATTTAAAAGACAAATTTTTTATTTTTATATAATTCTATAGATAATAGATAGAATTACCGTATTTCCCCATGTATAAGCCACACATTTTTCCAAAATTTCCAAGCTCAATGTTGTAGGTTTTTGTTAACAATTGTAAGTGATTATATGATTACGAGACCCCAGACCTGAATATTAGATGATGTCCGGCGGTATTAAAATCAAAAACAATAACGAATCTCTTTATTACTCTTAAACCGATGACGCAAGTGAAGTGCGAGTTCGAATGTTTCGTTTCTCCTCTCGTTATTTTTTCAAAACTTCACAGTCAAAAAATTGGGGGGGGGGGGGTGACTTATACATGGGGAAATACGGTAATTGTTTTTTATTAAAGATAGACCATAGATAAGATAATTTGAATAAAATAGAGGAAACTTTATTTTGTCTTCATTTTGTTTGTTAGGAAGTTCACTGAATGTCAGGATACATGAAGTGATTTAAATTGATATAAATGATCTCTTTATTTATTCAGTAATTAAATTTAATTAATGAAAAGTTTACAAAAACAAAGAAAAAAAATTGAAAAAATGATCTTAAGAAGGAAACGGTGCTCCCTCAATGGCGCAGCCTCTTAATGATTCTATCTTAACCTTGTTTAAAAGACAAATGATTTGAAAAGTACTTTGTTGTTTGTATTTGAAACAGCTCAATTTTATTTTTAATCATAAGAAGTTAAGTTAAAAAGCAACCTCATCTCTCACTCCATATTTACTAAGTATAATTAATTTTATATTTTAATATGTCTTTGTGAAAAAGATTTTTGTTTTTTTGTGTCTCTCGTTTTCTTCTTCTTTTCAAGATAGTAACTCATTCTTTACAGAGACTAATTATTTAATAATACAGTCTGATGTTCTTTTTGAGTTTTTAATTGAAATGCTAACGTGAAGTTACGAAAAAAAAAGCAGGATGAGTAAGAAAATAGTCGAAAAGTCTGGCGCCTAGCACCCTTCCAGAGACGCAGAAATAAATCACATAAAGAAATCACTAAATTGGTAATGGAAAGAATTCCACTCATCCTTCTCTATCTAACCCCGAGGGTGGATTGAAGAGGAGCATCGGGAGCAGCCAGCTACTAGATTAATGGCACCCGATTTGGTTTTCCGATGAACTCGTTAAGCTGAGCGGTCCATTATCTCCATAAGATCTCTCAATATACGCAATCAAGGTCTCGTTAGATAATTTCATTTGAGAAAGCCATAAATGAAAATTGTTAATTTAAATTGGCCCTCGCCAAAATTTCAGAATGTTTATGATTGATGGCTAGTCTTAAGATTTCAAATAGAGAAGAACATAACCAAATGATTCATCTTTCACTTAACCATCTAATTGCACTTCGCTTAGTGAAATAATCCCCCTTCCTTTCCAAAAGGCACCATCCAACTTTAACTTATAATTTAGTTAAAATTTCCCTTATGAGAATTCCCATCTCCCTCTTCTCTCTTCTCTCTTTCTTACTCCCATCTTTCAAGGAAATTAGGAAAGTTGAAGAGTATTGCATTCATGTTATCAAGTGAACATAAGTCATATATATATTATATATATAGTATAGTAAACATTCCAAGGAAATAAGTAAATTCTCTCTACTTCTCTAGACTATATATTATTTCTATATATGGGTAGTGAGAAGGGTAGAAACATGTTCTCTGTACACGTTTCTGACTGGGTTTTATTTAAATTTAATGTTCTCTCTATTTTATTTTCATAGTATCTTAACGCATTGTCTGTCTTCACTATTCTGTACTTACGTTCGATACTACAGCAGTAAAAGATTTAAACGCTAGAATAAGATTTGTGGCCCTCGCAATGGGACGTCTCGCTTATCACCCGAGAGAGAAACTCCCAGGGGATGACACTCGACCAATATATGAATGCACTTTGCCAACAGCGAGAGAGAGAACTACTATTTAAAGGGGACTTTCTACCACCTCTTTCAACTTTCGCTTCATCTACTTTCCCTCTTTTTCCCCCTTTTTTTTGTATGAAACTTTTTTCACTTATTCAACTAAATATTTGAAAATATTTGACCTTGTTGGAATTTCTGAATTATTGAAAAAGTTTGAAATCTCATTTATTTAATATTTAACAAATCCATGGGAAATTATATTTGTGATTTCTCTTTGATTTAGGATTTATATTTCTATTAGTTCAGTAGTTAGAGATATATATTTGAAAATTAACAAGTTGAATCTTGCCTGTTTATATTGAAAATAATTATTTTACCCGTATTCCTCTTTCATTCTTTGTAATTTGTTTGTAGCATAGTTGATGTTATTTTAGGAATTTCTCTTTTAACATCATAATCATCATTGTTTATTTAGATATAGATTTCACAGCCTGCATTCTATTTATTCTCATCTATAAACTTTATTTGAATTTCAACTGAATCTAAATATAAAATGAGATTTGTTTGGTTCAGTTTGGTTTTAAACAATACTAACTTTGACTATCAATTTCATTTGTGTGATAGTTTGGATAAACAATGCCAAATTGAATGAAAAGAAATTAATTCAATTTCAATATTTAAAAAAAAAAAAAAATATAAAAACAATTTTGTATTTTTTTTTTCATTTTCTATTTATTATTTTAATTAGGGTGAATGTTCCAGTAGTTGACACTATAAGGACAACTTTATGAGAAATATCTTCTGTTTTTTATCAAATATAATTTGAGTTTTGAGTGATATGATTCACATTCGTTAATAATGAAGAATTTTTCTGCAAACCAATGCAATTTTCTATCTCTTTTATTTTTTATAATTTTTTTAACATTAGCATCTAAACGCACCAGTAGTTGACATAAGTGTAAAATGGACATTCAATTAAATATATTTATTATTGATGTTAATACTAAAAAAAATAATAAAAATAAAAATTAGTCATTTGCCTCCTTAAGCATTCGAAGAACAAAATATTAAAATATTCATTTGTTCGATTCAATAAAAAGTAATTTTTGTGTCGTTTACTCAGATGGTGACTCAAAACTTTTATATTTACTTTACTACTTAAGGAATTACTTTCATTAAGTGCGCATTTAGAAATGTTTAGACATATATAAGTCTTATTATCCGATATTAAATGTACAAGTGTCAACTACTGGTACACTGTCAACTACTGGAACATGAAATGAAATTACAAAAAAATAAATAAATAAATAAACAAACAAAGGATTTTTTCATTACATTAAAGGTTTTTTTTTTTATGTTTTAGCTACAAAAATAAAGTATTATTATTTAATAAATAATTTATATTTTGCAGATAATTGTCGCTACGTGAAGGGCGCCTGGACCGAATGCGACCCGAAGACCAACATGCGCAGCCGAACCTTGACCCTCAAAAAGGGTGACCAGAACACCTGCGAACAAACAAAAACCATCCAAAAGAAATGCAAGAAAAATAAACCTTCCACTGGTTAGTTGATCTTTATTTTTTTTTCCTCCATCCCCCTTTATATATTCTCTCTTCTTATTAGTTCATTTTTTCTCTTTCTCTCTCTAAATTTTAAGCAAAAGGCCCTTTATAAAGCACGCAATCCACGAGTCTCCCTTAAGCACTAGAGCGAACATTTATTTTCGCTTAACGCTTTACTAGAGTACACAAATCATGCCACAATTCAGCTTATCCCTTGTTCAGTTAAAAAATGTACATACTCTTCTTGACACGAAAGCTTTAGTTGTTTCATTTCATTATTTCTTTTTATTTTCATCTTTCAAAATTGCATGAATCTATTACAAATTTATATACATATAAATAATCAATTTCGTCTATATATATATATAAATATTATATATATATATAACGATTATATTATAATCACAGCATATGATTTCGAAATTATATTTATTTGCAATTTTTTCAGCTCTCAGATAAAATAAATTTATTGTTAAAATAACTAATTTAAAAATACTAGCCGATCAAACAGTTACGCTACACAGACAAATGGACATATTCATAAATATTCCATCCTAATTTCTATGATTTCGTTTTTAATTAAATGGTATTATTAAATAAATCCAATAAACATTTATATTATAGATATAAATGGAAAAACCAATTTATTTTTTAACTATAAAAAATGATATTTTACTTTGTTTCCGCAAAATATTTTGTATTATATTGTATAAACTGATTTATAATACTAAATATTACTTATTGAACCATTAAAATCGATATACAGATTAAATATTCAATTAATATTATTTTCTCATTGGTTCTTTAATATTAATAAGAGTTATAATGGTTATTTTACAGCGACTCGCGTTTTCTTTATATTTTTAATTAAATAGTGTAATAAAAATTAGTTCCAATTTATCTTCAAACTTTGATATTTTTAATAATCATTGGACCCGATTCTGGGAACATTATTTATTATTTTATTACTTATTAAAAAATTGTTTATTAAATTAGTTAATTTTTATTATATAAGTCAATATTTATACCTATACTTACTCGTAGAGTATAAATAAATAAATAATAAATATAAAATAATATAATATTAAATAAATGAAAAATTATATTCATCAAAGCAATTAAAATTATAAATAGAATATTAATAATAATACGTATTATATTGCTTTAATATAAAATCTAACAGTACAAAGGGTAAATCCTTCTTTTGAAAATATCTATTTCAGGGTATAACGAGTCTGCCCTCAAGGGAGTTTCTGATTTCTCCACCCATTCTCATTTTCCTATAGTTATATCGGACAGGTAGCCAATGACCTAAGGAGACAAGAGTAGATTTAGAGTATTTGAAAATAGGATTCTACGCAGTAATTATGGGTCAAAAAAGATGAGGTCACAGGAGAACGGCGAAGTCTACAACAAGGAATTGCATGACCTTTATGCATCTCCAGACATAGTAAAGAATATAGATAGAGTAAAAAATAAAGAAGGTTGCGATGAGCAGGACACCCAGCAAAAAATGGGAGATGAAAGACTGGCGAAAAGCCTATTTATGGGGAGTCCGATTGGGAAAAGTGCGGTTAGAAGACCAAGGACAAGGTGGGTGGATAATGTAGGAAGGGGCGTGAGAGAGTTGGGAGAGGGTAGGAGTTGGATGGTTGTGGCACAGGATAGGAACAGTTGGAGAAATGTGGTTGCTGAGACCAAAAACATTTGAGTTCTGTAGAGCCACAGGGAGATAGATATAACTTTAATCACGTAATATCTTTTTACTTACAATTTTTCTACTTCAAATCACTAATTCTAAATTCATCTCTATATATCATATTAATTACTATCTCGCTAGAAAATTTTCGATGTCGAGATTTTGATGTTTTTATACGTTTTGAAGGTCCCTGAGTCATTTTCACTAAGGTTGAGAAAAATGTCTGTGTGTATGTGTGTGTGTGTATGAAGACAAGATTATGCAAAAACCGTTTAAACTAGAATAATTTGGTATACGGGCATTATTCTAAATTCGTAGAAATGTACCTCATTCTAAAGAGAACAATTACCTACAACGTTTTCATTTTTTTCCTCTAAACTGACCGTAAAAATAAAGATATGTTATAGATATGATAGTTTTTCACATGATTAAAAATTATGTATAGAACTGCTATATATAGAATTTCAGTTTGATTGAATCGCTGAAAGTACCGGAATTAATTTTTTAACACGATGACTGCAAATAACCCGCCAGCAGATGACGTGATGCCATCAACAAAGAGTCAAACACGAGCTGGTTTAATAAATATTATTTATTAATTTATAATTTATAATTTTAATTAAATTTAAATTAAATATAATAGATGTTAATTAATCCAATTCAAATTTGCGAGAAAGTCGAGTGGAGACACTCCAGATTTTTTATATTATTATTATTATTATTATTATTATTATATAAAATATCTATTCTTAAACAATTAATATATTTATGATAAATTATAAATTATTTATAATTGAATAATTCATTTTTTTCTATGTTGGTATTGAAATTGAAACTAATATTATCATCTTCGTTTATTGCTTTTAGAATTTCAAGCTTAATGAAAAAAATATTGAATTAAATCTAAATGGTATAGCTATTTTCGTTTTGAAATGAAAGCGTTGTAAGTTTATTACATCCTTTATTAATTTGGTAAAAACAATTTGGAAAAAGAAAAGAGAACGTAAAAAAAGAGAAAAAAAAAATGAAATAAAATAAAAGAGTTAAAACAATGATATTACTTTGGATCAAGCAGGTATTAATAAAAGTTTCTTCGGCAAACTGAATCTTTTAGAAATAGAGAAATATTTGAAGCACTAAACAAATTTCCAACTTTCAATTAAATTTTGATTGAAAATGAAATATTTACGTTCATCTCAATAAACATTTAATTAAATTAATAAATACTTGAAAGCGAGTATTTAATGTTATTAGATTTTAAAGAGGTTCAATAAATAAAATACCTACACTTAAATTTATCCTTATATGAATTTAAAAAAAAAATAAAGTGACAATAGTCTGATAAAATACAATAGTACTATAATTAATGAATGTCATAATTCTTACTTGAAATGTCATTTTTAAAAATTTGATTTGTTTCACCAAAAATTCATTATTTTAAAATACGAGGTTTGTTCAAAAGAAAAGGTGAATTTTGAATTATTTCGAAAAGTAATATTTATTCATCAATATCCATTTAGTCCCCTTCAAAGTAATTCCCCTCAGATATAATGCGCTTATGCCAGCGCTTCTTCCAATCGTCGAAGCACTTCTGAAATGCGCTTTTTGGTATGGCTATCAGCTCTTTCTTCGATTCCGATCAATTGCGGCAAAACGCTTTCCTTTCTTTGGTCTCATAAGTTTTTTGAATTGGAAAAAGTCGCAGGGACCAAATCTGGTGAATACGGTGGTTGAGGAATGTTTACGGTGTTGTTTTTGGCCAAAAAATCACGAACAAGCAATGATGTGTGAGCTGGTGCATTATCGTGATTCAGAATCCATGATTTTTTTTTCCACAATTCCGATCGTTTGAGCCGTATTGCTTCACACAAAACTTACATAACTTCCTTGTAGTATTTCTTAAGAACAGTATGACCTGTTGACAAGAACTCATGAGGTGCACCACGTCATTGTAATGGAAGAATACAGTGAACAAAACCTTCACATTTAATCGAACTTGGCGTGCTTTTTTTCACCATTTATAATCATTTTTTTGAGACAAAGTACACTCACCGAATGTCACAGTCAACATTTTAAGTAAGTCGGAGCACTTTATTTCATTTATAACTCAAAATTTAATACAGATTCTTTGATCTATTTTTTTTCAGTAGTCAAAACAAACTACTAATCCAAAATGGCTGATAATGTCAACATATGAAAATCATATGTGTAACTACATAACAAATAAAATATTTCGTTAATCGAATCTACACAGCCCGCGAAAATTCATAATTCACTTTTCTTTTGAACAGTCCTCATACATATGGAAAAAAATTTCTTGGAAGATAACTTGATAATAAATAAATAATTATAAAAAAATATAATATTTATGTTGTTTTTATTTAGTGGAGATAAAAATATTGAGTCATTTAATAATGTATTAAATAACAATTTTTTTTTTTTTAAACGAATAATAATTTAAATAATGATGTTAGCTCTGAATAAAATCCGTACGAAGTAAAAATATATAGGATATTTAAAATTTAATTCAATTTCATGTTTACAAAATGTTTTATTATGAGAACAAATCTTCAAAGCCATTAAATCGAGAGGGATCATCATCCATCCAACTAAAATGAATGTCATGTCATCAGTATCTGGTCCCCTTAAACATATACAACCTTACAGGATGGCCATTACAATATTAGAGTGGACTATAATTATAATGGAAATATTTTTCAAAAAACAAATAACCTTATTAATAATTTCATACACTTTCGATTATCTATTTTATAAATACCATTTATTTAATTTTTAATCGTTTTTTTTAGGAATAGTATCAAAAAAAGGGAAATATCTACAATTATATTTTCGAATATTTTATATATTATATATATTATCTTGTTAGAAATAAACATTAAATATTTTTATTATTATAAATGAACGAACATGTGTCGGTAGGAATGGATTAAAATTAAAATTCATAACGATAAATCTGTACTTGAATTTATATATATATAGATATATATTGTACATTTTTCTTTTATTTCTTTAACATGACGTGACATTGAAGTTAAATTAAAATTCATATCATCCAATCATTCTAAATATATATATGCAAATGATAAAAATCTTATGTTTATTTTTTATTTTTTTATTCTATTTAAATATAATATAGAACATGCAGAAGTGTAATATGAAAAACTGTTATTAAGTATATGTATAGGTATCTAATATACAAATATAATATTCTATATTATTATTTCTATTGTCTATAATTAACCTAATAGATTACATTGAGACATGTTACATTTAAATCTATATATATATATATATATATAATGAAATATAATAAAAAAAACAATTTCCAATTAAATTCTTCAAAAAACATTTATTTAAATATATTGGTTTCTATAAATTCAGAGGAGAATTTTGTTTGCTCATCAAAACTGTCAAATATTTAAATTTTATTTATACTGCAAATGTAGTTGGAGGCCATCTCTCTCTCTCTCTGCTTTTTTTTGTTAGATTGAACAAATAGTCTCATGAAGAATGTAAAATTATTTTTTTCATAAATATCAAAGCTTTCATGAAAACAAATATTTATTTTTTTTACTACTCGTATGTCATTTTACTTATTTTATTTATTTATTTATATTTGTTAATTTTATTGATTTTTACCTAAAAGTTAAATAGATAATATTGACATTTTGATTAAAATATTAATTAATTTTTTATAATTGGAATTATAAAATAAATTAAAAATTTATCTATTTATTCATATTTTGAAATTAATACATAAAATTATGATTGATTATACACAAACAAGATCATTCTCATAATTTTAAATAAATGTGAATGACAGATTTTATAATTTATAAGAAATTTGTTTAATTTTTATAATATGTAATTTTTTATTTAATATTTTAAAACATATAATGATATAGTCAAAAGTAACTTAAATTTTTAAACTTATTTGTTTAAATTTTATTAAACTTCATTAAAGTACTCTCCACTTTCATTAAATACTTGTCTAAGAATTTGTTCCACATTTTACATTGTTTTTCTTTTATGATTTTTAAACGAAGAGTTCGGAAAAGATCAAAACTTTTTCAAATTTATTATAGGTGCAAAAGTTAATACTAAACAATGAACTGTACAAACATGTAACACTAATTTTATTTCAAGAAACGTCGTAACAGTGGAGACTCGCACAAATTTGCATTTTGTTATTATTGATTGTTATTATTGATAGACCATAGTAAGAAATATCACATAATCTAGAGGATTATAATCTGGAGGATTACCACAATGAATACCGGGTGGTTATAATGGTTTGGCTAGAATCTATCACTTTGCATTCCGGCTTATTCAGCCTTATTCTGCCTTCACTAGAACGACCAATCCCAACTAGAGTCTTGTTATTATCCCTTAACTCCTGAAACATTACCTATCCATTCCTATCCTCTACCAACTAGCCAAAAAATTAAAAATCAAATCAGTGGGACAATTCAAGCTTATATCGCTCCAAGAAACCTAGATCAGATGAAATCATCGTCATCCATACATAATTTGTTCCACAGGGTCAGACAGATAATTAGACTTGACAAAAGATATGAAGGAAAACCGTTTTCCTGATGTTTTTGAGATTATCTAGTATCACAAAAAAAATGAGCTGTGGCCAGGCACAAAACCGACCGACGATTTAAAAATAATTAAAAACAACAATATATATATATATATGTATTTTTTATTTCACCAGTTAGATTAATGTATTAAAAAATTTCCGACAATGAATATAAAATTAATAATTTGTAAACTATCACTTCCGGTTTCTGGACATACTTCATGCTACTGATGCATTAACTAAATAGACTAAATTTTATCAAAATCCGTTAAGCCGTTCATACGTCATAGGTCTATACGGACACACAACGACACACGGACAGACATCATGTTAAAAATACTCTTTTCTGTTAATTCGTGGAGATATGTGAAAATCTCCACATGTGAAATTTGGTGCGAAAACAATACCTCCCCTTCCTATTGTGAAAAAATGAATTTAAAGAATGTTTTGGAAAATGAAATAAAAGATGAGGGGGAGGGTATCAAAGCAAATGGAGAATATTTTTTCAGCAAAACCATATAAAATAACATACCCAATGAAGGAGATTAAAGAATTGTGTTTAAAATTTAAATAAATAAGTTAAAAAACAAAATATGTTTGATTTCATTTGGGTTCTTCCTTTGTATACTAGTATATGAATATAAATATGATTTATAGTTAAAGTCATTTTTTAAATTAAATTATTTTCAAAATACATAATCGTCAAACATTATCAACATACTCTTAGTTATTTGTTTACTCAGTATATAAGAATTTTTATTGATTTATTTTAATATCTCAGAAAGAAGGAGGACAATATTGTTTCTCTGTTAGAATGTAGAAGGAAAATCATCCAGCAGTACAGCTGTTACAGTGAAACGACACCATATGATTCACTTGACCTTAATCCTTTCTTTTTCTTTTATTCATCAATTGGATATTTGATTTCCGAAAACTTTTGGACTCTAGATAGAAACCCTGACGAGCTCTTCTCTTCTGTCTCAGCATTTGTAAAGAGTGGATAAAATGTACATAAAAATACAAATTGTTATTACTTCTTTTATTAAATCTCATGATAATGATAAAAGAAATGTTATATTCAAATAACTTTTTTAAATATTTCTAGAAATTATTATTAAATTTTTATGGAATAAAAAATGATTTAATAAAATTTAAGAAAACTTTATTTGATTTTTTTTTTTATTAATTCAATAATTTATGTTGATAGTTTTTATATAGTACAAAGTAAAAAATAACGTGGTTGTTTTAAATTCTTCTTAAAAATGATTGTGTGAAATTGGTTACCATATTACTCACTACTTTGAAAAATTTCGACTAACTCGCAAATTTGAATTGAATTAATTAATATATATATATATTATATATTATTTATATAAATTAAATTTAAGTAATTAAAATTAAATTATAAATTCAAATTAATAAATAACTAGCTGCTCCGAGCGCCTTCGGCGCTCTTCACACCTAGACGGGGGCTCCGCCCCCTGTACCCCCGAGTGATACATAGTATTTGGTTGAAAGTCTGTATGTAAAAGGTTTTCATCCATTTTGTTTCAATCAGTATAAGTAGATAAGACATGTATTTGTTTTTTTGTAAAATATATTTTAATTTAATCAGTAAATTAATTATATATTATTATTGTATTTATCTAACTCTCACGATCCCGGTGAGAGACAGATCTACCTCAGTGAATGGCGCCCACTGCCCTACGCGAGCACATGCATTTTCTCTCATTCCTCGACCGAGGAAGTGCATGCCCTACCCAAATCATCCATCTAGACCCAATCCCCTTTATTTCCTCTTCCTTCTTTCCAATCCACGCGTCAGGCTGTAGCGACAGGCCGGCTGGA
Organism: Labia minor; assembly: GCA_963082975.1. NCBI lineage: Eukaryota > Metazoa > Arthropoda > Insecta > Dermaptera > Spongiphoridae > Labia > Labia minor. The sequence continues at coordinate 29,402,506 of OY720349.1, forward strand.
TCATCTTCGCGTCACATCAACAATTAATGGAGAAATGTTATACGGTTAACGGCTGGGGCGTCCCCTGCAAGCGACGCGCATTATCAGCACCCGGGCGATGCGAGAAATGGGTTAGGGTTACCCACCTATGGACGAGGTGGGCTAAAGAAGATAGTCCAACATCCACATCCACATCTACATCAATATCAACATCGACATCATCACCGACACGAACATCGTCACATCGGTCAGCATCAGCATCATTGTCATCAACCTCACTCAAATCGTCCACAGCTACATCAAAGTCGTCAACACCATCATCACCGTCATCGAAGGTTGAGTACCAAAGACCGCTTGGGAGGCCTAAAAAAACCAGCTGGTCCTGCCGTATAACGGGAGATCTAATGGCATCTGGTCTCTCTACAGACGACGCCAACAACAGATTTAGTTGGCGCCAATTAACGAGAGCCGACCCCACACTCCGTGGGAAATAAGGCTAAGAAGAAGAAGAAGATTGTATTTATCTAACTCTGTGTCTCTACAGTTTTCGAAAGTTCTTAGCCGCAGCATCCACATTTCTCTAAGCGTCCCTATCCTGAGCTACAACCAAATCCTACCCTGTCCCATCTCTCCCATGTCCCTTCCTTCATTGTCCACCCACCTTGGTCCTTGGTCTTCCACCGGATGTTTCCCAATCGGTTTCTCCCAATTTCTAGTTTCTCCAATTCCAACCACGTCCCCTTCCCATCCCAGCCTTCTTGATTTTATAACCTTAACTATATCTGGACATTATTTCTCGTTATGCCATCTCCGCCATCCCCCTGTGACCTCATCTTCTTTTGGCCTATAAATGCTGCGAACAATATTAATCTCACAAATACTCCAAATCTACTCTCGTCTCCCAGAGTCATCGATAGGGTGACCAAACGTCCCGTCTTTAGGTGCTCTGTCCCAAAAATGTCTTCGGGACACCCTACTGTTTTTTCAATATTTAGGACATTTCGTAATTTTTTTTTAAAAATTTTTTCAATTTAGTTCTAAAAAAAGGTATACCGTTTGTCCCGGTTTGGTGTTTTCGAAATATGGTCACCCTAGTCATCGATCAACATGAAAAATAATTGTTTTATATATTTTAATTTTGATCCTCTTTGATGAGATAAGCCCCTTTACTGCATAATTACTCAATTACAACGTCGATTTAAATTCTTCTCGAATATTATTATCCTTCGTGATTAGAGATCTTAAGTATTTAAATATTTTTATACTTTTTCCAATTCTACATTTTGTATGTTAATTGTATGTAAGTCGTGTCCGTATCATAATTCTTGAATTTTTTTGTTTAATTACATTTCGGTTGATTTTTCCCCAATTTCTCTAATCATATGTCTCCTCTTCCAGTCCAATTCATTTACCTATCAAAGTTGCATAAGGAATTTAAATTTCTTAATTTGGCTAGAACACTCCATTTTTTAAAATTTTAAATAGAGGGAGAGAGAGAGAGGTTCTAATTATATATATATCTGTTTCTATGACAGCAAAAAAGTAAACAAATTACATATATACAAACACTTTCCTTTATATATATTTCTGGAAAATGGAACACCCGTAGCTCAGCTCAGGAGTTACCTAAGATTCTAATTTCTTTTTTATTTTTCATCATTTGAGGTACCCTTCACCTCAGAAAAATTTGGTTACCTTACTCCTTGTAGTTTAGGCTCTGGAGTTTTTTGCGTACAGACGGACACTATCGTATTAAATATATAGATATTTATTAAACCAGCGCGTGTTTGGCACTTTGTGCTGGCTTGTGAATGCCAGTCAACGTGTTAAAAAATTAATTCTGGTACTTTCAGCGATTCAATCAAGCTAAAATTCTATATATAGCAGTTTTATACAATTTTTAATCATGTGAAATTCTATCAAACATATATCTTTATTTTTACGGTTAATTTAGACTTTTAGAGGAAAAAAATGAAAACATGGTAGGTAATGATGCACTTCCTGTTGAGCTATATTTCTCAAAAGTTGGTAGAAAATTACGAATTTTGAATAATGCCCCTGTACCAAATTTCATTATTCTTTTGCGTAATCTTATCTACACACACACACACACACACAGAGAGAGAGAGAGAGAAACAGACATTTTTTCAACCTTAGTAAATATGACTCAGGGACCTTCAAAACGTATAAAAACATCAAAATTTCAACATCGAAAATTTTCATGATCCCAATACTATCTCTGGCGAGATTGTAAAAAATTAGTAAATACAATTCAAATGCAATTGTTTCACAAAAATTACTTGATATCAACTCACACAAACCACTTTTAAAACAATGTTCTATTTAGGTGAAATTTTTCAAATTATAATAATATATAAAAGTATGGATAATAAAAAGCCACTTTAAAAAATTACCATTGTATTTGCATTTTTGATTAAAGGTTTTTGCATTTCATTCAATATTTCCTTATAATAAAAAAAATTATTAATTTAAATTTTTATTAAAAAAAATAATTGTTTATTTTATATTAAAATTAAGGCAATGTATGAGTTAATTGTAATAGTAGTAGTAATAGTGACTAGGATAATAATATGTATACACTATGCATACTTTCAACGTGAATGTATTTTCAAGTACAATGCATGGGAGCTTCATCGTTTGCTCATTTCTTGGAAATTTATTTTTATTAACTAGTAATGTTTACATTTTCTGTTAAAATCTCTAGACTAAACTATAAAATGTATTTTAATATGTTTATGGATATTTTTTTTATTTCTATATTCTGAATAAATATAATTATGAATTTTAATCTCTAAAATGAAATATTAATACTGAAATTTTAGATTAATATGATAATAAGGTTACATATTGTAAATTACTTTAGCGTCAATGTATAGGATAATAAATCATATTATATGATTAGTATTCTATAAGTTTGTAGACCCATTTGGTAGATTATTTATATTTTAAACCTTATCATCTCTCTAAACCTATATAGACATATGAATAGATAGAAATAAATTTTAGTTCAATACAATAATAAATTGAATATAATATATTATTTTAGGTATATTAATATTAAATAAATTTCAAAAGATATGAAATTGTTGTTGTTGTTGTTGTTGTTTTTAGGAAAATTACTTTAAATATCAAATCCTTAAAAATCTTTATTGAGTTATTTTTTTTTATGAACTCTGAACCGTAAATAAAAAATTACTGAGTGGTGGTATTCATACACAACCACAAAAATAAAACAAACAAACCCTTTGCTATAAATGAATCCCCACTCTGAGAATTCGCTCTTTTATTTTAGAATCCTTCATTTGTATTCAAATGAATTAAGTTTAGTTATTTGTTGTTTTGAGCTTTTGGTGTAAGCCATGGGGGATGTATTTATCTGGAATATTCGTATTCCTCCGGATAAGGGAGCATGTTGAATTAATTACCTTAATTCCTGACTGCTCTCTGGAGTAATTCATCTTCAAGGGGCGATATTGTCCTCAGTGGGCGACGCCCGTGATGGATTTGAGCCGAGTCCCACCTGCCGACACAACACGGGATTCATCTTCCTTCCTTCCTCCGTTACGATCATCTCTAATAATTAGATAATCTATTATAGCAGTCCATAAACACCCATCACAAACACAATACCACCATCCATGGCAAGGACTGTATTCTAAACTAATATATTAAATATGCTTTTTTTATTGTTATTTTAAATTTATAATTAATTCAATGAAATATATATACGAGAGTGGGGTGAAAAGTTTCCGGCCTGACCAAGAAAAACGATGTTTTTAAATTTTTTTGTTTATTTATTTTTCAACATTCAAGATAGCTGAGACCTGAACGATGTCAACTGAACGTGTGCGAAATATTTTGCACAACCATTTAAATATGGAAAGCTGTGTGCAACGCGCGTGCCGCGTTTGCTAACGTTAGACCAAAAACTGCTTCGAAAAATCATTTCTACCGACAATTTGGCGCTGTAGGCGTAATCCAAACGAATTTTTGCGTCGATTCATAACTGTTGATGAGACTTTAATTAAATTAAATTAAATTAATTTAATTAATTAGAACAGAAGTGTTGATGGAGATTATGTTGAGAAATATAGCAAAAAAAAACATTTAAAAACATTGATTTTCTTGGTCAGGCCGAAAACTTTTCACCCCACCCTCGTATATATCCAAAAGTAATATTTTTATCTATATTATAAATCTCTGTGGCTCTACGGAACTCGAAAGTTCTTGGCGGCAGCAACCACATTTCTTCAAGTGTCCCTATCCTGAGCCTAAACCATCCAATTCTTACCCTCTCCCATCTCTCTCACGTCCCATCCTACATTGTCCACCCAGTTGGTCTACCAAGCGGACGTTTCCCAATCGGTCTCCCCACCAATATAAATATTTTTCGCCAGTTTTTCTTCTCCCATTCTATCCACGTACCCTGCCCATCGCAGCCTTCTCGATTTTATTACTCTATGTCTGGAGATGCTTAGTGATCATGCAATTCCTTTATCTATATTAAATATTTATAAAAAATGACAAAATTAAATTTTAAAATAAAAATCTTAATTTTTCTTAATTTGATTATAAGATTTTTTGGATCCATTTTACCTACTAGCTATGTAAGTGATTATTTTCACATACTATTATTCATACACCATATCCACAGAACATTAAAACATGCATATATTTAAAATTAAGTAAACGTATAAACCGATTCTGAATTAATTATCTATTATCTACATATATTTGTTGAGAGATTAAAATGTAAAAAACATTAATCGATAACACTTTTTCTTTCAAATTTAAAATAATCTGTATTTATTTTCTTTGATAATGCATCATCATCATCATCATTTATTATAAAAATATAATAAAGTTAGATATCATTTGGATAAAAATTTAAATTATCACTCAAATAAGACACCTTTTATAAATGTAAAAATGAATGATATAATATATGATATACGTATTTTTAAATTATATTAACGTATCTATTTTTCTCAATTTTTTTTAATCAAAAGTTACTACTATCCCAATCAAAACAAAATGGATCATCGATCATATTTTCATTTATTTTTTAAAAAATTGAAAACAAATTTCGTTCATGAGAAATGATTTACTTTTAATGTCAACGCTCTCGATGATATATTATCAAAAGTTTTCGCCCAATTCAATCTGTTGTAGATAAACAACAGTTTTACCTCTCCTTTTTTTCCATCTCTCTATCTCTTCATTTTAAACTTTCTTTTTTTTAACATTTTTCTTTCAATCATTTACTAGAATATATACATATATGGACTCTTGCACTAATCATTTGAATTAACCCCTTTTGATTTGATGCGAATAGTAAGGTAGCGAGTAGCCTCCTCCTTCATTCATGGGTAGAGGAGGTACTTGGTGCGTATAACTCTTTGATAGGAGTGACACAAAACCTAGGAATCTTATCTTAAAACTTCAAACTAACACTAATTATTAGATTTTGAAATTTTATTGACAAGCCCCGCTCCTTCTTTACTTATTAGTAGAGTTTGGCTTAATTTCACTTTATTAACATATAGCTCTTGCTAGATTTACTTCTCGATCGACTTGTTATGGTATTAACAGTATGGGATGTTGTTTAGTCTTTTGCTGTTAACACCAAATTAAGTCTACAACAAATTCATTATTTAAGATTTTTCAAAAAGTACTACTGACGAAGTATGCAAGTAGAGATCACGTGACAGATTGCTGAGAAGTTTGAATATTAAGATGAATGAAAAATTAAGTACTTCTCTCAAAAGAGCACTGGAGTTTTTGAATTATTAATTTTATTCTAATGATATAAAATAAATTAATAAAAATACAACTTTTTAATCCAAAATACCCTAAAAATAGAAAATAAAATATTATTTAAACCGTGAATATTATCCTTTACCTATGCCCAACAAAAAGCGTGGGCGTATATGAACATAAGTAGTAGGTAAAGCATTTAATAATATTATATGCACCCCACGCTTTTTTTTATTGGACATATGTAAAGGATAATATTCAAGGTTTGATTAAAATTTTATTTTTTTATTTTTTAGGGTATTTTTGATAAAAAAGCGTGTATATTAAAAAGTTGTTTTTTTATTAATTCATTTTCAAGATTTGAGATTTTTTTAAAAAATTTTTTTTAAGTTAATTTCTTAAATAGATTAATGAAAACACTCTCATAAATAATTATGTTAATAAAATAGACTAATAAATAGTTAAACTTTAAATGAATGATAAATAAATTAAATAATTTAAGCAATTAATTTTGTAATTATATAGAATATGAAAATTTGAAAAAGTTTGAGGATCAATACTAATATGAACTAATATAGAGAAATTGGACATAAAAAATATAATATGAATGAAAAATATAAATTTTTATTATCTTCAAGTATAATTTTTATCATTATAAATAATTAAAATTATACCGGTTAATGATAATAGTTGAACAAGAGGGATCACGCCTCTCTCTAAATTTAATAATTTCTCATATAAATATAATTTCTCTTTAATTCTTCATTAATTAAATTGAAGCATGTAATAATCTCGGGGTGTGTAATTGATAAGAATATCAAGCATTTAATCCAATCCTTTTAGATAGTGGAAGATACTTTGCAAAAAGAGACCACCCACCTGATACTGATAATACTTAGCCTAATTAACGCAAACGTTTCAGTACGAGATGTTCAATGGGGAGTGGGATGGGATTTTGCTGAGAAAAAGAGAAAGTGTGTGTGTGAGTGTAGGAAATTAAACTAATATTTAACTCAAATTAAATTTGTTAGAGCACAACTCGTTAGGTGCTTAAATGGTGTTTAAAAATAAGAACAACAATGAATGACTAATGAATATTATTATAAAACGGAATTCTGTCATCTACCTAAAGTCGAATAATCAAGTTTATCAATTTACTTACTTACTTTGTTGTTAACAAAGATAAAATACTTAACATTATTATTTTAACAAGTTTAGTTAATGATGGTAGTAAAATATCAAAATTATAATATGTATCATATTTATTAAATCGAATTTAAAATTAAAAATAAAAAATAAATAAATAAATAAATAATATTATTTACTTTTCACCTTTAGAACTATCTTTAAATATTTATTTATTATGTTAATATATTTTTTTAGTTTATAAAATTGAATACAAGTTGTATAAATATACATATATATTTGTACTTTTGAAATATTAAACCACTCTGATTTTTTTGAAATTCACACCTTAGATAATATTTATAAAGAAAAATCGATGTATAGGTTTCAGCCTTGGGAAAAATCATCTTTGTTAGGTTTTGCTTAATTTAAAATAGGAATTTTAATAATAAAAAAAATGGCTGTATGTTTTATGACTATTTTTTTTTATTTAATTTATGATCATTTAAATTATTTGAAATTGTGTTTGATTTATTTTGTCGTTTATTTATTTTAAATAATAATCTTAATCTTAAATATTCATAGTTCATAAGAAATTATTTTTTTAAAAATTGTTTTTTTACCGCGGCTCGGTGAACCACACAGGTACTTCTATATTTAATACAACTAAAAAATGCAACTCTTGACTCAAATAAAAAATAATGCCAACGGATAACATTCACATACTTTTATTTTCATCCTAAAATCGGAAAATTTTTTCAATAAGATTTTCTAAAAGAATTATTTTCAACAAAAGCTTTTTACATTATTTTCCTTTTATAAACTTTGAATAAAATATATATTATATATAAAAAAAAGATTATTGATAAAAAAAACTGTTTTCTTTTAAAAAAAAAAAGTTTTCGTATTAAATATTTTACTCACTCTTAGTCCTCTAATATGAAATAATATTTAGTATCTCGATTTTACCATTGAATTTTTTTTTTAATTTCATTTTAAGGGAGAGAAATTTAAAAAAAATTGTGGGGTTAAATGGATCATAAAATTGTATATTTTCCACAAAATCATTATTTTTAAAAAAAATTATCCATTTATTTATTTAGTTATTTGAATGAGGATTCATTTTATAATATATTGTCCATTTAATAATAGAATAGATTTTTGACTAAAAGTAAAAAAATAACAAAACAAAACAAACTATATAGTAAATTTGCATATATTCAAATAATTTTAGTCGTATTCTATCCTAGTAGTAGAAGAGTAATCTTTTTCACCCAATGAATATTGAACAATTCTACTCTTATCTTATATTTATTAAATAGAAATTCAACTTGAATATTTTACATTATTATGTTAAATGCAAGAAAACTTAAATCGATAGTAAAATAAATATTTGTCTGTTCGATTTATTTTCACTATTTAATGAACCTCAAAGGGAAATATATTTATCTTTTCTAATTAAGTTTTTAAATAGATGACACCCTTTAAGATAAATATTAGTTAATCGGTTTCATTTAGACAATGAGGAAGTTCAAATTGTTTCTAGATATCTTTAAATCGGATTTGATAAATATTACTAAATTATATAATATGTAGAGCTTTTTTACTATTATTGGATACTTTCTTAAATTTGTTTTAATGGTGAATCCTATAGAAAACATTGATTTGCTTAAAATATAAACACAAACTTTTGAAAAAAAAATATTAAATTACAATCGTGAAACTTTTGGATTTCTTGTGTGTAAAAAAAAGTGTGATATCAAGCACCTCAAATAACTAAATACTAGGTTTTTCAATAAGTTCACGGAACGCCATCTATTCGTCAATATCATCGGAAAAATACAAGTTTGACTGAAAAAGATTTAACAGAGGCTGTTGTGTTAATTTAGGTTTCAAAAAACTATGTTCAAAATGGGTGGATAAAACCATGGTTAAAATAACTGAATTGAAGTTCGAATTGTTCCAACATCCAGCCTATTCGTCAGATTTAGCTCCCCCCGACTTCTGACTCTTCCCACACCTCAAACAATATCTCCGTGGAAAACGATTTTCTTCAAACGAAGAGGTAATAGCTGCCGTGGAGGGATATTTTGCATAGCTGCCGGAAAAACTCTACAGTCAAGGATCCATAAATTAGAAGACCCTTGGAATAAGTGTATTGAAGTTGAGGGAAACTACGCTGAAAAATAAAGTCATTTTTACAAATAAAAATTGGTTTCTTCATTTTCGTTCCGCGAACTTTGAACAACCTATTACTTAGTTATATAAAAATAAATAAATAGTAAGTAAATAGAAATAATTAACCAATTGATTGAATTAGTTAGTCTTTATAAGCAAGGGAACCATGTTTTTGCATATCACTATATTAGTCCAACATATGTATGGTTTTGAACCTATTAAAATAAATGGTGGACATTTATAGGAGATGCAGTAACACTTTGAAAAAATATTCTCATAATTAAGATCATTATTAATAATAGCCAGTCTAGGAACACTACCTGGTATGATAAAGTCGGCGTTAAGGTCCAAGCCAATTGGCTAATTAGAAGCACACAGCTGGCGGATGTATTGGGTTTGGCTTGGAAAACGTGCTCCACAGACTAATTGCAATCTAGCCTAGTTTGGCTCTTAACGCCCTGTTGGCAATGGCCTCCATTAAAGGCATTATTTGGTCCCAGGACATTCTCATATATAAATCCTTACTAAATACTCCTCACAACGATATATAAATGTTGCGGATACTAAATTATATTTGGATATTCTCAAGAGGCGCTCGATTTATTTGTGATAAGGCCGCATTCTCGGATATATAATTCCATGTGCATTAAATTTAGATTATAACTGAGTCTACAACCATATTTGTTATCGCCCGCTAGTAGTTAATCACAAGAAATATTTATATTTTTAATTATAAAAGAGGAGAAGATTAAAATTAAAATTAACTAAATTTATTAATGAAAATTGTTCAGAATCTAAAATTTGACAAGTATGTAGGTGTAAAAGTTTTAAATAAATAAATTTTCATATTAAATGTTTTAATAAGGAAAATTAATATAATAGTGTCACAAATATTAAATTTTATTTTGAATAACTTCTGTAGAGTTAGAGTACACCATTTAACTTAACTCTCTAATGGTAAATCCTGAAATTTAAATGTAAGGTGGTTTCATATGGTGACCCCATATTTAATGACTACATCTGTGAGTTACAAAACTTGTTCTATTCTATTTATTGAATGTTTGATTCAAACTTATTAGATTTAAAAAACATAATTTTTTTATGAAATTATTGGATAAAAATAATTCAACCACAAAAAAATGAGCTGTGGCCAGGCACAGAACCGATCGACGGTTTGAAATAAATTAATTTCCTAACAACATTATATATATATATAAAGTATAAAAAAATATATTTTTAAAACTTGAATTAAAATGACTAAATTATATTATTTTATTTTTAGTTTTATTATACTCAATTATTAATTACTACTATATTTTAATGTAAAAAATTTCCGACAATGAATATAAAATTAATTAATTACTTTGGGAATTACCACTTCCAGTTTCCGGATATACACCAAAAGTTGATGAATTCATGCTACTGATGCATTAAGTAAATATACCAAATTTAATCAAAATTCGTTGAACCGTTCAAGCTGGACACACAACGGGCGGACGGACAGACATGCTAAAAATACTTTTTTCTGTTAACAAAATGCGAGATTCGTGGAGATATGTAAAAATCTCCAAATGTGAAATTTGGTGCGAAAACAATACCTTCCCTTCCTATCGTCGGTCGGTAAAAAATGCAAATTCTATAAATGAAAATGTAATGAAACATTTAAAAATATTTTGATTAAATTATTAATACATTTTTTGAGAGTTTTATTGGTTGAACTTAATCCTAAATATGCACTTTAGGAATGTTCAATTTTATTTATCTTTGTAAAGATAAAGACATTGCAGCAAAGTTTGCTAGGTAGAATCTTTGTAAAAATTGTAAAATTCTTGAACAAAAATTAAAAGATAAGGGCAAAAATAAAATACTATAGGCTCTCGAAATAACCATACAGAAATGGGTTATATGAACTAAGAAAGAGGAAATTTTATTTTCAGTTCATATGGGCTGTATATTCGATTAAATTATTTCATATGCAATATTTAAATATTAAAATATAATATGTTTCAATTTAGTCAACAATATGATCTAATAAATTATATTTAGTTATATCAAAGAATGTTATGACCCCTTCTTTTATAAAATATACTAATGGTTAACATTTGAACATATAGATGATTAGAGAATATTTCTAGAAGTTTATATAAAAAAAATCTTGATTAATCCTTAAAATCCTTTCGCATCATGAAGAAAAGTTGTTTTTTTGTATTAATATATTTTTCTAGTTCATTCCTTTCATCTCATGTGGTGAATTTTTTTTTTTTTTTGTTTTTTTGCAATTTCTTTCCTTTCGAGAGAGATCCCAAGAGGAGTTGTGAGAGCTTAACTACCTAAAAATCCCTCTCTTAAAGATTTAATGTTTTCTTTCGTTCCCTTCTTTTAATTGCTTTAGGGCAAATTGATTTTTGTCCAACTTTATTTAACTGTGTTGTGATGTGATGGGTTAATTAAAAATAAATTATAGAAAAATCACTTGAAACCTCTTAAATAAACATCTCCTGGAAGTAATTTATATTATTTAACATGTCATATAATATTAACATAATAATAATAATATTTAAAATTAAATAAAGATATATAGATATAATGAAAATTAATAATTTTATTAAATCAGATTATATATATATACTACATAGGCTAAAAAGTCCCGGGATTTTTCAATAGATGACGCCACTAAAAAATGAACATGACTCATTTCGAGAGGCTCATCTGTCACTAGTTTATGTATGAAGTATCATAACATTTCGTCCATTCGTTTACAAGCTACAGTCGTTTGAGTGACGCTACTTTCTCCTTCATATGAAAAATGGAAAAACAGGAATTTCGCATCTTGATTAAACATTGTTTTTTAATGGGAAAAACTTGTGTACAATCTTTGCAGTGGTTGCAGGATTATCCCACATCTGCTCCTTTGGGAACAACAGTTTTTCAAGACGCGATATTCCTGTTTTTTCATTTTTCTTATGAAGGCGAAGGTAGCGTTACTCAAACGACTGTAGCTTGTGTAAACGAATGTCTTCATACTTCATACATAAACTAGTAACAGATGAGCCTCTCGAAATGAGTCATGTTCATCTTCTAGTGGCGTCACCTATTGAAAAATCCCTGAACTTTTCAGTCCATGTAGTATATATATATATATATATATATATATAATTAAGAAAAAAAAATTACAACAAACTAGTGAAATTGACAATGAATTTAGTAATTTGCAATGATGAATAAATTTAAAAAAATCTAGAATTCAAATTAGAAAATCCTTTTGTTTGTTTTTACTTTTTTTTACAAATTAACTTCTTAATTCAGTTCAATAAGAAAATCGTTAGAGAAAAATATATTTTTTAAACAAAAAATTAGAAATTAAAGTGGATTATAAATAATTCTGATTTTCTATTTTGAATTAGTAATTGTAATCTTGATAATTATTTATAATTTGTTATTATTATTATTATTTATTGTTTAATTTTTGGGACTAATAATCCTAGGAGCTCGTGGATTTTCTTATTTTTCCTAATATATATATAAAGAAGTTGTCTCGAGAGAAAGAGAAATAGAGAGAGAGAGAGAGAGAGGGTGTGTTTTAATTTCCCATCTCTTGCCCCCGTTTTATTTTTCTGGCATACTAACTACAATTGATCTGGGTGTTTTACCGCAGCGTGTCGCTATGTAAAAGGCCAGTGGAGCGAGTGTTCCCCGGAAAACCGAATGACCCGAACGGACACCTTGAAGGCAAACAGCGACCCCTCCTGCGATCTGAGTCGGCAAATCTCTAAGAAGTGTAAAACTAAGGGCGCGAAGGACAACAAAGGTAAAGCAAGCAGCCCCGTGCGCTGCTGCATGTCATCTTCTCCCACATTTTATACTCTATTCTATTAACAAATTTAACTCCACTCTCCTCTCACTTTTTTTATTTTAATTTTATTATTAATTTCAAAATAAAAATTAATATTTCACGATAAACTATTTTTAATTTTTATTTTTTTTTTATCTTGGTCTTTTATCTATGAAAAGGATCTTCGAATTTTAGAGATACAAACAATATAACTAAGAATAAAAAAGGGAACATAAATAGATAAATAATTAAGAATTTTATTAATTTTTATATTTATAATCAAATAATAAGGTAATTATTCAAAACAGTTTTTATATCATGGATTTGGATAAAACTTTACCAGTTGGTTCCTTTTTTAATTCCAAATAAACTTTTCTTATGCAATTTTGACGGGTCGCTTCTAGTTTACGAGATAAATATTATTAAAATTTGCATATAAATCCATCGACATTCTTTAGCTACCATGACTTATTAATTTGACCATTAAAGGGTTCCACTAATTTCGTGAGGGGGGGGTTCAGATTAAATAATTAATTAAATAATTTCTCTATATTCCAACCGAACCAAAAAAACCGAAAATTAGGATTAAGTGAATAATTAGTGAATTAGTCAATAAAACTTTACTTATATGACATCTTATTTTGAGGTTCATAATAAGCTAATCTGGCAAACTTTAATCCTTTTTATCTCGTAAACTAGAAGCGATCCTTCAAAATTGCATAAGAAAAGTTTATTTGGAATTAAAAAAGGAACCAACTGGTAAAGTTTTATCCAAATCCTTGACATAATGACTGTTTTGAATAATTACCAATAATAACAATAATTATTATATGACAGTTTAGGACAGTATTTTTTTTTATATATGTCTATTATTTTCTTTAGAGATAAATTAAAACAAATTAATGTATTAATAAAGTATTCTTTTAAATCTGTTTATTCTCTTTAAAAATTTTATATAAATAAATATTAAATTTATAACAAAAAAAAAAATAATTGAATTTGTTTATAAATTTTAATACTAATAATCTTCCAATGAAATTAGTATTTAAAAATCTATTACTCTATTTAAATTTAAAAAAGTAAGTTCGGAAATAATACTTATTTCATTAATAATATATATTTGATTAAATCTACCTATATAGATAAATATTAAGAGAATGAAACATTATAATTTATATTCAACAAGAAAATATATACAATTAAAATTATTAGGCAAATATAATATACAGAAATATTTTTAATTCTATCTTAAATTTTAAGAAAGAAGTAAAAATGTTATATTCTGATTATTGCGATTTAAATGCCTCAATTTGGAATTTCAATAATGATATGGCCGCGCGTATTATTAGGGATTTACTATACAAATTCCATCCAGGGGAGGATTGATGACGCCTATGGAATCTAAATATTAGCTACCACAAATTGCGCATCAATAAATCAATTTGAAACATTGAGTGTTTAAATTTAATGTTTATTATTGAAATTAAGTTTAAGTATTATAAAGATTCTTTAGAATTAGAATGTCTTAATTTGTATAATACACTTATTTTGTTGTTTTTTCAAAATCAAATTTTTTGAAAATTAAATTAATAATATTTGAAAATTAATTTAATTTTAATATTAAGGAGTATTGTATATCGTAATGTCATATTTAATATAGTTAAAAAATAATTTAATCATTCAATTAAAAATACTGATGAAAAAAATAAAAAAATAGGTATTAATATAGTAATTAAAATGACAAAAAATTAAAACAATATTATTGAAGCAAATATCAATCATATTTTTATATAAAAGATAAGACGAATAAATAGGAAAAAGAAGTATCATATAATAATATTATTATTTATATTAATTTTTTTTCAATGAAAAGAAATAAATAACTTTTTAGATACTTATATATTTTATCTATATTCTGTAATGAGATATTATCTATATTTATTATTTTATTTTTTTTTTATATATTTAATTTTTCTTTTAACATTACTAAAATATCCTCAGAGTGACTGACATCTTTAAATAGTTATCATGCAGAATGTGGGTAGTTTAGTAAATGAAATAACAACAATTTAAATTGTAAAGTTTGCATGTTTTTAGGTGCACTGGCACCATCATCACAGCAGTTAGCAAGTTCTAATGAAACCTTGTAACCTTTTCTCATTAATTATACAACTCACCCTTTTATAAGTTAAAACATGGACAATCGTACTAAGCATTCTAAGTAGACTTACTGTTAGCTTTAATGATTACTGGCGCAAATTAATTGATAAGAAAGTGAATTAAAAGGTTCTTTAATGGTCCTGAAAGAATGGTTTTTAAAATATTGGAATGACCAAAGAATTCGAATTAATTTATGGAAAATGATTATTTATAAGAAAACTTGGATTAATTTATTAATAAACTGTAGTATTAATCAAATTAGTTGTATGACGTAGTGGAGGGATGAAAGCATGTTGGATAGGTCCAATTAATTCGTCCTGGACGTAATTTGATTAGCACCTGAGCCCTCGTTATTAATACCTCGCGGCTGTCAGCGACATTCCACCCTGAAGGGACTTGAGAATTCCCCTGGTCTGGTTGCCTCTATTTCCTGGCTCATCCCCTGATGTCGCCCTCAATTTGCCAACTTCGCCCTTGCTTATTTCGCTGGATTAACCAAAAGATCTCCAATGGCATTTCTAATCTCACTTGCTTATTTAAAAATTAGTACCTGGAACATCGAGCTATCGCTCGACCCTTTAACAAATTTATACAATTTATTATTATAAACTTTAAAAATTTTATAATTTTTTAATTATTTATTATAATTGTTAAATGGGTTTTCTAAAAATGACCCATCAAAAATTTGTTTCCTAAAATGGTACAAATTAATTAAAATAACTTGATTTTCATTTCAAGATGAAAAATATATTCAAATTTATTTGATAATATATTCATTAAATATATATATATATATGTTGTTATAATTAGATGACTTCAGTTTTATATTTGACTGAAACCAATACAGATCGATTTTTCTTTATAAATATTATCTATGGTGTGAATTTCAAACAAATCCCTTGAGCGGTTTAATATCTCAAAAATATACAAATATATATATACGTATATATATAATTATATACAATTTTTCCTAGTATAATAAGATAAGATTTTCTAACAAAAAGATACAGATTTTATCTTTACTCAAATTCAAGATGAAATACAAATTTAACAAAATTTGCTAAATTCCTTCTTCTAATCATCTCTTTCCATTCTAATGTAATTAAAATAACTATATATATTCTCCAATGGGTTATAATATTTTTTTTTTGCTCTTCTCTATACTACTATATAATCTAATAAATTATTAATAACTAACAAGTAAATGTTTAATTTTTATTAACGAATATTTTAAAGAGTATAAAAATTAATTAGTATTAGTGTTAGGATCCCCAAACTAATTAAAATTAAATTGGTAGAACTAAATAATAATGAAAATTATTTTAAAATCTTATCTTTTAATAAATGTTTGCCTCAAAATTGCTATATAACCTTATAAGTTAATTAAAATTCTAGTAGAAATAATTTCGTGAATTATCCAAATGGACCAATTTTTAGTCTTAAATTACATCCTGAATGGTTTAAAGGTACTAACAAAGGCTACTACTATGTTATCAATTATCATATTTTAGATATTAATATATTTCAGTATCATATTATCTAATTTCAATTTCAAAATCACATTGTCATTTTCGATAAAATTTTATAGATAGTGCCAGGTTAAATAAAGAAATTTATCCAATTTATTCAAATGAGACTTTGAATTACCTATATTATTTCAATTTTTTTTTTTTTTTGAAATTTCATTCAAAATAACTATTAAAATTAAATTCTTTCACCATTTTTTTGTTAAAAAGAATATATACAGAGTGGATGTTTGTATATTTTGAATAGAGAAAAATTGCTGATCTGAGTATTATACTCTACTTTAATATAACTGCGTAGATATAGATTTTCCTGCATTGTCAAAACAGCATGGCTTGTTAGTACCCGTCAGATGCATCAACCTCGCATCAGACACCAGATCAGTGGAGATATGAGATGGCCTTTTACTTAAAATGCTTTCATTTCACTTTGTCATCCCCCTCCCCCATACCCCTTCCACTCTCTCTAAAAGCATATTCTCTTCGATCTATAATGCCTTGCGTTGCTTAATTCTATTTCTACATTCAACCTTAATACAATGAAATATAAAATATAAACCACTCATTAAAATAAACAAAAACAAATTAGTAAAAATATTTAATTCGGAATGATTCTCTTTTTTAAAGGAAAGTTACGCCGTCTAAGCAGAGATTTGTAATTTTTAATTTTGTTAAATTAATTATTGAATAAAAATTACAATCCTGGTGAGTTTACCATTAAACCAAAACAAAAACAAAAATTGATGTTACTAATCTTGTAACTAATAAACAATTTAAAAAAAAAGAAAATAATACGTTTGTTTGGTTAGGCCTATATTTATCAGATAAATAGATAAAAATTA
The DNA here is from genome assembly GCA_963082975.1 of Labia minor. Lineage (NCBI taxonomy): Eukaryota > Metazoa > Arthropoda > Insecta > Dermaptera > Spongiphoridae > Labia > Labia minor. The sequence goes on from OY720349.1 coordinate 29,419,923, forward strand.
AAAGATAATGCTTAAATTCTTTTTCAACTTTGACGTTGCTTTATTAATTACGATTAATAAATATTCATGTATATCTCACAAACATTTATTCAATGCATAAATAAATAAATAAATATATAAAATGTTTTTCTTCTTTGTGAACATTATTGTTTCCTATTCTAAAATTTATCAAATTGGAACTTTTAAAATTTAGAAAAAAAATAATATATTAATAATATTTTGCTATTTAATTAATAATATTGTAAAAGCGTGTTCATATATTTTTTAATACACTTAAAAATCATATTTATTTTTAAAAATTACGTCTAAAATTCTAACAAATTTTTATTGTGTCTTTATGATTATTTATTTGTTTCTTTTTACAGCATGATAATTGTGGCCATTTAAACATTGAAGAAATGTATTTAATGTTTTAAATAATATTTTTAGATTGAAATAATTTTAATTAATATAAGCGCATAAGTTTGTTTTGTTTTTTTATTTTTAAATATGCATTTTACAGCTCATAGATCTTATAAAATATATTAAATAAAGTAGAGGATGCCCAAAAGAAACCGAACTTATGTTTTTATCTTATTTACTCAAAGTATAAATCTTATTGAATTCATACTCTCCTCTAACAGTAACTTAATAATTTTTCATTTTATTTTTCAAAAAATTGTTTAAATTCCTCTTTTATGATGATTGGCCACATTTCTGTTGCCCGCCCTTTACAGTAGAACGTTTTCATTTCATTTCGAATAAACAAAAAAAGTCAGCCAGGGCAGGGCAAGATCGGGTGGGTATGGGGATGAGAAAGAGGGCCATATTACTTTAGTCAAAAGTTTTTGTTCTCTCAATCTAGTGTAAGCAGGGATAGATAATAGTTAATATTTAAAGAATTTTTGTTTTATTTTTTTTCAACATTAAACAGAATCAGCTGTCCATGGAAATTAGACATTACAAAACGGTTGTCATTAAATAGTTACTTTCTTAAATTTCTGTTTAGTTTGGTTATTTATTTTATTTAGCGACTTGATTTACTGAATCAGCTATGTTATTTATATACGCAGAAAACGATAAAGCACAGTTTTATAAATGTTTTATTCACCAAAAAATTATTTTGGTTTCTTTTGGATACTCCCTTGTGTAAACATGTATTGAAGTGAACATAAGTTAATCAATAAAATAAAGAATATTGTTTTCAGGCAAATTAAAATATTTTCTTTCAGAATATCTGAATAATTTATTGAAATTAACCTATAAATAATAACTAATTAAATTTTTATATTTTGAAATATATATATATTTTTTTTTTAAATTTATTAAATAATTATCTTACTTTTTTATATTAATAAATGAAATATAAAATGAATATCAAAAAACATATTTTTTTATTATTTATTGAAAGAAAATTCATAATACAAAAACATTATACACAAACCTTAAACTTACATAAACCTAAATAACTTGAATTGCATTTTTTTAAAAATACCCTTATTGATATATTATTATTAATTTTATTATAAAAATATCATCATAGAGTATATAACAAAACAAACACAGTCAAAAAGAAGGATTAATTAATTGAAATTTTTAAATTTTATTTTTTAGGTGGTCGGCGCAACAGGCAGTAAAGAACTCATGGGGCTGCAATATCTTCATGGCGAAGAGATAAATAATTAAAAAAACATTTAATAATAAAAAAAAAAATGTTACTTTATATCAATTCATAATTGTTATTGTTTTTTTTTTTGTAATTTTTTTTACATAAGGGTAAAAACAAAATATTAAATACATACATCCCATCTGCATTTAAGATCAGTGAATTTTTTAATGGTTCTAGTGGAGAGCTCTGAGTGAAACATCTTTCATATTTTTTTTTAATCGCCTGATATCCACACACTAGGATAAAATATATATATATATACATATATATAAGATAAAATAAACATATGTCCATCACTTGCAAGCAACTTGTTCCAAGAAAATAATGAAGCATTGCAACTGGGCAAAATAATTAATCAATCAAACATCAAATTCATTAATATTTAATATAAATTTAAAAAATAAAATTCCTTAAAATATAAGTAATCAAAAAATAAACAAATCAATATTAATGTTAAAATGGTATCAAATGTAATAATAAAATATAAATATTATTAAAAATAAAAAAAAAATTAAATATATGCCTAGATATATATACATTTATTCAATCATTCGCATCGCCTGAGCCAATTTTATTTTTCAGTTGCTTGCAAGTTTATAAATATATTTATATATTTCAATGCAAAAGTAAAAAAAAAATACATAAATATACGTATATCTTCCTGATTAAAAAAATAATGCTGTTCATTGCACTTTTTAAACTATATATATATATACAATATAATGTAGCAAAACTTTGTCGTGTATAATATTAATTAATGCATTATGTGAAATAAAAAAATACAAACATTCTTTGTAATAAGCTATTCTATTTTTATTTTTTAATTACTTTCATATAGATATACAATAAAAATTATAATAAAATGTATTTTAAGAAATTATCATCAACCTATTCTTTGTAGCAAATTAAATAATAAGAATGTTATGTAATTGGGGTACAAATAAAGTTTGATGGTGATAAGCAATGTATATTTATTATATAAATCAATTAAAATCATCGTGTTACTATTCAAAATCCTTGGAAGAAGATACATTGTATGGAAAATTACGGCATTTTTAAAAATTTTATTATACGTTACCTAAGCGCCAATTGTCGTAAATATTTAAATAGACAAAATTTTGGATATAACTGCCAATGGTAATTATATACAAAACGAGAATCTCCGGCGATTTGGCAGGGCCGTCTTAAGGAATTCGGCGCCCATGGGCTACTAAAAATAATGCGCCCTTCTTCCTAAGAAAATACACAGAATGGCAAATGGGAGTCGGAAAAGTTATCAGTTTTTAGTCTAATCCTTAGAACTCTTGATCGGAACTATTATATGATTGGTGGTCTTATATTAATTCCAGTACAGCTCCGACTGGCTCCGACAGTTCAAATGCGACTGAAACAAAAGTACGATCGGTAGGGTGTCGGGACTCCTATTTCGCGTTGCCCTTCTCTATTTATCGTTTTTCAGCATATTTGGAAGAAATAAAAATCAGTTTAATATTATAAGAAGTGTTTTAATTTAAAAATAAGTAAAAACTAATAAAATGAAAAATAAATTTTTACTATATCGCAAATAAAAAATTGCCGCCTCAAAAGGCTTGCACCCTGGGGCTATAGCCCATTTAGCCCTGTGGTTAGGGCGGCACTGGGATTTGGATGAAACTTTACCTGTGGATTCCTTATTTAATTCCAAAGAAACTTTTCTTATAAAATTTTTTCCGGTCTCTTCTAGTTTACGAAATAAAAATTATTAAAATTTGCATATAAATCCATTTATGTAGATTCTATTTAGCTATCATATTTCATTAATTTGGCCAGCAGAGGACTCCACTAATTTTTTGGGGTTTTTTCAGTTCGCTTTGAATATATGAAAATTAAAAAAAATAATTAAATAATTTTTCTATATCCAAACCAAAAATTAGTGAATAATGCATAAAACAATTATTAATATGGCTGTCCAACTGATTGGTAATGGGCTAATTATATACATATTTTAATAACGTTTATCTCGTAAACTAGAAAAGACAGAGAAAAATTTTATGAGAAAAGTTTCTTTGGAATTAAACAAGGAATCCACAGGCAAAGTTTCATCTAAATCCCTGGAGATCCCCGTTTTGTAAATAATTACCATTGCCAATAAAAGATGAAAAATAATTTAATTTAAATGAAAGTACCTAAATTGAAACAAATTACGAAATAAGAAACTATAAATAAAAAAATTGAAAAAATATTTATTAAACATTCTTGAACTATTAGTTTTGAAGGTTTAAAACATTTTCTAAATTAATGATAAAAAAAAAATATCATGTCAAATGATATAGAATTAAACATTATAGATTTAATAAAGGATTAATTTTCTATCTGATATTCTCTATTTAAAAATCTTCAAGAATTAAAGAAACTCAGAATTACATTTTATTTAAACAAAATTATTTCTTTGTTTAGAAAACCAAAAGTTTTTCATATTAGTAAACTTTAAGGTTCGATCCCTCCTTCTCTGGAACAGGACTATAACCACTAAGCAACCATCCTAGTCATTCAATATCTACTAATTGTATCCCGCTACTTGTTGTTATGACAAAAACAGGTGTAAAGAGATAAAAGAAAGTATCTACTTAAACACGTTTAAAATATCTTTATTGACAATACTTGGGGTAATTCAATATTTGTGATTGTCTCATTTCTTTGCTAATATTATTGAAAAGAAATAGAAAAAAAAAATTATGGTTTAAAATTAAAATATCAATAAATCTTAGATCCATATAATTATTATCAATATTTTTGGGGAAGTTTCTTATGGTTTCAGGTGGCCGGCGCTACAGACAGTAAAGATTTCATGACCCGCAATATTTCACAATTAAGCTCCTTCTCGTTATACACCTCCCATTTCTTTCATTCATTACTTTATACTTTATACCAAGAATTTATTAAAAAAGACATGTTTTTTCCTTTTATACTGTTGATTATTTTTTAAATTTTCCAAAAAAAAAAGTTTATTAATTAAGCAATAAAGAAAATAATATTTGAGAGTGATAAATTCTTATTTTGCTCTAATTTCAACAAAAGATGAATAAAACCTATACAAAAGCAATTATTTTCGAAATCTGTCTAACATTCTCAAGAGATGTAATACTCATTATCAATGTAATCTATCTATACATATATATATCTGTAAATTTCAAATTTCTTGGAGATAGCAACAATATTTATCCAACTGTTATATTGTTCATAAACAAGCATCTCGTCAAAATTTCCTCACACTAGCTAAGTGTTCCACCCATTATAAGATTCTCGATTTTATGCCCTTAACTATGCTTAGAGATACATAGATTTATGCAATCTCCTCCAATTTCCAGTTATTTTATCCTTTTTCAGTCCGTCATTATTTATTATTTTAAACATTAATATAAATATATAGGAATTTCCTAAAAAGGTAAGAGTGCAAAAGTATATATATTGTATAAACTCATTAAATTTAATTAAAATACCTAAAGATTAAAGCATTTAATTATTTAGATTAGATATACAAATTAATTAAATAATTATTTTAGAGAGAGATGTTTAATTTTACTTAAATATTTATATAAATATTTCATGCAATTAAATAGTCATACTCTTATATTTTCTTCTGGACAGTAAAATCAGAAACTAATTACAAAAACATTTCGTTATTTTTATTTATTTTTTTTTTATTAGTTTTTTTATAATAATAAATTAACATAAATTATATAGAGAATTTAAAAATGATATTTATGTAACACCCATTATCTTCATTTTATTTCATAACATATCTAATTATAAATTAGGATAAACGTACCAGTAGTTGACCACTGTACCAGTAATTGACCATTTGATTTTATCAAAATAAGATTTTTATTTTCAAATTAAGCACGAGATATCGTTAAATATCAAAAAGAGCCTCTTCCGGATTGCTTAAAAAAACCCTCTGACTTTGTACGTCTTACTCAAGGACAATGCCTATCAAATCGGTTATATCAATTAGCCGTCCTATGATCAGTAGAACGGGTCCTTTCAATCATTACCTTGATTTTCTTGATCGGAAGCGCTATCAAGTAGCTTTCCCAATTTTGATCTCGGAGGCTGGGTTGACCCGTCCCATAGATCCCAGCTAGAGAAATTCCCTTGCCAGGCCTGGGATTTTGAACCCGGGACCACGAGAATATGAGGCAGCTTCGCTAGCCTCTCGACCTGTGGCGTCTTTTGCTTAAAAATGAAACAGAAATAAAAAAGCTTATTTTGATAAAAAGTCTATCACATGGTCAATTACTGGTACAGTGGTCAACTCAACTGGTACGTTTTCCCTACATTATTTTATTCTATATTATTTTATATTGAAGCTTGAAATAAAACATCTATATTATATCTAAATTTATATCAAAATAAATAAAAAAAAAATTACAAGTTTCATATTTAATATAGTTTATTTAAAATTAGAGGAATGAAATTATAAAAAAAAGATACTTGATTGAATTTAAAAACTATTTTTAAAATAAAGAAATTGTAGTTAAATTATAATAAATTTTAATTTTTATATTATGAAATTCTTGTGGGTTATATTTCAATATATTATATGATTTGTTCTTCGACGATTAAAACAAACAATAGGTTAAATGTATTATCTCTTAAGTTAAACCTGAATATGTATTGAGAGCCTCATGATCGCATCTATTTTATTGCAATTTTTTGAGAATAGGAGCCCTACAGATTTTTTAAAAAGTTTAATAGAAATAAAACTTGATAACTATCATTATAACTATACATTCATATATAAATCATAATATTTTTTATTTAAAAATTGCATACTATAAATAAATTATAAGTATAAAGATCAAATGAGGTTTTAATATTCCATGACTATTTGAAACAATAATTATAATCACTTTCAATTTATAAATGTAACTGTGAAAATTAATAATAAAATTAAAAAGATTAAAGATAAGTTATTATTAACAACACTCCGTTTTTTGTTTCAAAAAAACTTTTATTCAACTTTATGATCATTTCGACAGTAACGTCAGAAGTTTGAGTATATTATAGGATAGTAGTACTATAGTATAGTACATAATATTTGTACTATATATACTGAGTGAGTATAGTATAAACTGCTGAAGAGATGTTAAATAATCTTAAAGTTAAATAAAAATATCTAGAGTGTATCCCCACCCGACTATCTCGCAAATTTGAATTGGATTAATTAACATATATTATATATTTAAATTAAAATTAATAAATAATATTTATTAAACGAGTGCATGTTTGACACTTTGTTGATGGCACCACGTCACGTATTGGCGCGTGATTTGCAGTGTTAAAAAATTAAGGTACTTTCAGCGATGTAATCAAGCTGAAATTCTTTATATAGCAGTTTTATACAATTTTTAATCATGTGAAAAATTATCAAACATATATCTTTATTTTTACGGTCACTTTAGAAGAAAAAAAATCAAAACGTTCTAGGTAATGACCCTCTTCCGGTTGAGCTACATTTCTCAAAAGTTGATAGAAAACTATGTATTTTGAATAATGCCCATGTACCAATCATCATTCTAGCTCAAACCGTTTTTGCGTAATCTTAGTTACATACATACACACATACACACACACACAGACTTTTTCTCAACCTTAGTGAAAATGATTCAGGAACCTTCAAAACGTATAAAAACATCAAAATCTCAACATCGAAAATTTTCGAGATAGTAAAAATTTATTTTGAAACAAAAAACCGAGTGTGGATAATAATAACTTATCTTTAACCTTTTTAATTTTATTATTAATTTTCAGTTACATTTGTAAATCGAAAGTTGTTATAAAGGAAAAATTTTTCATTTTGAATGTACAAATAATACAATGTTTCAATCAGAGTTGGCAGTTCAATTAATTATAATTTCATTAATTCGTCCTATAAATGCAAATAAGTGGAAATATTCAAACCTCTAGATATTTATGAAAAAATATACTTATAGATAGGGTGACCAAACGTCCCGATTTTAGGTGCTCTGTCCCGACGTCCCGAAAAATATCTTGGGGACAGTCTATTGTCCCGGTTTTTAAATATTTAGGTCCGAAGAACGTTTGCTTACAATCAGTTTGGCTCTTATTTTCGATTTTTCATTCAATATGGCTCTAAAAAAAAAGTAAATTTTTTTTACAAATGTCCCGGTTTGGTGTTTTCGAAATTTGGTCACCCTACTTATAGATGAAAATAGTTAACCACTCAATTTTCTATTTCTAAAAACTGCTCTATTGTATATTATTATAAATTAATTTAAAATGTAATACTAATAAGAATTTTGTTCCCGATATTCAACTTATATTAATGTTTTAAATCAGTTATCAGTTATTTAAGTTATTTAATGGTTCTAAATTAATAATTTTGTTGATAGATAAAATACACATTCGTATTTTATAAAGTTTTTGTGATTTTATTTTTAGTTTTTCTAGTTGTTCACTTTTTCATTATGAAATAAACCCTTTAGGGAAAAGCTGGCACTTGAATGTTCAACTCGTTTCGAGTGTGCAAATTACCTATTTTCCCCCAAGAGATATTTTATTTGTCTCATGTCATATTTGACAGACATGAGCATATTGGCCACCTGGGGACATCATCCCAAAAAAGGTTTCTATGAATTTCCCAGTGTATTTCGTTATTTTATTCAATTTTTCAAAATTGATTTTTTTTCATTTTTTAATATTTTATATTCATAAAGACATTTAAAATAAAAGTTAATTTAAATGTTAAAGAATGTATGTCACTAATTTTGCCAATAACTAATCGCAATCATTAAATCCCCCAGAGCTCCCTTTATAATTGTAGTTTTTATCAGCAGGGATGTAGGTACAAAAATAAATAATTTCGTTTCTTTTCATTTTATTGTTAATTAATGTTTCTACTTTTAAAGCCAACTTAAGAATAATCGAAATTGACAATGGAATTTCACAAGTTTCACATGAATAAATAAAAATGTTACTTTCCTATTACTAAACCCTCTATTTATTTATTAAATATCATCATTTAGTTTGGTCTCTTTTGATATAATATGTTTACCAAGTTTGTAGTTTAGATAAAATTAAATAAAATAGAAAACGGACAGTTATTTTGCGACATATACAACAAATCATTAAACAAGAAGATTGAATAAATTCAATATATTTTATATAAACCTAAATATATAAACCTTTAAAAGAATAATTTTTAATTAAAAATTCTTTGTGTGAAGTTCAAGTGTCATAGTATTGGTTTATGCGGATTTCAGTTGTTAGATGAGAATCAGAAGCTGTCTTCTTTTCAATTGTCGTTTACTGAAATCTGGAGATGTTTAAAAAATAATTATTTTATAAAACGATATAAACATTAGATGGGAAATTTCATAATGCGCAGAATTCAAAAGAGCTGCAACATTTTATAATAAAAAATAATTAGCTACTAATCGTAAATTTTTAATAAGAAAAGTTTAATAAAAAGATTATTAATTAGTGTGTGTGTGTGTATTCCATTATAAAAAACCCTCAGATTTTGTACGTCAACGCCTATCAAGTCGGTTATATTAATTAGATGTCCTATAAAATAAATAAAACCTTTACCTTGATTTTCTTGATCGGAGGCGCTATCAAGTGGCTATCCCAATTTTGATCCCGGAGGCTAGAGAAATTCTCTTGCCAGGCCCGGGACTTGAACCCAGGACCACGAGAATGTGAACCAGCTACGCTAAACTCTCATCCTATGGCGCCTTTTGTATTTCATTATAATTAAGTATAAAATCAATTTAGAAATTAAATTTAAAAAAATTATGAAGAAAACAAAAGAAAAATACTGATTGACATATAATAAATGTAAAGCTTTTACATAGACTTTCAATAAAATATATATACTCTGGGAATTCGGGGCAGATTATAATATATCCATATTTTTATTGAAAAAAAAAACAGAATTGAATAACAAAGCATTTAGAGAGATTTTTCATGTACTTACTTAATTCATGACAAATAATTTCCCCTATTAAATAAAAATAATTTATTTTTTTTTAATTTTTAAATTTAAATTTAAACAATGAACATTAAAAGCAAAATATTTATTTTAAGTTGCTATATTTATCAATATTATTAAAGAGTGCGCTACTGTTATATTATATTACATATTTGTGATTCAGTATTGGTAATATAGGTGGTGCTAACTGTCGTTCAATTATTATCTCTGATACTATTTAATCAATTACTCATATATTGATACAAAAATGGTATGCAAAAACTATAATTTTCTAATATTATAAAGATAATTTTTATTTGAAACCTGCTCAAGATAATTTAAGTCAATGAAATGGTAACAATAATGGAATTATTGATTCAAATTTTATTATTACATTAAGGGATTAAATATATTTCAGCAACCGATTTATAAAAATAATATTTACTCTTTCACTTTTTATAATATTATACAATGAAGTATTGGTGTATTACATAAATACACTATTTTGGCCTAATATATCAGAATGTTATCCACCGAAATGTTACAAAATTCTTTTAGTTGCAGATCCACAAATTATAGGTGAACAGAATGAATTCTTTGGTGAACTAGCAAGATGGGATAGTGATAGGTATAGATAGTAATTATACAAGTATTTTATTATTTTGAACATTCTCCTTACATTTATTATTATTTTAGATATTTAGGAAGCAATTATGAACGAGTTATGTCATATACCGAACCACATTTAGTAATATTTTTAGGGGATATAATGGATGAAGGAAATATAGCAACGAATGAAGAATATAATCGCTATACTATACGTTTAAAAAGTATTTTTCCAAAAAATAAGCATATTACGGTATTGAACTCATTTAAAATTTTTATCATTTTATACTCTATTAAAATTAGAAGTCTAAATAATAATAGATTAAGTGAAATATTATTTAAATAATAATTTTATTGTATAATAAAATCTAAATTATTTGTCATTTTTTGTTATTTTTAGTACATTTTCATACCAGGCGATAATGATATAGGAGGAGAGGGTGAACCTATTTATCCACATATAGTAAAAAGATTTCAAAAAACCTTTCCTCATTTCGATGTGATACCTTTTCATAAATTAGAATTTTATATGGTAATTATTTATTTAAAATATATAATTATATAATGTTTATCAGAGTCCCTGAATTACCTTTTGCGCCTTTAATTTATATAATTAATGATTTAATATTTTTTTTAACAATATATTAAATTTTATTTATACTAGTTTTCTGAATTTTAAAAAAATCATGCTTTGTGTAATACTTTTTTAGCTAAATAAATTAATGTACCAAATACCAAAGCGATTAGAAATGGAAACAAATCGTACGAGAATTGCATTAAGTCATCTTCCGCTATTATTCACCGCTTCTCCTTTTGTAAAAGAAGTAGGTATTTAGTAATTATTTATTGAAAAATATCAAATTATCGATATTTAACAATTGTAGGTTGTGGACAATTTAGATCCTAGTCTCTGTTTTTCCGCCCATCACCATAAAGCGGCATTCATCCGATTTCGAGTGCCCGAACTAGAAGAAGAAATTTTTCAAGAAATAAATCCACAATGGAAACATAAAATAGAAGTTTCTTGTCCTCATGGTACTTTTTGTGAGCTTATGATTCCTACATGTTCTTATCGAATGGGAGTTAAAGATATGGCTTTTGTACTTGTAAACTTAGGTAAATAATCTCATTTTTTCATAAGTTGCTTTATTTTCATTATATTATTTATATTATATTATTAGATATATTTTATATTATAATTATATTATAAAAAAAAATATTAAAATTTATTGAATTTTAATCTAATAATTTTCTTTTCCTTTTTAGAACCCTACAACCCAAACTTAACATTTTACATGCTCTGGCTTCCTTCACGGTTCTTCTATATTTTTATGTATATCGGTCTTCTGATTGTGATTATATTTTGTATTATATTAAAGCTCAATTGTATTCTATTAAACTTTGTAAAAGTAAGATATCTCCGTCGAACATGCCAAAAACTGTCAATATTTTAAAAAAAAAAATATTTTTTTATTAAAAAAATATTTGGCTGAGTATTTCTTAAAATATTTTTATTATTTGTTTTTAGTATTATTTTTTTAAAAAGTATTAACAAAAATTTTGTGATAAAAACTTTTCAAATGAATTTTAATTTACAAAAAAAAATCGCTTCTATTTTTTACCTGTTTTATCTTTAAAATTTTATATTTGTATAGAAACATATATATATATATTTTTAATCCAACATTTTTTTTTTATTAATTTTTAAAATCCTGAAATATAACTAAAATAAAAAAATGACTTTTCATCATTTTAATTTCATCATCATTTTTTTTAGTATCCAATCTTAATGTATTATTCCTTTCATTTTATACTCCTTCATAATCTTTTTTTAATTTTTTAAATTCTTTATTTTTATTTATTGATGTTATTTAAAAAGTTAATATATAAAAATTATTTAATTATTGTTTCATCAAAAAATTTAATCTAATTTTTCTTCTAATTTTTCACCACGTTCTATTCCATAATAAAGAACTTTTCCTTTTATATAGGCCCAAGGCATTCTTTTGGAAGAAAATGCAACTCCACAACGACCGTCTTTTCCTACTGCAATTGCTCCAGCAAATTCTCCTAGACGAGAAGTCATATCTTTGCAGGCAGTTTTACAAGCACTAATAGGATCTAAACCTAAAATTAGAAAAAAGAAAAAAATTTAAATATATTTTATATTATTTTAAGATGACTGTAGAAGCCGAATAATTTAATAAAAAACTTTTCGTTGAAAGCGCTTTAAAAATATATATAAAATACAATTTGGACATTTTTATTAATAAGAGACTCATTCAAAAATTCAAAAACAAGTACTGTTATTTGAAAGAAAAAATATATCTACCAGATTCCATTCGTGATAAAATATTTCTGGCCAAACAGACTCTCATGATCGTATCTCCATGTCCCGTTGTTGAAACAGCTCCAATTTTATTATCAGCATATCCTCCAGAACCTTATAATTAAATAAAAGTGAAAAGGTTTTTGTTTAATACTTTGCCTTTAATAAAATAATTTTAAAAGTATATATATAATATAATTTAATTAAATTTTATAACATTTACCAACTAACGGAGTGTCACCAATTCGGCCAACCATTTTCCCAGTCATTCCTCCAGTTGAAGTTGCGCTTACCACACGTCCATCCCTATCCATTCCTACTGCTCCAACTGTGCCAAATAGACTAAAATAACAAAAATAAATTTTACCATTTATCAAATGACTTTTTAAAAGTAAGATATTTTTCGTTCATTATCAAAAATCAAAACTAACTTTTCGTTTTTTAATTTATTTTTTTTAAATAAATCTAGAGCATTTCGGGCTCTATCAGTAATTAGACTTTCTGGTGGAATTAGAGGAATTTTCTGATTATCAATAAATAATTTGACGCCTTCCCCTCCAAGAAATCCATGGGGAGTTTTATCCATAACCAATCTTGCAACTTCAATAGGATTTTTGATATTATTTAAATTTGTTACTGCCCCTAAAATATGAAAATAAGATATAGTATTATGAATAATTAATCAATATAATTGTTATATAATAATAAAAATTAAATACAAGAGACATCCCTCATTTTGGTTTTTAGAGTATAAATCCATTATTGTAAATAAGTAATAAATATAAAAATAAGTAGTAAAGTGACTTAGTAACTATTAGAGTTTTTTCATGGTGTTATTATAATATAAAAAATAAATAAAACATTTACCCATTTTTAAATTGTCTCCTTTCATTATAAGTGCTTCCATTTCTACCTTACCATCAATATTTAGAACGGAGCCAGTTCCTTAAAAAATATATTTAAATTATTAAGAACATTTATAAAGAGGTTATATACAGAATTTAATCAAAAGTTCAATGATTTTTGAAAAAAACCGACCTGCATTAAAAGAAGGGTTATCTTCTAAGATCATAACTGCCTTTTGCACGGCATCAACAATTTTTGCCCCCTCTTCAAAAAGTTCATAAGCTTTTTTAACTGCATCTTTAACTCCTGCTAGGACTTCTTGAACCCTTTCATCGGGAATATCACCGGCGCCTCCATGAACACAAATAATTGGTTCAACCATTGAAATGCGGCTGTGTGTACATAAATAATTCCAACTTATCTGTAAATAATTCACTCTTAAATTAGAATTTAAAATAAATTTAGACATTGATAAGATAAATGATCTCTATGTCAATATAAATAATGATAAATACACAACTTAAATTAAACATTTTCTAAATAATAACATTAATAATATATTTATATATATATATTAATAAATAATTTCAATAAAATATAATTATATATTATTATATTATTCTCACTAAATAAAAATTATATATGATAAATTATTATGTATGTTTAATTTAAACATACCTGAAATTATTTTTAAAATTATCAAATAACAAAGGCTTTATTAATTGTCAATGGCTAATGATACGGATCGTCTCTGGAATGAATCAATCAAATCAAAAAAACTTGAAGTGACTTGAAGTCTGTGCTTGAAGTATTTGAAAGAGGTTATAAATATTTTTGGGCATTAAAAAAAAGAAACAAAAGGAAGCTGTTTGTATCAGCATATTAGAAACTTGAACGACTTGAAAAATTCTAATATATATTTAAATAATTCCTATAATTTTGTTCATAGTTTTATTGATAATTTAATTAAAATAATTTAGAATAAATATAAAATGAAGGAATTAATATAATCATGAATTTGGTAAATTTTAGGCGGGTTTACTACTTGTGAGTTACCTTTTATAGGGAAAAATTATATTTTTCAATACTCAGAGAATATAATCTTGAGAACACCTTTATAAATTTGAATTTATAAAGAAAATTATAGTTAGAATAACTGGAGGTTAGAGTAAATAAGAGTTTAGTATCTTTATTTTTAAAAAAATTATAATTTGCATCAAGAGTAAGCTTCACAATTTTAAGCATCATTTGTTTTGTGCCCTTATTCCATTAAAATTGAAAGTCTCAATTTAAAAAAATTTTAAATGTATCTCCTAAGTTTATTTACTTTGTCATTATTCCAAAATGTTATCACTAAACTTTTTAAATATTTAAGTGATCTTGAAATAAAATATTATATATCTATTAATTTTATTTATTTAACATAAAATTATTTCTTTTATAAATATTCTTGTACATACAAATTTAAATAAAACATTTTAATATATAAAAATATTAATAATAACTCAAGATGTGTAATATATAATATTTGGTATAGCGATTAATTATTATCACAGTGTATAAAATAATTATGTTAGAACTATTCATTTAAGGCAGATCCTTGTCTTCGAAGACTATATTTATCCCACGGAGTAATTCCACGAACTTCCTTGTTTACTATTTTACAATAAACATCTGTAGTAAGATCCTTTAGGCTTGCTTCACGATCAGAAAGAGCCTTTTTTAAAGCTTTGTCTACATCCATCCTTACAGAATTATCTATTTTCTATGTTAATGAAAAAAAAATATAAAAAATATAATGTTTAGTTTTGTTTTTATTTACTTAATCTATTTTAAACAATACTTTAAGTTGTTTAGTTGAAAATAATTTTGATGAAATTAATCTCTCTTTGAAGGCCATAATCGGATCTTGTGATCGTCTCATTTCATTTACTTCGTCTCGTGTTTTATAAATAGAATTTGAATCAGATATAGATGATACTCCATAATGATACATAGCCATATCGAGAATAATTGGTCCGCGTCCTGAAAGGCAATGATTGATAGCAAAACGAGATGCCTCTCGAACAGCTAAAATATTCATTCCATCAACCTGAAATAAGAATTAAGTAATAAATAATTATCAAATGGTTCTCTTTATGTAATTGTAGATATACTTTTATTCCACATATAAAATCTCCTTTTCTGAAATAATGACATGATGCACTTGGTTTTTTCACTTTGACTTTATTAACGTTAGTATTATTTTCACAAACGAATATCACAGGTAACGACCATATCTTTGCCATATTGAAGGCTTCAAAAATTTGTCCATTATCAGAAGCAGCATCTCCATAAAGTACGAAACATACAGCATCTAAAAATAGATATAAAATAAATTTTTAAAATTTTAACAAAAAAAAAAAAATAAAAAAATAAATATATACATTAGGATGTATAAAAATATGCAAAGAAAAAACAAATATTTATTGTTAATTTTCTATATAATATAAATTTATTATGTTATCCTTTTAACAAACTAATTCAAAAAATAATAAATAATTAATAAATAAAATATGGTGAGTAAATTTCTCTAATTTAATTAACTGCATTAATTTCTTCTGTTAATATTAAATGATAATTAAAAATAAGTAAATAATAAATATTTGTTTTTAATGAATATTATCATTGTTTATTGAAAATAAATTCTACCTAAATTTTTATACTTGTTAGCCAATGCAATACCAGTACCAACAGGAACCTGAAAATTATAAATAATATGTAAATGAGAACTAATAATATGAAAATTAAAACAGTAAATATTTATTGAATAAATTGACCTGTGATCCAACAATTCCAAAACCTCCCCAAAAGTTGTGAGCATACATGTGCATAGAGCCCGCCTTTCCTCGACAACATCCCTTCTGACAGCCTAGAAGTTCCGCCAGGACAGAGTAGACAGAAACACCCAGTAGGAAAGCCCAGCCGTGAACTCGATACGAAGTGATGACAGAGTCTTCCTCCCGCAAAGCAGCTAAGATGCCCGTGGCGCACGCCTCCTGTCACGCCACGCACGAGCGACGAATAGTACAAAATGCCGAAAAAAAGAGGAGGCATCCGCTTCAAACCTGGCCGCTGTAGACATGACAATACCCTCGGATACTTTTCGATTGGAAGAGATCACCAGCTGCCGTCTCCATCCTTCGGATCGTTTGCATTTGAAAATAGTATCGAAGTGCATCATCTCGTGTTAAAGAAGCTGTACTCGGAGGTGATGTTTCTAAATTATGTAAAATATACTCCTGGAATAAAAAATTTTTAGTTAAAATGCGGTATATTTGATTGGAATATTTTATTTATTTGTATTTATATAATATTATAGAATATTTAAAAATATTACCTTCCTGAAGGATAAGAAATAGTTTTGATGTACTGTAATTAAAATGTATTAAAGCATTTAATCAATTTGATTTTTAAAAAAATACCTTTCTCTGTAGGTCGAAACAATTAAAATATATTTTTTATTTTTCTAATGGAAGTTTTATAAAAATAATGCTTAGATGTTTTAAAAGATTGATATCTAAATTCTTATGTATTATTTACAATTTCAACTTTGAATTTTTTATTTAAGTAGAAAAACAATACTTTTCTAATTTATTAATTAATTCTCTTTATTGTCATTTTATTAAAATAATATTCTTTAATAATATATTAAATGTCAGTAGTAAAGAAAATAAATTTAATAAAAGTAAATGTTGTGAAGGTTCATATAATGAAATTAATTTATATAATTAATACCTTTGTATCAAAAATAGCTTTAGTTACTTGACCAGGTTCTATAATAATTTCTTCACGTAGTTTGTCTGAAACATCAGGCCCTATTCGTTGCCCAGGCATGGAATTTATAGATGATAACTCAACCTAAAAATTGATTTGCATTTCTGATTTATTAAATTAAATTGCAATGCGATAAAAAAATTAATAAATAAATTACCAATGGTGTTAATTTGGAAACTAGTTTCTGAAGTGAAGATTTATACATATTTTCTTCTAGGATATTTAAATATAATGCAAATGATTTTTTGGAAAAATTTTCGATGAATGACTTTGAATAAGTAGTTGTTTCTAAATTTAGACTTGGAAATGATTGGAAAACAATTGACCACAAGTTTGTGAGGATCAAATTAATGAATGAAAAAAACTCTTTGGTTAAGTTAGACTAAATTCAATTTTTAATTAAAAGTGACTTCTTTATCCTTATCTATAATAAAAATATATATATATAAATCAATTATTTATAGGAAGGTTAATACTGAAATTGAATTGATATCTATAATATTAAAAATTAGAATATAATTTTAATTTTATCAAAAGAAAATAACTCATTATAATTATTGACCGCATAATATATTTAAATTAACTAATTATAATAAAACTGTATATTAAAAAATTATATAATATTTTCTGGAACTTGACAATAAAGTTGTAGAAAAAGTAACAAAAATAGATATAGAAAATTAATTTAGTATAAAAATGAGATAAACTTCTTATAATGTTATAAAATTAAAAGAATTTTTACATGAAGAAGAACATTTGAATTCTGTGGTCACTTTGGACATCAGCTGTCTTGCTGTCAATTTTTAAATAAAAATGTGCTCCATGCTACTTATGGATTTTTTGATAAAATGACATCTTTTGAAATTGACACATGTGATTTAGAAATTCCGATCCAATATATCAATATAATTAAACATGGATTTAAAATATTCAAATATCCATCAAAATTCTTAGTTACTTGGTCAATAAATCAAATTATTTTTTTTTATATAGAAAGCTCAAAAAGAATTATCTTAACATCACCAAAAAATATAGTTGATATTTTTGAATTGGAGAAAAATATTCATTTGATTGATAATGAAGGAGGAATTTATAAATTGCAATTTGATAAAGAAGTGAAATTAGTGGAGCAAATTCAATTAGATTGTATTCCTATGGCCATAACATCAGTGCAATGTGGATTTGCTATCTTAAAACTTGAGAAAGAAATCATTTTTTTAGATATTTATGAAAAAACCCTGGAATCGATCAATTATAAATTATTTGCTTCTATAAAATTACCAGGAATATTTCCTCAAATGAAACAAGTTCACATGAAATCTTTTCTTATTAGTGTTCATAAAGAAGAATTAAATCGCTTTTTAAAACAAATTATTATTTTTGGTGAAATGAATCAAACAATATTTATCGCACTATATAATGGCCCATCTTATTATATTTCATTCAATTTTGATAACAATTTGATAGATAAATTACATTTTCTCCCTCATCTCAATCAACCTGTATGTAATTTATTTCTACAATCAGGTATTAACAATATAAATTTACTAAAGCTAATTTATGAAATTTTAAAAAAAAATAATTGTATTCTTTTCAGATCAATCAATGAAATATAATAATATTATTGTGACATATAGGACAGGAATAATTATGCAAATTAATGCTAAAAATAAAATGTTTTATGAAACAATATCTACCCTTCCTTCAGAAGTACATCAAATCACTTTTATCGATAAAATAATTCTTTCATCCGATTCGATAAATTTATGGGAACATCGATATGAAATTGATTTTATTTCAAATAAATTAGATTTGAAAGGGGTGGATTTCATTTGCTCTTTAGAATCCTTTACTTTCATATTAACTGAAATGGGAATTATATACAAATTATCTATAAAATCGACTGAATCAATTAAAGAAGCGCAAAAACAAATAGAAAATTTAAAACAACATTTCGAAATTGTCGAACCCCAAAACAAGTATCTGAACATTTTAAATGAATTAATTACGAAAAATAAGAAAATAATTGAAGCTTTGAATATTGCAACGTCTTGTCATTTAAATAAAATTAATATCAATCCCAAAATTAGAATATTTTCATTGGATAGTTATTTTCTTAAAATGATCAAAAAAGAAAGTATACAAACAATAAATTATCTATTTGCGGAAACAGAGAAGAAAATAAATGAAATATATGTAATGGAGATATTTATAGATAATCCTTCAAATTATTTTTTTGATAAAGACATATGGTCTCTTTTTTTATCAATAAAAAGTAATGGTAGAGATATTACTAATGTTACAACAAAAATAAATTCACATTTCATTCCATCGCACCCATTACACCTTTTGATGTATGTTCATTTAAAAGAATTTTATTTTCCATTAGAGGTTACTATCAAATTAGTTAGCGAATTATATACTCTAGTACATGATTTAGGTTCTCCATGGATCTATGTTTTATTAAGTGAATTGAAATTAGATGTTTCTTATTTGATAAATGCCTTCGAAGCAATACAATATATAGATGAACCAACAAACACAAACCAAGAATTACCTTTAGCTCAAAAGTGTATTTATTCCTTTAAAATTCCAAATGATTTTAAAGTTGATGATTTTTTAAAAGCATTAATATCAAAAAGTGATATTACTTTGGAGGAAGGGAAAAAAGTTCCAGATAAATGGAATCTGTTTATAGCTAATATTAAAATAACATTTTATTTCGATTGGGAAAAGGAAATATTAAGAATATCTTCAAATCATATTCCTATTATTAGATTTTTTAAATCAATAGTTAATAAACTTATTCAAGACCAATCAGGATTACAAAATAGTTATGATTTTTATTTTGTCAAGGTAAGTTATTTTCTTATTTTATTAAAAATTCATTATAACATAAAATAATTTATAGTAAAATAAAACATGATATATTTCTGTCTGATAGATGTGATTTGTAATAAAATCTTTTACAATGTCTTAATTATACCATTTCTTCTTTTTTCATTTCCGTCTGGGTGAAAACTGTAGACTAAATGTGTATCGCACTAACAAAATATTTAAGCCATTCAAAAAATGGTAGCAAAATATTTGAATATTATTGAAATAATTTAATTGAATAAATATAATACTTTTAATATGAGAATAAAATTTTTATTTATTCATATTTAAAAAAGATATAAGAAATTATAAAATTTATATATATAATACACGATATATAAGTACATATAAAATTACATTATATTCTTTTTTAGGAAAAGACAACTGCATATTTAGAACAATTGCAACCCAATTTAAACATTAAGCAACTTCATGATATTTATCAAACAGTAAGATCTGAATTTTCAATATAAGATCGTTTTTATTGTTATTGTAATATATTTTCATATAATAAATGTTCTTTAAGGATATCATATTCTTTATTTAATTCCTTCATATTTTTGTTAACATCTAGAATGAATATTGGAGTTTTATTACTTTTAGAATTGATTAACCAATCTTCATAAGCTTGATGAAGTTGATTTATGTAATCTAGTGAAATAGAAGCTTCTTCCGAGCGTTGTCTTAATTTAATCCTCTCATAAGCAATTTCTGGATCACATCTAAGATAAACTAAAATTATTTTTTAAGAATTAGAACATTTGAATGAATAAAAAAATATAAAATATACTCTACCTATTAGATCCAAATGTATATCAAGATTTTTTTCAATCCAATCATACCATTCACATAGTACGACATATTCTGCATTTGTTAAAATATTATTTTTATGAGACATCTCAATAAAGCAATATCTGTGAAATATTATTTTAATTATCAGTGGACTTTGATTTTATAAAAATAATATACCTATTATTCTGAAGAGATCTTTCAAACATATGGATATTTTCTTTAGTATTTAATAAATGAATATTCAAACGTGTCAATTGAACAAAATTTTCAAAAGTAAAATTCCATCTTTTCAAATCATTATATAGTAAATTTAAAATATTATATCCATTCACATTTCTCCAGAAATCAATCGGTTCCTTTAAAATAATTATGAATTAATTTGTTTTTTAAATAAGATGCTTATTTTTAAATTTAATTACCGGTGTTGTTTTAAAATTAGGGAATTTTTTAAAATATTCAAGGAGGGTGGATTTTCCACAACCAATGTTTCCTTCGATAGATATTTTTAAGGGTTTATGACAAGAATTAATAAATTTACGAATATTTTTTAAATTATTATATTTTATAGATATATTAATTGTTCTATATATACTCATTTTAATCAATGATTCGAAGAATGATAAAATGATGTTTTATAACCTTAACTCAACATTAATATTTGAAAAGTTGACATTTGTTGCCTATTTTTAATTTGAATAAATAAATCTATAATTAATTTAATATTTTATTTAAAAAAAGGGTAATTGAAAAATCGACGAGACACCTCTCGAATTTTGATGATTTTTAATCAAATATTTTTAATTTCTTTGTGATATAAATTGATTTGTTTTATATATAGATAATATTACATATGAAAAATAAATATTTTAATATTTAATGAAATATTGATTATTATAATAATAAAACTATAATTTAATCATAATTTTACGTTAAATTTTCATGTGATAAAATAAATTCTATAAAACAATTTGAAAATTTAGTTATTTTGACAGGTGTGGACAGGTGAATTCAACCATGCCATTTTCAAAATATGAAAATAGAAATTTACTTAAGTTCATGATATATATATTTATATAAGAATATTTAATATTTGATATCACATTTAAAAAGTATTAAATTGAAATAATGAATAATCAATTATTTAATTCTTTAAAACTTTTAAGTAATGAAATCAAAGGTAATTCATAATTAATAAATATGTCATCTAGTGAAATGTTATAAGGAAAGATTTAATTTATTAAATCACCTTAAAATATTTGCATTATAATTAAATAAGGATTATATTAATATTACTTATATTAAAAGCCCCATAACCGTAACACAACTTTTCAGAGATGTTCTCTTTTTTTTCAAATTAAAAGTGACATATACAATTTTAAATAAATTTATTACATTAACTGTTTATAAATTACAAAATTAAAGAGTGTATAATTTCAAAAATATATAGAAAAATCACTTTTTATGTATAAATTTGAACTCTCTTCTAGAATATACTGTTTTCAATATTTCTCGTTCTAATGCATTGTTTGTAAAAATAAATATTTTAATTCGTAAATAACGGCTTTTAATATAATTTATAAATCTTATTTATATATATTGATCTATAATATTTTTATTTTTTACAATATTTTAAGTTATTTTATTTTTTTTATAATAATAATTAATTATTTCTTTCAGAATTATACCTATCAAACAATATCGAGGTATTGCATACAATTCCAACACCCTTGGAATTTCATCGGAATTGGGTAGGTCCTAATTTACCAATTTTATTTAAAGGAGCTTGCTCACATTGGCCAGCTGTTAAAAAATGGAACTTTAAATATTTCAGGTAAATTTTTATAGCAAAGCTTTTATTTAAGATTTTATTTCAATTTTAAAGGTTTGAAATTTTAGTTAACATTCAATATAAAAAGATCTTATATCAAAGTCTATTAGATAAAAATACACGGAATAAATTTTATTTTTAGTTTATATAAGAATTTAATTTGTTTCTATCATTTTATTTTTTCAGAGACAATTTTGGTGAAAAGGTTGTACCTATTTCAATCACACCGAATGGATATGCTGATGCTATTGTTTCTACAAAAATAAATGATAAATTAATTGATTATTTTGTAACTCCTGAAGAGAAATTGATATCAATGAATGAATTTCTTGATTGTTTAGAATTTTCATCTGATAAAGTTTCTGGAATATGTTATCTCCAAAAACAAAATTCTAATTTGACGGAAGATTTCCCATCTTTGTTATCAGATATTGCAAATGAGATTGAATGGGCAAGTGAATGTTTTCAAAATAAACCAGATGCAGTGAATTTATGGATAGGAGATGAACGAGCAATCACATCGAGTAAATAGAAATAAATTTTAATTATTTAATTTCAAAATAATTTCTAATCTTTAAAAAAATATCAATTTTTAGTGCACAAAGACCCTTATGAAAACTTGTATTGTGTGATAGAAGGCCATAAAGATTTTATTCTTCATCCTCCTACTGATAGGCCATGGATTCCTTATAAAAATTGTCCTCAAGCTTATTACAAAGAAACGAGTAAAGGCTGTTTTGACATAATTCCTTTACAAACAGAAAATGGAGATAATTATCTTATTCCTTGGATTTGTATCAATCCATTAAATCCAGATTATGAAAAATATCCAAATTATAAAAATACTACCAGTTTGAAAGTCAGGGTAGAAAAAGGAGATATTCTTTATCTACCATCATTGTGGTTTCACCATGTTCAACAATCCCATGGATGCATTGCTGTTAATTATTGGTATGACATGCAATACGATATTAAATATGCATATTTTAAATTTTTAGAAAAATTGCTTGAATAATAATATTCTAGTCTTCAATTAAATCACAAAATAATGTACATTTTTTATAAATATATTTATTTATAAATATTATATATAAATGTATATTTTTGTAAAATAATAAAATATGTGAATGTATTTTTATGGCAAACTATATTTTTCTATTTTCAAACTCCATCATTATAATTATAATTTTGTATTATTATTCATTAAGGTTCTTTTAGCATTTATTTATTAAGTTTGGAAAAAATAATATAGTTATGCTCAATGGATTGGAGAACCATGCTCACCCATAACTCTAAATTAATATTAGTTTATATATTAATAATATATATATATATAATAGTATATATTAATTTCTCTTTATTTCATATTTTTAAAATTGATTAGGATTTAGCAATGAAGTTTTCACCGTTCTAGATTAGAAGTCGGTACCTTTTGAGAATAAAGAGCCAAAACCTACAATTTCCAAAATTTTAAAGATTTGATTAGGTTCAGATATACATTTTTGATTTAAAATAAAAAAATAAATTGTTCTTTGATTGTGGTATATTTTTTTCAATAATATTTTGTAACTGGAGAGTCATCTTGGCATCGAAAGAACCACATGATGCTCATGAGTCGCAGGTTGCCGACCCCTGTTCTATATCAATCTTATTTAATTTGGTTAGTTTAATAAATTTATTCTTCTTTAATTTATAAAAAACAATTTCACTTTTTTTTAATATTATTATTCTAGTGATCCCATATCTATTCTTTGTTTTTTAACATAATGTTGAATTCTATTTTCCAAGCTCTCTGAAATGTATAAATATGTAATTAATATATCTTGCATTTCAAATATAATTTTAAATTTAATTTTTTTCTTTGAGTCAATTGGTTAAAAAATTAATTTTTTTTACCACATTTATCCCTTTCCATTAGTGGCTTATACATTTTTGATTTAACTCCTTGCAAAAGACAATTTGATTGGGTTTTAGGTATATCTTCTACGATATTTTCGTTCTTTATTAACATTGCTCTTATCATTGTTGACCTGAATTATTTATAAGAGATTATTTATTATATGATAATATATAATAAAATAAACTTAACTTTAAATCATTACTTAATAGCATGGAATGCCCATTTTTCTTGAAGTTGATTTATTACAGATTGAAGAGAATCTTGATCTATTATCCAATTTGAATTTTCAAATTCACATTCAAATAGTATTAATGGAATTTCATTTGCCATCAGATATTGTGGTTTTCTAATAAGAAAAAATAAAGATGTATTTAAAACTATAAATATCAAAAATGCACAAATCAAAATATTTACCTTGGATTTTTTTTAATATCAATTAGTTCTAAAATTATATTTGGGTTTTCCCACCCCTGACCAATAAGTAAAAGAACTCCCATTATACATCTTATTTGATGCCAGAGAAATCCTTGAGACTTTATCGTTAATTCATAAAGCGAATAATCTTAAAAAAAATATGATAATTTGTTTTTAAAAAATTAATATGTTTTAAAAAATATAAATAAATACCATTTTTATTCATAATGTCTTCACAAAATAACGAAATATTAGCCATATCTATCTGACGTTCAAAAGAAACTACACCATTTCCCACGTCCATTTTACATAAATTTCGGAAATCATGTTTGCCGATTAAATATTGTGTAGCTTCTTGCATCTTCTAAAATTATTTAAATTTAATTAAATTTAAGTGAAATAAATTTGATCAATCCAAATGAGATGATTTGTCAGTATAAAAGACCAAGGGAAAAATTTATTCATTTAGTATTTTAAAATAATTTAAATAATAATTAAATATAAAAATTAAATAAATTTAACAATCATTAGAAAATTATAAAACAAAATTTGATTTTAAATTCAACTTACATCAATGTTTAGATTTCCTTTAGGAAAGAAATATTTATAAGTTCTAGATTTACAATTGAATCTTGCACTGAAATCGGTTTCAGCTGGACTCCAAGAAATTATTCGTATATCTGAAGGTAAAATTTTATTTAAAATCTTAACGTAAGGTATTTCGTTTTCTGGTGTAATTTGACAACTTTCATCATCAATTTTTTGATTACTTCGAATATCTAATGATATTACCTTAAATATGAAACTTTTTTATTAAAAATAATAAAATATTTTATTTTAATTTTTTTTGGATTATTGATAATTTACCTGGCTAAAAGCACTCACACCTTTATCTGTTCTTCCACATCGATGATAATTACTTGCTTCTCTATTCTCAATTAAACAACTTTTTAATAATGCTTGAAAAATCTCATATTCTATCGTTTTATTTGTTTCTTCTTGGGTTACAAAACCTTGATAATCCCATCCCAAATAAAGAAATTTTAAAAGAATATGTCTTTTTTTATAGCTGAAAAAATAAATAAATAATAATAAATAACTTATATTTTAAATATCTTAAAATACTTACAGACTAAAATTAAATTTCTTCCTATTGTCCAAATTTACTTGTTTAATATTATTTTTTTTTTTATTTAATATATTTTTTAATTGAGAATTATGTGAGTCTAATTGTATTATCTTATCAATTAATTCCTAAAATAATAAATATCAATTAATAAAAATAATTATAAATTAACTTATATCTCATATATATTTACTTCTTTACTAAGTTTATTAAGTTCTTCTTTATTTATTTTATCAATTTTTTTCTTTTTTATTACCACAGATTTTTTACTCATCTCATTCATAATTACAAAAATATATATAATACATATAATTAAAAAATATTCATCATTGATAAAATTGACATTTATACTTGGTGTTCAATTTTTGAAATTGACCACATGGAGACCATGTCATAATAGTCTTGTTGCTAGATTCATGACATATGTTATATTGGTTATACTGTTTTTTTAATATATTTTTCTAACATCATTACTGTTTTATTACATCAAAAACTCCAAATTTAGATATTTTTATTCTTAATTCACTTAAATAAATTAATTTAATTATAATTTAAATATAATATATTTTCTTGCACAATAAAATTAATTAAAGATGTCTATAAAGGTTGATATGGAACTTAAAAAAGTAAAATATACATTCTTTAGATTTACTATTTCAAAACTATATTTAATTACTTTATTATTTTAGGCCTTCTCAGAACTTCAAGCAAAAATGTTAGAAACATCTCAAAAATTGAGATTAGCTGATGCCCAGATTGAATCATTGAAACGATCAATAAATCATGCACAACTTACAGATAAGGAATTATCAGTAAATATTTAAATATTTATTAGTAAAATAAAATATACTTACATCTTCCTTACCTTACTTATTTGTATATATTGAATTATATTAATTTTATAAGAAAAATTAGTAACTTTATAAAATTAAGCATATATAAACAAATTATTTCATTAATTTTTTTTGTAAATTTTATATATTTAAAAAAGGTTTTGTCTCTACATTTTTACATTACAAGTGAAAAAACCAAACCGAATTGATGTCATTCTTCTACTTCAAAATAATTTCAATATTCAGATAAACTTCTTTCTAAATGAGTATACATTAATTGGAAAGTTTTAAAGAACACACATTGTTTTCTAAGATTACTTACTTAATTTAATAATATATTCTACTATTTCTTTTATTACCTGAGCTAGAAATATAAACTTGCAATAAATAATTCAATATTGAAAAGAATCATAATATTCTCTTCTAGTTGCCATAGACGCTAAAAATTCATATTAATCTTTTCAAAATATAATTTAAAGTATATTCATAATTTGAGAGAGATAAATAAATCTAATGTGATTCTATAAAATTAATTTGTATTTTTTAGGCTTTAGATGCAAATACCAGAACATATCAGAGTGTTGGAAGGATGTTTTTATTAACAGAGATTCCGGAAATTAGAACTAATTTGACAAATAAAGTTGAAGCATGCAAAGAAAAAATAAAAACTTTAGATGTAAATATATATATATATATATTTATAAATTTATATTTTTAAAATATACCTTATTTATAACTCTTTTCTTTTTACAAACTTTTAGAATAATAAATCTTATCTGGAAAGGAATATTAAAGAAAGCGAAAATAATTTAAGAGAAATGGTTCAACAAAGGAAAGAAACTGTTTCTAATTAATTTTTATTTTGTTTTTAATTAATTACTTTTGTCAAAATGATTTATATTTATTTAATATGACTATAATTTAAAACCCACACCTATCAGCATTATTAAATTCTTAAATTAAAAAGAAGCAAAAATATATGAACATTTTTATTAATAAATTTTGTTAAATAATCGAAGTATTTTTTTACTTTTTTTCATTATTTATTCTGTTTAGGCACTTCGTCTCCTAAAAACCAAAGTTTTTAAACTGTTAATTTTGAACTTGAGTTCTCTGAACAGATTGTCATTTCAAAAATATTAATGTAATTATTAAACATATATTAAGAACCCTTGAAAGTGGGTGTAAATAATTACAAAATAAATAAACTTTGACGTTATTGCTTCAAATAAACCTTAATTACATTATGGTGCCATTCAACTTTTGAAATGTCTATCTTTTAGAGCAACTAAGATTAATAAATAAAAATAAAAATATCTTAATTTCTATTAGCAAAATTTTATATATTTTATTTTATTTATACTTTTTTTTTAAATAAAATTTAACATCAAAAAAAGTTATTACCGATCGACTATAGTAAGGGAGGTATTATTTCACATGTGGAGATTTTTACATATCTCCACGAATCGTGCATTTTCTTAACAGAAAAAAGTATTTTTAGCATGATGTCTGTCCGTCCGTCCGTATAGATGTGTACAGCTTGAACGACTCAACCGATTTTGATGAAATTTGGTATATTTCCTTAATGCATCAATATGATGAATTGATCAACTTTTAGTGCAAATCCGGAAATCGGAAGTGGTAGTATTATCGATCGACGATAGGAAGGGAAGGGTTATTTTCATACCAAATTTCACATAAGGAGATTTTTTACATATCACCACGAATCATGCACTTTGTATTGGTTTTACTAATCGATATATTTAAGAATTTGCTTTTCAATGAATTTAAAAATATACGTAAAAGATCCTAATGAGGCATACTGCTTAAGTAAATCTAATTGTGTTAAATTTATAGTTCCTATTAATATATTGCCCATTATTAAGTGAATAATTTGCGTTTTCTTATCAAGAATGGAGTTAGGTCACTTTCAAAATTAATAACCAGATTCATTATAAAATTTGAAGATGCCCATGTTCATTCAACATAATTTAACATGATTCAAATTGAATAAAAAACAATACTGAATTTAGTTTATATATCTTTAAAACACATAAGAAACAAAATTTATGCGATTCAAAACATTTTTTAATTACAGAACATACAAAATTACGCGTGTTAATGGGATTTGAAGAAATCTTGATGTTCCGGTGGTATACCATATATTTATCGTAAGGTATATAATGTCCTTAAATTTTGCTGTTGTAATTCGTCTGATATATTTATAAATTGGTGTCAATACAAAATTTTCTAATTTTCTTGGTCTACCCCAAGGGTGGTAATAAATTCAGGACTTTAAAATTGTCATTCTCATTCATTGATGTGTTATAGAAAATTTTATATGGTTCATTTCTGACAAAACGCATCCAACATATTTTTAACCAGTTTACTGATTCTCCATCAGAATTATTTACCCGTTTAAAAATTGCATCTACTAATAATTTTGTCAATATAAAATCTTCTCTCATTTCATTTATTGTACAATAAAATTATTACCTTTCCGACACTTTTAAACAATCTTTTAATAATCTTGGGGAACGAACAGTAAATTTTTTTTTTTTAATGACATTTCCACTACTATAAGATCTTGAGGTAAGTATAAATGGAGTTAGGCCACTATCAAACTACACGGTTTAGTTATTGAACTAATTCTAAAAACTTATGTGTCAAAAATGTATCGTATTTGCTTGGAATATAAACAACCTGAAATACTTCACTGATAAATAACATGAAGTTGTAAATGTAACATTGATAACCGGCAAAAAAAATTAAAAACAGAGTTAGGCCACTTTCAAAATAAACGGCTCATATTCATTTTATATGCATTTTTATCTATTATTATATATTTGTATAATATATTTTAGAAATAATTTGTTTCCGAGTTTTTAAAATAAATTAAATACTATTTATTAGAATAATTATTTTAGATAAAAAGTTGTTTCATTAATAATTTTAACTTCATTTAATAGATAATGCATTTAATATATTACCGGACTCAAATTCAATCTGTATTCTTAAACAAAATTTTCACTTCTTAAAGGATATATATTTTAAAGTACCCAGAGGCGATTCGGTGAACCAGATTCTATTTTATTATATTAAATACAAGAGAACTAGTTAAATTTTGTTAAAATAAATACTATATTTTTGATAAAATAAATACTAAACTTAAATAAAAACTAGATTTTTTTTCAATATTTAATAATCTCTTTTCTTATCAAGTTTTAAATATATGAGGGCCTTTAATATAAATACTAGAGAGAGTTATGGGTTCTCAATTGGTGGATGAAGAGGTTTCCCTAATCTTAAACAATAAATGATTCAAATTATTTCTAGACTTGTTTGAATCTAATTTCATAAATATTCCTAAGATTGAATAATCAATAAATAAATTAATAAACATGATGAGCTATTTTTCGAAGGCTGACTGCACAGTTAGTTTTCTATAATAATTAAAGAAGATGCATAACGAAGTCTGTGACTTTTTGAATTTCCAGTCTCTCAAATAAAATGGCAGCAGGCCACTATCAGCTGATTTCTGTCGAAATTTCAACCAGCTGGGACTTTTAGTTTTTGTTTGACATCCATTAATACCTCGTGATTTGAGAATAAAATGGAAAAAAGTGGATTTTCATTGAAATCCATGAATTGGAATACGAATTGCTACCTCATCCACCCTATTCTCCTGATTTAGCCCCGAGTAACTATTTCTTGTTTCCAAACCTGTGAATAATCGGCATAAAGAGATTTGATTCCAACGATAAAATCATCTCACAAACAAATACCTATTTTGATGTCTTCGACAAATCTTATTTTTTGAAAGGGATAAAAAAATTAGAGAAATGTTGGACAGAGTATTTAGAACTCAACGGAGTCTGCGTTGAAAAATAAATTAATTTTTTATTCAAAAACTTGTGTTTCATTCTAAAAGTTACGGACTTATTGGCCTGTCCTAGTATCTCCAAAAATTTACCCAATTCGAGAATACGTTGTGCAGGATCAGGCAAGTTAAGAAAAAAAAATAGTAAACGTCATGAAGAAAAAGAATAATCATCGCACTGTTTTGTAGAAAAATGGAAAAGTTTAAAAAAATAAGATGGAAATAGTGGTAAATGGTGAAATTTGGCAAATTCATTCAAGAATGTCAATACAATTATACATAATGATTTAAAAAAATGAAATTTCAAAATAAATTTAATATTAAATAAAAATGAAAATGAAATAAAAAAATTATTTAAAATAAAAGAAATTAATTTTGTACATTAATTTATAAATAGTATAAAGTTTATAAAATATAATATAAGTGAAATTAATTTTGGAATTAATCACAAAAACAATTTATTTATAATAATAAAAAAATTATAGACTAGACTAGTCAGTATATTTTTATTGCAAAAACAAAAATGCATATTACAATACAAACACAACAATATATATATTAATTAAACTTAAAGCTTTAATATAAATAAAATAGGCATATTTGTTAAATTCCTTCAATAAATAGTTCTGATTTTTCTAATTCTATAAAGTTTTATTTGTAAAGTAAAATAATTTACTAATTGAAATATATATAATATTTATTTATTATATTCTAACAACTATATAATTCTTTTGGAAGTCCATTTTTTTTGTTCAAATATAAACTTTTATTCTCTATACTACTAATTATTCTTTTGGTATGGATTGTTTGTTAAGTGAAGGCACTAGTAATATAAGTCTTAATATCATAAAAAAACGTTTTTGCACTAGTCAGAAATATATTTACATGCAGAAAATAAAATTTAATTATATATATAAACAAAAAATAATTATTTTTTAGACTATTAATAATTTTGGTAATGGTCAATTATACAAAGAAAAAAATGATACTTTGGACTCTGACTAGAATATATTTTAAAGTATATGGGTTTATTGTAAGAAGAAATAACAAAAATTTACATATATACATGTTATTGATGATGATCGTATTTCTAAATGAATAATAAAAAAAAAATACAATAATATTTTTCATTGAATTGAATAATGTATTATAATAATATATATAAAATGAATTTTTTAAAGAAAAATAATGAATATTTTATTAATATTTATTAATAAACTTCGTAAAAAATAAGAATATATTTTCTTAAATAATTGTGCGTTATTATTATTTAATTTTTATTTTTTTCAATTAACAAATATATATAAAATAAATAAATAAATAAAAATAATAATAAAATATCATCTGAATTGTATTTAGTTATTTATTTATTGTAAATAAAAAATAAATTAAAAAAAAATTAATCTTAATGAAAACTAAATAAAAATATTAATAAATATGAATTTTCTAATTTTGGAAGCCCATTAGATGGTTAATTCAAAGTCGTTCAACGTAATTTCCTGGAAACGTTCCAAAATATCCGGTACGTTGACTTGAGCCTACATACCAGCCGTCGTCACATTTTTCCATAACAAATACCCTATCACCTTCTTGAAGCTCAAGTTCATCGTCATTTTGAGGACGGTAATTATACAATGCTCGATACCTGTAAATAGAGAATATAATAATAAAAAAAAAACAAAAACGAATAAATAAATTAACCTATATCAGTGGTCGGCAACCTGCGGTTCGCGTAAATATTAATAATTGTATTATTTTATTTTCAAAAATAAATCTATACCATCTACCCAAATCCTATTCAAATATTGAAACAAAAATATTAGGGGCTCTGAAAATTTTGTAAATTGTAACTTTCGGCTTTTCCGACTTAAAAGGTTGCCGATCTCTGACTTATACGATTAATGGAATATAATAACACTTTCTTCAGATCATTTATATTTAAGTTAATTAAAAAATATAAAGAAAATTTAATTATTTTATATTTAGGTACATTTTATATTAATTTTTTTTATAACAAATTAAAAATTATTATTCTTGACAGTAAATATCTTATTATAATTTTGTATTTTTATTTAAAATAATCTCTTATAGATCCATTAATCTATAACTTAAAATGAACTATCTTTTAAATTTGGAATTGAAGATCTCCATTTATCCAGACATTGCATTATCAGGGAGTATAAAATTTGGTGGTGAGGATTAAGATTAAGATGATTTAAATAAAAGAAATAATTTCTCCACATATGAAGATGACAGGACATGTGGGGGAAATCATGAAAAGGGGATAAGAGTCTACACAAAAGTATATACTTGATATACTTAACTCCTTTTACACGAGATACTAACTGTCGATCAAACAGTGTTCGATTCACTGTCGTTATTTTGAAGTAGGTGGGAATATTTACAGTGTTTAATTCGGTGTCCAAGCACCGGATTGTTTCTTGTGGGTGGTTGAGACACAAAATTTTGGAAAAATTCACATGTTTGTGTTCAATTTCGAAAAATTCATATGTATCTATGAATATACCTATGTAAAGATTGTCCAGGGGTGAAAAACTCAAAATTGTATTTGATGATTAAGTGAATTCTCAGGAAAACAACATTTTCTGTTCTAGTGAATCTTGAGTTATTAAGTTACATTATTATCAAGTAAATTGTTAAAAACGTGATTTATTGTGATAGGATAAAGTGACTTCATGAAATTGTGGAAGAGGTCTTTTAAAAATTAATAAATATTATATATAATATATCGTATATATTTATAACCTTAATTGAATTCTGATAATTTAAATATAATATATAGGTTTTATTATTTTATTAATTGTTTTTTATAAATTGGTCAATTGGTCTATCAATAAAAATGTTCAATATTTACGGTATAGGTTCTGAATGCGTGTCGACGTGAAGTGTTTGACTAACTGGAGCATTTAAAGGTTTTTGAACTTGCCGAGGCTGTAAACAACAAAAAATTAAACACAAATATTCAACAAAATAAATTAATCATTTTAAATAAGTGATATAATCAAAATAATATTTATAATAAAACAAACATTCAAATTCAAAATGGAACTATCAAATAGAAACTAATCTCTCCTAGATAAGAAAATAATTTTATTTTCATTGATATTCTGTTTCAATGCTCCTCAGAACATAAATTAAATATTTTTATTTACTTATTTAATGTTTTTACATTAAATTTATATAAATTCCTAATACTATATTTATATTTTTTTAAAAAGATTTCTTATATAATTTATTTTGGAATAAAAATAATTCTCTAATTGTGAATTTCATTCTATAATAATAAATTTTAATGCTAAATTTTGAAAATCATTATTTTAAAGATTCCAATTAGATATTATATATAGATCTTGAAACATTTTAAAGTTATTCAATTTAAAAATAGATAAATATAAATTTTATAATAATATTAAGATGTATATATTTAGTATTTATTGATTATTTTATTATTCAATAATTTAATGTTGAACATTTTCATTTCTTTGAATTTTTAAATTAATGTTTTGGTATTATTAGTATGTATTATTATAGTATGTTGATTCATCAATGATACTTTTTCTTTGCTCAATATGCAGTTAAAATTACAACTCAATGTGAAAGGTATTTTTCTTCCTATCTTGTTGGGTTTGAATATAATTATAGAGATAAATATATAATGACTGTATAATCTAGTAAAAATCATGTAAAAGTAGATAAATAAAATGATGGTGACTTATATTTTAGTCAAATTGTTCTTTATAAGAAGATACCATATTTTATCTATATTGAATATTTTTTGATAAACAACTAATAATGATTCTTGAAATAGGTAAAAGATAGATGAAATTCAAAATATACGTCTTAGAATGAAAGATTGGATAATTAAGTTATTTTCCATTTACTTACTAGTGAGGAATACGATGATGGTGTAGCTGATGTTGGATAACTCTGTTTAACCTGAGAATAAAAATTGGTAGGTGTCCGACTAGGCTGATAATGATGTTGAGGTCCTGCTGCTTGTTTTCCGTTTACCAGAAGCGAATGGGCTGCTGGTACAGCGATAGGTTTTGGAACTCCTTGACCGGGTTCAGTGAGTACTTCCACATAGGAAATCGGGAAGATTCCTTTCCGGTTTCCAATCCTACCCTCAAACCAATTCTCATCCACACGTCTTGTGAGGACTACCAATTCACCTAAAAAAATAAATAAATTTATAATAAAATTCCATAAAAGTAAAGTAATATTTGAAATATATAAGAAATAGTAAGAATTTAATTTTACCTTTAACCAAAGAGAGTTCCAGGTGTGTTTGTGCTATGAAATTAAATTTAGCCCTCGCTTGACCTTCTGTTGGCTTCTTTGGGATTGTTCTAATGCCGTCATAAGGAATAATCTGTTAATAGTATTATTATTAATATTGATACCATTAAAACCATTATATAATTCTTATTTAAACAAAGAGAGCAATTTAAATCAATATTATATAAACTATAATATAATATTTCTAGAAATCCATATAATTTTAATAGAAATTTATACAATTATTTAGTAAAATAAATTAAAAGAAATATTTTAGATAAAACAAAACATATTTAATAATTGTATTAAGAAATTTTATTGTTTTCGTCAGTACATTTTTTCCTACAAGCTAGAAAAAAGATTTGAAATTTAGAAGAAATTAAAGAAAAAAAATTATTAATTTAAAAAAAAAAGAAATAAAATTTGAAATTTATTTTATAATTCAACTTAATTATATTTCTTTTATATAATCTATAAGTAATAAAAAACAACAAACAGAACAATAATTATAGATAAATGTTATTTTGAGTATATTTAAAATTAAGAATTTTTGTTTTATATATTTATAATAAAAATAGAAAAATTTTATAACGATATAAATTAATGTCACTCACAACTTACAACTACGTTTATTATCACATAATGAATATTTTGTATTTATTTTTATAGTTTCAATATGTATACCTATAAAATAGATTATTTTTAAATAAATAATTTATTAATGATAATAACGAAATATAACTTTTAAATTAAATAAAAAAAATATAAATAAATAATAAATATGAGTGAATAATATTGTCAATCTATTTAAAATATTACCAACAATGCATATATGTATTTTAAATTTTAAATAATCTGAATTTTCATGTAAAATAATAAAACAATTTTATTTGACAACTTCTTAAAATAATGATATTCATTTTTAATGATTAATTTAAAAAAAAAATATTCATTAGGAAAAACCATAAATTAAGAATATAATATTTCTATTAATAAATAAATACAAGTCATCGAAGGATAAAGTTCAAAATTATATTATTATTTTTGTATGTTTGTTATATTGTTTGTATAAATATTATTTACCTCAACGTAATTGAAAGGAAAAAGGCCAATCATTGCGTTGTGCTCCCCTTCGTACCAATTTTTATCAATTTGCCGCCGAACAAAAATAATATCGCCTCGTCGAAAACTCAACTCCCTTGATGTTTGACCAACAAAATTGTAGAGTGCCCGGGCGACAAGTTTCGGCTCAGGTGTACGATCGCGTGCTCGATGTTTTGCGTCGACTTCATCAAAAAAGTCATCATAACGGTTCAATGGGATCGGAGACTTTTGAGACGGCCTAAAGAATAACAAAATTAAATGGTCGACAATTACACGGTGGGAAAAAAAGGCAACGATAACTTGTTATTATATTGTAATAGAAATTTAAAACATTTATTATATTAAAATAAAGGAATGAATTATTGAAATATAAAGATTAATGTTATATAATTTTATTAAAATAATATATAAATTAAAAATATTACAAATATATATATTTGTATTTTTGAAATATTAAACCGTTTGAAGGATTTTTTAGAAATTCACACCATAGATAATATTTATAAAGATATTTATAAAAAATCGATCTGTATAGGTTTCAGCCTGGGGAAAAATCATCTTTGTTAGTTTTTTCTTAATTTAAGAACTTCCTTAAATACTAAATATTAATTTTATAAATAAAATAAAATTAAAAATATTTATTTTAATAATATTTTGTAATCAAATTACGAAATATAAATTATGTTATATCCACAAGCCATACTTTTCTGTGTTTTATGACTATTTTTTTAAAATTTATGTTCTTTTAAATTATTTGAAATTGTTTCATATATTTTGTCGTTTATTTATTTTAAATAATTATCTTAATCTTAAATATTCATAGTTCATAAGGAATAATTTTTTTAAAGTACCGACCCGCGGCTCAATGAACCAGGTTCTATATATTATTACTTAATAAATTTTATAAATATATTGCATATATACACAAATATAGGAAATAATTTTCCCCATTCCTAGATCTGCATATGTTCAAGTTAAATAAACTAATGAGTATTTCTTCTAATCTATATTTTTTGAAAACCTAAATTTCTTAAAATATTTTCAAACATTTTTTTTATTTTAACAATAAAATACTTTTCATATGAATTAATTTTGCCTAAAAGTTAAATAATAGATTGTTTATGTATAAAGACACTTGAATAAATATTTGATTTAATATGTAAGAATAAAATATTTGCTTATTAATATGCAGACTCTAAAAATGGTCATTCCTTAGTAATTACGAGTATTACTTTTATGTTATAAACAGGTCTTGAAAAGACTGGGAACATTCCAAAACTACGGATATAATATTGTTATCGATACTCTCCTTCCGATATCTGTTCCTTGTTCCTAGACTTAAAGGTATCGATACTATTCCCAAGTATCGTATTACATATTTAAGCACTTGAGAGTAAAATAAAAGTTAACTGATATTTTCAGTATTTTGATTTGATTCTTCTAACAAGTATAAAAAGAAAAGTTCAACCAGATTATTTGAAACTACAGATCCTAGTACGTATAGATAATTTTATTTTGATCCAATACTGGCATCGATACTTTCCCACACCACCCGGGGTTTGTATGGTGTCAGTGACGTCAGCTCCAGCAGTCGTCTTTCTTTGGGATGAAACTTTGCATACTGATTCGATGTGTAATAAGGTAATTGATACGCAAATAGAATTATAAGATAAATAATTAACCATATCAGCAGTTTATTTATTACGTAGAAGACTCATAACGAGGACGAATTAATTTTAAAAAAATCTGGAGTGTCTTCACTCGACTATCTCGCAAATTTAAATTGGATTTAATTAACACATGTATTATATTTAAATTAAATTTAATTAATTATAAATTATAAATTAAGATGGCTCTTTGTTGATGACACCACGTCACGTGTTAGCGCGTGATTGGCATTCAACATGTTAAAAAATTTAAAAAAATTAATTCTGGTACTTGCAGCGATTCACTCAGGCTGAAATTCTATATATAGCAGTTTTATACAATTTTTAATCATGGGAAAAACTATCAAAAATATATCTTTATTTTTACTCTCAGTTTAGAGGAAAAAAATGAAAACGTGGTAGTTATGAGCTACATTTTGATAGAAAACTACGAATTTTAAATAATGCCCGGGTACCAAATTTCATTATTCTAGCTCTAACCGTTTTTGCGTAATCTTGTCTAAACACACACACACAGAATTATTATAGGTATCTTGTAAAAATCTTTTATAGTATATTTATTGTAAGATACCTATTCTAATATAATAAATGAAGCTTAATGGGAATTTTATATAGGACGACTGGTATATTTCTATTCAAAAATATTAAATTGGCCATTGATAAATATAATTTTAAAATATTTTTTTTTTATTTTCATTAAAAAAAAATCAAAAGGCTGTATTTACGTGAAATTATCGGTGTGCCTTCGGCTGTTCATGTCCTGAAGTTCTTGCAGGTACTTCCGACGACGTTCCTCCTGGTAGATGCGGCGCATCGCCTCCGCCTGGCGCCTCGCCAGTTCCTCTTCAGACAACAGCTCCTTCGCTTCGGCGCGGACCGGTGTCTTGTAGTGAATGGTCACCTCGGATTCGACGTAACGCCGTGGCGACTCTATACACAAGCAAAGAAGTCTAATAAGATCAGGAGCGGACTCACCCCGCCCACTGCTCGTCACGGCACCAGCCAAATTCAATAAACATCGAATCCGTTTGCTTGATAATTTTCAAAAAGAGAAATTGAAGAACAAAGACCGTACCAATCGTATCTCATAGATGAAAACCAAACAAAAATAAACCACAAATCACTTAAAAAGAAAATTATAAATCCTATCCTGAGAACTCGTATTAGACATTTAAGTAAATTTTCAATGTTAAAAAAACATCATCAAATAAAAACATGAAAATTATATTTTATAATAAACATAAAAATAATTAAATAGTTTTTTTTTTAAATTGTCTAAAACTAAACTATTCATCTATGATGAAAGGAAAATTATATTTCCCAGTGAAGGAAAATATAATCAGTTGATTGTTTTGTTTTGTTTTCTAATTTAAAGTTGAAATTTCATAACTCGTCTTTCTACACAGATAAACGGTGTAGATTTAGTGAAGGTACTTAGATGATAAAATTTATAATAGGCTAATAATATCTGCCTGACCATCCTTCTCTCGGATACGCTCTATTTCAGGAACTTGCCTATTCATTTTTATTTTTTCAAATTTTACAGTCTGAAAATGAAATTAATTTCATCTAAACCAGATGTTAATTTTTAAGTAATTAACGGATCAATAAAAAAAAAAAATTTTGAATAAAACTCAGTAACAAACAAAAAGTTTTAAATTATAACCGGAATAAAAATATATTATGGAGAATGAAATTATTAAAACGAATTGTATGTATTATATTTTCAATATTATCCAGTATAATAAATCAAATGATGCTGGAACTGATGATTGAGTTTGTTTGTATTTCAGTATTGAAATAAGCTGTCCTTGTATTTTAATTAATTCCTGTTCAAAGAGAAATCATACAAATCATTTGACGTAGTGAAAAAACTCAATGTTTACACTTTTTTTTTTATTAAATTAGCCTATAATCTCAAATTATTTAATTATATATAGGATTTATATATAATATATATATATATATATATATATATAAATAATCATGTGTAAGCATTTTTGATCAGTTGAGTATATAATTAATTAAATTAAAACAATAACTTTAAAAAAAGTATCGTATTATGAATATGGGTTGTAAAAAAAAATTAATTTTAAATATTTATATATTTATTTGATGACGGTAGATAAAATATAGTAATCGAACCTTTTTGTTATTATATTTAAATTAGTTTATGATTTGGATTGGTTGCCGTAACAAGCGATAATTTTTTGTATTTTGTCATTAATTAATAGAAATAATTATTTACAAAAAGTAAATGAAATAAATATATAAAATTAGCAAATGATATATAATATATTTTTCTTTAAATTTCAAAATATAAGATATGAGATATGTAGATAACAAGCAAGCAAATTTTATATAAATAAAGCATTTCTTTAATTCATGCACAAGAAGGGTTATGATATTTTATTGAAAATAAGGATTTTTTTTTGTTATTGAAAAAAAACTACTTAGATGAAGCCTTAGCCAGTCAAAATTTCAAAATATTCAAATTAAGTTATAATGATTTGAAAAAGAATCATTACCTTTAATAAAGCATGTCTA
Source organism: Labia minor (assembly GCA_963082975.1). Taxonomy (NCBI): domain Eukaryota; kingdom Metazoa; phylum Arthropoda; class Insecta; order Dermaptera; family Spongiphoridae; genus Labia; species Labia minor. The sequence goes on from OY720349.1 coordinate 29,460,410, forward strand.
CGAGAATAAATATATTAAATAATTAAAGAGAAAAATAATAAAAAAAAGTAGAGAGATTGATCTTTTAATTAAAATTATTTTTTCTGGTAAGGAGGGGATAAAACTTTATAAATACCATAAAATAAAAGTTTATTATGATATATTTTCTTTTAATTGAATTAATAAATTATGTAAAAAAAAATTACCAAATTTTGAGTATTTTTAATTAAGATTTGATTAAATATTAAGTCTTCAAACGTTCTTACTCTAATATAATTGAATATTAATTATGAATTTATATATGTATTAAATAGTAATATGAAATAATATATAATATATATTCATATAAATAAAATATATCCAAAATATTAAACATTTCCACTATTAAAAAAAATAATTTTTAATTAAAAAAAAAAAAAAAAAGAAAATTTTTAATCATAAATTTTAAATATTTTATTATTATTATAAGAGTGAGATTATAAAATTTTTTGAAAATTTATTAAATTTGTGTGTTATATTTTTTGTTTTTTGATTCTAAATTGAAAATATTTGGTAAAGTAGAGATAAATTAAAATGTGATCCGTACCTTGAAAATAAACACAAGAGAAATTATAGCACTAATTCAATTTGGTTTCCCGGTCGAGAGAGCATTTTCCTCTGCACCACCGGTAGCAAGCATATTCAAACGGAGAATGAATCTGCATGAAATTCAATGAACGTATGCTTGGGAATGCTTGTTCTAGTCCATATTGAATTGCACATGGAATGGTGTGTTTGTGTATGTGTATATGTATGTGTATGTGTGTTGATGTGTAGAATTACGATGCGAGATTGAGAGGAGTGATACTGGGAAATAAAGAACAATACCCGCCACGAAAACCGGACATAGAGCCAACCAGTCTGTTTTAAAATGAAATTAAAATAATAATAAAAAAAAACAAAAAAAAATAGATAAATAAAACATTGATAGTACGGTATACGGATTTGATGGTCCATTGGTGTTCCTCGTTGCGTGTGCGGGTGTTGTAAGAGAGGGGATTGCGAGGGGACAACGTTTCTGACCTTGGATTGACGACGTAACCTGCGCGCCTGGTATTATGCAACCGGGACCTCCCACCATTGAAATTATAATAAATTCATAGTCAAGAAACCCAAATATATATGACTTGTAGGGGCATTGAACATGACTCTTTCTAATTAAAAACATATTTTAATTTTTATTAATTTTATTCCTATTTTAAGAGAAACATATTTATTTGTTTTTGTTTATAACGTTTTTCTCAACTTCACTTGGCGCCTGTCTGTCTGTTCGCTCTTTACACAAATTGAAATCGATTTTTCATCATCTTTAAATTGAGATAGACTTTTTTTTAATTTCTTCTATAGAATAAAAAAAAAATTAAGAATTATTTAAATGATAAAAATTTACTCTTTTGTTTAAAATTTATAAATTAATTTATCTAAAGCCTATCCATAATTTTTTTTTTTATTTGAATTAAATATATCATTATATATTAATTACATATAGGTAATATTAAAATAGAGAATAAAATAAATATTCTACATGTTTAATAAACGTTGTTCTGGTGATAAATAAAAAGTTTTAAATTATATTGCTTATTGATAATTTAATTAAAGAAATTATTTTCTATTAAAATTATAAATAAAAAACAATATAGCTTTTGTTAAAATAAGTATTTGTAAAAATAAAATTACGAATTATTATTATTACAAGGTTTTATTATGTCAATGATTGAAATTTTATTATATTTAATATTTTTCAAGCTTATAATTATTATCAAACATTGCTGGTATACAAAGAATGATAAGATTATATCCTATATGTATGTGGTTTTTAATTTTTCTTTGACATTGAAATATTTTTGACAGACAAAGATAAAAGAAAATTATTACTTTTTACTATATATTTATCTAAGCTTTTAAAATTCATATAGACATAAAAACTGATATGTTATAATAATTATAGAGTGCTGAAATTTTCTTAAAGTTTCAAAGAAATTTTAATTTTAATTTTCTGAAGCACTCATGTAAACTTCATAATTATCTGATTTCAAAAGAAATATGTATATATATGTAGTATTTATTATATGTCAGTTTTTTAAAATTTCTTTAATTTTTATATAATAAATGAAAATATTTTCAATATTTAAATGTTTAAATGTTATAATAATATTAAATAAATAAGTAAAAGTAAGAAAATTTGTTTTTAAAAATATTTTTCTAATTTAATTCTAAAAAAAAAAAAATAAAAAAAAGAAATTAAAGTTTGAGATACGAAAATTTATTTTAAAATTATTTGATATTTTTTTTTTAACTTTTTTTTGGAAATAATGCAAAAGGTAGGAAATAAAATGAAATAAATAAAATACTGACTGTATGGCATTGGAGCATAAATCCCTGATAAAGGAAAACTCCATCGGTTACTGGAAGGTTCCATCGAGAAACCAAACGACGAGCGCACATGACATATCCTAATTGATTTTCCTTCTCTAATCTTCTGAGTTAATCATCCCAGAGATTAGATAATATGCGAACGAGGCCTTCAATATTTTATCTTTCACTGATTCACAAATTGAATTGAGATGGAAAAAAAAAGTATTTGACATTGGTTACAATCAAGAAAAAGGAAGAGAAGGAGAGAGAAAGAGAGAGGTAGAGAGAAAGAAAAAAAAATGTCTTAGTAAGAAGAGTTAATCACTACTGAGACTGACTGAATGAATGCCTGCATGCTCCACTCGAACCTTACCTCCAATTAGTTGCGGCTGAGCCATACTTGCGAAACCGCCAACTTTGTTAGTCTAAGACCTCATGCTAATGGATGCAAGATAATTACATGGTTTGAATTCAATAGGACCCCTCTTAAGTCAAAGGGAGATTAAAATTTCATGGTTGCCATTACTCAATCAATTGATTTACGGTATACCATTCAATGGAATTAACCAATAAAAATTTTATATAATTGTTACTAAATATGCTATAATAAAAATTTATATAATGATTTAAATAAACATCTATATTAAAAATATTTTATTAAAATAAAAAATAAAATAAAATAAAATAAAATAAAATGTAAATTAATTAATTTATCAGTGAAGTCAAAATAAATCCAATCGTATTTATTCACTCATTTAGTACATTATTAATTTGATTTATATATTTATTTTTAATTTATAAGTACCTTAAACATTTAATATTATTCATCTTATTATAATTGTTTAATGATAATATAGAATCTCAATAAAATATATCATATAAGATAACTAGTAATATATAAAACATAAATATACTATACAATTATATAATCTTTTTTATTAATTTATTTTATTTGTAATAATTTTCTATCATTTTTTTATTGTCCAACTGTAAATATTATTTTAATAGAAAAAAAATCCAGAGGGTTTAAGAATCTATTATTATATTTTAATATTATTTGAAATATTATCTAATATTATTATTCATTAAAAAAAAAATTCATTATTGAATATTCGTTTAAGAATTATTGTGCAATATATAAAATCAATAATATGATATGTATGTATATACATAGAAATAATTTGTTGATAGTAGGTTATGAATATTAATATTTTTTTAAGAAGGGTCTTAAGAATCGATTTCTTCCTTAAATCTATTGATTAGTTTTTAATATGAAAGCTGTATTTAAATAGTTTCTTTCTTCTTTTATTGAGAGAACGCATGAGAAAGTTACTATATTAATGATTCATTTTATTTTAAGATAAAATATAATGATTATCAAAGAAAGAATATCAAATCTTTGGTCATTAAATAATAATAATGATTTGGTGTCACTGGCAGTCTTGTCGTGTCTATTCCATCTTCAGCACATCAAGAATGTCAATAAATTATTATAATAACAAAAAAAAAAAAATTACTTTCCAAAGACAACAATTTTATAATTATATAGACCGTAAAAGTTATTATCTTTTATTAAATAAAAAAAAAGGAAATATAAAAATAATGAATGAAATTAAAAATTAATTTAATTAACAATTTAAAAAAAATAAATGATATAACTTTGTTTTTTTATACTATACTTAATATAAGTATAAAATAAATATGTTGATAGAGTAATGATTAGTAATATCTTTACTCTCTCGCCAGAGATAGTATTACGATCATGAAAATTTTCGATATCTAGATTTTGATGTTTTTATAAGTTTTGAAGGTCGCTGAGCCATTTTCACTAAGGTTGAGAAAAATGTCTCAGTTGTAGACAAGATTACCCAAAAACAGTTTGAGCTAGAATAATGAAATTTGGTATACGGGCATTATTCAAAATTCGTAGTTTTCTATCAAGTTTTGAGAAAAGTAGCTCAATCGGAAAAGGGTCATTACCTACAACGTTTTGATTATTTTTCCTCTAAAGTAACCGTAAAAATAAAGATATATGTTTGATAGTTTTTAAAAAATTTAAAAAGATTAAAAATTGTATAAAACTGCTATATATAGAATTCAGCTTGATTACATCGCTGAAAGTACCAGAATTAATTTTTTAACACTGCAAATCACGCGCCAGCACGTGACGTGGTGCCATCAACAAAGAGCCAAACATGCACTGGTTTAATAAATATTATTTATTAATTTTAATTTAAATATATAATATATGTTAATTAATCCAATTCAAATTTGCGAGATTGTAGAGTGGAGACACTCGAGATTTTTTTTAATAATTTTAATATTTAATCATGAAAGTTAACTCTAACCAATAATTTTATTAATTATTTTAGATATTAAATAGCTTCAAGAATTTTTATAAATTACTATTTTCAATAACTTCATTAATAAGAGTTATCAGTAAGGGCGCTTTCCCCTAAAAAAGTCAAACTGAAAGGGATGAGAGACCGATCATATTCTATCAAGAGTTCTAGAGTTTGGGGATGGCATTATTAAAGGTAAGGGAGAATGTAGTTTGTATCGAGTGACACCTAAATTAAAAATTTTAAAAAGTAATTATCATCTCTAGACGACATTATATCATTATTAATAACCACAATATTAATTTTTAAATTTAATATTAGAATATTATAGCTCTATATATGTGAAATATAAAAAAAGAAATATATTTTAAATAAATATAAATAATATATATAGTATATATATATTCTATTACCAACATGCGTATTCTCAAATAGAAAAAAAAATATTTGTATTAGTATTCTACTAATAGATATAATTATGTTATAATATATTATTTTTAATATCCTTTACCGGAAAAACTATAAATAATGATTGATTAGACTTCAAAAGATTCTATAAAAAAAAATTTAGTATTCAATATATGAATATTAATCTTTTCTTAATAATAAATACTTTATATAAAATAAATATATAAAAACCCAAAAAGAGTTAAGCTGGCATTCTTTTAACCCAAGATCTAGACAACAAATCTTGATTCTAATATATTAAAAGAATAGGTATCTTCTTTTGTGCTAGATTTTGAGTGTGTCTAACTATAAGAGTAAATTAAATCGTTAGGTCGAGACATGCACCCTACCTGGGCGCGGAGGGATGCGCCCTTCGCTGTCAGGACCCATGTTGAGCGCCTCGAGGGTTGGTTCTGTCAACAAGAAAGCGCACGGGACCCCCGCATTGCTTTTAACTCTTTACAATCCTTTTAAACCTAGATATGGCCCTTAATTATAACTAATCCTATTTCTAAAAAAGCTCTTATAAAAAGAAAAATATTTGGTATTTCATTTATAAATATATGTTATAAATAATAAATAATTAAACTAATATATATATATATATATATATATATATATTATATCGAAATAATTTTTGACATCTCTAAAGCCCTATTGACTTTTATAAATTTCAATTTATGGTTAAGTGTTATCTAATATTTAAAATTATATAAATTATATGAATTTTCAAATAAGTTACTAAAACTTAACTAAAATAAGTAAGTATATATGAATATTTATTTATAAATAAATAAAATAAATAAATTATAAATGTTACACATAATCTGAATAATTTAATTATAATCAAAAAATATATATATAATCCCTAATTATTGATATAAATATATATAGTAGAATTTTTTTTTTTATATTTTCTTATAATCCTAAATTTATTTAGTAAATAATAAATAAATATATGAAATTATTGGTAAACATAATAAAAGAAAAACTTATTTCGATATAATATAAAATCAATTTAACAAATTATAAATATATTTTAAAATTATATAAGTATTATAAATGAAATAAGAAATATTGTTTTATTCTTCTATAATGAAAAATGATTTGCACCATTTTTTAAGTAACATGCTTTTAATATTAAGATAATATGAACAATATTTAAAATTAATTGGATAAAGAAATTAGAAATTATAATAAAAATATAAAAAATTATAAAATTTTTTTAAAATAAATTTATATTTTGCCTTATGGATTGATATATGAGTATTATTTTATATATTAAAAATAAAAAACAATGATATTTTCTATTATCAAAGAGTATAAATTATTTTCAGTGAAAACACTTACACAATAAATTTTAATTTTAAATTTTTTAAAATTTATTTTTTTAATTTAGTTTATTTTATCGTATAATTAGAATATAAACTATTCATATTTTTCTTTAAAACTATTACTTTTTATTAAAATTGAACTCTTTAAGCAAATATTATCCTTTATACAAATTTATACAAATGTATAGATACTATATAAAATAATTTATATTTTTTATTGCTTTTATTTTATGCATATGTGTAATTATTTATTTTAAATAGGGTTATTCAAATTTATTGTAGTAAAAACTATTTAAAATTAAAACAAATATTCCAAGTTCAAAAAATATATTTTTTATGAAAATTTTATTTTGAATAATCCTCTCTATTTATTAAAATAATCAATAATATTTTTGATAAATTGAATTAACGGTGATTATAATATTATATATATATATATATATATTACTGATAAAGCTTTTTAATATTGTGCAAAGATTGTACTAAGCAACAGTTACCATATTAAAACAGATTTCGGTAAACTTGATGCCTTGTGTGTTAAATATTCTTTCTAGCATGCTTAATAAAGTCTACATTTATTGGTCACTGCGTAATTCTCTAAAAGCTTGACTAAGATGAGCACCTTGGAACTTGACCACCCTGTCGCACCGTGAATGGAGAGGTTTGGATCGGTACATCATTGGCGTCGGTGATGGCTGATATCGATATAATGGCCGATGGATCACTGGATCAAATTGCTGGTCTGCAAACGGATCTGGTGGTTTCAAAATTGATGGAGGACTTTCTTGATGATGTAGACGTACTGGACTCGATGATGATGGCCGGATACGAGAGATTAATTGAGGAGACTTTGGAGATGTACCAGGAAGGATTTTAGGTACAGAGGGTGGTGATCTTAATTCAGGAGATGAAGTGGATCGAGGTCTGTCTTTTTCATCAGTTCGATGTGCTGCCCAGTCATCTCCTAAGCCTATATCTCTTAATTCACGAAAATCTGGCGTAGATGTAAATAATTGTCCCATTAAAGATATTTGTTCAAATTTATTCCTGATACGCGAAACTTCACCCTGAGGAGGTTTTTCAAAATTTATATTATAATTTGAATTATGTTCATTGCTTCTTTGAAGCGCAGCCGTTTTGCTTATAACATTTATGTGAGGCATATAACGACCATGAGCTCTTAATGGAACTCGATGAACTGGAGAAAGACTCTTTGCTCCGCGTTTTGGTTTCGACGCGTATTCATATTTACTTTTTAGCCAAGCAACATCTCCAATTTCTTGAGCTCTAACAATAATTCCACGTAGTTCAGGATCTGATGAAGATCGTTTAATTGACATTATTTCAGGTAATTCATCAGAACTCTGTTCAAATTTGTTACGTAATCTAAGAACATCTCCATTTTTTACTGTATCTAAATAGTATATAGTGCTATTTTTTAATTGTTCTGCATGTCTTCTTTGTTGATCTCTTGTAAACACATCATAAGTAAGATCATGACTTTGTTTAAATCGTTCTTCTTCTCCAAAAAGTTCTTTTAAATTGACAAATGATTGTGATGAAGAAAGGGCTTGTCGTTCAGGCGCACTTGACGACCTAGTCTTTTTAATAGGTTCATGTGATTTTCTTCCAGAATTTTCTTCTTTTTTCTTATAATCAGATCTATGAATTACAGTTTTTGAAGATGTTTCTGAACTTACACTTTCTTCACTAATCGAAGTTGCTGAAATATTATTTTCTTGATCTGATTTTGAATTCGCCCATTCTTCTACAACCTTTTTAGTCTCTTGTTTCTTTTCCGATGGTGTTAAAACTAAAAGAAAATCATTTTTCCCACCTTCACCTCCTTCTACAGACATATCCAGAGAATAACAGGTTCTGGGAGAGATTTCTGAAGAATTTGTTTTTGGAGGTGATGGCTTTTTTTTAGCTCGATCCATTACTTCTTTACTCAAATTCATAGATATTTTCTTTTTTTCAGACTCTGGCATTATCTTTGATTCCGGAGATGATTGTTTCCAATTAGGAATTGAACTAATAGAGTCAGCTTTCATTGTTTCATTACGGCGTCGATTAGTTTTTTTTGATGTTATAGAATATAGCTGATCACTTGAAACTAGGGAATGACTTCTTACTTGTAAAGGAGCAGAAACTTTTGTAGGAACTTCAATTTCATATTTATTCTTTTCTAAACGTGTATTATATATTTCGCTTAGTTGAGATTTAAAAGCATTCACTTGATCCATTGAAAGGGATGACCATAATCCTTTTGCATTTAATCTTCCTATCGGTTGACTATTTCTATTAGCCTTTGTTACCATTGTATGAGCTAAATTTAATACAGAACTTCCTCTCCATAAAGGTTTGTACGTATCTTTATGAATCTCCATTTCACATTTTTTTGATAAATCAGTTTCTGACTCTTCTAATTTTCCAAAAAGTTGTTTTAAATCTTCAACTGATCTATCTCGACATCTTAATCCTCTATCTCCTTTCCATCGAAAGGCATCAACATCTTTAGGTCGAAAAAGAAGGTCTTTATCTCTTTGATCCTGTTTTAATTTTTTATATAGAATATTTAATTCTTTTTCAGCCCGTTCTTTTTGTCGAACTTGTTTCCATCGATCAAAATCAATAATTTCTTCATCTTTAAGTCTAGGCCTCAAGTCTCCAGTAGAAGTTGTTCTTTCAAGTTCACCCATTCTTTCTAAACTTGTATAAAATTTATGTAATTCTTTAAATCGTTCACATTTTCTTGTAGAATGTATTAATTCTAATATATATGCTTGATATTCATTATGATCGACTAATTTTGAAATGTTAAGAGAACTAGAGCTTTGCATAGGTGGGATAATTTTTTTTATTGGTCTATCAGCTTCCCCTGCACTCCTTGCTCGAGGAAGTTTATGTTTTAAACCAGATATTGTTTCTAAAGTTTTGCAATTTTTATCTCGAACATTTTTTATTTTTCTACATGAAGGCGAATAACATCTTGTTTCAGGCTCAATAATTTCATTTAAAGAAGGTGATTTAAGAGGTGGTTCACTTATAGAACGCGTTTTCGTTACATCTGGACTTGTTGATCGGGAAGACATTAATGAAATATGAGCAGTTGATTTCATGTTTGGGCTTGGAGAACGTGAAGAAAAATGATTCAATTTATCAAATTCTTTAAACCTTGATAAACTTACAGGTTTTTTATTAGCAAGATATATGTTGATCATTCCTGTGAAAGGTTCTGGTTTGTTGGATGGATTTGGATCTTGGAATTTCTTTGCTTTTTCTAAAACTGAAGATGATCGATAAATACTACTAATAGATGGCGCTGGTGAAGGAAAGTCTCTTAATAGTAAATGTTGAAAAAAATTATCAGTATTGATAATTTTTTGGGATAAATCTAAACCACTTCCAAATTCTGATGAATCTTTTTCAAGATTCTTTGATGGAAGAGTATCTAAACGACTTTTTCTTTTTTCGGTTGATACATTAGTGTCATTAGTTTTAAATACCCGTTCTTCAGGTTTAGTATAATTTTTAGTTTCTTCTTTTGGCTTGCGTCGTCTTTTCTCTATCTCAACTTGACTAATTGTTGTAGTTTTTTTAATAGATTTTTTAGATGATGATTTATCTTTCTCTTTATTTTTTTCTTTTCTTTTATTTTCTCCGTTTTTATCTTTTAATTTTTCTTTCTTTTCTTCTTTTTTAGGAGATTTCTTAGAAATTGAAATAGAAGATGTAGTCCTTCGCAAACCCGTGTCAACCTTTGGTGAAATGCTTCTATAATCAGTGCTGTGTGAAGGAGAAGGCGAGGGTGATTTTGAAAGAGGTTTAGCCATAGATGAACGTAAAATTTCACGCCCTCGTGCAGAAATAGCTACTGTAACTTTTAAAGATTTATCTTCTATTTTTGGATTTATTCTAGAAGAAGAATAATAAGCTGTTGAACTTTTCACAACAGTGCCACTTGAAGGTGAAGAGCTAGTTGCAGTAGTAGACGTTCTTAATTTTTTTTCTCGTCTACAAGGCTCTGGTGATCTACTACATAATCTTGCTGATGTGGCATCTTGTTTTGCTTTTCTAGATGATGGTGATGGTGAAGGAGATGCAGAACTTGATGTAGCTCGTGTTCGTTTTTCATTAAGTTTCGATGAAATTTTTTCTCTTAAATATGTAACCTGGTCAGTTCTAGGAGGGCTAAAACAAGAACTGTGTCTTCCGGATTGAGGAACTTTCATTTCTGTCCAGAGACGTAGAGTAGAAGAATGCCTTGATGATCTTCTACGGGGAGGTTGTGGTGGAGAAGGGGAAGGAGAAGAGTGCCTAGGAGGAGTTCGAGCTGATGTGGAGCTTGAAGGTATTGGAGTTGTAGATGATGTTGCTGAAGGGGCAGTTCGTTTATATGATGAAAACACAAGAGGTGGATTTTTAGGTATTGTCATTACTGGATAACATGTTATCTCTCGTAAAGGCATTGGTTGATTCTTATGAACACGAATTCGAGTGAGATGCGGTGTAATTGGAAAGTATTCCAATGATTCTTCTAAAGTGGAAAGAAACGGAAGGGAAAAAAATAAAATAAAAAAATATAAAAATTTATTGTTTTTATAAATAATTGTGCGCATTTAATGCAGTGCTAAAAAGTGTGCCATCTGTAAATTAAAGTGTAGTCAAAAGGAAAGGGAGGGCCATCACCAAAGTTCCAAAGATTCTAATCCAGTCAAGCTTTGATATTTTACGCCAAACCATTGCTTTATAAAAATTGATTATAAATGTACCGAAATAAATCAATCAATTTTTTTTTAAAGAATACTTTAAAACAACCTTATGTATTTAAAAGGATATACTTACTAACCTTTAAGCTCATGGTGTGGCGAAGACTTGAGAGTACATTAAAGAGCATTCACTTAAGATTGCAAAAAGATTATCTAGTGAACTTCATTGTGGCTAAAAGTGCTCATAAATCACTATTCTATTATAATCATGCAAAATAAGGGTAACTAGATTCTAAAAATCTTTTAAACAAGCTGAATCTATGGATTCTTTTATTTATTTATTTTGTATAACTCAGAAATTATAGAGAAGTGATTGAAGAATATTTAAAAATAGTTTAAGTTTTACAAATTTATAAGCCACCATTTCTTTTTATCTAAATTTTTTATACTAATAATACAATTAAAATATATTAATATATAATTCTTTTACAAATTTTCAAAATAGAGAAATTTAAATTTGCAAGTTCAATTTTCTGATTTTTTTTTTTACTAATTATCTTGCTATCTGTTTACCTATATTTATTGTTTGAATAGAAAATATGCATCACAATAAATTTTGACCATTTATTATCTTAAATATATATATATATATATATATATATATTAGTTGATAACTACTCGTATTTATATAAAATTATTTCTTCAAAATTGTAAAATAATTTTCTTAAAAAAATTTATTATATTGATGTTTCAGTATCTAAATAATTATGTTTTAATTAAGTTATAATAAATTTTTTAAAATATTATTATTTTTCGTTGAATAAATAAAATTAATTAGAATTTATTTTAATCGAATTGAAATGGCTTTGAGTGAAGTCTTTTAAAAATAGAATAGATGTAGTAAAAAATTGATAAATGTGTTGCGATGTGCGATATTATTATAACTAGGTAAAAAAAAATAGAAAAATAGAAAAATAGAAAGATGGAAACCTTTGGGGCGCTCAGGGGCAGGCTTGCGCAGCCCGTGGAGTGGTACCTCGCCGCCTCGCTGGATGGTCTTATAAGCGAGACGCTGCTCTGCCAAGCTGGGCTGCTGGGCTGCTGCCGTCTCATCTCTGCGCTTGAACACAAGCGTCGAATCGCTCTCGTAGCCAGACTCCTTCAGCGCACTTCAACATCACACCGTCAAACCCACTCAACATCATGTTGCTCAATTGGACCCCAAGCATCATTATCATTCATCCAATGGAGATATCCAGAAAAAAATGTTGATTCGATTACTCATTCGAAAGAACAAATTTAAACCACTTCAATTAATTTATAATTTAACTAATTTAATAATCAATTTGAAAAAATAAAACGCTTTTGGTCGATATTGATGTTAGGAAAAATCTCTTTCGAGTTTTTTTACCAGACAATATTAAAAAAAATTTTTTTCAAAAAGTTAAAAAATCTTTACAATATATTAAACAGTCTTTTGAAAATAATTTATATTTTTTAATAAATTATAATATGTATATTATTTAATTATAATTTACATATTTGTAAAATTTATAAAAAAATGAATAAATTAATTTTAATTTGGAAAAATTATCCGCTATGAATGTAGAAACATTATTAATTATTTATTTGCTGAAAAACATATTTAATACATTCTTTAGTATGTAAGTACGATGACTTTAAAATTATTTTATCTAACCAAAATCAATAAATTCTAAATATGATCATTTAATATTAAAAAAAATATTCCTAGATATCTCCTATTAATGAATGCTAATTAATAATATATAAAATTAAAAGAAAAAAAAATTAATTATGTTTAAAGAAATAGAAAAAAAAAACGATCACCTTCTATTAAAAATAATATTATAAAATTATAAATATAATTATAGCTGTTTTTATTATATAAACATGCAATATTCAATAAATTAACAAAAAATAATAATAATAATAATAATTTAGATAGTTTTGAATAATATTTCACCCAATTTATATGGTATATATATTTTATCTCCTATAATATAATAATAATAAAATTTTATCTTTAAAAGTAATAAATAATTCAATTTTGATGAATTTTTAAATAAATATGAATTTAAAATATTACTTTTTATAATTAATTTTAATATATTAAAACTATTTTTTTTATCAAAATATTATTCAAATTTAAAATAAAAAACAAATATAAAAACAAGAAAAAAAATGAAAAAAGAAAAATAAAACAATTGAGCAAACATTTATTAATTTTATGATAATATAAATATAATTATCAATTTACTTACAAATACCCAAGTGTCATTTGTGATGATTGAATAAAAAATATATCAATAATTTTATATCAAAAAATTTCACTTATATCTAGTAATTAATTGATTTTTTTTTAATTTGATTTAATCCATTTTGTTGATGTTTGAAAAAATCCCCTCTTAAAAAAATTTAAAAAAGATTTGAATTTGAATTTAAAATATAATTTTATTTTTTGTAGAATTTTATGGAATACAAATCATTATGTATATTTTTTTTAAATGTATTTTTAAAATAGAGAGAGAGAGAGAAGAAGAAGTGTAAATGTGCTATAAATTAATTAGAATTGGCAGAAAGATTAAACAAAAAAATTAAAGTGTGCAAGATTATTTAATTAATGTAATTTATGGAAAAGCTTTAATACAATATAAGAAACACTGTATTATATACAATAGAAGCTTATGAGTTTTTCAAATATAAATATAATAATAATATTAGGTCGGAAATTATCATTAGTTCATTTTTAATATTATTATTATTATATTTAATTATATTTTAAAATTCTGTTATTATTCACAACATAGAATTTTGTTTGTTGATTTATTTTTAATAAAAGTAGTAAACTATCTTTTTAGTTACCCGAAGTTATTAAAAGTATTATTTTTATATTTTTTAAAATATAAATAATTTATAATTACTTTAAATATATTATAAAAATGAATGAAAATATACTTGAAAGGGTAATTTTTTTTTTTTGTAAAATCTAAATTTTCAGACTATTAATTTATCATTTTTTAATTCTTTTGTTTTGAATATTCTTTATAATATAATATTATAAAAATTTGAATGAAATGATGGTAAAAAAAATATATTTGAAGATAAAAAAGTATCTGATTTGATAATTTTTTTTATTTGAAAAATTGAAATCGATCACTTGCCAGGACAGTGATAAAGAATCGTTGGGGAGGATGTCATTTATTTGAGAATGTGTCAATTAGAGTTTGGGAAAAGACGTTTGAGACTATCTTTTCAATCGTGACAGTTTTGATGTGTTACCCGTCTCATTTAAGGAAAATTTTATTTTATCTTTCTTATTTCTTGTTGAGTTGTTTTTTTTTTCTATTTTAGTTGAAATTTTTTCCAAATGTTTTTTTTTATTTTCTATAATAAGTAATTATTTATTCTAATGAACATTTAAAAAACTCATAATCAATTTTATTAATTACTAAAATGAATCAAATTGAATTTCATTTGTGAGCGAATAATTGTCATTGGCAGATAATCAACTCTGTTAATGACGTCTCAAGTGGGTGTAACTGAGAGAAAGAGAGAGAGGCAATTAATTAAAAACTTGATAAAATATAATAGAAAGGTTCAATTCAATTGTAAATTTAATCAGATATTTACATGGGCGGGGTCTTCATTTATATATATATATATATATATATTTAAAGATATTTTAAAAAGGTTTGAAGTACTAAACATAGCTCTCCCTTCTTTTATATTTTTTAATCCGTTTTAACGACAAATGTGTGTATTTAAAAATAATAATTTCTTAAAATTACGACTAAATAATTTTTCATTTTTAAAAACAAATATATATATATATATTTCAATCAAGTTTTTAAAATGCTACTCTCCTATTTGATCTAATTCAAAATTTAAAACAAAATTGATTGAGGAAGAATACAAATGTACGAATTTTTTCATTTCAGACATTTTAATTCATTTTCTTATTAAAAAATAAATTTTTTTAAATGTCTAATATTATTATTATTTTATTGTATTTAATTTAATATTTAATGAAAAAGGAAAATATGAAGTCATTATATTTAGAATTGAAACGTGCCAATGGCAAAGTGATAAAGCATCCATTGGAAAGAAGGGTTGCCTTAGGTCGGAGGGACTCACTGTGTCATGAAGGATTTGCCTCCGGATGGCGTAGTCGCCGCTCGGTTCTGCTTTTCAGCCGCCGCCAACTGCTAGAACATGAACCATTTCTATGAATTTTGGGTCATTTTAGATCGATCCAATAATGATCATATTTTAAACATCGATGCTTATTATATAGAACATCGCTAGAAAAAAAAAACATAGAAGAAACTATATTTACAAAAAGAAATGATTTATATAATAGAAATGTCAAGTAAATAAAATATATAAAGTAAATAAGAATTATATTTATTTATTTTGTGAAATGAGAATAAAGTATTTTTTTTTTTCAATCAATATTCGTATGCACAAATGGTTCTCTTTACTGGGAGTTCATTCGGATCACGAAGTTTATAGCAAGCAGACTATTTTTTTGTTTGTTGACTTTGTTTTTTAAACTTTACGAAAGAGTGTGATATTTTTGGCATTTTACCAGAATACGAGTGAACATCACCCACCTGTCCAAGTTTGAAATTGGAATTCTAAATCTAACCAGTAGACACCTAATCTTTTATATAGGTATATGTAAATCTATGTAATATACATTACAGAATTTAATTATATTTTTTTATTTTATATAAATATTTTAAAAAAATTTAAAATGAGACTAAAAGTGAGATTAATAAAAAATAATATTGTTTCGATTTTAGTATAAAACATCGAGTTTATTGTTAAAAATACTAATTAGGGAGGGGTATCTTCTTAGAAAATATGAATTTTTTCCGATGAGATTTTCATTTTAAGTTTAAAAAATTTGAAAATTAAGTAATATTTTTTATTTTTATGTTTTTTGAATATCTAGTCACTGATTCAAATAAAAAATTTTATTTTAGAGAAAGGAGAGAGTTATGATTTTTTTAAAGAATTAAATAATAACAGTTACTATTTATAGTTTATGATAAAACTAAAGTTGATGTTTCGAATCGAGGACACAGATAAATATTTATATAGTTCAAAATTTGAAGGAAAAAAAAAATTTAAATTATTTAAAAAAAAAACAAACAAATAAGTCAATATTATAATCGTTTTTTTTTTAATTAAGTGTAGAAATATAAAAGAGTGAATAGAGAGAACAAGGATGAGTGGAAAGGGAAGAAGGAGATGAAACAGGATATAAAAACAAAACTAACCTAAATATAAAAAAAAGTTACAAATATTTCATTAGTTCATTTGAAAAGAATATTAATAAAAACAAGTTAAGGACGAAAAGTTAATGTTAATGGACAGAAGAGTGGTAGTTAATTGAAGAAAAGTCCAAAAGTTGGTGAGATGATGAAGCATGCAAGAGAACTAACGTAGTGGTGGTAAACCAAAAAAACAAAAAAAAACAAAAATTCAAAATGGGAGAATATAAATGGAATTCTGCAGTGAAAAAAAGAAATAACGAATAAATTATTAAGCAAAGCCTTTAGCAGTGTGTAAAGTGCGTAATTTTTTTTACTATTGTAGTACGATACGTATTCTAGAGCAATCTAGATATAAGTGCACTCACCCATTCCAAATTTTTCCATATTTTTGAATTCACCAATGATAATAAAATAAAATAAATATTTATGTACTAAATGAGAGGAATTTTTAATGATGAAAAATTAAAATTTAAATAAGAATTGAAATAAATAAAAGATGAATACAGTAAATCAGAAATGGTTTATATATTAGTATATAAATATATACATAGATAGAAAAAGATTTTTATCAAAATTATTAGATAGATTCCATTTAAAACTATTTATTTATAGTAAAATTGAACATGTATAACAAAAATAATTATAAATTATCTACATATTAAATATTGTTGATCCAGACACCGTCAAAAATGTATGCAACCAAATATATTCACTTTTAATTTAAATAGTAACAATTATTATAAATAACTAATTTAAATAACTAATATATAATGATTATATAATGTAAAGTTTATACAAATTTAATTATTAATATCGTTTTTTTTTCTTTTATAAAATAATAATTTAATCATTTGATGAAAATTTGTTTAAACTCCTCTAGTTAATATTTTATTAAAAATATTACAAGTTGAAGTTAAAATTTCGAGCAGAACGACAAATATTGGTCAATTTTCAGTCCAAGCCTAAGAAGCCGCCACATATTGCAAATATATTTTGCACAAGTCTACACTTTGGTCAATATTAGAACGAAGGCTTTACAATTGTGCGGTTATAATATTATGAGTTTTTTTTACATATTCACATATAACTTATATATGACAACAATTTATATGAAAGCAAGTAAATTGTAACAAGAAATTTATCGAAATATAGGTTATGTTATGAGTATGACGTGATAAATGTTTGTTCATATTTGCCACTGAACTGTACTTGACCAGACCTGTTAATGTGTGTGGATAGCCAGTATATGCCAGACTTAAATGCAAGTGAACGTGAAAATGAAAATAATAGTGTTATTGGCTTAGCATGGCTCATTGTGTGATCTCTTCTTAAAAATTTTTTCAAAAATTAGGCAATTTTAATTTGTAAAAGAGATAAAGGTTGCATAGCTATCAGGCGGTCATGACAAAAACATTATAGATTGTTTAGACAAATATTTTACTGTATTCTGTTTTATAAAATATATGTATATGTAAATGTGTTGAGCTCTTTGGAATGACAAGCAAAAATAATTGCTAATCAAGTGTAATATAAGATTATATTAAAAAATGAGAAACATCATATTTTTTAATTAATAAGCAAAAAAAAAAATATTTTTTATATATCAATAATACACATTATTAAATTTGTAATTATCTCGTATAGAAAGATTAAAATTAAATCGATTATAACTCTTAGAAAATTTCGAAAAAAATTTTTAGCTGCATTTTAATTGATATACTCGATGTTTCCCATTTGCAAATTTATAATTAATGAGGAAAACATTCCAAGTACCATAAAAGAGATTAAATTTTTAAAATTTATTATATATTTATTTATATTTAAATAAATTATATTTAAATTTTAACCATATAGAGTATTATTTTTAAAAATATAAAATTAATTGATTTTTCAAAAGTTTGGCTAAATTTCACATACGAAAGATTATAGAAAATCCTTGAAGCTATTCCCAATGGATTTAATTTATCCTATCTAATTTATATCATATGAAAAGTTTTTTCTTTCTTTCTATAATTTAATAATAATTCACTAATTAATCTTATTTTCAAATTTAAAATAAAAACATATATTGAAATAATTTATTTATTAATGATACCAACATTGAAATAAGAAAATGTGTTCCATTAACATTGGGGTTTTTGAAACTCTTTATTTATATATCAATAAATTTCTCGAAATAAATAAAAGAATATATAAAATATTATAAATAAATAAATATTATTATATAATTTGAAACAAATAGTTTTTTTTCTAAATTTTATTTTTAATGTTACCAACGAAACTTGAAATAACTTTGTTTACTAAAGAAATAAAATACTATATTATAATATTACTAGTGTTTATCTTTTTGTAATTATGCACGATGAAAAACTAGCAGTTATAAAACTAAAACTGAAATTTTTAGATTTATAAAATCGTATTTTTTAAAATTAATAATATAATAACAAAAAGATCATTTAGGTTTTAGAAAATAAATGGTTGTATAATTAGTGACAGAGATTTATTTTAGTTGTTTGTGAATCATTTTGTTTGTTAGTCAATATACGATGGAAGGTATAATTAGCTAACCAAACAACATTAAAAAAAATAATTATTTATTAGATTTTCTCTATAAAATTTAAGATTTTTTTTTTTATTTTAAACTTTGAAATTTAATATCTTTATTTAACGTGAAGTACTTAATTTGTTGGGTTTTTTTTTATTTTCTATTGAAATGACGAATTGATTCTTGTATTTTTAAATTGTTTAAATAAAAGTAAATAGATAGATATAAGTATTTTGATTTTTAATTAATTCTCTGTTATGGCACTCGGGTTTGATTGGAGGTGGGAGGCATTGTCATGCTTACTCTCATGTAGATCGCTTCGGTGAGAAGCGCCCTGTAATTAGGCGGGAGAGGCGCGTGGGTATCCAACCACTAGCAGACAAAGGCACACGCCATGGTTAACGGCAACGCAATGCAACGCAAAACACTGTTAAACACAATAGACTCTCCGGTTGGAGAATCAATCACCACACTACTCACACCACTCGAAAGGAGCCGTCAATGGTTAATTGATTTCCATTTGCATTTGGAACTTATCATTCGGTTTCTTTTTTTTTTTTATTATTATTGTTATTATTATATTGTATTGATAAAAAGAATCTCGAATAAAAAAAATTTTAAAAAGTAAAATTTACTATACTTCCCCTTCTTCACAAAAAAAAAAAATATCAGAAATAATTAATTTAAACAAACCAAAATTAAAATATGTATTATGATAATTGAATTAAAGATCTCACCGGATAATAAAGCTTTATAAGATATACGAGGGTGTGGTGAAAAGTTTCCGGCCTGACCAAGAAAAACGATGTTTATAAATTTTTTTTTTTTTGCTTTATTTTTCAACATTCAAGATAGCTGAGACCTGTACGATGTCAGCTGAACGTGTGCGAAATATTTTGCACAACCATTTGAACATGTAAAGCTAGCTGTGTGTAAGGTGGGAGCCGCGTTTGCTAACGTTAGACCAAAAACTGCTTCGAAAAACCATTTCTACCGGCAATTTGGCGTTGTAGGCGTAATCCAAACGAATTTTTGCGTCGATTCATAACTGTTGATGAGATTTAAATTAAATTAAATTAAATTAAATTAATTAATTAAATTAGAACACCGTTATGAGAAATGTATCAGTGTTGATGGAGATTATGTTGAAAAATAAAGCAAAAAAATTTAAAAACATCGTTTTTCTTGGCCAGGCCGGAAACTTTTCACCCCACCCTTGTAATAATAGATTCAGCAAGAAAGTTTTCATAAATTTGACTTTTTTGTAAGAATACTGAATATCAAAGAAATTCTTAATACAAATAATAATAAGATTTTGATTTTAAAATTATATTTTCATTTTTAATTATAAATTTTTATATTTGTTTTAAATTTGTTAAAATAAATTATTAATTATCTATCAAAACATATCCTTAAAAAATATATATAAAAATAAATACTATACTCTCATTTATGTTATTTATTTTAAAATTCTTTCCTATTTGTATATCATGTTATAAATATTTTATTTTTTTGCCGCCCCTTCCATCTCATATTTATTATTATAATATAAATTTTAATAATTTATTTTAAAATTATTAATAAAATGTATTATAAAAAAAAATGTAAATAAAATAAATTAAATTAAAATTTTCCTCCCTTCCTGCGTGCTCTTTACACTCCAAAAGTTCTCTCACTAATGTATTGTAAATGTTGTTCGGCACCCGGTGCCGGGACAACCGCTCGTACCACCCACGCTATGGTTCAGTTTAGTTATAAATATCAAACAAGACAATAAAAAAAACAAATTATCGTTAATTTGAGATGATTATTAATGATTAATGTTTTACTAAATAATTTTATTTGAAACTCGTCTTGCATTGAATGTTGCCTACTCACTAAGGGTGTTCATCTAACATTTTTCAACACAGAAATAAATAAATCCCTAATATATTTCTGATATTTTTATATTTTTAATAATCATTTGAAAGAAAGTATAATTATAAATTTAATTAATTTAATATAATTTTCATTGAAAAAAAAAGAAACCATTTTACCAACTTAGCAAATACTTAAAAATAAGAAATTTTTATCATTTGCAAGATTTTTATTTATTTTAAGTGTTAAATTAAAAGTTTTTCAATGATTTCTTTATTATTATTTTTTTTAAAAGTTTTCACATATTTATTTAAAAAATAAAAAAAGTTATATTGAAAAATTTTTATAAAAAATATAAAAAACTTTTAATGAACAAAAAGATTATATAAAATATCATTAAATTCAAGTTTAATTTTTTTTTTACTGAATTGAAAATAACATTTATATAATATTTTAATAATTTATATATTTTAGTTTAAATATTTGAAAAAAAAAGTTTAATTGGAAAAGTTAATCTTACTTTTTTCATATTATGTATTATAATAAAAATAAATATCAATTTCAAAATTCTTCAATTGATAAATTTAAACAAATGATAAAAATTAAATACCATATCCGTAAAAAAAACAATGAATTTTTGATGATCCCCTTTTCATGCAGGATTTTAAAATAACAATCTTTTTTTTTAAAAAAAATATGAAATTTAATGAAAAGCAAAATTACAAATCTATTAATTAAAATCAATAAATGGTCAAATATGTAAAAGCATGGATTTCATTCACCGGGAATTTTTAATTTTTTTTTTATTTTTAAATACTTTCAAAAGAATAATCTCACAAAAAAATAAAAAAAAATCCAATATATGTTTGGGCGAACAAAAGTATAATTCGAACTCACCCCGTCAAAGATCTCGAGCACCTCATCCCACCACTGAAAGATATAACCAGAAATGTGAGACATCACAAACAACACATTGGCGCCATGTTAAAAGCTACAATGAGCAACCACTACAAATACACACAATATAAGACAATAAACAACAATTCTTTCTAACTACTTGAAATTTTTGCATAGAAAAACATGTTGATGGTGCTAGCAAAGAAGATTATAAGCTGAAACCAACCAAATGGGCTGGTTTTTATCTAAAGTTTGTTATACTAGAATATTCTAACAATATTACTAAATAATTCGTTTTCAATATTTAAGGGTTAGTGATTAAAGTTAATTTTGATCGACAGTGGTGCTCTAAGAACAATGAAAGGTAACCTGTTTAGCTTCCTGATCGGAGATAGAAGATTGACCTGGAACGTAGTCCTCAATTCTTCCTGGTTGATTTTTGTAAACTTCATTGGCATATTTTATAGAATCTGCATGTGGAGCAACGTATCTAGAAATGTTTAAAAAATTGTCATTTAATTAATATTAAAAGTCCTTAAAATTATACCCTTTATTCATGTGAAGTTTACTTAATAAGTATATCTTCTAAAATCATTTATCGATTGAATAGAAATAAAAACAAACTTACTTGTTTCTTGGCATGGTGCTGGTAGTGAAATCGTTTTCTTTGTTTCGAATACGACGCCGATCTAAAGTAGCGTACTTGGAAGTAACCGTATCAGAGTCCGCTAAAGCAGGTTCCGGCTCGGATAGGTAACCAGCGGCTGACGTATAAGGGTACCGAGCTGTTGGAATCATTCATTTTGTTAATTATGAGATTTATCATAAACCAAAACAATACAATAAAAACATATAGAGAGGCAAATAGACAAAAGAAGTTAATGCAAAAAGATCATCATAAAATAAACGTATAATTGTTTTATAATATAGAATTAGGTAAAATGTTTAAAAATATATTATGAGACAAAGGTACAATAAATATGTACCAAAAAAGCAATTCTTCAATTGAAAAAAAAAATTGGTTATTTATTTTAGAAATTTCGAAAATTATATTGAAGAAATGTTTTCAAGAATCTATATATATACTACATGGGCTGAAATGTCCCGGGATTTTTCAATAGGTGACGCCACTAGAAAATGAACATGATGTCGTTTCGAGAGGCTCATCTGTCACTAGTTTATGTATGAAGTATCATGACATTTCGTCCATTCGTTTGAGTGACGCTATTTTCGCCTTCATAAGAAAAATGAAAAAACAGGAATATCGCGTCTTGATTAAACATTGAAAAAACAATGTTTAATGAGAAAAACTTGTGAACAATCATTGCAGTGTTAGCAGGAATGTTATCCCACATCTGATCCTTCGAGAACAATGTTTAATCACGATGTTTAAGACGCGATATTCCTGTTTTTCCATTTTTCTTATGAAGGCGAAAATAGCGTCACTCAAACGACAGTAGCTTCTAAACGAATGGACGAAATGTCATGATACTTCATACATAAACTAGTGACAGATGAGCCTCTCGAAACGACATCATGTTCATTTTCTAGTGGCGTCACCTATTGAAAAATCCCGGAACTTTTCAGCCCATGTAGTGTATATATAACACATTATATATATTATATCATATACATATTTGTGTATTTATATAGTAATGTAAAAAATATAATATTTGGTGACACTATTCGCATGCTGGTGATATTTTTAGTGTATCGATGACCAAGGCAATTTATTAAATAATTGTTTATGTGATTTTGTGATCCCAATTAATATAATTTGTTGTTTTTTTTAAATAAGATTAAGAGTTTATATTTTAATCCAAAGAAGTAAGTATCATAATTCTACACATTCACTTATTAATTACTTTGTAAACTAAATATTTATATTTTGCTGTACAGTTAACCTCGTCCTTTATAATAAATATTAGTAATTAGTAAGTGAATAAATTTATAATTTGAAATTTATATTATAATATACAATATTTAAAAATTATATCAAATAATATATCATTTCATCAATAATAGAGATAACTTAAAATTTGTTACTAAAATGGAAATTATCATTAACCCTTAACGAAAATCGTGGATTTCATAATTAATTTAGAAATATAATATTGTTCCTAGATATTATAATTAAAGTCAACAATATATTTTTTAATAATTTATTTTGAGTATTACAAACTATAATATTTAGTCTTTTGTTATTTAATTTTATTTAATATGAAATATTTTAAGATGCATATCTATATACACGATTAATTAAATAAATTTATGTTATTTTTCAATCTTAATATATAAAAATGATAATTGAAATACTTGTATATGATAGATATAATAAAATTTTTCCTAAATAGAATATTAAATTTTTAACAAAAAAATTTAAATAAAATAATCTTTGAAAATCAAAAAACACAATTCTATTTATTAGTTTTATTTATAAGAAAACTAAAAAGTGAAATGTTTTCTCGATTGAATAAACGTTAATCCATTGATATATCTTCAAATTAATATACCGATTCATTAACATAAAACATTCACTATTCTAACGTATAAAATAAAATAAAAAATAAAACAAAAACAAAAACAAAATTTCATAACAGTGTTTACAATTAAAAAAAAAATTCAAGAACAAGAGATATATAGCCAGAAAGCCAGTTTTTGAAGCTGGAATAAATTTATATAAATAGAAAATGCCTTAAAAAGAATGAATATAGTTAGAAGAATGCGAAAGCTTCGCGCACCAAGCTGTTAGCTAGGTTAAAAAAAAAATGAAAACGTAAATATCACGTTTCGATGATCACCTCGACGTTGCTTGTACCGGACCGTCACATATTCGTCTGGAAAAAGGTGCCCAATTTAGTGAATATTCACTTGGTGCACAGTTTATACCCATAAATGAAATAAAAGTTGATTTTTGCCAAAATTGAATTTGAAAGTTAATATATAAATATATATCAACAAATAATATTATTATTAAGTATTATTTATCATTTAAATTATAAAATTATATCAAATACGAAGGGAACGAGGATGGTACAAAATTTCATGATATTATGTAAAGATTATTAATTTTTTTTCGATTTATATATAGTTTAAAAATATAATTATATATTATATATTAATAAAATTTCATAAATATATATAATTATATAAATATATTTATTAAATATAAAAATAAAAGAAAAGAAAATATAATTTTAAAATTAAATATTTTCCTAAAAATATTATAGTTTTAGATAAATAATAGAGAAGTGTAATAAATAGTAAATAAATCAAACGAAAAAAAATTAGCTTACCATCTTTGCCGGCGCGATGTAATGAATCATACATTCGCTTGTACCATTTAGCCTGGTTTGTGTCCTTTACTTCCTGTAAAAAAATATTTTCGAGTGTAAAATAAATATTTTTTTTCTTTACAGTTGATGGACATTTTAATATAAATATTATAAATTTTCTATATAAATATATTATATTTCAATAATATTCAAAAAATAATATTTATTATTTGTTTTTTAAGATACAATTTTTCAAATATTCTTTTTGAGAGAACAAAAATTATATATTAATTTATATATGTATATATGTAATTTAATTCAATTAAAATTATCAAAAGATATTTTATAAATATTTTTATAAACAGCAGATAAGTGAAATTAATATAGAAATACCTGAATTGCAGCCTGGAGAGGATAGCAAACAAACACAAAATCGAATTTTAATTAATCTAATTTTTTGTTAATAAAATGTAATCAATATATACAAAATGAAATTGTATATTAATTTGTATATTATTCATGTCTATTAAATTTCTAATTAAAAATGTTAAAATTCTATCCATCTTTTTTCGAAGTACTACTTCTAAATTCAAAGCTTGTTGAAATACCTTATCAAAATGCAACTCTCATCCAAAAAAGAAAATTAAGTCACACTCCTTCATCCATCCTATTTCATCACTTTCCAATATCGACCACACCGATCTTTATATCTATTTTGATACCGGTATATAATTAATTTTTATTTAATCTTTCTATTTATTAACATATACCAATATAGTATGATAGAATCCAAATTTAGAACAGTGGTTCCCAAACTTATTTGACCTATCGCACCCTTTTCAAATATCATATTATTCAATTCCCTCTGGAAATTATTTATTTTTTTTATAAATTTTAATATCAGTTAAACAGAAAGATATAATTATGTATATATTTAATCATGTTACTACTTTTTCGTAAAATTTAATATAGAAAGGTGTAAAATTAGAAACATTGTTGTTTGAAATTATGAACTTGGATAATACAATTTTCCTCAAATGCAGCTGTGGCCATCGCCGCCCCCCTGGATCCACTAAGGGGTCGTAGTGCCTACTTAGGAAATGAGTCAAAAATTTGTCTTGGACAATCATAAACTAATATTAATCAATGTTTTTTTTTAATTTTTAAGAATTAAACAAGTAGACTACTTACCGATCTTAGTACAATAGGTATTCCCTCTTTGGTAGTTGGTCCAATGCCTTCATATTGCCGAGGCATTTTTTCCAGCGTTCTTCGTCTTCTTTCACGCTCAACATCACTGTCAGGGTCTGGTTTACCACTTGAAGGCATTCCTGATAAATTAGAATCGAGATAATGGGCTCCTCTGGGCAATTGGCCCTCTAAAATGATAATAAAAACAATTCTATTACATTTTTAGCTTTTCTCTATTTTTCTTTATTTCTGTTTTTATAAATTCTCGATCAATTGCTATTATTTTACTATTTATATTCATTAAAAATTGATTGATTTGAAGCTTTAACTTTACCTCTAGCTTTCTGTAAAAGAGTGATGGTAGGATTTTGGGCTCGGGGAAGCTTGCTACTAGAAGTTGAAGCAAGGCTGGAGAGTCCTACTGCTGGAGCACTTCTGCTCTGAACTAGTCGACGTTCTTCACACTCCCAAGGAGGTAGCGCTGAATTCAATTCTGACGCCTGAACAGGTGTCGTCGGAGTCGAGGCGTTCGATTTAGCGTCCTGAAAGAAAGAAATAATTTGTTAATCAACAAACTTTATTGATAATACAATACATATTCATGATATATATATGTACATGTATAATTATGTATCAAAAGTATATATTTTATAATTACGCGCAAAAATTATTTTGATTTTATCAAATATTTATACCATCAATCTTCTTTCTCCTCCACTCTCTCTACTTTGTTCATTTTTTCTTTCCCTAACTAGAATCCATGCCAAGTTTGAATAAGTTTATTCAACTTTTTTTATAAATAAATACTTTAAAAACTTTCTTTTCCATTTCTATCATATATTTTAATCTTAATAATGATTCATTTAAATAAAAACATTATTGGCATCATATGGAAACGAATAAAGAATTCTTCTAAAACATAACATCACTATTATTTATTATTTATGGTGTGTAAATTATAGTTTCTTGTTAAACATTTTATTTAAAATCAATTTGTTTTTATTATTAGAGAACATATTCTTACTAAGAGTATTTATTTCCTAATTTAAATTATTTATAAAAATAAATGAAAATTTAGTAATCAATAAATAAAGAGTTTAATGAAATATTCTTTTTACTAACAATAAGATATAAATAGAAATATATCCATTTTCAAAAACATTCATATATAATATGTATATATATATATACATCGGTGTAGAAGTCTAAAACCGGAATTTCCCTATAGATGGTGCTTGCTATCAGTTTAAAGACCGTAAGACCGCTTCTGTAGTGCCATCTTCTCCCTCTAACAGCTGACGAAGTTTCTCAACATACAATAACCTAAGTTTCACACATCGGTATATTTTTCTGTAACCTCAAACATGTCGAGAATTGTGTCTACGAACTGTTTTGCGGACAGCATTGATTTTCTGCTATCATTTGAAGAAATCTGCTGCAGAATCGCATAGAATGCTTGTCGAAGATTACGGTGAACATGCTCTTGGCAAAACTCAATGCTTCGTCAAACAACGCTTCGATTTCTTTGAAAATGTACGAAAATGTCTCAATAAGTGGTTCGCTTCAAAGGAAGAATTCTTTTTTGGCGTAGCATTCATAACCTGCCGAAGCGGTGGGAAAAATTGATAGATTCCAACGGAGACTATTTTGAGTAAAATATTTTTTATAATTTTCAAATAACAGTCGTGCAATTTTTACAAAAAAATTTCGGTTTCATACTTCTACACCTATGTATATATATATATATATATATACTATACAACTATTATATATATAATTTATTGTCAATAATAATGTTTATATAGGTCAATTTTCAAATTAATCTATGAGTTTTTAAATTAGGTTAGATATATTCTAAACTATAATATATTTATTAAATATCAGCAATATATATATATATATATATATATTTAAAAGGTAAATTATTAATTTGATAAAGAGTTGTGATATAAATTACCTCTGTGGCGATAGCGACTGGCACAGAGAAAACGGCAGCCTTGTTTTTTCGGCTTAGCGTTGGGCTCTCAAAATTAACGGGGCGGAATTGTTTGCGCTCGGGGGTCGGCGAGCTCTTAGGCGTCCAAATGGCCGGTGGTGGTGTTTGAGGCCGTAGGTCCACACTGGTGCTCGGAGGCTCGGAGGAGTCCGTTGTATTTTGGCCCACTAATTTGGTGACATCTGTCAGCTGGAAAAGGGGGCCGGTGTCCGCTGCCTTCTGGCCGGGCGTCCACACCCCTAAAAGATAACCACAATTAAATAAACCATAAATTATATTTTGATTTTAATAATTAATTAAACATTAGTTAAATATAAAAATTCATAAATATATTATGTTATTAATATTTTTTTAGTTTAAATCCAACATAAATGAATAAATGGATGAAATGACCATATTTTTGAATTATGTATTAATTTTTATAAATTTAAAATTTACTTGATTCAAAAACTATCTACCAAAAAAGAAAATCTACATTTGAATATAAATATTGTACTTAATGGAAAAAACATACAAAGATTCACACTGAAGTAAATAAAATTATATATATATATATATATATATATATATATAGATGATTTAAATTTATGTGTAACTACAAATAATAAAAATGAAATATAAATAAATGAAATATATTTTCGAGGAAATAACCCACATTTTCATTCATAATAATGACAACTAGTATTTACGAATAATAGTGACTATTTTTATTTATTTATTTATAATTTAACAATTTTCTAAACCTTGACATACTTTATTATATTTAGATTTTATCCATTTATTGGAAGAGAAGAAAAAATTGTATTTTTTTACAAATAAGAGTTTGTTATTCATTTTTTTTATTCTTGATCTTGATATTATATTATATAAATTATTTTAATTGAAATATTCTCCACATTATTGAAAAATAAAATTAGCATTTATTTTTAAACTTAGATAAATATATAAAATGGGAATGAGCCATGACACCTAAATATAAATCGTGAAATGACAACGTATAAAACGTATTATTCAAAGAACCCAAGAAGATTATATGAATATTTCAAAATAGAAACAAATTCTGACATTTTGTTTTATATAGGTACATTTATACATTTATATCTAATTATACAGCTCTTACATATTAGAATAGATTAATAATAGATCAAATGCACATTTTTCAATATTATTCATATTTTATTAATTAAATTATTTTTAGGGTGATTTCTCTTCTTATTAACTTGATTATTTATTTTATAATACCATTAATTATTTACTTTTTTCTTTTTTTTGCTTAATGGTGAAACAAATAATAAATATATAGAATTATTTATTGGCTTCAGTCAGTAATCAAACCATTTCTCAATTTATAATTGAAGAAAAATTATTCTTTATTGGATATAATATATTCACTAAGATAATATGGAAAGAAGTATACAATTTAATATATAATAATTTACGAGGATAGGTCAATAAGTCCGTGACTTTTTGAATGAAACGGGTTTTTTGATAAAAAATTATTTTATTTTTCAACGTAGTCTTCTTTGAGCTCTATACACTCTGTAGAACATTTTTCCATTTTTTATCCCTTCTAAAAAATAAGATTTATCTAGGACATCAAAATAGGGATTTGTTTGTGAGATGATTTCATCGTTGGAGTCAAATCTCTTTCCCCCGAGCCATTCCTTCAGGTTTGGAAACAAGAAAAAGTCACTCGGGGGTAAATTCGGAGAATAGGGAGGGTAAGGGAGCAATTCGTATCCCAATTCATTGATTTTCATGAAAATCCACTATTTTCCATTTTATTCTCAAATCACGAGGTAGTCTGCTATTAATGGATGTCAAACAAAAACTAAAAGATCCAGCTGGTTCAAATTTCGACAAGAGTCAGCTGAAAATTGCCTGCTGACAGTGTTGCCATTTCATAAAGAGACGGGAAATTCAAAAAGTCACAGACTTATTGACCTGCCCTCGTAGAATTATATATATAACAGAGAGAGAGAGGATATATATAAGGGGTATTATTAAATATATGATGGATCATATTATATTGCTATGGTAAAAATAAAGTAACAGAAATATATAAGGATGAATACTGAAAAAGTATATAGAAGAAAAAATGGGAATCGGCCGGTTATAAAAAAAATGTGATAAATGGTAATACTGAAAATAATAATAATAGTAATAAAGAAGTAAAATATTTATCCTTTGCTTTTATTATGTTATGGTATTCGTTATTTTCAGCGGCGTTTCGAGATTTTGACGTGAATGGTAAGCCTCTCACTGTTTATTTATTATCTATCTACGATGAATTCACCCGATTACGTAATATTTGGAATGGAGGGTGGGATGGCGAGGGGGAGTCTCGCTTATTTCTGTGCGTCAACGATCGAGAGGATCCTCTGCCTTTGCCAGAATGGCGATCCGCCAAGTTCAGCTACAATTGCATAATGGCTACAACTCTCCACCAGCAGACCTCCTCCCTCGGCATTAACACACGGCAAAATTTACATTGAACTTGTATGTGGAAACAAAATGAAACAAGACGGTATTGTAGTGCTTCCACTTTCAAACATCAAAGCCACCAAACCACAACTCAACAACTTTCACAAAACAATTTTAAATTAAAACTGATCAAAAAATTAATCTAACACATTATTATTAAATTATGATTAATCAATAATAAATATTTTAAATAGATGATAAATTATATTACAAAAAAAAAAAATATATTTATAATAAAATTAACTTTAGAATGACTTAATAGTCATTTTTTTAAAATAATGATAGATGCCTCTCATTATATTTTAATAATTTTGTTTTTTCTTTAATTATTTAATTCAATGTCAATTCATCTTTGAAATTAACTTTTAAAAATAATTTCTATTTATAATATTTGATAATTTTCTAATTAGTAATTTAATTCTTAGATTAGAGTTACTTCTTTCAATTAAAAATTCAAGTTTATTAATATAATTGACAATCAAAAGTGATAAATTAAGGGCTAATCTAATATTTAATAAAGAAAATAAGGATATTTTCGTAATCATTTTGAAAAAATCATTGCCATTTTTATTGATTTAAAATGATACTTATTACATATTTTTAAATGTCATATTAGTAATTAAACATAAAATTAATTATCAATTTCTTTTAATCTCAATATATGTTTACCACATATACAATAAACATGATTTTTTCTCCCTCAAAGTATTGAAAGACTGTATTAATATCACGTTTTCCTATATGTTACATATATATATATATATATATTATTATTATTATTTTCGGATACGCCCTGAAGATCGCGCAGAGCTTTAAAGATAATTTATTAATTACTGAATTTCCCTAAGCTGAACTCGAGTCATTAGTGTGGTAGACTGTCGTGCTAACCACTAAATCACTGAAGCGCCTTATATATATATAATATGTTGATTTAAATTTGACGCATTTCAAAATAAAATAACCAATGAAACTTAAACATTCAAGAGTGGAAACCAGATCTTAATAAATATTTATCTTTGGAGAAATAGAAAATCTATCCTGCTAACATTTCCATTTATATATATATATATATAGTTATATATTAGATGATTATCTTGTCTTCGACTGTCTTTCAATCTAGACTCTAGACCTCCCTACTCGTGGAGCCTCTTTAAGACTAGTACTGTTCCCCTCTAACCCCCGTCACACTTGGTTGTATTTTTTATCACAGCCTATCTATTTCAGTCAATTTCTATCATCACCTAATTATCTCTTTTATTTCTTTTTATATCATATCCAACAAAGCTCTACCTAAAGCTCAACCCCCCTCTCCACCAACTCAATTCAATCACTACTATCTTCTTAATCTAACCACGATCTTTTTCCAAAAGGTTTCAATGTATTTTTCCCGCTTATCATAACCTCTTTGATTTTAAAATTCTTCCTACTCGTACTATCTAGTGATTCCATCTATTTTTATTTGATTATATATTATTATTATTGTATCTTTTTAGTTTTCTTCCGAATGAATTCTTACCACAGACACACTAATTTATATCGGCTGTTTTATACTATATAATATATGGAGAAAGAAGATACATATAAATTAATTTATTTTAGTCGATGTTTAAAGTTTTATTAACTATTAAATAAATTAGAGAAAAGATTTTTTAATAAAAAAAATTTAAAATTATAAAATAGGTGATTTAAAAAAAAAACAACTTACGATTAATTTACAAGCAACAAAGTAAATTGTTTTTATTTTTTATTTATGAATATAATAGTTAGAGTAACATTTGTTTTATACTTATTCAGACAGATTGTTTTGAAGTGAAAATATTTTTTCCGAAAGTACATTCATACCAAATTTCATTTCAATTAGACTTTAGACGTTTAGACGAACCATTTGTAAAAAAATAAAATTCAGACTGATGAGACATCTCTTTAATAATAAATATATAAATTTATATATGTATTCAAATAATATAATTAATATAAATAATAATAAACTTATAATTTTGGCCTAAATTAATTTAACTAATAACTTTTCTCGTGTTTTATTGAGCTTAAAACAACCTTAAACCCCGTTTTGATAACTTAGTAAAATTATTCATTAAATAAAAATCATCTCTCCCAAAAGTCAATAGAAACTCCCTGCAATAAAACCTTGGCGAGAAAATTTGTATCCAACTGCTGTACCAAGTTTAAAGGGAGTTTTGCCAAACTCTGAATCATTTAGAAAGTCTACACTTCACAGCAAAGGAGGAGAGGAAAGAAAAATAAAATTTACCTGGCTAAATTAAATGTCTATTCTACAATTTATTTATTTATTTTTCATTTAATTCATATTTATTATAATTATAAACAATAAATATTTATTGAATTTATGAAATTATTTTTTAAAACATTTTTTTAATTTGTTTAACTTTTTGTATCAGTGTTTGAATTTTATTTTTTAATTTCATTTTTTGAAATCTATTTATATAAGAAATAATTAAAAAAGAAAAGATCTATATTTTTAAAGAGGATTCTGGGCTAGACGTATGCTTTTATGTTGTGTGTGTGTGTGTGTGTGTGAACAAAAGAAAACACAAAAACTATCCTCGGCAGCCAAATGAAATGTATTTATAAAATTCACATACAAGTTTATGTTTTCATTAAAATATAAAAATAGATATATGATAAAAAAAATGATTTAGACATGAGACGTGATCATTCAAGAAGATCGTCATCGAACGATAGTGGAAATAAATTCATGAAAATATAAAAATTTAAAAAAAAAAAACAAAAACAAAAATAAAGATCAAACGTCTTACTGGAGAATTGGACATGGTGGATGATTTTAGTTTATCTGTTTGCGATGCATGCACGTGGTCGTTTCCAAAATAACTTGATGCTCCTCCATTCATCGGGCAGGAGGCGGTTTTGCGCAATCGACTCCTTGCGGTGACCCATGACCGCTTTTGTAACTCTCTAACCACTTGCAAACTGATTACATTGCAATCCGACCTAGGCAACAGCGAGATCTCAATTGATTTATTTAAACTATTCCAAGTCACTATGTTATCCACAATAATAAAAACAATAATAATTAAACTAGAAATATAATTTCTACCTATACCTGGTTCACCTAACTGTCATTTGATACTTAAAGAACAAAAAAACTTTTAGAGATGCACTTTATGAATGAAGATATTATTTTAAAAAATGTATCTGTTTGGAATAATAATGGCAATTGTTTAGTCTAACCGATGTATCATGGATTTGGATAAAACTTTACCAGTGGATTCCTTTTTTCATTCAAACAAACTTTCCTTAAGAAGTATGTGGCGGTCGCTTCCAGTTTACGAGATAAAAATTATTAAAGTTTGCATATAAATCCATTGATATTCTATTTAGCTTCCATGTTTTATTATTTGACCACCAGGGGCTCCACTAATTTACAGTTTTTATAAGTTCGGTTTGGATATAAGAAAATTAAAAAAATAATTAATTAAATAATTTTCCTTAGTAAATAAGTTAACAATTAGTTAATTAGTCAATAAAATATTACTAAATGGCTGCTCATTCATAATTAGTTTGTGTCAAATTTTAATAATTTTAATCTCGTAAACTAAAAGCGACCGCCACAAACTTCTTAAGGAAAGTTTGTTTTGAATCAAAAAAGAAATCCACTGATAAAGTTTTATCCAAAACCATGATACATCGGTTAGACTAAACAATTACCTAATCATTATTCTAAATATACTAATAATAACAATCATATAAAAATAATCCACCTTCAACATTAAAATGTTTTGATTTAATTATTAATTATTTCTTTGATTAAGAAAAAAATAAAAAAAGAATTAAATAATTTTTCTCCTAAATCACAACTGACCTATTTTTTCATAAAAATCCTCTGAATAATTTTCAAGATTAAAAAGAAATATACAAAAATAAATAACAATTTTTTAGTATAATTATAAATATATTTCAATGTGTTATGGATAAATTCGCACACATCTAAGAGAATTTAATTAAATGAAAATATCATAGAAAGAGAATAAAAAATTTCATCATCTATTTATTTAAATTTTAAAATTTTCTCTTTAAACTATTTTTGAATAATTATATTGACTTAAATACTAAAAAATATTAATTTAATGTTTTACACTTTTCTTATGTATTTAGTCAACTCCTCTTTCATCATTATTATTTCTCCTGGTTATATTCAAATGAATGGGAAATTATATGACTTTCATAAACATATGAATTTCGAAAAATAAAAATCTATTTAAATTAAATATAATTTATTTCAATATTTTTTAATTTATATAATTAACAAATTGCAACTATATCTTCTTTTTTTTATTCAATATCCCCGGCTAGACTTATTTGTTAGATGACAATCATAAAATTATTTAATTTTTAATTTTATATAATATTATTTATTCATAAACAATAAACAGTAAAAAATTACAATCAATTAAATTCAAGTTAAAAACACTAAAATTATTGAATAAATTTGAATTTGGTTTACTATAAACCTTTTTGAAGAATCTAAGCACACGTAATTGTTTTATAAAATATTTTAATTTATTAAATATAAAAATAATAAAAAGATAATTATTATATAGAAAATAATATTTATATATATACGAAATTTATCGAATGAATATAATAAAATTTTATAGGTGAAGAAAATCGATCAGATTTGTAATGCATTCAAACCATTTTTTAGTTTTAATTACTTTCAATGCATTCAGATATTTTGGGTTATACTAGATTTGCAATATTCCACTATAAACGAATAAA
This sequence comes from Labia minor, assembly GCA_963082975.1. NCBI lineage: Eukaryota > Metazoa > Arthropoda > Insecta > Dermaptera > Spongiphoridae > Labia > Labia minor. The sequence goes on from OY720349.1 coordinate 29,495,942, forward strand.
ATACTTATTTCGGTAGGCTATTCTTAAAATTTGCAGTAGAAAATTTTGTTTTTGTAAACTTGAAACATATATATACCACACATTTATAAACAAATTTAAAAAATAAAATATAAAAGGTCATAATATTTGATCTTTATTGTATTATTTTTGTCTAATATTATAAAAACTCTTATATTATTTATTATTTTAATATCATTTCCTGGAATAATGTTTATTTTTTAATTTCAATGAAATACTGAAATGAACTATTGAAATTCTCTTTGATGAATTTCAATAGTTCAGAATTAATTATTTAATTAAAATTACTGATTACTATATTATAAGGTTCTTTAGGATTTACATATTATAATTATGTGTCCAACGATTGTTGAATAAATCATCTTGAGTTAACAAATGAAACTTTCATTTAAAATGTGAAATCTCGAAGAAAATTTAATTCAAAGAAACAAATTCTTAATTGATGAAACTTCAATTTAAAATTATATCTTAATTTTATCTATTAGATAAATATCTTTTCAAAATGTATAGTAAAAAATATATGATACCATGACTTTTGTTGGCATACTGTTCAATTAAATGTTTGTAAATATTTATTTTGAAGGAAAATCATACAAGAATATATATATATATATATATATACTTCTGTTCTTTGTTTCATTTATTATAGTAAACAATAAATTTTAATTTAATAGAATTTTAAGAATAGTTTATGTGAATGTGTGTTTAAAGGATTAAGTAAACTGTTCTAGGCTTGGAATTCAAAATTAATACTAATAAAATCATATATATAAAAAAAAGCTGGAGTGTCTCCACTCGACTATCTCGCAATTTGAATTGAATTAAATAACATATATTATATTTAAATTAAATTATCAATTAAAATTAATAAATAATATTTATTAAACCAGCGCGTGTTTGGATCTTTGTTGATGGCACCACGTCACGTGCTGGCGCGTGATTTGCAATGTTAAAAAACTAATTTCGGTACTTTCAGCGATTCAATCAAGCTGAAATTCTATATATAGCTAGCTGGTTTATACAATTTTTAATAATGTAAAAAACTATCAAACATATATCTTTATTTTTACGGTCACTTTAGAGGAAAAAAAATGAAAACGTGGAAGGTTATGACCCTCTTCCAAATGAGCTACATTTCTCAAAAGTTGAAAGAAAACTACGAATTTTGAATAATGTCCGTATACTAAATTTCATTATTCTAGCTCAAACCGTTTTTGTGTAATCTTGTCTACATATACACATACATATATATATACACACACATACAGAGAGAGAGAGAGACACAGACATTTTTCCCAACCTTAGTGAAAATGACTTCGGGACCTTCAAAACGTATAAAAACATCAAAATCTCGACATCGAAAATTTTCGTGATCGCAATACCATCTCTGGCGAGATAGTAAAAATTAATTATCTTGTGGGAATTTATTTCATTTTAATTTTAAGAATTCTTTTTATATAAATTATATTTAATAAAAATCATTCTTAATTCGAAAATAATACATAAATCTATTATATAGAAAAATGTTAAACATAATATTTAGTAAAGATTACTATTTAATATACATAATATTTCTTTATAAATGTCCTTGATTAATCGTTTATCATTTTTGCATTTATCAAGCAATTTATTTATTTAATTTATTAAAAAAAATAAATTTAAATTAAATTTAATCTAAATAATTGAATGTATGTATATGAAACTTAAAAATTAATGTTTCATAAATATAAAAAAAAAATTATTAAAATCAATTTCTAAAATATATATTTTTTTATAGAAATTTTTTTAATTTCATATTATTATTATTATTATTATTATTATTATAATTAAATGTTTCAAATTTTAATTAATACAATAAAATGTAAATAAATATAAATTCAGGCGTTTTTACTGATAATGTCAAAATTTATTTAAAAGTAGAATGTAAACAAATATTTTCTAGGTAATCAGGCAGAATATGATGGAATGTTAATGAGATAAAAAGAGAGAGAGAGTGAGAGTGAAAGAGAGAGAAGAGAGGTAGTGGAGGATGGTTTTGTTAATCTCATTTTTGTTAAAAGTTGCAAGCCGATGACGGTGTCTACCTGGCTTGGCGGAGGCCCTGAAGCTGGGCGCCGGCATAGCATTGTCCAGGCTAGGCATCGGGGTTCGCGACTAGAAACGGGAGGCGAGAAGCGCCATGGGGAGACCGATGGGGTCCAGGAATAGGATTGGCCGAGGCGGTGGGCATCGGCCGACTGACGAAAACGGTCGCCGATGGCGAGGAGCGGGTCGCGTGGGAGCCACTCCCGGCATACGGCCCTTCCGGTCTAAATTTACCTAGGCGAGAGCACCGCTGATTCATGGATCGTATTTTTGGAGGATTTCTTTGATATCATCCGACATTGAGAACTTTACTGATAAACCACCATTACTATACGTTATATAATCCGAGACTTTTTGCTCAGCGATAAAACCAGACACATGTTCAATAATTATAATTAGACTGGATGGTGAGAGAGCGTTATTTCAACTTTGGATGAAGAATATGCAAAAACTTATCTATATTTTTATTCAATTATCAACAGAAATTAATTATGTATTTATTTATAATCAATATTTATATAATTTAATTTTCTAATAATAAAAATATTATTGAAAAAAAAAATATATTGATAATTGTGTGAGAGAACAATTAAAATTATAACTAAAAACGAAGTTTATTCAAAATATATTTTTTTTATTTTAAATTATAAAACAATATATATGTATAAGTAATAATAACTAACCCCATTACTTTTAAAAATAATTCCATTATTTTATTATTTTTTGTAAGATAAATAAAATTTATTAAAATAAATTATATAATTATTTTGATATTAATAAGTTGATTGAGTTTGTAAATTATTTTACTAAGTAATTAGAATTTTGACAGTTTTAGATAAATATATATGAATTATTCATAATTAGAAAAAATCTGGAGTGTCTCCACTAGACTATCTCGCAAATTTGAATTGGATTAATTAACATATATTATATTTAAATTAAATAAAATTAATAAATAATATTTATTAAACTAGCTCGTGTTTAGCTCTTTGTTGATGATTCCACGTCACATGCTGGAGCGTGATTCGCAGTCAACATGTTAAAAAATTTAAAAAATTAATTCCAGTACTTTCAGCGATTCAATCAAGCTGAAATTCTATATATAACAGTTTTATACAATTTTTAATAATGTGAAAAACTATCAAACATATCTCTTTATTTTTACAGACAGAGGAAAAATGGAAAAACCCCTTCTAAATGAGCTACATTTTTCAAAAGTTGATAGAAAACTTCAAATTTTGAATAATTCACACACACAGAAAGAGAGAGAGAGAAAGAGAGGGACATACTGACAGACATTTTTCTCAACCTTAGTGAAAATGACTCAGGGACCTTAAAAACGTATAAAAACATAAAAATCTATAAAAATTTTCTTGATCGCCATATTATCTCTGGCGAGATATTAAAAAAAGAATAAATATAATATTATAATATAGGTCTTAAATTTTAATTAATTTTTAGCTTTTAAATCTAAATTTAATCTCAAAAGTTATTTTTTAATGTTATAAATTATAAAATAAAAATATTTAAATTTTTATAAAATACCTTTTTTCTAATTATTATTCGGATTTTTATTAAAAGATATCATATTTGTATAATTTATTTATTGAATTAAATAAACTTGCTACCTTTTTCTACTGATTTTAATTTACCTGTATTAAATTTAATCAAAAACTTTGATGTATTCATGAATGGAATTAAATTAATTTTAAGTTTGATAATAATAGTTTTCAAACTTTATATCAAATTTCAAATTTATTCTCATATACAGGTATATATATATATAATATGTGGTTAAAATATAATAGACTCAATGTTGAAAATCTATCAACAGGATATATATATATAATAAAATAAATATTCACGCGAATGCTTTAATTTTAGAATTATTTATTGTGATTATAATTTTGAAGTTCTGGCCTTCACACTATTATAAATAACTCACACGCGAAGATGTTTTGAATTACAAACACTATCCATAAATCCTAAATGAAGTTGAGTGGATAAATCTCGAGTAAAGCATGCCTTGGTGGAGATGAATTGCATGCAAAGAGAACACCAACTTCTCTTCTAGAAAATCAGAACCAGACATGGTATTATTTTTATTATATAATATATTAATAAAGAAAAAAAAAACTTTTGTTTCATGAAATATTTATACGTAGTTATTATTAGATTTATTTATTATTAATAAATGAATTTTTGTTTTATTGTAAAATAGCATTAAAAAAATCATTTTGAAAAACTATATAAAAAGTTAATTTTGGAATTTAAGTTAATTATACCTTTCTTTAGTGTTGTTGTTCATTATACCTTAGATTTGTATATAACACAAATTTCTAACGGGGTCCAGGGGGACCCTTTGAGGGTCTATGGAGCTTTGTATAGGGTCGAGTGAACCTAAAGAGGATATTGGGGGTTGTTGGCGAAATTTGCTATTTTAATTACTTTTAAAAAAATAATAAAAGATTTCTTTATGAAATAAAAAAGTAAATTCAAACAATTCTTAGTCCCCATAGAAGTAATATTTATTAGAGTTTTATTTATTATACTTTTTATATATTTATAAAAAAATGTCCATGCTTTAAGGTATTTTTTAAAGAATTTCACATTGGGATTTTTGTTTTAGATTTGCAATGTAAATAAAATACCAACAAACTAAAATAGTATTTTTTGATTGAATTAATTCTTTTATAAATTAATATTTTTCAATAAATTTTATATAATAAAATATTGAATAATATCTAAGTATTAGCTATATTTTAAGTTGGTAAGTTGGGAAATTTATTTTAATCAAAATTGGAACCCGATATCAATATCATTATCAATAAATAGCAGCCTCAGATGTCATATTAATTTTTTTTTTTACTTAGGAATACCTATTAATCATTTATGAGATTATTAATTTATAAAATATTGAATATTATATGTTTTGTTAAATAATATTAAAGCTCTACTATATATACTAGTAATGCAATAAAAATATTTACTTTGTTGTAAAATTGTTAAAAATGTACCTTATATTAAATGCTTATAGGTAGTTAAACTTTATTAATATATTTATACTGCATAAAAATAGGGGTCTATTAAACGAAAAGAAAATTTAAAAGGGATTGAAGTAGAAAAAAGTTTTGGAAATCCTGTGGTTTATAAGTATATATATATATATATTGATAATTAATTAAGTATCAAGGTTATCGATATTTTTTAAACATTTCTTTTGATTTATGTATGAATATAATTCATTTCTATATTTCAGATTTATTTTTTTTAGCGAACAAGTAATTGACATTTTTTTTTTATTTATTTCCTGATTAATATTCGTTTCAATGGGAAGTGAAAAGAAGAAAAGTGGTTTGAATAAAAAATTACATTTTTTTCACAAATTACACAACTGTGTTTGAAATGTGATCAAAATAAATCTTAACTTTTACTGAATCAATTTAGAGTTTTTTTTTCATTTGACTAAATCGCTTGAAATTGAAAAATAACTTTCATGTTCATTTAAATTAATGATCGGTGAATGAATATTTTCATAGTCATTCGTACATGGTACTAGATCAGTTTTTCATTTCAACCGACTTCCTTTTATGAAAATAAAATAGATTTTAGATTATTGTAATTTTGATTAATTAACTTTATAATGAATGTTTCGTTATTAAAAACAAAAAAAAATTCAATTAAATTTTTGATATTTATATTATTATAAATCGTAAGAAGACGCCTCAAGGGTGTCGGTTAACTGTGTTAACTCATATTCTTGTGGTCCCGGGTTCAAGTCCTAGCCTGGCAAAGGGATATTCTCTAGCTGGGATCTAAGGGTCGGAGTCAACCCAGCCTTAGGGATCAAAATTGGGAATTTAGTTGATAAATAAGTAACGCCTCCGACTAATAAAATAAAGATAAAGGTTGAAAGGTTCTACTAATCATAGGACACTTAACCAATATGATAGACGCTGTCCTTGCGTAGAGTGTACAAAAGCCAGAGGTTTTTTTTATAAATCGTAAGGATTGCCCCTTTCTTCCCGCAACATTATATACATCATATTAATTAATTATTGAATTATCAAAATAAATTAATAATAATAATAAATTTATTAAATCAGCTTGTATTCTCTATTTATGAAATTAAAACTATCAAAAAAATGTCATTTTTAAAATTTTTTCCCTATAGTTAGTAAATAATAAATAAAAAAATTATTGAAATTCTAGAAGAAAATTTTTTGAATTTTATTTAACCTCCATAAGCTTTTGGCAGTGTCGGTTGCTTATTCAGCTGTTTTAACTTACTACGGATTAGTTCATTAAGACAAGATATATATATAATCCACTGTCTTTCTATCTATTTAAACATCGATGAATCAAATAGAAAATATAAATTGTAATTTTTACTTTCACATGTCTTAATGGTTAAAAAATGGAATGTTAAAATATTTTTATATTTTCTTCATTTTATAAAGTTTTAAGTATTCGGAAAAGATCGTTAAAAATACTTTTAACGTGACATTAAAGTTGAAATTTCAAATTCCATTCATTTTTTTTAAATTTAAATTTATTAATTTTTTAGCTTTTACATTATATATTTCTTAATATGTTTGATATTGTATTATAAGAAATTATTGTGTGAAATTTCGAAATTAAAAGTATTTTCTAGTAAATGAGATGTATTTTAGAGAAATAATGAGCTATCCAAATTAGAACTACACTCTTCACCCAACCAGTAATTATTTATGTTTTAATGAATTACAATTTTTTTCATTAAATATATATACTAGACGAACCCGTTGCAAACGGTGTTTGCAATTTAAATTTAAACTAAATTTGTAACTATCTTCATAATGTCACAGACATCACATACATACATTCGACGGAAATTATGTAGTTTGATACATTTATATATATATATACAGCGACGGACTAAGGTTAAACTGGGCCCTAGGCAACATTTTTTCAGTCAAGACACATACTTCGTAAACCTAATTTTCGGGGCCCAAAAATTACGGGCTATAGGCACGTGCCTAGGTTGCCTAGGCCATAGTCCGCCCCTGTATATATATATATATATATAACTAGCTGCTCCGAGCGCCTTCGGCGCTCTCCACACCTAGACGGGGGCTCCGCCCCCTGTACCCCCCCGAGTGTCCCTATATTCTGAGCTATAACCATCTAACTCCTACCCTGTCCCATCTCTATAGTTTTTTATATATGTTTATTTATGCAGAAAAAATTAATTGACATAATTATTAATTTAATAAAATAAAATTATTTAATAAAATATTAAAATAATAAAAATTAATAAATTTGTAAAAAAAATATATAATACTTAAAAAAAAAATGTGCCTTTGCGAGTTTCGAACTGAGAGTGCAAAGTCATAAGATAACGCCTTAGACGGTTCACCCACGAACCACTTTTGTTTGCAAGTCTTCTATTACGATATATATACATGTCAAATTATCGCCAGCAGTGCCTCTATGATCTAGCATTGTACCTAAACTATTTTTATTTAAATATCTCCCCCTGGACACACCTTACCAATTAGCGGTTTAATAAAAGAAGTTTGACATGCCCTGAGACCTACTGAATATGCATAAAAAATTTCATAAGAATCGGTCCAGCCGTTTCGGAGATGTATCATTTCAAAGTTTTGTGACACGGGAATTTTATATATAAGATAATATGTTCTGAGAAGAGCTGTTTAATTTGTTTAAAATATATAATTGTAATAAATAATAGTTGAAAATAAAAATAAAAGAATTATATTATAGAAAATATCGTAAATGACATGAACCCATTTCCATTTATATATTATGAATTATTGGTTAACTAAAATTAATAAACATCAGTTAAATTTCATCACCAATAAAAGATTTCAAATTCAAAACATTAATAATAATTTAACAATGATTTTTTTGGGATTTATACATTTATAATATTTTGATAAATAATCGATATTTAAAATTTCCATTGAATTAATTATGAAAGTTATTTTGATATACTTTTGTGATACAAGTGATATTAAGCAGAGCAATAGTATTAAGTTTGTAAATTAACCTTTCAAAGTATATGAAAAGAAGAGGGATGAGGAAATGTGCAAAAGGGCAGTGCGAGGGGTGTGGATACCGACCTTGGCCAAGCAAGAAGCCTTTGCTCAAATGCAAACAGGAGTCAATTTCAAGCAGCAGCCGCCCGGTAGACTTTGATTGCAGAGCCTCTACACAACCAGCAACAGCCACTAACCACCCTACTCCGTGGTAAAGCAAACATGCACAAGCTAAGAGAAATACTACTAATAAAGAAATCCACTCCAATATATAACCAAGAGGAATGATAATTTTATTAATCATCTTCCATTTCTAATCAAAATATTGTTAACACTACAATCATTCACAAAATTATTATAAATATAACATTTTCATTTTCATTTTCCTTCAATATTATATATTATATTATATTAATAAAAATTTTATAAGAAATAATAATTCAATTAATTCTTATCTCATGAAAATGAAATATCTATGTAGTATATATTATATAATAATAACAATTCGAATAATTATGCATGCATAACCATCAGTTCAGTCTAAGATATAATTTAAATAGAACCATTCACTTTTAAAATCAAAATTAAAATTAATTTAAATTGAATTACTTAACATTTTTAATTTCGTTAAATACGATTATCAATTTGATACATGTAAAATTATTATTTGATAATAATTAGTGAATATTTATTGAATATATAAAATATGTATAAGAAAGTACATAATGTATAAATTATTAATATTTAATTATTATTATTATTATTATTCAAAAAAATAATTTTCTCTCTCCTATATTTCTCTTTTTTTGATTTTTAAATTCTCTTTGATATAGAAAATTATATTTCTTATTGCAAAATATATAAAATAAGAATCCGGTTAAGATAAACACGCCTTTTTAATGATCTCGATTTTTCAAACTCAAGTGCAGATCAAGAGATTTGCATTTCTTTTTATCTTTATTTGCATTTAATTTTTTATAGTTTATATATACTCGTATATATAGATATTAAAAGACAAATACATTTTGTTGTTATTGTCCAGTCTGGCAGCTTAATAAGTCTTCGCTCCTCTGAATATTTAAAAAATTAAAAAAAAAAAATGGTAAAATATGCAAAATATATTATTTGTACAATGAATTTTAAATATTTTTAGCTTGGACAAAAGAATTTAATTGTTTGTGCTCTGAAATCGCCCAGGATTGTCACATGCAGCTCCTATCCATTATGTCTGGAAAGAATTTATTTTAATTTGGATGAACGAAGAGATGTTTTAAGAACAATCAACTGCCTTTGATCTAAATATAAATTATTTCTATTCTCTATATTGGTAATTAGAAGTCTAGGATATAATTAATAATTATTGATTTTTACCGACCGACGATAGTAAGGGAGGTATTGTTTTCACACCAAATTTCACATGTGGAGATTTTTACATATCTCCACGAATCATGCATTTTCTTATCAGAAAAAAGTATTTTTAGCATGATGTCTGTCCGTCCGTCCGTCCGTCCGTATAGATGTGTACAGCCTGAACGGCTCAACCGATTTTGATGAAATTTGGTATATTTACTTAATGCATCAGTGGGATGAATTGATCAACTTTTGGTACAAATCCGGAAACCGGAAGTGGTAGTATTAGCGATCGACGATAAGAAGGGAAGGGTTATTTTCGCACCAAATTTCACATAAGGAGATTTTTTTACATATCACCACGAATGTATTGGTTTTATCCTCGGGAAAAATCATCTTCATTATGTTTTTCTTAATTTAAAATTATATGACGTCACCCAGCCCTTCATGACGTCACAGCCTCGGGTAACGCCGGCTATTTCAGCTATATATTATAAATAAAATAAAATTAAAAATATTTATGTTCTATCCATATCTGTTTTTTATTACATTAATAGATATATTAAAATTATTTGAAATTGTTTCTGTAGCTGAAAATTAATTTACTTCAAACCGTCGGTCGGTTCGGACCTGGCCACAGGTCAACTTATTTTTATTTTTTATCAAAAGGAGTCCAATGTTTATTTTAATTTTAATTTAAAATTATTTAGTGTAAATTTTACCGAAGCGAGTGATGGGAAAAAGCATTATTAATTAATTAATTTATTTTGTGTTCGAGACATTTAATAGTCATTAGTAGGGGTGGGCATACAGGAGCCCTAAAGGAGCGGCAATCCGGATTTTAAGATCCTAAAGAACCATACACAAATTAATTTTTTTTCATTTAATATATTTAATAGATTTAAATAATTGTATATTTTCGCAATATAAATATAGAAACAATATCATAATAACATAAAATTTGTAAAAAAACCGCAGCAAGAATTTTTAAATTAAAAATCAAAAGTTTATCGCATATGTACTTAGAATGATAGTGAAATTTACATGTTATTGCATAGATTATTTTATATAGAAAAAACTGTAACAGGATAAATAATTTATGTGTATAAATATTTGTAAAAGTATGTCATACATTTTCTATAACTTTGATGAGGGCCGCACTTGACTCAGTTAATAGCCGCCGCCTTTGTCCATGTGTGGTCTATGAATTGAATTATTTATTTAAAGAAATAAAAATTAGATAATAAAGAAAATTTCAAAACTATAAAACTATTAATTTACTAGCTGCTCCGAGCGCCTTCGGCGCTCTCCACACCTAGACGGGGGCTCCGCCCCCTGTACCCCCGAGTGATACATAGTATTTGGTTGAAAGTCTGTATGTAAAAGGTTTTCATCCATTTTGTTTCAATCAGTATAAGTAGATAAGACATATATTTGTTTTCTTAGAAAATATATATTTTAATTTAATCAGTAAATTAATTATATATTATTATTGTATATGTTATATTTATCTAACTCTGTGTCTCTACAGTTTTCGAAAGTTCTTAGCCACAGCATCCACATTTCTCTAAGCGTCCCTATCCTGAGCTACAACCAAATCCTACCCCGTCCCATCTCTCCCATGTCCCTTCCTTCATTGTCCACCCACCTTGGTCCTTGGTCTTCCACCGGATGTTTCCCAATCGGTTTCTCCCAATTTCTAGTTTCTCCAATTCCAACCACGTCCCCTTCCCATCCCAGCCGTTACTCAATGATAACGTCAATTTCAATTCTTCTCGAATATTATTATCCTTCGTGATTAGAGATCTTAAGTATTTAAATATTTATACTTTTTCAAATTCTACATTTTGTATGTTAATTGTATTTTAGTCGTATCCGTATCATAATTCTTGAATTTTTTTGTTTAATTACATTTCGGTTGATTTTTCCCCAATTTCTCTAATCATATGTCTCCTCTTCCAGTCCAATTCTTTTACCTGTCAATGTTGCATAAGGAATTTAAATTTCTTAATTTGGCTAGAACACTCCATTTTTTAAAATTTTAAATAGAGGGAGAGAGATGAGGTTCTAATTATATATATATATATATATATATATATATGTTTCTTGACAGCAAAAAAGTAAACAAATTACATACATACAAACACTCTCCTTTATATATATTTCTGGAAAATGGAACACCCGCAGCTCAGCTCAGGCGTTACCTAAGATTCTAATTTCTTTTTTATTTTTCATCATTTGAGGTACCCTTCACCTCAGAAAAATTTGGTTACCTTACTCCTTGTAGTTTAGGCTCTGGAGTTTTTTGCGTACAGACGGACACTATCGTATTAAATATATAGATTTAGCTTAAATATAAAAATTAAAATAAAAAGAAATTACTTAAAAAAATTAAAACTATAATAATAATATTAAAATATATATAAAATTACCTGAAAATAATTAGATATTTATTTGATAAAATTAATTATTTATCTTAAAAATATTTTATAATCTATAGAATAATTTAATTATTTTAAAAAACGGCGGTAATCATTTTTTATCCCTAGCTGTGACGTCATCAATAAGAAAATGTAAAGAAAAGGGCTGTTTTTAGGGTTTTCCTGACAATTATTCGATTTTTTCTCGCCGGAAAAACCATCCTTGGACTTCAACGGACATTTTAAAAAAAGAATTGTCAAAATTGGTCCAGGCGTTATTGAGTGATGCAATTACAAAAGTCATTTTTATTTATAAGATTTAGAATCTATTTTTTTAGCATAAATATTACAAATAATATAATTTACATATTTAAAACGTTACTTTATAGATCAGGGATTCTCAACCAGGGTGCCGTGGCACTTTTGTGTTCCGCGAAATTTCCAAAATGTGCCGCCAAATTTTATAAAAGTAAAGTTCAAATTAAGAAAAAGTACTTATTTATTTTATATGTATGTAAAAAAAAAGGTAAAATGTTTTTGCGATCAGGCTGTTAAACATTTTCGACTTTTTTCAATTTTTTCAATATGGTAAATAAGTAAATAACTTTTACTCTCATTTTTTTTTGCGTGCCGCCAAATTTTTAAGCCGTTAAAAGTGTGCCGCGGTAAAAAAAAGGTTGAGAATCACTGTTATAGATATTTAAAGAAAGGTTATATATATATAAATTTTTGAAATATTTATTTTATTTAAAAAGGATCATGATTTATCCACAAAACTACTTTCTTAGTTGCTCTGAGTTATTTATTTAATGCATTAGCAAACTGTCAATCTCAATAGCCTTTATTAATTCTTTTCTTTAATGGATTCCATTGGTATTAGATTTACCTTCTTTTTTTTAAACTGGAGCATTTTCCAATTTTTTTTTTCTCTAAAGTCAATTATATATATATACATATAAATATTCTACCCTCTCTCAATTTTGATATTGCTCAAAGGCAAAATTAAAATGTGTATTGAATATGTGAAAAGAGAGTGAATGCAAATACAAGAGAATTTCAAAATAAGTTCAATAAAAGTGATTACTACAATGAATACTATCGGAATTTGAATTTGAAAATAATTATTGAATCATTTGAATTTTAGCAACTATAATTGATATTTGGTAAAAAGATAAAAGATTATAAATGCTAAAATTAATATTATATAATAAAATATAGATATATACTAAATATATCTATATATATTAAAAATTATAAGAATGTTAATTAAAATTTTTAAAATTCATTATAAATTTATATATAAAATGCTTTTAGAATATTTACCGATTTATCGACATGCCTATTTCAAACATTAATCATTTTCGTTTGAATTATGACGAATTTTAAAAAAAAACAAATTTTTTTATTTACCCTGACAAATTGTTGAGACAAATCTTCCACTACAGCATTATAGTGATGGTTATGCAAGCAATATTATTATAACTATATATCTTAAAATAAATTTTTCTTCATGCTTATTTTAAAATAAATAAATTTCTTATTGAATAAAGAAATTTAATTTAAGTGGATGTATGAGTTAAATTGATTATCAGATTAATCTATCTGGTGGTTAATAATTTAAATTTTGCATCTGAAGATTTTGAAAAGTTCAGTTCCTCGGTCTGCCATCTCTAGCAAGTTCCTTGAATTTCTATGAGTTTTATTTTTTGAATCGTGCATTGCAGAATGCCCACCTCTTCCCCTTCTTTGACCCAATTGAAACGACTCCCGACATCTCTTTAAATAAATCCATCTCTCCTCCCCGACACTGAATCTATCGAGTCCCCGATTTCTAAGAAAAATAAAACAAATCTTTATCCAATTTTCTGCCCTTTTAAATAAAAAATCAACTTCAAATATTAAATATCCTATCGAAATTGTTAAAATATTCTTTATATGAATATTTTTTATTATTATTAGAAGTATAACTTGAGTGAAATTGTGTGTTGATATTGATGGGCTAACATTTTGAAAATTGATATGATATTTCAAATAATTATCATTTCATTTATTAATTGTTTCGTTTCATTAGTGCATTCAAAGTTATGTCATACCAAAACAATCAATACAAAAATAGTTGGAGTTATTTCCGTTAATGAAGTCACTTCTTCAAAAGTATTAGTATTTTGTTTTGTAGTAATTCTCCTTATGTAATTGATTGAAATCAATGTTGATTCACTTAATTGTTCAGTATATTGTTTTATTATACTACTTTGTTAATATCGAAAATACAAAAAGTTATTGCAAATATTGATTTCAAACCAAATCAACACAAAAATAAACTCACCGTCATCATTCTCGACGGCGCCAGCTGCTGCAAGTATCTCCTCCAAATGTTTAGGAAGTTGTTCACTATTATCATTTTCACCTTCTGAATCTTCATTAGAGATACCTAATTTATCCATTCTTTCACGTAATTTACCAAAAAATTCTGCTTCAATACTAACAGGGGTGGTAGGCCCGGATGCGTTCTGATCTTGTGACGTTGATACCTTGATTACTTTACGACGGCGGCGATCGGCGATTTCAGCTACTTTATTCATATATTCATTATACATTTGCTGACGAAATACTTCTCCATCGGTTATTGGAGTTGACTGAATTGTTGTGGAGTTTGATAAATTTGTATTGGTATTTGAATTAATAACGATTGTAGATACAGAAGAAGTGGTTGTTTCGTACGATGAAGATTTTTTTATTAATTTATTATTATTATTATTATTATTTAATTTTTCAAAATTTTTTGCAAGATTTTCAATTAATGACGAACATGTTTCTTTAGTTTTATTATTCTCATTTTTATATGTTTCAGTTTTTGATATATTTTTTTCAGATTTTGGTGGTAGTGGTGGTGATTTCACCTTTGGCGCTTTTATAGGGGAATTCCCACCTCGGGCTAATTTAAGCCAATCGGCGAGGTGATTGGCCTGAAGCCTGGGATTAGCTGAATGATCCATTGCCCAAGAAGAGCGACGTTCGTCATCGAGGCAATTGATTTGAGTTGTTGAATCATTACAATGATCAAGAGGTACGGAACTACATCGAATACCTTCTGAAGTGTTTCGGATAATTGCCATTAATCTTTCACTTGCTGATGAGCCGTTATTGACTCTCGATTCAACTTTTCGTTTTAATGAATCAAAATCACGTTCCAAACTATTTTGGCCAGCACCTTCATGATAACCTCTCCTCCCGGAAAATTTGAGATGAAGGTCAAGAAGTGAATCAGCCAGTTCGGGTGTAGGTCGACATGAATTCCTCTGAGAGGGGGAGAGATAAACAGCAACATGTGGATCCTCGGTGGGTACAGGTGTCCATTCGACTCCAAAACTATCCACAGTAGATGCCCCACTCTGGGGACGTGTTCCATCACTTTCAATTGGATGAGAATCGATAAAACATTGAGAATTTTTCATTTCAGGAGTATCCTCGTCAATAAACTGAATTGGAGAATTGCAATCTTTTTTTTTAATTTCTTCTTTTCTTGTCTCTAGATTTTGATTATTTTGAGAATCGTTTAGTAAAATTTCTCTTTTTAAACTAGATGTTTCTTCTTTCTCTTTAGAACCAATTGAATCACAAAAGCTCGATGGTCGCGAGACAGAGATGCCAATTTGTTTTAGATAAAATTCCCCTAGAGGCAATGCTAATACAACATCTACTGCAAGTTTACGCAACGTTTTTGGTCTTTTAATAGCCAACCTGGTTTCGGGGTCAGGATTATAAACTGCCGTGCTATGAGAAGCCGCATCACTTGAGGAAGAAGCCTGTCTTGAGTGATGTGGAGTTAAATTTTCTAAAATGTTTTCAGCCTCAATAGAAAATTGATCTTGTGAATTTGTTTCCAATAAGGCATTAATTTGTTGACGCATAGTGGGAGAAAAATTTGCAAATTGTGCCACGGTTAATTGATTTAATAATGAAGCAAGAGAAGTCTCGGGCTCAGGTTGGTGTGGACTGCTTAAAAGTTGTCTTAGCAACTCAACTGTATGTTCATGCGAGTTATTCATATCTATTTTCATCTCTCTCTTAGGCGAGACCGTATTATTCTCCTCGTGCTCTTTACACAATATTTCTTTTAATTCAGATTTCTCGCATTTTCTCATTGTTAATTCATGAGTTTCATTCTCATTTATAATAACATTTGTCTTTGATTTTGTTTCTTTTAATTTATCATTAATAGATTTATTGTTATTATCTACGTCATTTCGTTTATGTATTGATTCCAGTGCTAAACGATTATTTTGTGCTAAATTAGTAAAATGATCTTTTAATACTTGTACTGATTGAGTTGATGTTTCATCAATCACATTTTCATTATTATATTCAATGATTTCATTTTCTTCTTTATTTTTATTAATAATATTCTCTTGTTTATTATTATTAATTTCATTTTCTTCATTATTATTTTTAATTTCTTTCTCATTATTATTATTATTGTATATTATTTTTTCTTCTCCAATCTTTTCATTAAAATTATTCTCTTCTTCTGGTTTTTCATTTAATTGAACATTTGATCTTATCATTTGTTCCTTATTAAATATTAAATTTACTGTTTGTATTTTATTATTTTGATCAAATGAAATTTCTTGACATATAATTTTAGAATCTGTATTGTTACATTCTTTTTTAATAATTTTTCCTATATGTTCATTATCATTTTCAAGAATTTCATCAAATATTTCGTCAAACTTTCCAGGAGTGCAAACATCTGCTCTTTCGGACACTGGTTCTAAAGTACTTTCATCACTTACATCTGCATCGATTCCTGCCTGGCTACAAGCAGAAGCAGAATCTTCATCTTCTAAAAAGACAATTTCAACTTCATTTTCCATCTTATTATTTTCAGATCTCTCGGGAGTGATGGCTTCAAGTTCATCCCCACTTTCAGCTAAATCAACAACAATTTTTGAATCATTTTCATCCAATTCGATTATTTGTCCAGTTTCCTCAATGTATATAATATTTTTCCATCCTTTTTCTTTATCATCAATTATTTTTGTTTTCACCTTTTCCACCTCTTGTTTTTCATTATCGATCTCAGATCCTTCCTCTTGTATAACGTCCAGATGTCTTGGAGGAAATGGACAATACATCGTTTCAGATGAATTACGTTTTCGAGATCTAGAATGTTCATTTAAATTTAATGTTTCTAAAAATCGTCTCAAATCTTCTTCTTCTTGGGCTGGCATTGAAGTATCTTCCAAAAGTTCTTGATCTTCTAGTGAAAGATTAGAGTCATCAAATACGGTATCTTCAGTTTTAATTTTTTCTGCACGCTCTCTCTTTTCTTCATCAATAGATGCTGCCTGACTTTGAATAATAGGTAATTCCTGTACGGATTCCCACTCTTGCGGCTCATTAACTACTGCCCTTTGTTCAGTAAAGTGTTGTATTGTAATAGTTTCAACTAAGCATCTTTGCTCTCTTATTACTATTTCATTAGAATGTTCCTCTACAGGCAAGGAATTATTTTTTTCCAATTCAACGTTCATCTCTTGAATATCATCTCTTTTCTCTTCTATTTTAATTTTTTTAACAACATCTTTTTCTTCATTAACTTCCCTCGCAATCTCTGTCAAATCGTTATGTTTGTCTTCTTTTGTAATTGTTTCTGATTTAATATTACTTGGATGCGTTTCAATTTTATTCTTATTACATTTTTGTGTAATTTCATTTGTTGAAATATTTTTCATTTTTTGACTTTTTTCATTTTCACATACATCATTTTCTTTATCTTTATTTGGTTCTTGTTTATTTTCATTAAATGAAATATTTATATTAAAAGGTTCTGAAAGTGAAGAATTTTGAATGTTTTCTTCATTATATTTTAATGAAATATTTTCGCCAATATTCCTCGCATCACTTTGTTGAAATTCTTCATTTTTCGTTTCATCATCAATAAGTGAATTATTACCTAAATGAGATTCATCTTCCTGAATTAAATCTGTTTCTAAAGATGCTTCTGTATCGACACTATCAGTTCTCATTAAAATAACAGTCTTTTGGGAAGAAGAATCAGAAGATTCAGCTGCTGTGCTTGCAATTTCATCAGCCGATAATTGATTGTCAATGATAACAGGGGAACTGGGGGAATCACTTTGAGTTTGTAAGGGATGCTTCGATTGTTGTTGTTGTTTTACTTTTTTAATACGTTGTCGACGTAATCGGCGGCCACGAGATGAACTGATGGCCTGATCTTTCGGCATGTCTTCCGATCCTAAAGTGTCATTAAAATTTGATCGTTTGTATATATAATAAATTTTATTCGTTATTGGATTATTCAAGCCCATTCATCTTCACACATAATTCAATAGAATAGAATTAATATCACACGAATTTGTTAAAAAAAAAATAAATAAACCATTTAATTTTATAAAAAATAATATATATTTCAAACTTTTATTCTATCTTCCCTCAAAGAAAAAACAAAGTTAAAAATGCACAATTACCACCACCACCAAAGCAAGCACAAGTAAATAAGCTTGAATAAAAGCAAACATCAAATCTAAAAGTAATTAATTAATAAATATATAAATAAACTAAATTCGTGTCGGAGAAAAAATAAATTATTTGTGAGTAATTAATAAATAAATTAAGATTTTCTTTAAATACATTTTTTTTAGATGGGACGATTAATTAAATACAATGTTTTATACATTTTTCATATTTTGACTCCAACAGAATTTTCACAATCCAAAGAGACATACTAGAGAAATTTTTTTAAAAGTTAATTTCATGCTTATTTGATTTTTGTATATTATCCGAAAAACTATATATGACATTTAGAAATGTTCAAATAAATGAGAATGAAGGTCGAAAATGTATAGATTAGTTTTAATTAAAAAAAAAAAAAAAATTAAACTAAATTGTAAGTATTTATTTATTTATTTTGAAATTTAAAAAAAAATGTTATTATATAAATGTTTATTATTTTTTGTTTATTTATTTATTTAAATAATATATTCAGAAGAACGACATTTTGATTGGATTAGTTTGAAAATTTCTATAGTTTTGAAGATTCGGATAATATATAACCGTCAAGTTGGTGGGGGTTTATTTCCAAAGTTATTGAGGGGGAGTGGCCCCTCACTCCTACCTTTCTCGGGGTCTTGGGCGGCGCTTTCTGTGTCACTCAGGCCAGAGGGGACCGCATCACTCGATTCTCCTGCAACACCAACCACAGAGTCATTTAAAAGTCAAGGATCCCAAATGATGATTGTTTGTTGGCGGGTTCTATTATAGTGTTATGGTGGAGCACGTCACTGGCTATTATTACAGGGTTTTCGATCTATTTCGACTACTTTTGGCACGTGACAGGATTTGCGAGTAGCCGGTAGTTCGTGACCGGCTTTCATCGTTTTCATTAAAAAAGACGCTCTATATTGAGGAATCACTCAATCTTTAACCAATAAAACAAGTTTAACTCATTTAATTTATATATGATTGTAAATAATACTAGCTGTTCAGACTCCCCCCCCCCAAGTAGTTATAAATAGTATTTAGTTTAAAGTCTAGTTGTAATAATTTTGCATTTATTTTAAAATATCCGTTCTTTAATTTATTTTTTATTCTAAACACACATATATTTTTGAATATTTTAATGAAATTATATATATTTATATTCATTAAGTCTTTTTTCTAAATTTTCAATTGTTAATTTGTTCTTTTTTAAGTTTATATTCGAATTAACATAATTAATAGATTTGTAATAAATTTATTAATTTATTTTTAAATTAGTACAATTGGTCTAAATTAATTTCTTTTTCATTTTAAAAGCCTTATTCAATTTTTTCATTGCATCCGTCTAAATAAATTATTAAAAATTCATTTGAGTTTTTTTTTACTATGTCGCCAGAGATATTTTGCGATCACGAAAATTTTCGATGTTTTTATACGTTTTGAAGGTCCCTGAGTCATTTTCACTAAGGTTGAAAAAAATATGTGTGTGTGTGTGAATGTAGACAAGATAATGCAAAAACGGTTTAAGCTAGAATAATAAAATTTGTACACGGACTTTATTCAAAATTCGTAGTTTTCTATCAACTTTTGAAAAATTTTGCACTTTCGCAAGAGGGTCATTCTAAAGGGCGGTATTTTGGTCGTTATTGACATAAAATATTGATAATCAGATAATCAATATATATATTTGTTGATTTTTTGGTAATTGTTCAGTTTAACGTATGATGAATTTTTGTCTTAAACTTTTGCTCTGACTAAAAAAGAATTTTGTTTATTAAAGGAGTTTATTAAATATATTTCAACATAAACTATCAAGTTTATTAATTTCTAATCGAAAAAGCTTTTTATAAAACTAAAACTATTATAAAAAAATTAATATAAATAAATTGAAAGGAATATTCTACTTTATATTTATTTACAACAGTGTTTCGTACCCCTTTGAATCTGAAAATATATCTCCGCACTCCATTGAAAAATGTGTTTTAATTTTTTAGTCTAGAAAAATACATTTTTGATGGTTTGAAATTTAATAAATAATATTTAATAATTTTTATGGTTAAGTAGGCTCTTCTCCCGTATCTCCAAAAATATATTCCCCCACCCCAGAGGTTTATTATATTTTTGTTTAAATTTATTAATTATAATAGTTAAATAATAAGTTGAAAAAAATATATCCATATCTTTTCATAACAACCATACAAACTTGCTCCAAACTAAAGAAGAAATAAAAAATAAAAATAAATAAAGTAAGAATAACAACACAATATACAATATAGTAGGGTGAACAAACGTCCCGGTTTTCCGGGATTGTCCCGTTTTTAGGTGCCCTGTCCCGGCGTCCCGAAAGATGTCTTCGGGACAGCCTATTGTCCCGATTTTTTAAACATTTAAGACATTTCGTACTTTTTTTCAAAATTTTTTCAATTTGGTTCTAAAAAAAAGGTAAAATATCCCGGTTTGGTGTTTTCAAAATATTGTCACCCTAAATATAGTATATAAAAAATAATCTTAATTTGTAATGTATTTTACCATATTTTATTAATATTGTACCAATATTATTCAGTCATAAAAACTTTTTACACAGTTTAGTTTCAAAATTTATGAACCTACAAATTCCACTCCACAAGTATTCCATAAACCCGTATCTATTGTATTTTAATTTTCTATATTAATATTGTGTCGAACTAAATAATTTCATAATTTTTTTTAATTAGAGTACTTTTTTTAAAATAAATAAATCTTAATTAATATAATTTAAAAAATAAAATAATATATACTTGGTTGTTTTCTTTTATATTATAATAAAGGAATGTATGAATATTATTTTTGAATAATAAAATTTTTGTTAATTTATTAAATTATTTACCTAATTTAAATTTTTATTGCTTCTAAGAATATCATTATGAATGTTTAATAGATAATTTGGTCTCAATTAACAATCCATCAATCAGACCCTGAATATTGTAATAATGAGCTGGTCCAATGTTTTGGATACTTCCTCTTACCAGGGTCAGCGTGAATTACACGTGGCGCATGTATAAATTAAGTCAATACAAATAGCAAATATTAAACATTACCCTTGTTCATGTATATATATATATATTGTATTGTATTGTTATTCATTGTTTATAGGTTCAAAATAATTTAAACAATAATTTATGCATAATATATACTCAAGTAGGTGAATGTAAATCTAATTAGTGATACAAATTTTGATATAATTATATTTACTAAAAAATTAAAATTCATTATTAAAATAAAAATGAATAGACAAACGTTATTGGATTTTTGTTATCAATAAATTTGTTTTTTTTTTAATATTTGGCTTAAACATGTTAAAAGGATTTTGGCAGATCATTAAAAAATCAAATAAATTACATTTAATTTAAATATGTTATGTGTCACATGAAACATTTTAAAAAGAAAATATCAAACAATATTGTGTAAAATATAATTTAATAATATTAAATAAATATTTAAAATATTTATCTAATTTGATTAATTAGATGTGTAAATATTACTGTATGATAATTAAATATTGCCAATTGACAAGTCTTACCGACATTTTCCTAAAGATGTTTAGCAAAAGTTGAAACAGCCAATTTACTGATTGTTTGAGGATCGATTAAAATGTAAGCTCCAATGACAGGGTCAGCTGACAGACTGCCGGCAGAGTCACGATTACCGGGGACCACAGCATTGGGGCGGATGCCTAGGGGGGCCGGAAACCCCCCGGCCAATGGGCCCACTCAACCATGGCACCCGCCTGACACATTTTTCCATTTAGCTCGATTGAGAGTTATTCACACAATTTATCAATGATACGATTATTTTCCTTCTCGCATTTAACGTACAAAAAGTAAGGGCGTGGGAGGGGGGGGGGCTGGTGGAGGTAATCAACGAGGATTCTCCCAATAATAAATAAATACCATTGAACTATTCAACCTAAACACTATCGACAAACAAATTTGTTTTTTTTTTTTGATTTTCAATAATCCACTGTATTATTTTATTATAAATAGATACTATTGAATAATTATTTGTTAAAAAAATTGTTAAAATTAAATTCTTCTCTCAAATTAAATATATATATATAACGTATAAGTATAGTAATCGCTTAGAGTCAAGAGGTAGTTATTTTCCTCATAAACAAAAGGTAAACCAAGATCGCGTACTCTACTCTTAAATAAACTAATCAAGTATTAACAAATAGTATTGTATAAATCTGTCAAGAGACTCACTGACCACCATTCATTCACCAGAATACTATTAAAAAGGAGGGGCAATTAAGAAGCAATACTCTACTTAATACTTAATATATTTATTAACAATTTATTAATTATAAAAAAAACAATATATATATATATATTCATATTTTATATTCGTATTATTTTTAATAATTAATATCTATAATATAAAAATGAATCGCAAAATGTGTTGGTAAGCGCATAACTCAATAACGCCTGGATCAATTTTGTCAATTCTATTTTTTAAATGTTCGTTGAAATCCAAAGATGGTTTTTACGGCGAGAAAAAATCGAATAATTGCCGGGAAAACCCTAAAAACAGCCCTTTTCTTTTTTCCATACAAACGTAACGTTACAATGGCAACCGATAACAAATTTCAAATTTGACTCTACATTTTAGTTAGAAATTTTTTTTCCAGAATGCCACCGAAAAAATCAAATTTAAGTATTATAGATATTTAAAAAATAGTAGGCAAAGGAAAGAACGTTTAAAATTAAGTCAGGTAGGGTCATCTGATTTGTTAGAATTACAAAACAAAGAAAGAAGAAATAGAAGAGAGGCTAAAAAAAGTTAAGATTTATATATATATTATACTGAGACGCGATCTTCTGAGTCTCAGTCAGAGAGAGGAAATAGGTTTTTTAAAATTAAGGTCTTACATGCAGCAGGTCGCTCTACTGAGACAGAAGAAGAAAAAGAAGAGAGGTTAAAAAGATAGTCTTCAGGGGGTACAGGGAGGGGGCAGAGCTCCGAAGGTGCTCTAAGCAGCTAGTTTAATATAAAAACTAATTGTGTGTTTGTAAAAATATATATGAAGAAATTAAATTGGTTTTCATGTTGTGAATTATGTATTGAAACTATGTTTTTTTCATAAAAATGCAAATATTATAGTATTAAAAAAAATATATTATAAAGTTTAATAAAAGTACGGTTTTGGAAATATGATCAAATATGACAATTCTTTATATAATTTCACATTATATGTTTTATTACATTTTTTTTCTAAGATGTCAAGTATCAAAGTAAATTCTTTAACTCATTAATTCGACAAAAATATGAAAATATAAGATATTTAAAGTAGGGTAGAAAATTTCAGAATTATCAAAAAATGCTTGTAGCCCAAGCTAAGTAACTTTAATTTAATTTTTTTTAATTTGGAAAGAAATGAATTGACCTATTTTCTTTTTAAATTTTATTCTTGCGTTTTGCCCTGGATATGTAATACCCATAAAATAATCAAAGAGATAGTCATACTTATATATATAGAATATTATTTAACAACTGTTCATGCGTCATACCCATAATTTTTAAAAGTTATAAAATAATGAATTATAATAAAGATAATTGTGATAATCAATTTTTCAATTATATATGAAAATGTAAATGTAAATAAATAAAATATATTTATATATTTTCTGTTTTAATATAATATACACTATCGACAAATTCACTACTAATCTATCTACGATCTTTGCAGATATTCATAATTTTGCAGTAGTGAAACCAAGGAATTGAAGACATTATTATATATTGATATATAAAAAAATGATTTAAACAAAATATAAATATTGTAATTAATTTTTCATGGCAATGAAAATTAATTTTAATTAAAAGAAATATAATATAGTATTGATTTATTATTTGAAAATATTTATTATATTCTAGATTATACATTACTATTATAGACATATGTATATATAAATTAACTCCCTAATAAAAATAAACACTTGAAGGATATACAATCATCTTTTTATTAATTGATTTTTTTAATCATTAAAGAAAATAATTTATATTTTATCTATAAAAGACGATATTTTAAATGTGTTCTCGATAATCTCTTAAATTAATAAATAGGAAAATATTAATGTAAAAATAATAATAAATAATTTAATAAATATTAACATTTTTTTTTATATTATACCTTTACACTCCCTTCGCTCTCTGATCCCTCAAAGAGATGTATAATTACTTATTTAAAGGTTATATATACTAAGAATTAGTTTTACATTTATTTGATTTTAATGATTAGTATATGTATTAAAACCTGAATTTAATTTTCTCTTTGTATTCTTCTTCATATATTAATTTAAGCACTTAATTAATTCTATGCTATAATATCTGGTGATGATGGTATTTTCGGACACATTATTTCTTAATATTCATTATATATTATTTATTTATTTATTTTTAAAAGAAATAATGTTTTTATTTAATTAACTATGGTACATAATAGATCTCATACAAAAAACTACCATAAAAAAAATAAAATACATAATAATGTAATTTGGAGTCTTTGCTAGAAAGATAATCAATCATACAAAAAAAAAAAAAAAAAAAATTATAAAAGTTAGGCTATGAGATGTAAAAATATTATTTTTTTTTAAATTTTAAATTATAATTAATGTATAATATATATGACGGAAAAAAGTAAACGCCGAGTAATGACAATGCGCCTTCTCAAGCTAATGATTCCTCTGGCGTTTACTTTTTTCTGTCATTTTACATATATATAAATATACGAGGGCTGTTCAAAAGAAAAGCTGAATTTTTAATTATTTCGAAAATTATTTATTTATTTATCAATATCCATTTTGTCCCCTTCAAAGTAATTCCCTTGCAAACATTGTATAACTTCCTTGTAGTATTCTTTATTTATTTTTTTAAGTAAAAAATCGAAAAACACACAAAACGTGAGTAACTTTTTCAGTTGTCAAAAACAAATTACTAATCCAAAATGGCTGATAATGTCAACATATGTGTAGCAACATAACAAAAATATTTCGATAATCGAATGTACAAGCACTCGAAAATTCAAAATTTAGCTTTTCTTTAAAACAGAGCTTGTATTTATTTTTTTATTCTTCTAAAATTCTTAATAAATATTTAACTAGTAAATTCTAAAGACCTTCCAATCCTGATCTCTCATATCCTGAACTTTAAAATTAATAAATTAATGAATAAAAAATATTTCCCTGTCATATTATTTTATATACACACATGTATGTTAAACGCCGTTCAGGAAATGAGGTAATTTTATTCAAACAATTTAACTCTCTGTCAAATAAAATAGTATAAATTTTAAGGAAGGGCAAACATTTTCTTATGCTCTCTAATATGAATGAAAACAAACTATATAATTCATTTGCAATAAATAAATAATAAATAATTGTTATAAGTAAGCTTTTAATATTTAATAAATAATTGTTTTTCCTCATCTCTATTTTCCTACTGCCATTAGAAGAGTGAAAGGGGGATTGATTGATGTTGATATGCATATCCGGGTGACCCTCCCTAACTTCACTTGCTTCTCTGGATTGTTTCTAACTTATTGAATGCTGTTGCATTGCCTGATCCGGGTGTGTTCTGATGGAAAAACTTGATGGGCGTATACCTTTCTATTTCTCTCCATATCGAAATAGTTAAATATTGTATTTACCGGATGTATATGTAATTGGTTGTATTTTCTAAAAGATTCGTGTTTTTAATTTTTCAGTCAGAGCAAATAAGCATGAGAGAGAGAGAGAGAGGACAAGTTATATTATCTCTTCATTGGAATCGCATCATACAATCAATATATACATAAAATCACTCTCTTTGTATACCAGAAGGAAAAATACGATTCAATTATAAAATTTCAAAAAAAAAAAATAGTAATTATTTTACAATAATGAGTTGTTGATAATAATAAAAGGATGTATATATATGATATACTAAGGGTATTAAATAAAAAAATCTGGAGTGTCTCCATACAACTATCTCGCAAATTTGAATTGGATTAATTAACACATATATTATACTTAAATTAAATTTAATTCTTCTTCTTAAGGTGCCGTCTTCTTTTCGGAGTTTGGCTATCATCATGACTAGGATAGCCTTAGAAGCTGCCCAGCCATGATAATTTTTCTTGGGAATATTAATGCGGTGGTTTCCGCATGTATAGAATCAGAAACTGCCAGTTCCTGGAGCCGGAGGCAGCTGATGTTAAATTGAAAATTTATTAGAAAAATTTGTTTTTAGTTGGAATCGAACGTCGACTTATTGTGTAGAAAATTGGTATGCTACACTCTCGGCTAGCTGCCTCCTTAAATTTATTATAAATTATAAATTAAAATTAATAAATAATATTTATTAAACCAGCGCGTGTTTTCGCTCTTTGTTGATGGGATCACATCACGTGCTGGTGCGTGATTTGCAGTGGTGTTAAAAAATTAATTCCGATACTTTCAGCGATTCAATCAAGCTGAAATGCTAAATTTTATACAATTTTTAATCATGTGAAAAACTATCAAACATGTCTTTATTTTTACGGTCAGTTTAGAGGAAAATAATGAAAACGTGTGTGTGTGTGGTAGGTAATGATACTCTTCCGGATGAGCTACATTTCTCAAAAGAATAGAAAACTACGATTTTAAATAATGCCCGTGTAACAAATTTCATTATTTTAGCTTAAACCTTTTTTGAGTAATCTTGTCTACATACACACATACATGTCTACATCTGGCGAGATAGTAAAAATGAAGTAATCCGTAATTAAATAAATAACTTGTTTAGAGATGGTACAGGTGCGATCCTGTGAAAGTTGAGGCTATTAATAGCGGACGACGATACCATTATTAACTCAGAACTCGACACTAAATAAATCGAATGGATTAGAGAAAATAAAATAAATTGTTTAGTTTGTAATTGTATTTTGAAAATAATTTATGTTATATTTTATCAATTTAAAATAAAATGAGAAATAAGTTGCCTTACATAAACTAAAAATTCAAATAATACTCCTTTCCATTCAAATTTATTAGTGGTTTAATTTAGACATTTTCCATAAACAAGTTTTAATTATTGATAACTTTAACTTAATAAAATAACTGAAGATAATGATTTTAAGTTATTTAAATAATAGTTTTATGTCATGTTAAAAAAAGTTAATTTTAGTTTTATAAAATAAAAACTGCTCTCATCAAATTTAAATTTCTTTAAATTTATATTTCTGATAAAATTCATTCAATAAATCAAAATTAAACAGAATATTAAGTATACCACATTATAATTTGAAATATATAATATACTCATTAAATTGAAAGACAAATAAGAACACAAAAAGGAAATGAAATTTCTAATATATTGATTTAATTAATAAATGATAAATGACATTACATACAAACATTTTACTAAATACTATGCATTACTTGGGGGTACTGAACCCCCTGTCTAGGTTCAAAGAACGCCGAAGGAGGCTTAAGAAGCTAGTTATATATAGAAATTAATATAATTTATTGCATTTGCGTTTGAATACAGCTTGTCATTAATTTAATATATATATACATATATTCGAGTTTATCTTTTGATAAATTAAAAGATTTTTTGAAAATATTCAAATATGTTTTTTTTTAACTTAAGATATTTCTTATTCTTTCTTTCCTAAAAATCAGATATTTCCATTAAAGGTATTTAATTTTGATGATTTCATCGAATTCTTTAAAAATTTTAAATAATAAAGAAATCATGGCCAAATCTATTCCTTATAAGATTTTTTGTTCATTTTAAAATTACTTATAATTTCTATATTGATTCACAATTGAATATTTTATTACTTAATTTATTGTGTAAAAAATTTTTCTCGTTTTTACTATCTCGCCAGAAAATTTTCGATATCGAGATTTTGATGTTTTTATAAGTTTTGAAAGTCCTTAAGTCATTTTCACTAAGATTGAGAAAAATGTCTGTGTCTCTCTCTTTCTGTATGTGTGTGTGTGTGTAGACAAGATTACGCAAAAACGGTTTGAACTAGAATAATAAAATTTGATACATGACCATTATTCAAAATTCGTAGTTTTCTATCAACTTTTGAGAAATGTAGCTCATTCGGAAGAAGGTCATTTCATTACCTACCACGTTTACATTTTTTACCGACCGACGATAGTAAGGGAGGTATTGTTTTCACACCAAATTTCACATGTGGAGATTTTTACATATCTCCACGAATCATGCATTTTCTTAACAGAAAAAAGTATTTTTAGCATGATGTCTGTCCGTCCGTCCGTATAGATGTGTACAGCCTGAACGGCTCAACCGATTTTTATGAAATTTGGTATATTTACTTAATGCATCAGTGGGATGAATTGATCAACTTTTGGTGCAAATCCGGAAACCGGAAGTGGTAGTATTAGCGATTGACGATAGGAAAGGAAGGGTTATTTTCACACCAAATTTTTACCGACCGACGATAGTAAGGGAGGTATTGTTTTCACACCAAATTTCACATGTGGAGATTTTTACATATCTCCACGAATCATGCATTTTCTTAACAGAAAAAAGTATTTTTAGCATGATGTCTGTCCGTCCGTCTGTCCGTCCGTCTGTCCGTCCGTATAGATGTGTACAGCCTGAACGGCTTAACGGATTATGATGAAATTTGGTATATTTACTTAATGCATCAGTGGGATGAATTGATCAACTTTTGGTGCAAATCCTGAAACCGGAAGTGGTAGTATTAGCGATCGACGATAAGAAGGGAAGGGTTATTTTCGCACCAAATTTCACATAAGGAGATTTTTTTACATATCACCACGAATGTATTGGTTTTATCCTCGGGAAAAATCATCTTCATTATGTTTTTCTTAATTTAAAATTATATGACGTCACCCAGCCCTTCATGACGTCACAGCCTCGGGTAACGCCGGCAACGCCGGCTACTTCAGCTATATATTATAAATAAAATAAAATTAAAAATATTTATGTTATATCCATATCTGTTTTTACATTAATAGATATATTAAAATTATTTGAAATTGTTTCTGTAGCTTGAAATTAATTTATTTCAAACCGTCGGTCGGTTCGGACCTGGCCACAGGTCAACTTATTTTATATATCACCACGAATCATGCACTTTGTATTGGTTTTATCCTCGAGAAAATTCATATTTATTAGTTTTTTCTTGATTTAAAATTATATGACGTCATCCAGCCATTCATGACGTCACAGCCTGGTCTTGCATATATATTATAAATAAAATAAAATTAAAAATGTTTATATTTATTATTTATGTATCATATCTGTTTTTTATTACATTAATAGATATATTAAAATTATTTGAAATTGTTTCTGTAGCTGGAAATTAATTTACTTCAAACAGTCGGTCGGTTCGGACCTGGCCACACACACACACACACACAGGTCAACTTATTTTCCTCTAAACTGACCGTAAAAATAAAGATATATGTTTGGTAGCTTTTCACATGATTAAAAATTGTATATAACCGCTGTCTATAGAATTTCAGCTTGATTGAATCGCTGAATTAATTTTTGAAGTGAAAACTTCTTTAGCGGCGTTGAGCACTTTTGCGGGATGGGGAAAAAATATAGATTTCGCATGAGATTCCAAAACGACCGACCGACCGACCGACCGATATACGCATGCGCAATACGCAGGAATGTTAGACACTAAACTTCTGATACATTCTTTACAAAATTTTACATATTTGGCATATTAAATATTATTATTTATATTTACATTAATAATCAGTATTACTAAATTATGTATATATAAAATAAAATATTTTAATATATTATTATGTGTTAAATTATATTAAATTAATTTCTAATATATTTATATAATTTAAAATTAATTTCAGAATATATATATATATATATATTAAATTATATACTATATATAATATATTATATAATATATATTTTAATAAATTAATTTTTAAATATGTGTGTGTGTGTGTGTGTGTGTGACCGTAAAAATAAAGATATATGTTTGATAATTTTTCACAGGATTAATAATTGTATAAAACTGCTATATATAGAATTTCAGCTTGATAGAATCGCTGAAAGTACCAGAATTAATTTTTTAACACTGGAAATCTCACGCGCCAACACGTGACGTGGTGCCATCAAAAAAGAGCCAAACTTTCGCTGGTTTAATAAATATTATTTATTAATTTTAATTTATAATTGAATTAACTTAATTTAATTTAAATTAATATATGTTATTTAATCCAATTCAAATTTGCGAGATATGCTGAATATGCTTTTAAATAAAAAAAAATTTCAAGAAAGTAATTGGAATTATTAATATTAAGAATCAATAAATAAATTTATTAAATATACATTTAAACATGTAAATTAATCTATACATAAATTTAATAAATATTCAAACAATAATTGAAACAATATAAATAAAACGATTCAATATTTTACTTACATTGTAATTTATATTTTTATTTTTATTACAACTATTATTATGGGTATGTTATTTTTGGCAGTTTAAAAAAAATTAAAAATATTAATAAAATTTATCAAAATAATAAGTTGAAAAGATTTCCAATTATTTTTATTTATTTATTGTAAATTTTTCAATGTAACCATGGTAACCATAAATAGACTTTTACCAAAATATTACTAATTAAATTAATTTTGGATAAATTAATTTTGGATTTAACTACACTAAAACCTTCCCTGGGACGCCCACAACAATCCCTGAAAGTTTCATCGCAATCGGACGGGTAGTTTTTGAGTATTTGACAGACACACACACAGACAGACAGACATATATATATATATATATTCATACACATCGTATTTTTAATATTTTTGTAATAATAATCAGTTTGCTGAAAAAAATAATTATGAATTTTATATATATATATATACGTATATAAATTTCATTTTTCTCGTGAAGCTGGTGAGCATTCCGTCTGCTTTCAAATTTCTTACGCACAAGTTTTCACTTCTGTCGGCCAGTCCCACGACTGCCAATTCGACTTTTTTAAATTTTTTAACACGTTGAATGCCAATGACATTTTGTCATAATTATAAAATTCTACAATGAAAAGTTTAAATAATATGTAAGTATCACATATTTATCTTTTATTACTATTTTCAAGTCATATTTCCTACAATAAATATGTTCGCATCTGGGTAAAATCCATGTGCATGTAAAGGCATTAGCTATCAATGTAACTTTAAGTGCCTGGCAGTCAATGTATTAAAAATGAAGGTAAAACTTATAAATTTAAATTTAATAAATGTTAATTAATTAATTTAATTAATTAACAATACTATACTCTAAATTTAAATTTATTAATTGATTAATTAATCCAATTCAATTATACTTAATTTATAATTTAATTAATTAGATTTAATTTAAATATAATATATGTTAATTAATCCAATTCAAATTTGCGTGATAGTCGAGTGGAGACACTTCATATTTTTTTCTATACTTTCATAATTTCAATAATACTATATAACTTCAACTGATAATATTTATTTACTTTTCTATAATTAAAATTTTATTTTAAACCTATACTTCTTCCATTCCAAGTAATCTTTGTGTGCAGAGGCCAACATGAATATAATTTATTTTCTTGACTTATAATATATGTATTATATTTATGATAAGCATTTAGAATGTTTTGAATGCTGAGATTAAACAAATTTTGATGTTTATTAATGGACTTAGACAGTAAATTATTATAATTATCTTAACAATATTATCCACTAAAAAAATATTAGAAGAAAATAAAAAATTAAAATAACCTTTCATGGGATTTATTTAAAAATAAATAAATATATTATCATATTTTAATATTAAATAGGTATATATATAAATATATTATTTTAATCACATATTAGAAAAACTATATATTATTAACAAAAATAATTTATAATATGGCTGTAAAAATAACTTTTATCAACTTTCAATAAATTTTTAATTTTCTACGACTTTATAAGTGTGAAACAATTTACTCCTTTTTTTAGTTTGAAATTTTATTGTTAGTTCATATAAACATTCCAATTAAAATGCTTTTAATATTATGTTTATTTTCTATATTAAAATGGGTAAATGGTGCTAATATTCTTGTAATTTATCCATATTGTTCGTATAGTCATATAACTCCAGCATATTTCTATGTAAATGAACTCATTTCGAGAGGACATAATATCACCTTAATTGCACCTGATGGATTTCCAGTAAGAATTTTGTTTTTAAATAAATTATATCATTTTATTTTAGATAATTTATATTAGATTTCTACTATAAGTAGTATAAATATATATATTTAAAAAAATATATATTACTATAAGAAAATTATATTAATTGGTCGCATTAAATTTGTTTATTTTTTCACCTAAATAAAGCATTGGCACATTATATATTAGGATGTGGCTATTTATACATACAGTTTGTATACGCAATTGGATATTTTTACATACCGTATGTATAAGAAATTAGCTATTTGTAGTTACGTTTAACGTACTAACTAACCAAAAAGTTTATTGATATTAATATTTTACTAAAAACTACATAATTATAGAAAAATAACGTTTTATCTATTTAATTTTTATTGTTACAATATACGTACAAAGCAAAACAATAAAATAGATAAAGAATAAGACATAAACTGTATACTTAAGTACTTATTATATTTTTATTCCGTGTTTTAATTTGCTTCTTGTAAAACCGAATCTGTTTAGTTTTTTTCTTCGGACGTCCTTTAGACTTAATTTTTGTTTTGAATTTTAGGTTTTCATTTGATTGATGATTTGTATCGGATTCGTTCTGACTTTCAGTACCAACTAAGCTATCCATGCAACTTCCAGCTTCAACTAAGTTACTTGTCTCAGATTCTATTGAACTAATTGTAGGTCCACTATACTCATTCTCAAACAGAGAAACCCCATTTCTAGCATTTTTTTCAATTAATTTTAGTTCGTTCATATATTTATTAAAGGTTGTAGTTCCATAATTTGATAAAATATCTGCGATATTTTTTGTTATTGTCAGTGCAGTATTGAATTTTTCTCTATCCGATAATATTTTTTGAAAACCATTGAATTCATCCTTGTCCATATCATCAATGTCCTCATCATTCATGCCTTCATCATCGATATCCATATTCATAATACTTTCTGTATTTCCAACTGAAGTAATGTATCTTGGATTGAAACATGTTTTTGAAAAAATATCTAAGTTATTGTATTTACTTAACATAATAAGTTGACCTGTGGTCAGGTCCGAACCGACCGACGGTTTGAAATAAATTAATTTCCAGCTACAGAAACAATTTCAAATAATTTTAATATATCTATTAATGTAATAATAACAGATAGGCATACATAAATAATAAATATAAACATTTTTAATTTTATTTTATTTATAATATATATGCAAGACCAGGCTGTGACGTCATGAATGGCTGGATGACGTCATATAATTTTAAATCAAGAAAAAACTAATAAATATGATTTTCCCGAGGATAAAACCAATACAAAGTCCATGATTCGTGGTGATATATAAAAAAATCTCCTCATGTGAAATTTGGTGTGAAAATAACCCTTCCCTTCCTATCGTCGATCGCTAATACTACCACTTCCGGTTTCCGGATTTGCACCAAAAGTTGATCAATTCATCCCACTGATGCATTAAGTAAATATACCAAATTTCATCAAAATCGGTTGAGCCGTTCAGGCTGTACACATCTATACGGACGGACAGACGGACGGACGGACGGACAGACATCATGCTAAAAATACTTTTTTCTGTTAAGAAAATGCATGATTCGTGGAGATATGTAAAAATCTCCACATGTGAAATTTGGAGTGAAAACAATACCTCCCTTACTATCGTCGGTCGGTAAAAATATGCCTACATACTGTATGTATAAATAGCCACATCCTATATATTAATCAAAAAAATTTCCTTTCATTTTCTATAAATTTTTCTCATTTTTATGGCAACGTGATTATACCGTATCGTTAGAATGATATTGAGTTAGCAGCAATCCGATTTTGCACTTCTTCAAAATCGAAACCATGTTGAGTTAAATCCAACTAAATCAATCTGAACGAATAGTAATCTATCTATCTATCTATCTCTGTGGCTCTACGAAAACTATGAAAACCTAAAATTCAAAATAATAATTAAGTCTAAAGGACGTCCGAAGAAAAAAACTAAACAGATTCGGTTTTACAAGAAGCAAATTAAAACACGGAATAAAAATATAATAAGTACTTAAGTATACAGTTTATGTCTTATTCTTTATCTATTTTATTGTTTTGCTTTGTACGTATATTGTAACAATAAAAATTAAATAGATAAAACGTTATTTTTCTATAATTATGTAGTTTTTAGTAAAATATTAATATCAATAAACTTTTTGGTTAGTTAGTACGTTAAACGTAACTACAAATAGCTAATTTCTTATACATACGGTATGTAAAAATATCCAATTGCGTATACATACTGTATGTATAAATAGACAATTGCGTATACATACGGTATGTATAAATAGCCACATCCTTTTTTTTATCTCGCATTTTCACCCAATTCAGCTAATAGCCATTTTCTCTTTTTTTGAATCTTCATCTCATGCAAACGTTTAAAAACAGTTTATTTATCAATTGCGAAGGTTGCCTGAAAATTTGAGCTGAGTTTTCGTTCAATAAATCTTACAATTCATTAAAATATATGAATATAAAAAATTCATATAAAAAACCCAACTAAACAGTTTTAGATGCAAAATATCTTGTATATGATTATTTTTTGTATAAGAAACAATAAGAACGAGTTTTCTGATATTTATAAAAAAAAAATGAGCTGTGGCCAGGCACAGAACCTACCGACGATATAAAAATAATTATAAACAACATTATATATCTATACTTATATAGGAATATATTTTTATTTCATCAGTTAGTTTAATGTAATAATAATGGATTTTATATCATTTTAAATTCGACCTATACCTAAATAAATAATTATAATTATATTTAAGCCCAGGCCAGGCGCATGGGAAGCGAGCGCCATGTACATAGTCGCAGCTCGCACTCTGGCAGCACCATTGGGCCGGGAGAATTAGCTATTCTGTTCGAGTTTAAAATTTTTAAATTCTTTATTTTTTTTCTCTGAATTGATTTAACGCTTGAACGCCAGTATTCCATGAGTGTAATTAGAAATATCAATTATTAATTACTACTATATTTTTAGTGAAAAATTTCCGATAATGAATATAAAATTAATACTTTGTAAACTACCACTTCCGGTTTCCGGATATACACTAAAAGTTGATGAATTCATGTTACTGATGCATTAAGTAAATATACCAAAGTTTATCATAATCCGTCAAGCTGTACACGTCTATACAGACACACAACGGACGGACAGACATCATGCTAAAAATACATTTTTCTGTTAACAAAATGCATGATTCGTGGAGTTATGTTCTCATGTGTAATTTGGTCTGAAAATAACCCTTCCCTTTCTATCGTCGGTCGGTAAATATTTAGAATGAATGAATGTACCCATTATTAAAATAAATAGTTTATATAGGTATTTATTATATTCCTATAATAGTAAAAACTATAATTTTATTTCCATTTAGGATTTTCCAAATAATTATCAAAGAGTTGCAATTCCAAATGAATTACACCAATGGAAAGATAATCTAAAAAACTTTCAAGAACTTTCAATACCATTTCAATATCTTAGTATGGGAGAAACTCTATATCAAATGACAAAATCTCAAATACAATCTTCAACATTTCAACAATTTCTTCGGTAATATTAATATTTAAGTTACTTATAGTGATAAAATGAATAATAATGATTTTAAATGAAAGAATTAATTTGTGTGTTTACGTTTTCAGATCGAATTCATCCTTTGATTTAATTATTCATCAAATCATGACGATGGATGGTTATTTAGGTTTAGTGCCCAAATTTAATAATCCTCCGGTCATAGGATTTTCAACATTAGGCCGTTTTATTTTCAGTTTTGAAATGAGTGGAACGCCATATGATATTAATAATTTACCATTTCATCTAACTAAACTTCCATACAATATGACATTTAGTCAAAGGATTAAGAATTTTGTTACCTTCATCGCTCACACGATCACCTGTTATATATATGATGAAAAATATGATAAGATAATTGAAACATATATTGGCCAGGGATATCCATCAATAACAAAAATAAAAAGAAATGTTAGTTTGGTATTAGCTTATAATAGTCCAATCGGTGAAAGTTTTCCTAAATCGCCAAAATTAATTAATGTTGGAGGTCTTCATATTGGACGAAGGAAAGAACAATTAACCAAGGTTAGAATAAAATAATTAATATTAGATAAAATTAAGTTATAAAAAAATGTAAGTTCATATATAATTTCATATTTATTGTATGAAGGTTGCTATCCACATGAGCCTGCTCCTAAAATGCGCTTTCTAAATTTCTCAGTAGATGAAGACATTATACGAAAACAAATGTCCAATGACTGTACCTCGTTCATTTTAGTTTTTAAATATTTCAAGTAGAAAAAAAGAAACTTTGAATGAAAGTAAGATTTTAACTTCTTTCTTTTATTTAATATCCTAGCATTAATTTCAGCATGATTTTAATAGTAATTGAATTTATGCAAGTAATATTTTAAAGATTGTCAGTATTTTGTCACAATATAAATATACTTGCTGTAGACTGAGAATGACTCTTGGTATATGCTGTATATGCGCGCCTTTTCACAACTACCGAGTTTCCTAGCAAACAATTTTTTTTAAGAAACAATTGAATGTTAAAAACCAACAGAATAAAACTCATCTGATCTGCTGGGCCCAATCTAGGGAAGCTGTCCCCTTAATTGAACCGATTACGAGTTTTTTATTTTTCAAATATTGGATTAACATTAATTATTTATTACTTCTGTGACTAGTAGAGTGAAAACCAATATACAATTTAACTATTGAATAAACAAATATATATTTTATTACATTATTCATGGATTTTATAATTAATTTTCTTTAAACGGCCAGTAAGTAGCAACCATTCCCAATATATACACATATTTTATTTATAGTAATTTTACGATTGTTTCAAATTTTGGATGAACTAGTAACCTAATTTTTATTATTTATTATTAATCATATTTTTTGATAATATAACTATTTATTATAATTCTATTCTATTTAATATAAACTATTATTTTTGATTTAATATATTGCACCATAGATGTTTCTTTTATATTCGAATGTATTAAAACTAAATTATTCATATGAATACTATTTATAATGGTTCTTATTTAAATTAGAAATTAGAGAATAAATAATTGAAAAATTGATAGATAAGAAAATATATATTTTATATATATAAATATAAATAAATTGATGTTTTTATGTGAATGATTACATTATTATAACAGAAATTAAATAATGTTTTCAATTCTATTTTATTATAAATTAGACTTGTTCAACCAATGTTATAAAAATTCAACAATATTATTTTAAATAATATTTTCTTAAATTAATAAACTTTATTTATGAGAGGTTAATTGATGTTTTAGATGCAGAAACAATTTTTGGACAATGCAAAAGATGGTTTTATTTATGTAAGTCTTGGTTCTAATTACAAATGGTCCATGTTCGATTCAAATTTCAAGGATATGTTTGCTTCGATATTGAATAACACTGGACTTCGAATAATTTGGAAAGATGATAATGATGATTTATCCAAAAAATATAATAAAATTATGGTTAATAAATGGATTGCACAAGAAGAAGTCTTAAGTAAGAATTTATGTATTTTATTTTGCCATGATTATTGAAGTATTTTGATTTTTAAAAAATTGATAGAATTTCAAATTAATAATATATATTGATTAATTATTTAATCTCTTAAGCGAGTTAGTCTACCAAAGATAAATATTATATTCTGCTAACTGCTCTGCCTCCTGAACTCTCAAATTGATACAGAGTACATATTTAGTTGAAAGTTTGTTTTCTTTTTTTTATTAGCTTTTATATCAAACTTTAATTTTCATTTTTTTATTCTTTTTAATTTAATCACTAAATTAATTTTAAATTATATTGGATATGTTATAATGAGATATATAATATTTCTTTATATTCATTTTATTATAAGTTTTTTACCGATCGACGATAGTAGGGGAGGTATTGTTTTCATATCAAATTTCATATGTGGAGATTTTTACATATCTCCACTAATCATGCATTTTGCAGGAAAAAGTATTTTTAGCATTAGGTCTGTCCTCCTGTCCGTCCGTCCGTATAGATGAACGGCTCAACGGCTTGTGAGAAAATTTGGTATATTTACTTAATGCATCAGTAACATGAATTCATCAACTTTTGGTGTAGGGAGACCGATTGGGAAACGCCTGGTTGGAAGACCAAGGACGCGGTGGATGGACAATTTAGAAAGGGACGTAAGAGGGTAGGGATTGGAGGGTTGTGATTCAGGATAAGGATACTTGAAGAAGTGTGGTTGTTGCGGCTAAGAACTTTCGAGTTCAGTAGAGTCACAGAGATACATAGATTGATAGATTACAATAATACCAAATATGATTTTTTGAAATATTGTATAAATAACCCCTTTTTTTTAATTTTTCCATTTAAAAATTTGGTAGAATTGTAATAGAAAATGAAAATGTATCAAACATTTTAACTCCTGAGTATAGGTAGGTCAATTCATAAGTTTCACTTTTATAAAATGAATAAAATGTTTGTATGCTGGTTGTCTACTATCAGGCGTGGAATGTTAATTCATAAATCATTTCAGATACTAATTGAATAAATCAAATAAACAGAATATACTTATATATCTAGGATTTAATGATTTCATAATCTCTATAGATTATTCAAGATTAATTATCAACGATTTTTTCTCCATATTGTTTTATTAATTTTTACTTTGTGTCTATTAATTATAAAAACTTTATTTATAAAAAAATAAACTTTTCATATTTTTTTTTTACTTTTTTTAGAGCATCCAAACATTCAGTTATTTATTATGCAAGGTGGTTTACAAAGTATACAAGAGGCTATCTATTATAAGGTCCCAATATTTGGATTACCTATTTCTGTAGATCAATTTGGCAATATCTTCAATCTTGAATATCACGGGGCTGGTATTGGCATGACATCAGATAAAGCAAATTTTTTGTTTATCAATCATAGTATCCATGATCTGCTTAATAATCCAAGGTATATTATTTTCATTAATTAATTAATAATATAGTTAATTCATTTTATTTTATATAAATATTTGATTTTTTATATACACCAGTTACAAGAAACAAATAAATTATCTTTCGAATGTATTTCGTGATCAACTAATATCCCCACTTGACCTTGCTGTTTGGTGGACTGAATATGTCCTTCGGCATAAAAGCACAGACCATTTGCGCACAATTTCGGAACGCCATGGGACCAGCAATTTCTACATTGATATTATATTATTTTTCACTTTAATCATAATTGGATTATTATTATTAATAATTAAACTTTTAAAAATTTCATATAATTTGTTTTATCATTTGAATTTGAATTATTTGAATAATAAAAAGAAAAAAATGTGATTATAATTTTTTAAAAATAATATTTAAGGTAAATTTACCAGTCGTGGACCATTGTACTAGTAATGGACCATTTGATAGATTTTTGATCAAAATAAGCTTTTTAATTTCAAATTAAACTTGAGATATCGATAAATATCAAGAAGAGCCTTTTTCGGATTGCTTAACAATGAAACAGACCAATCGCTGCATTTATATTATAATTATGAATTTATTAAAACATGAGCATTCTTGCATTTTAAGGTTCGTTTCTTATGCAAAACGTTAAGGATATGCTTCACTTTATTTTCAATCGGTTATGTTTTATTTAATAATAATTTCAATCCAAAAATTAAATTCAATAGTTGATACTACAAATTATATTAATCAGTTTGAAATATTTAATTTATGTGATGATTATAAATTATGGTCATTTACTGAAACAAATATCTTCTATTTTTTAGAAGTGGACCGGGGTGGCCCATTACTAAAAAATACGATTAAAATTTTTTTTTTACTAAAATCGTTTTTTTTTTATTAAAATAAATGTGATGTATGCTAAATTTTTTTGTTTTAAGTGTCTAGAACAATTTTATTCAGTAGTGGACCAACAGATAAACATGGCAAATCACTGATGAAAATATAATTTAAGTTGTAAAGATTTTCCTTTAGATAACTAAATTTTATACTGATAATAAATTGTGTAAATAGGTTAATTCCCAATTTATAAACATTATTAAATTTATAATTTTATTTTATGAAATTAAATCAACAACAATTTATTATATTTAAACATTTTATTACTGATAATAAAAAATTTAATAAAATATATTTATTATTATATTAGTATGAATAATTATAATTATATTAAATTAATATTACTAAATTTCCAATATATTTTTTAAATTATATTAATGTCATTATCTTTCTCTTTTCGATTGCATTAACTGACCTTCTTTCTTGTTTAAAAACCGCGCGTTTAAATATGGATAAGAATTGTAAATATATAGAAACAAACTGTAAATATAAAGAATAATTAAAATAAATTATAAAAAATTATAAAAAATATTAATAAAACCAATCCTTAGTGCATTTTATTCCATTTATTTATTTTAAACCCATTTGAGGTTGATGGTCCATTACTGGATCAAAAGGTGGCCCACTACTAGAAGAAAAAATACGTTTTGAAAAAATTTAAAAAAATATTTAAATATAAATTAACCGAATGTTTTTGTTGTAGTGATAATTAAAAATAGTTGTACAATATGTTAGCACTTGTTTTGTTGTTCTTCTCACTTTTATTACAGAATAATAGTAGTTTTTAATGAAAATTTCTCTTAACATGGTCCACCACTGGTACATTTACCTTACTTATTAGAAAGAAAAAATCTTTATATTTATTTTTATAATCATATATTATATTTATTTATAGTTATTAATTATTTATTATTTTTCTTTAAATACATATACATTTAATAATATATATATAAAAGAATATGATTTATTAAGATTACTTATAATATTTATTATAATTATTATTTAATATTTAATTATTAATTAATAAGCAAAAATTTATTAATACTATTATAACATTTATTTATATAAGTTTATATTACAATTTTTTAACTATATAAATATTTTCTGATTATGTTTTTTTTTTTTAATTTTTTTATTAAAATATTTGTATAATTTTATTTAACTTAATTAGCATAAAATTGAAATACTATTTTAAATCGCTAGAAAACGATATTTTATAAGAAGATCAAACATAATGACTTTTAAATGCTGATTTTCTTGTTTTAATATTTTGGAAAATTATGTGAAATCCAAATAAATCATGCAGAGTATTATTCAGAATAATTTAGATATATTATATAGATAAATGTTAAATATAATATAATGTATTGATTTGGTTTTCAATGCTCACCATGGATATAAAATCTAGCGGATGGTTTGAGTCTTAAGGTAAGAGCTGGCAACGGGGGTCGCGGTGGTGGTGGTGGGGTTGGTTTCCACATAGAAATTTTTCTCCATTGGGCATGGCCTCTTCTACGAAATTCCCCTAATACACGCATAATCTTGGGAAGTGTACGTACCGGTTTTTCTTTTCCTAACGATTTTTTAGGTAAATATCGACGAGGAGGCGGGGGAGGAGTTCCGTTACCCATTGTTAAATCTACACATCGGCTACACGAGGTCAATTTGAATTTCATAACGAGTTAACTTGTCTCTCATTTAGTAAATTAAATTCTTGATCACTTTAGGAGAGAGCAAAATTTTCAGGTCGCTAGTTGCTCGTCTAGAGACGCACTAAATCGACGTTACGACCCTCAATCTTACAAGGCGCGCCCTTCTAAAAGACACACGTCACTTCCTACTAAAGAAACCGCACCCTCTTCACTTCTTCACGCTCTTTGATTTCATCTCTAACACTTTCTTGTCAGAGTTAGTAACATTTTGAATTTCAAAAGAAATGATGATACATTATTCTAATAAAATAAGGTGAAATTATTAAATTCATATTTTCATTTTTAATTTCGTTCTTATCAAAATTTTATTCAATTTCAAACAGTTAATTATAATAGATTAATTTAATTATAAAATTCGGTAAGTACAGCTTTTGAAAAATTGGATCGGATCGAAAGAGATTCACAATTTTTGCAATATAAAAATAAGAAATATTATATTTTCAACTATAAGTAATACTAGTTCTCAGAATTTTAATTTTATTGTTAAATCACCGGGTCGCTGATAAAATTTTATTCAAATTGATGAATGTCTGCATTTTATTTCTACGGAAGGGAAGTCAAATATCTCTCATTCAAGATATGATATAATATTTAATTTGTTTTATTATTATCATTTAAAAGCATTAACCATCATTAATTAATTAATATGATTAGTATTATTCAGATGTTCAACAAGAGAATGAATGACTAATAAAGTCTAAATTTAAAGGGGAGCTCAGGTGAAGTAATGAGATAAACGGTTCCGTCTGAGATCCTTGGCATGGGCGTGGGGTAGTTTTAGCATGAGTGCGAAAACATCGTGTATAAAGGCATTTCTAAATAGCCAAAAAACTAAGCTGTGGCCAGGCACAGAACCGACCAACGATTTGAAATAAATTAATTTCCAAACAACATTATATATATTATTACTTATATATATAGGTGTATATATATATATAAAGTATAAAAAAAAAATATTTTTAAAACTTGAATTACAATGACTAAATTATATTATTTTTGTTTTTATTTTTAGTTTAATTATTCAATTACTAATTACTACTATATTTTAATTGAAAAATTTCCGACAATGAATATAAAATTAATACTTTGTAGGTAGTCTACTTGTTGATGAATTCATGCTACTAATGGATTAAGTATAAATAAATTCTGTTGAGCCGTTCGACGATAGTAAGGGAGGTATTGTTTTCACACCAAATTTCACATGTGGAAATTTTTACATATCTCCACGAATCATGCATTTTCTTAACAGAAAAAAGTATTTTTAGCATGATGTCTGTCCGTCCGTCCGTCCGTCTGTCCGTCTATCTGTCCGTCCGTCCGTATAGATGTGTACAGCCTGAACGGCTCAACGGATTTTGATGAAATTTGGTATATTTACTTAATGCATCAGTGGGATGAATTGATCAACTTTTGGTGCCAATCCGGAAACCGGAAGTGGTAGTATTAGCGATCGACGATAGGAAGGGAAGGGTTATTTTCACACCAAATTTCACATGAAGAGATTTTTTACATATCACCATGAATCATGCACTTTGTGGTGGTTTTTTTCTCGAGAAAAATCATCTTTATTAGTTTTTTCTTAATTTAAAATTATATGACGTCACAGCCTGGTCTTACATATATATTATAAATAAAATAAAATTAAAAATATTTATGTTATATCCATATCTGTTTTTTATTACATTAATAGATATATTAAAATTATTTGAAATTGTTTCTGTAGCTGGAAATTAATTTATTTCAAACCGTCGGTCGGTTCGGACCTGGCCACAGGTCAACTTATTTTATTTCAAAATAATCATTTTTATTTTTTAATTTTGCAAAAGTAATTTTTACATTAAAATTTACATTTCCTTAAAATAAAAAAATACTAGCATGAACAGCTCAGGTAAACGTTGACCAAGAAACTTTATTGATTGATAAAAAAGTGATATTGGACATTTCAGATTTATTTCGTTCGCTTTTATATTAGATATATAAAGAGAAGGGATGAAGCAATCCAAGCGAGTTTGGGTTTGTTATTCATTCAAGTAGAATATAAGAAAAGAATCTTTTTTGGCTACTCTCCAATCATACTATATACTAGTATGTATACATATATTGGTGAGATACAAATAAAAAATCCAAAAATCAATTCTTTGTATATAACTAGTTTGTTTTTTTTTCGAAACCACCCTTAAACTTTACCAATCTAATAGAATGATATAACAATAATAATAACAATAATAATATGTACAATATAATTAATATTCTTGAATCAAAGAAAAAATATGACCAGATTTTATAGAGAAAATACTTTTTAAAATATAAATAATTTAATTGATTTTTTATTAATTGTAAATCTTTGTAAAGATATATATATTTATTTATTTATT
Source organism: Labia minor (assembly GCA_963082975.1). NCBI lineage: Eukaryota > Metazoa > Arthropoda > Insecta > Dermaptera > Spongiphoridae > Labia > Labia minor. The sequence continues at coordinate 29,540,578 of OY720349.1, forward strand.
TAAAAATATTAATTTTTTTTTTGTTATTGATATTTAATAAAACTCACCGATTGGAGCAGATTGATTTGATGTGATTTCAGTTTGTGTTATTAGAGGTTCTGTACAAATTTCCGAAGTACCATTCACTCCTAAAAATTAATATTATTAAATAATAAAATATATTATTTATTTATTAATTAATTGAATTGTTTTTATACCGATTTAATAAAAAAAAAATAGGTTAGGTAATTAAATTACTTACTTTTATTATCCGCTTTGAGTTCCGGTTGTAGATTTCGATGAAGTCTTCTTTTAGGAGATCCCACGGATTCTCTGCAAAAGAGAAAAGAGCCCCAATAAGAAGGTGGTTTTCAATAGCCGCACAAATCCATTTCCGGAATGACCTCAGTGGGGCCGAAATAATCTCGTTTATTGCTATGGTTTCATCAGATCGAACTTCCAATGTTCTCAAGAAATCAAACTCGAATGGGGAGTGTGCAACAAACTCTTAGCTAGATTATTTATTTAATGTTTTGGTCATTCTCTTTTTGGTTAAGGATTAAATGATAGATTTATCATCCATTTCGTAATGAATTAAAGAAAATGAAAACATTATTATTTCAAGTAGAAGAGATATAAAAAATATATGTAAAAAATGTCTTTATTATGTCATAATAAATTGAATTTATAAGTTCGAATTAAAAAATCAACTTTTAATTGCGATGTTTTAAATAATTAATAGGTCAATAATAAAAATAATAATTTAGTTTGTATGTGTCAGTTATTGAATTACTTTTAAAAATTTTGAGAAAATAAGAAATTAAAACTTAAATTTATATTTATATTTTAACTAATAAGAATTTAAGATGTTAGGAGTAATTTCTTTTAAAAAATGCTCTTTTAGTGATTTTACATTTTTTTAAAGGCATTTTTATTTTCAATATAAAATCTCTTTTACTTAATATATTCTTTTAATTTAGTCTCTTTATATCCATAATTATATGAATAAAATTAATACTCCAAAAATATTTATATATGTATATATTATGCTTATATAATACTATAAATAGGTACATTCAATATTTATCATGAATGTATTTAATTATTTAAATAATATATATTCAAATGAAAATTATTGAAATCAACAATTATGAAATCCCAGGGCCATATCAACCCTATGGGCTGTTTGGCGCAGGCCCAGGGGCGCCGTAAATTAAGGGGCGCCATGAATGTAAAGATGAGGAATTTTCAAAAATGCTTAAACTAAAAATGAAATGTAGATTAACGGGTACTTCATCTAACAAAATAATTTTATTTATAAATATTATATAATATGAAATATTAAAAAATCATATTTAAGCATTGTAATGCCTAGGCCGTAGGATTCTAATTGGCTTATATTGATAAGAATGGCCCTTGAAATCACACTGCTAAATACTAAGGTTACTTTCTAAGAGAATGGTAACATTTATTAAACTGTAATATTAAAACTCAAGAAAAAAACATGGACTCTTTAGTACTTTACAGTATTACTAGATTGCATACATGCTCGATTATATCAAAGAATGAAGCACGCAGCACCAGTACCTTTGCAACCTTGTTACGAGATGGCAGTTACCTGAAATCTAATAGTTTTGTAGAGTACTATAAGGGCTCAATTTTTTTATCGGTGTGTCATGGCTTCAGTTGTTTAACAAAAAAATATATTGCCTTTACTTAGAAAATAACCCTATAGTTATATTAGAATTTAATCCAACACTATTCGACACTATAATATATATTTCATTTAAATAATTAACTAAAATTAATATCATTCTATTGGAAAAAGTCGGTATAGCGGCCTCTTTGATTATATTATAATATAAAATATGAAATGATTGGTTAATATGAAATTAATTAATATTCTTTACGTCAGATCAATAATAATTTTCTGATATTAAGAAAATTTTCACAATTTATAAAACAATTGCTTAAAATATGGTACTTATTTCTATTATATAACTGTTTGATAAAAATTAAAATTTCAGTTTTATGTGTAATTTAAAATGGTCATAAATGTGACCATTAACACAATATAATGTCCACAAAAGGTATTAAAATAGAAGATTAATATTGAGAAATTATTTATTAATTTCTATAGAATGTGTAAAATATAATATATATATATAATATAATATAAAGTAGGAGTTAGAAAACTTTTTCGAGTTTTTAAAAATATACCAATTTTTCAAAGGTCCGATATTAAAGTTCAGATCATAACTTATGTCACTAATAGTTTTTCTTCATTCATTTCAAATTCAGATTCGCCTTGATCTATCTATACAAAAGTTTAATTTTAATTCTAATAGCGAAAAACTAAATTCGAATAATTTTTTTCTTTAAAAATATCAAGTATAATTGTCAAACCTCAATATATATATTAGTTTAAAAATAAATTCAAAACTTATTTCAAATTTCATTAATTTATAGGGTTAGGAATAATAGGATTGTTGGTATAAATATAAATAATATAGTAGTTATATAATATTAAATATGTATAAATAGTTTGAAATTAAAATTGAAATAAATGTGTCAAAATTCAACATTTCAATTCATCCCTCTTCAATCAAAATTAATGAAGTGAAGCGATGAATCTCAAACACTTTACCTTTCTTCCAAAAGATACTGTTTAAATTATAAAATTTCTTCATATAACTCTCAATAAAAATCAACAGACAAAATTTTTTTTAGGAAAAAAAAAATTTTAAAATATAATAATTTTTAAATATAATTAATATAAATATATAGGAGAATTTCCATGGCGTACTGTTTAGAACATTATTATTATTCGAAGCTCAAGGCACCTCAGCGCCAAAGGCTATTAGTTCCGTTATCTCATTCTTCTCTAAGCAAACCCTTCAGAAAGAATTTTGTATTTTTAGCTGGGGCACAGCAAGGGCGCAGTTTGGGAATCCATATTACTAATATATAATTGAAATTGTATTTCTTTATTTTTAGTTAAATTTACGGTTATTCTATCTTATTTATTATCTATCTAACTATCTCTGTGGCTCTACGGAACTTGAAACCACACTTCTCCAAATATCCCTATTCTGAGCCACAACCCTACCTACCCTAACATGTAATATTATATTAGAATACGAATAGTTCAAGTCAAAAGTATAAAATTTATAGGGACTGCCGAAGTCGTTAGAAATAAAAATAAATAATTAATTATTTAATTTTGTTTTTTAAATAAAATTATTAAGAAAAGCTGTTGGTGTGTTTTGATTTATCTCTATAATATAGATATAATTTCTAAATAATTGTTGTATTTTCTATTAAATTTTTTTGTACATATTTGTAAATTAATAATCTTACATTCCTTAAAAACAAATAAATAATTATAATTCAAATCCTTTGAATATATGTATGTATAGATCTATTATCTGTAGAAAATGCAGGATACTATTTCTAATGAATCTTTTTTTCAAATCATAAAATAAACTTAACTATATATATATATATATATACATTTATTCTTGATGAATGTATTCATGTATATTCAACCACAGTAGAGCCTTAGGGACATTTCCGGGCTATTAATTTGGGCGTCTATGGAGGGCGATTCGAATGGAGGGGTCCGGAGTCAAAAACAGTAGGGGCGATGCTTGAAATCATTAACGAGATTCTAGTGGCACGAATATCTATGCTTTGATTCTGAGGGTGGGGCCCGTGGTTCCGTGTGTAACCATCATTTACTAAAAAAAATTTAAAGGACCTATTTTTAGCTTATCTTAATTGGATTTTGGGTTAATATTTTAAAAATAACAAAAATGTCAATAGAAATAGAGAGTCCATTTATTATTGTATTATACTTGAAATATTCAATATATCTGTTATTTACTTTTGAAAATATTTTCTAATTTATATAAAATTTGATGAAAATATGTAAATTATTTTACGAAATGTGCTCAATTATTCAATTATGGTTTGATTGTCATGTTTAATTTTAAACTAATAATTTTAATATCTAATTTTAAATCTAATTTTATTAAATTTTTGTTTGTATATATAAAAGTAAATTATTAAAGACAAAAATATACTTTAAAAATATAAAAAATTTACCATATTTTATAAATGTAGAGCGCATTAAGGAATTTATTATTATATAATATCTTCACCCTCTCTATCGAAGTGATGTATTGCAATTTATTGAAAGGTTTTATGTAATTGATTTACATATATATTTTGTTACTATGAATCAATTAATCCGTAAAACCTCAATTTTTTTTGTTTTCTCCTTCTGATTTTAATTTAATCAGTAAATTAATACCATACCATATTATGACATACACTATTCAGTTAATTTTTAAAAAAAGAAATATAAGATTTGAATATTGGGTACACTCTTTCTAGCATTCATTAAAAAAAAATATTATTATATAAATGATAATTGAAAATTTGAGAAGATTTAATTTTTTAATGAACATTTGCTTTCTATTTTATTTCTATGCAATTAAATTACTTTATAGAGCTATAATTTATATAAATACTTACATACCACACTAAAACACTTCATTTACAAGTACATAACACTATTTCTTCTGATATAATCAACTGTTTTGACTTTGATTGATAATATGTAAATTTAAGAACATAATCATTCTTCTAAAATTTGTTACATACTTTGATAGAAGACTATTACATCGAAAAATAATAAAATATTAATTTCTTAAATCTTAATCTATCAATTTTATTTCAAAATAAAAAAAATTGTCAGTTTATGTGTTTAATAAAATTTTTATTATTACGAAAAAAGTTGACTTGATGTGTTTCATATAAATAAATAATACTAAATGCGCCCAACGTTTATGAAGAAATTCATCTATAAACTGTCAGGCTTATTGAAAAATTATTTTATTCTTTTTTAGTCCATTGAAAAAACGTTATTTTATAAAAAAATTTTATATTATATCATTTTATTAATATTAGAAAATTAGAAAATATATATATATATATAGAGATCAAGTAATATTCAAAGTTTCTCATTAACCATTAATTAAACTTCTAAAGTTTAGAGAGTAAGAGATTAAGTAAATATTAATATTATTAAATTCTATAAGTAATCAATGAATCAATGAATGTAAATAAAATAATATTCTTTTTAATAAAATCGAATGAAAAAAATATCCTTCGAGCCGGATTTGAACCAGCGACCTATGGATTTCTATGATGATTATGCCACTACAGTCCACCGCTCTACCAACTGAGCTATCGAAGGAATTGTAACAATAAGTTATTTCCATTTGAAGAAAAAAGAAATTGATGATTTATATTGTAGTATGAAATCATTTTATTCGTTTTTATTTATCTAAATTTATTTCGTTTGAATTTTTATTCCTATCATTAACCTTTTTTATAAAACTAAACCTATACTTAAAAAATAAACATTTTAATAATATTAATTGTGTGGGAAGTAAATATGTAAATAAAATAGTATTATAATATGTGTGAGTATTGTTTTAAGATAAAAAATATTTTAAATTCATTTAAGTAAGTGAACTTATTTATAAGTATTTTTATAACATTTTTTAATACACTTTATCGAATATAATAATTAAAATTAATAATAAAAAAAAAAAAATTTTTAAAAAATTGAATAGATATTTAAAAAATATGGATTCACTATTCAAATAGAAATATTGAAGATGAATATATATATGTCTGAAGTATCAATCTGCCATACTAATTTTGAACGTATACAATTTCCGGAAAGTCAGTAAAATAAACTGACATGAAAAATTCTAAAGTAATAAAGTTTAGATTTTAAAAGCAATAAAGTGTAAAGCAAGGGTGGCCAACCCGCGGCCCGCGGGCCGCATGTGGCCCGCCGTCAACATTTTTGCGGCCCGCGAGATTCATCACACTTTTATATTCTGCGCCCTCATGAAACAAATATCGCACTAGTGAAATAAATATGATTTCATTTTTTTTATTTCGTTGTTTCTTTTTTACCGACCGACGATAGTAAGGGAGGTATTGTTTATTTTTAGTATTATATATTTTTTACAATGTGCATTAACTATCATTATTATTATATTATATATGTTTATATGTAAAAATAATAGTAAACATAATAAAAATTCATTATTTTTCAATTTGTCACACCAAACAATATCTATAATGGGTCTAAATCTAATATGGGTATGTATAATTTTATATGCGGCCCGCGAAGTTATGATGCATTTCCAAAGTGGCCGGCAAGATCATTTGGGTTGGCCACCTCTGGTGTAAAGATATGAAAAATTTCTTAAATTCCAATAGGGAAAAAAATACTTTTTTATGTAAACATAGATAATTTATATAATAATTAAGTAAAGACACAAGTTATATTTAGTTTTTGTAAAGATACTTCAAAGGGCATTATCATCAACAACTAATATAATAATCTTTATTAAAATTCATTTTTAGGAAATTTAGGAATAAAATAAATTTTAATTATACCAGTTTAATTTTGAAAAGAAACTCGTTATATAGATAACAAAATTCTTCCCTAAATAAAATTATTTTTTTTTTAAATAAAAATAATTATTAAAGGGATTTTTATTAAAACCCAACATATATTTGTATAATTTATTTATTTAATATATAATACAAATATATAATTTAGTAATAAATATTTATTAATATATATTTATTAATTAATAAAAATTTATTAAATATTTATTAATATATATTTATTAATATTTATTTACTCTTATCAAATAAATTATTCAAATATGTGTGGTGTTTTAATAAAATAAATCCCATGAAAAACCACAAAAGTTTTAATAAAAATAAAAATAATTCAAGTGTTAGAATTAAATATAAGGGAAAAATATGAATTCATAAAAGGAATTTTTATTTATGTATTTATTTATATATTTATGACTTTTTTAAATAAATAAATAAGAAAGAGCTGAAGTATATATTTTGATCTTTATTTATTATTTATGTTGCAGAATTAGTAATGAATAAATATTATGTATACTTTTTCTATGATAATTTTTTTTTTTTGTAAATTAATTATTCAATATATCAAAATCATTTGTTTGTATTTTTAATACAATATTTCTCTCTCATTTCAAAATTAAATTTATATTTTATACATTCCTTCAAAAACTTTTCATTGGTATTTTTATCATTCTTGATAATTCTTCGGATTAACTTGTCTCACTTTTTTTTTATATAAGTTTATGATTAAAATATAACACAATGAGATCATTTTCGATTTTGATTGTAAACATGAAAGCCAATCAAAGCCGGCCAATCGAAAATATCCCACCCACTATTTTCTTTTTTTTTATTGCCATTAAATCGGTGTTATCAACAATTGAGATGAATTTTACAAAAATCTCGGGATATTTATGTATAGATAGAGATATTTTCATTGTTACTTAACAAATAGGGTTTCTTTATTGCAGTGTTTGACAGAGATTGATTGATTTTAAAACCGGCATACATATATACAAAACATTACAAAAAGATTACATAAGTGATGCGCATCAATTAGAAATCGATTGATTCCGTTACGGAGAAGAGGGGGAACGGTTTTCCTGCTTCCTGACGTGTCTAACAGAAAGAAGATTTGCTCGGAGCAAATAATACGCGCATCTCCTGCGGATGGGCTGATGGACATCAATGCCAGTGTGCTGCATCCGACAACAAAAGCCACTGTTTACGGATATTCGTTTATCATAATGTGATTAATATCCTTTATGGGCAGGATTCTTCATTGCACAATTTCTCAACCGTTAGTTCTAAATTTGTTAGCTGAATACATAAATAATAGTATTTACTACACTTTAGCGGTATTTTTCACTCTACATATATTACATATTAATCTTAGTGGGTTAATATAAGCTTCTGATGGTAACATAACAGTCCAAACGATCATAAAGATTAATAAAAAATTATATTCAAACTAAAAAACCGGGTTTTGGTTTTAATAATTTATTTACCTTTGCCTACTGATTTTTTTTCAATTTTTACTATCTCGCCAGAGATAGTATTGCGATCACGAACATTTTTCGAGATTTTGATGTTTTTATACGTTTTGAAGGTCCCTAAGTCATTTTCATTAAGGTTGTGAAAAATGTGTGTGTGTGTGTGTATGTAGGCAACGTAAAAACGGATTGAGCTAAAATAATGAAATTTGGTACGCGGGCATTATTTAAAATTCGTAGTTTTCTATCAACATTTGAGAAATTAGCTCATTCGGAAGAGGGCCATTACCTACCACATTTTCATTCTTTTTTCCTCTAAACTGACCGTAAAAATAAAGATATTGATATGTTTGATAGTTTTTCAGATGATTAAAAATTGTATAAAACTGCTATATATATAGAATTTCAGCTTGATTGAATAGCTGAAAGTACTAGAATTATTTTTTAAAATTATTTAACACGTTGACTGCCAATAACACGCCAGCACGTGACGTGGTGTCATCAACAAAGTGTCAATCACGCGCTGCTTTAATAAATATTATTTATTAATTTTAATTTATAATTTAATTAATTAAATTTAATTTAAATATAATATGTGTTAATTAATCCACTTCAAAATTGCGAGATAGTTGTGTGAAGACACTCCATATTTTTTTTTAATTTATTGAAAATTGTTAAAAAAATTTTAGGTTAACTTTCCATATTAATCTAGTCTATTTATTAGTCATCTATTCAAATTAATCTAATTTTCAGAAAATTATTTCTTGACTAAAAGCTATTGAAATGAATCTCATCCATTCCATTTTGTTGATTAAATATTTTTATTTAATAAATAAATTATTTATCCAATTTATAATTTAGTGAAATTCAAATTCTCTACTCAAGTTCGAAATTTTTTTTATAACTATTTGAGTGCATTGTTTAAAAATTTCCAAATGTTAAAATTATATAAATAATTCAAAAAAATCTATAAAATTGCAGTTATAATAATTATAATATTTACCAGTTATTACTATCTCGTAAGAGATAGTATTGCGATCACGAAAATTTTCGATGTTGAGATTTTGATGTTTTTATACGTTTTGAAGGTTCCTGAATCATTTTGACTAAGGTTGAGAAAAATGTCTGTGTGTGTGTGTATGTATTTAACCAAGATTACGCAAAAACGGTTTGAGCTAGAATCATCAAATTTGGTACATGAGCATTATTCAAAATTCGTAGTTTTCTATCAACTTTTGAGAAATGTAGTTCAACCGGAAGTTACTTACAACCTTTTGATTTTTTTTCCTCTAAAGTGACCGTAAAAATAAAGATATATGTTTGATAATTTTTCACATGATTAATAATTGTATAAAACTGCTATATATAGAATTTCAGCTTGATTGATTCGCTGAAATTACCAGAATTAATTTTTTAACACTGCAAATCTCACGCGCTAACACGTGACGTGGTGCCATCAACAAAAAGCCAAACATGCGCTGGTTTAATATTTATTATTTATAATTTATAATTAATTAAATTTAATTTAAATATAATATATTATGTTATTTAATCCTATTCAAATAGATAGAGTCGAGGGAGACACTCCAGCTAATTTTTTAAAAGACTTGGCATCTAAATCTATTACTTGATTTTTCTAATCATGATATTCTTTAATTATATATACAAACAAGGTATCTAGAGAAGTTCTTACGAAAAAGAAAATAGATGAGTATCTTGAGTATACACGTAAGTAATAGCATAGTAAACGGCCCAGCCAATTTATAATTTATCTAACAGACAATCACGAAAATTTCTTAAGACATTTTGAAATTCTTTCCATTATTTCTATTAAATGTACTGTCCATATAAATAAAATACTCAAATTATTATATTAAAATAAATATAATACTAAACTTAATTTTTATCTTATATATAAATTAATTGTATGTTTTAATTTGGAAGTGTATTTGATTGTTTTCTCATAAATTATTAATTACATTTGATCACATCAGTTTTTCTTATTATTGTAATAAATTAACTTTCCTAAAATGAAAATTTTTAATTTAAATAGTTGATGAATTGTTTTGTATTATTTATTATAATAATAATAATAAAATATATATCTGAACCTATTATTTTCAATACAAAAGAGAATGAAATAAAAAAGAAACCTCATGCTGTCAATAGCAGTAATTAAATAGGCGGAGGGTGGGTGCGGCTATAAGGGAGCGGCATTGAGGTATGCATCAGCTGGAGCCAATGGCCCTCCTTTTAGTCCAAACACTAAATCGCAGTCAGTCGCCTTCTGGAGAATCCGACCCCATCGCTCATGAAGCTCGTAAAATGCAAATTCACCAAGATCAATGTTCTTTTGGCCTTATCAAAAATGTCCCATTTAAACAAATCTTGTCCTTTTAGGAAATTTTTAGTTAAACTTAGTTTAAGAATAACAAATTAGATTGTTTAATTATGTTAAACGAATTGAGACATATTCTGACTTTAAATGAAAGTAATAAATTTGAAAATTCTTGATTTCATTTTTTCTTCAATTTTTACAATAATATGATTACGTTTATATTTTTTAATTTCGATTTTATAATTATAATACTCTTAATAAAATATATTAAATGCAGGGCCAGTCCCAGGCAAATGAAGACGGAAGAAGATTTAGAGTATTTGAGAATTGGATTCTTCGCAGTATTTATGGGCTAGAAAAAGATAAAGTCACCGGGGAATGGTGGAGACTGCATAATGAGGAATTGCATGACCTCTATGCATCTTCAGATATGCGGTCAAGAACTGTCGAGTTCCGTAGAGCCAAAGAGATAGAAAGAAAGAGATAAATAAATACAAATTAATATTAATTCTAGTCTTTCCAACCCATAAAAATATTGTTGTTGAAAATTGGGTATATTATTTAATTCTAATTTTATAAAATAGAATTTTTAATTTTTTTTTTTAAATTATATGTGTAGAATATATATGTTAATAATAATAATAATATTCATATAAATTTTTATTATTTTTTCTAAAATCACCTTGAATCATTGGAATATTTTGATTTATCGACTAATGTTTTTATTTATGTAATTTAATTAAAAATAACTTATTAAAATTAATTTTCCTCAAATCCCTTAATGCAGCGGTTCTCACATCAGTGTGATCTGAGGGGGGCACAGAGCCTAGAATTACTTAGAATTACTTCTTAAAATTACAATTGAGTAGTGGTTGTAATGAGGCTCATTTCATTAAAATTATTATCGAAGAATATAAAATAACAAATTATGAAACTATAATTTTGCCAATTATATTATATGTGGTATTATCCATGACTGTAGGGGTTGAAAATAGATTAAGGGTATATGTAAAATAATATTCTTTCTAACAGAGATTAGATTACAGAGAAATGGTGAAGGTTAAATATTGAAGAATTATAATATGAATCACCAAAAATAATCATAAATTCAAGGAGATTGGTAATGAAAGGTTAGCGAGAAGTTGGTTTATTGTGTAAAACAATTGGCTATTCATCTGTTTGGATAAGCCAACAATACATAGATATGTATTAGTGATAGTGAGAGAAAATAAGAATTGTATGGTGATGGATCAGAATAAGGACGGTTGGAGGAATGTGGTTACTGCAGTCAAAAAAGTTCAAAATATGGTAATAGCTACATAGTTATAAACAATTTTTTCTCTTAGAATCAAATATTATAATTTTGATAATTGGTTATTAAATTAAAATTTTTTAGAAATTATTCTCAGATGATTATGTATAATTTTGGTTTTATTTCTTTTATTAATTTCTCAATTTTATAGAATTATTTTCATTTCAATTAAAAACTTTCAAATTTAGATAAATTTTATTACTATGTATATAACAAACATAGGTAAATGAATGAAAATAAAAAAAAATAATTTAAGAGGTAATTCTAAAAAAAAAAATCGTTCGATATGATTTGTGAAATTCACTATTTTTTGATATATGAAAGGATTTTAAAGGAGGCTATTCAATGCTAGAAACCATCGATCAAATATTAATCCTACAAATAACATCTCTCATTTATCTCTTTATTAATAAAGGAAAACATTTTTCTCTCTCTTTCAACCCTTTCGCCTGATCGTTATGGCTGGATGATCATAAATCACGGAACATTTTCGTTCAAAAGTCAAAATGGAGATCGAATATTTGAAAAAAAAAATTAAAATATATATATATAAGGAATTTAATTTTTAATTCAATAAAAGTCAAATAACTGTTAAATATTTTATTTTTTTTATATTTTATGAAACAATTTTAATCGAATCTTCTTTGTTCTTAATTCTTCACACTCTCCCATTAATCATTAATTTTCATGTACACGGAAAATCTAAGTTTTCCATTCGAAAACAATCTTTTTGAAATTAATTATATTAATTTTAATATTTTACATTTTATTTTGTTTTTGCATATAGTAAATAATTAAAATAATAAAATAAGTATTTGGCCTTGAATTTCAATGAGATTACTAGCCTAAATATATCAATCGCAATGCGATTCTTATTTCCGTCTTTTTTTTTTAATAGATAAATACAGGAAACGAATTTTGTTGATTTATTCTAAACGTTGAATAGATGTATTATTAAATATTTAGTAGATTTATATAAATATATTCTATACTCACTCGTTAAGTCCTAATCGGAGACTCTGACCGGCGTTTCTGAGCAACGCGTGGGCGTCACTGTTTGTCACCGTCTTTGTGGAGACTCCGTTGATGGCCGATATCACGTCGCCCTCGCGAATACCCTTTTGTGCCGCTTTACTGCCAGGGTTCACCTAAATAAAAAAAAAAAACAATAATTAAAAAAAATTATTAATTAATTTACAAGTTTATTTAAAGGAATCATTTGTGAGAAAACAGACTGCGAAGACCTAGGGCGCGGTAAGCGACATTGTAGGAAGGGATTTAAGACAAATGGGAGAGAATTAATGTTGAATGGCTCAAGATAGGGGTATTTGTAGAATTGTAGTTTTGCTGCGGTTAAAAACTTTCGAGTTCCGTAGAGCCTCAGTGATAGATAGATATAGATTTACTAATATAGTTATAGTTTATAAAAAATCACTATAAAATTTATTTTAAAATATTATACAAATTATGTGTTAATTAAGATGCATATAAATGAATAACATTACAAAATTATCAATGTAAGAGATTATTAATCGACTAAATATAAAAATTAATTGATTTTATGATGATTTTTAAATTAAAATAATAATTAGTAAAATGAATGAAATCTGTTTTATTTTAAAGTTGTTATAAATAAAATATTATAGCTTTGAATAGTGATTATTTTTCATGAGGCAAATGGTGTCCAATAAAATGGAGTAAATCTTTTTAAGTGGCCTGGATTATGGACCATTCAAGATAAGGGCTAATTTTTCAACCCAAAAAAGGATAAAGATAATTCTTTGTTGAAATGACAAATGTTATATATTTAATTTTAAGTGAAGTGACCCTGACACTTTAAAGAAGATTAAGAGAACTGGATTTAAGTCCTATTTATTATTTGATAATAAGAATGTAACTATTTTAGAATTTATTAAAAATGGTAATACGGCAACATTTGGCTTAAGCTCTTTGCTCTCAAGTTAAGAAAGTTAGTAAATTTCTTTTCATCGTGTTAGTCTTTTTTTTAATTTTACGTTTTGAGATTTTGCCAATTTAGTTTTTTTTTTCAAGAACTTAAGTGAAATATTTGAAATTGTGTAAAAAAATTTAACTTTCAAGATCAGTTGTACTGAGATAGGATCAGAAAATTTTCCAACTATTTTGAATAAAATCATTTAGAAATACAGAAAAGAAATTTATCGTACAATGAAAATGCATTTGAAAACAAAAACAAACTATTTCTTTAAATTGAATTTGAATGTTTGTTAAATTGAAATATATTACTTTGCAAACGATTATTTATAAAAGATTTAACCATAATTGTGTAGGGAATCTAATATTTAACTGAAAATTATTTATGAGAATTTTAAATTTTATCATTTTCTAGTTCAAGTACTAAATACAATTTAATCTTCAAGATAAATTTCAATATTAGAGATATTATAATATGGAAAAGTCATTTTAAAAAAATTGGTGTAAGGGCATCGAACTATTTTCATTTATATATAAGATTATAAAAAAACACTTAAACTTTTATATATATAATTTATTACAAATTAATCATTTTATTTTTCATGATTATTAATTGGAATTAAAATATTAATTCTTTAAAAATGTATCTGTATAAAAAATAAGTTAAGATAAATTGCTATTAAGTGAGTATATAGAGATCTCAATTATATTGATATATTTATATATATATATATTGATTCAATGAAGAAACAAAACGACGAGTACCTTTAATAATTGGAATTTTCTTTTTTATTGAATTTGTAGATTTCTCAAGAGTTTTAAGTATAATCATAAATCATTGTTTGTTTTTAACTGCCGAATTTGTTTCCATTCCGGAGGGAATCACATGCCTTCGGGCACAAGTTTTACGACGAAAAATAAAATTTAGATCTCCGTGTCTTTATAGTTTAAAAAAAGTTGACATAAAAATGACCTTTAGTGTGTTATATTACCAATATCATCCAACCATTTTTAAGCTTAATTTACTACCAAAAAAATTACAGTAAAAACTAAACCTATTTTTAATTGATTGATTAATTATTAGGTTGTTCTAAAAGTAATTTCGTTTTTTTTCCGATAGATGATTTGATTATTTTATTATTCGAACACAACTTCACACTTAAGCCTCATAATCATTATATTTTTGGAGAGCTGATATAGCAAAGCTTGTGTGTGAAAAAGTTCAATTGAATCTACGTAGTGGTTATATTGACGGCACTTTTAAATATGAGAACAATAAGCAACATTTTCGACATAAATTACTTTTTTCCTATAGAAAAGGTAAAAATGTTGTTCAAGCCAGAGCGAAATTAACGGATGTGTATTTAGAAGATGTTTTGACAATATGTTAGTGCCAGAACTGGATCCGGCAAACTTTTGATGTCGATGATGCACCACGTAATGTAGGGCCGGTTGAAGCTGATAAAGACACGAAAAAAGGCATTAGTTGATTTTTTGGACGATTTATTTCAAATGAAGAGGTTAAAAAAAATCATCTGGATCAGTTTTTTAGTCAGCAAATATTTATTTAATATACGAAAATTCTCTTTCAGTTTTACAAAAAAAAAAAAAAAAAAACGAAATTAGTTTCAGGACAACTTAATCATATAAATTAATTGTAATTACAATTTTTAAATAGTTTTACATGTCCATACTTCTTATCTACACCATTCAATATATTTACATTTATTTGCAGAACTTGATTTCATTCTGTGGTCTCAAAATATTTCCTCAATTTTAAGGACTTTTCCAAAAATTCATTCCTCAATATTACCCTTCCAGCACATGTAACAGTTTGTATATTAAAAATACACTCAATTAATTAATTAATTAATTATTAATCAATATTTATATATTTAAATGAATAGTTCTTTATATATTTATGTTAATTATAGTAAAAAATAATTATATTTATTTATTTTCCTTCATTCTTATATATTTTTTTTAGGTAAATTGAAATCGTGAGTTCACATTAAGTCATTTGAAATAATGTGGTCACTTGGTGGAAACAACATGATAAAACATAAAAATAAAATGTTCAAATGATTCTTCTAAATAAAGTAATTGAATAATGCATTAACTTGTATTTTAAGATGATTTAATATTTAATTTAATTCCATTATTAAATTTGAAAAATAATATTAATGATATAATTGCTTCTAGTGTATAATTTGAGGTAGTGTTGAAATATCTTTGGGTTTTTTTTTGACACATGTCCATTTTGGAATTAAAATAAAATTAAAGAAATAATATTATGATATAATTTTAATATTTATATTTTAAAAACATATTCATATATTCTAGACTAGATAGATTTAATTATGAGTATTGAGCCCATCTCATTCATTGATTTTCACATCAATTCTAAGGCTCAAATCTACCTAAAAAAAGAGTTATTTTAATTAAAAATAAACATTTCATTTCATATATATATTTATTAATTTTTATATATTGTATGTTTGGGATATAAAATGGTATTTAAGAGCTTCGCGATTTCAGTTCAATTCCATTTCTATATTTTGAAGTATAATAATAATAATAATAATAATAATCATAAAACTATATTCCTATTTTCTACTAATGGGTAATATAAGAGATAACCATCGTAATGTTAACAAATAAATCCAGATGCAGTTCTATTTTTTTCAGTTTTTTTTTCTTTTTTAATTTGATAAAGCATCCCCTGATCAAGAACAGACCCGCTTATCAGTCGAATATCATAACCAGCCAATTACATCAGCTGATTTGATTCAGATTCCTCGCCAGATCAATTATTTATTTTCATTTCAACTCATTTGGTGTTTTGATAAAAAATAAAATTTATTTGACAAATAAATGGCAATGCAATTTTATTACAATCTCAAATCGGTTTAATTAACCGTAACCATTCAATTGTTATTATTATTCATAGGACAAGTTAAATAAATTTTGCTTAAAATCTAAAGAGAAAATTAAAAAAAAAAAATTAGTTATAATCCATTTAAAAAGATCTGGAGTGTCTCCACTCGACTATCTAGTAAATTTGAATTGGATTAATTAACATATATTATATTTTAATTAAATCTAATTAATTAAATTATAAATTAAGGATAATTTAATTGGATTAATTAATTAATTTTAAAAATTTAGATTTACAGTATAATAATGTTATTAAATTAAATTAATTAATTATCATATATTCAATTTAAATTTAAAACCTTTACCTTAATTTTTAAGTCAAAATTTAAAAATTTAAAAAATTAATTCTTTTTTGATGACACCAAGTCACGTGCTGGCGCTGAATTGGCAGTCAACCAATTAAAAAATTAAAAAAAATAATTCCGGTACTTTCAGCGATTCAATCAAGCTGAAATTCTATATATAGCAGTTTTATACAATTATTAATCATGTGAAAAATTATCAAACATATATCTTTATTTTTACGGTCACTTTAGAGGAAAAAAAATTAAAACGTTGTAGGTAATAACCCTCTTCCGGTCGATCTACATTTCTCAAAAGTTTATAGAAAACTACGAATTTTGAATAATGCCCGTGTTCCGAATTTCATTATTCTAGATCAAACCAATTTTGCGTATTCTTGTCTAAATACACCCACACATACACACACACACAGATAGACATTTTTATAACCTTAGTGAAAATGACTCAACTTCAAAACGTATAAAAAACATCAAAATCCCGACATCGAAAATTGTCGTGATCGCAATACTATAGTATAAATACCAACAATTTTGTTAAAGTTATTTTATTTAGTTTTATTATATACGAGGGTGGAATTAAAAGTTTCCGACCTGACCAAGAAAATCGATGTTTTTAAAATTTTTTTTTGGTATATTTTTCAACATAATCTCCATCAACACTGATACATTTCTCATAACGGTGTTCTAATTAATTTAATTAATTAATTAAATTTGATTTAATTTAATTTAAGTCTCATCAACAGTTATGAATCGACGCAAAAATTCGTTTGGATTACGCCTACAGCGACAAATTGTCGTTAGAAATGGTTTTTCGAAGCAATTTTTGGTCTAAAGTTAGGAAATGCGGCACCCACGTTGTACACAGCTTTCCATATTCAAATGGTTTTGCAAAATATTTTGCACACGTTCAGCTGACATCGTACAGGTCTCAGCTATCTTGAATTTTGAAAAATAAAACAAAAAAAAAATTTAAAAACATCGTTTTTCTTGGCCAGGTCGGAAACTTTTCAGACCACCCTCGTATATACAGAATGGAATATAAATTTTGCATTACAATAATTTCCTATTTATAGGCATTTATACATTAATATATTTATATACAATAAATTAAGTTTGACAATATATACATATTATATGCATAATATAGTAATTTTTTTAAATAGTGACGACATGCAACTTTAATCAAAATAAATCATGCGGTCGTAATTAGTTTGTATTCTTGATAAACATTTCCTCTAAATTCATAGATTATAATATTCAAGATCTCTAGTGATAGTAAAATGAGGAATTAATTATTCTAATTATGCATATACAATGATAATAACTGATATATTTGTTAGTCAAATGAACTTCGCCACGCCTCATATTAAACGAAGGATGATCCCAAACGGATCCGATGCTCCATTTACCAAATGATTGTATTATTTCATTCACGATGTTAATTCAATTTGATTTACCATTCATCGATACAAAAATATACTGTCATTGGATATTTTTATTTTTTTGTTTTCCATTTAATAGAGATTTCACGCTTATCCCAATGGAGATTTACTATCATTTTATTTATTATATAAATCGCATTTTAAATGGCTACTAAATCAACATTGAAAATGCAAATGAATGAAATGCCATGTTTCGTGATTATCTATTGAGATATAAATTTTATAATAAATTTTGGTTTAATTATATTTATTTTGTATGGTTAATTATTAAGTAAAGGGATGGATACTATCGTATAAACAACATTGAATATTTATTTAATCTATATATAGGTACAAGAAGGTATTATATAGGTATAAGAAGGGAAAAAATCTGGAGTGTCTCCACTCGACTATCTCGCAAATTTGAATCGGATTAATTAACATATATATTATATTAAAATTAAATTTAATTAATAATAAGTATAATTGAATTTAATTAATTAAAAAATTTAAATTTAAAATACAGTATTGTTATTCAATTAAATTAATTAAATAACATAAATTGAATACCTTTATCTTAATTTTTAATTCAAAATTTATAAAATTAATTCCGGTACTTTCAGAGATTCAATCAAGTTGAAATTCTATATATAGCAATTTTATACAATTTAATCATGTGAAAAACTATCATATATTTTTATTTTTATTTAGGTAATCTTCCGGATAAGTTACATTTCACAAAAGTTGATAGAAAACTACGAATTTTTAATAATGTACGTCTTCCAAATTTCATTATTATAACTCAAACCGTTTTTGCATTATCTTGTCTACACACACACACACACACACACAACATCAAAATATCGACATCGAACATTTTCGTGATCGCAATACTATCTTCTGGTGAGATAGTAAAAAGTAACGCAATAGTGGCGCTGTTGTCGGGCAAACATGATTTTATATGTTCTGACAATAAACCGGTTGTTTGCCCGACAACAGCGCCACTCTATTTATAATTTTTAAAAAGCCCTTGCTTATGAGCAACTCACACACACACATTCTAAGTAATATATATATATTTTTTAAAATTCCTAAATCATATAAGGCTTGTATAATAAAAATAAATAACTGACACCAATTATTAAGAAACATTAAATCTTATGGGATATTAGATTTGAAGAATGACACCTGAAAGGGATTTCAATTGATTAAATTAGGTAAGAAATCTGTGTGAATTACTTGAGGATAACTATTCAGGTTAGTGTGGTTATAAGTTAAAATCTTCATTGGATCTAGAAGAAAATCAAATAAATAAAGAACGTTTTTATTATGATTTGGAGATATAAAACTCTACACATAAAGATAATAAGCAAAGAAAAGGAAAGTCAAGGACGTTCAACTAATAAAACTTCTTATCAGGCTAAGGGTTTAAAAAAGAAGAACTCGATTAAAAAAAAAAGAAAATTCCTTAAATACCCTATACACCGTCATCGTACATTTGATTCTCAATTTTCTCTCACTCTACTTAAATTCCTTTTTATATTTTAAAAATTCTATTAATTACCTTTTAAATACTTAATATAATTAATTTTTAAAATTGATTTTAATTAACTCAAAAACAAAAAACAACCCTTATTCTATTTCATTAACCTAAAAAAAAAAATATTTCTTGTTATAACAAGGAAATAACAACAGAAGTTAGGTTATCAAAAACATTGTTGACCCAAGAATCAATGAGAAGGGCTGACAATCTGTTAGGCTCCACTGATTGAAAACAAAACCTCCTCCGTACAATTTAGCCAAGTGGCTTAAATATTCCACCCAGGTTCATTTCTTTTTAAATATCACAAGAAAGACCCGTGCCCTTTTCCACCCCAAGTTTGCACTCTCGGAAATCAATGTATTTCATTCACCCTCCAGGGCCCTTCAAACAAATAAATCCCTTTTGCTTCGAGCCGCAGCTAATAAAACGCTACTTTAAACAATGTCGCACCTTATTTTTCAACTTTGACTCAGGCATCCTCGGTGAAAAATTAATGGGCTTTTAGAAGACTAAGAAGAGAGACATGGTGAGCTATAACTTTCCCTTTCTATATCAAGATGTCGTCTTGACATTATATTTCAATTTTTAATAAGCGCAAAATTGTATGGGACGTTGAGTTTTATTAAAATTCAAAATCATATTAATGTCTCCAGGCTGAATCTTTTCGAAATATGAAATGTGTATTTTCTCCCATAATGCATTAAAGAGATTCATTAATTTTTACATTTGAAAAAATATAAATCAATAAATATATTACTTATAGTTATAAATGAAAAGGACAAGAACAAATTCTCTTTTTTATTATATAAATAAAATATTTATAATATTAAATCCGATTTTTTTTTAACTAATTTTTTTAAGGGAAAAATAAAGATATATGTTTGATAGTTTTTCACATGATTAGAAATTGTATAAAATAGCTATATATAATATTAGAATTTCAGCTTAATTGAATCGCTGAAAGTACCGGAATTAATTTTTTAAATTAACGACTGTAAATCACGCGCCAGCCCGTGACTTGGTGCCATCAACAAAGCCAAACACACGCTGGTTTAATAAATATTATTTATTAATTTTAATTTATAATTTAATTAATTAAATTTAATTTAAATATAATATATGTTATTTAATTCAATTCAAATTGCGAGATAGTCGAGTGGAGACACTCCAGATTTTTTTATTTATGAGCCAAAGAAAGATGAGATCATTGGGGCATGGCGGAGACCATAATGAGGAATTGCATGACCTCTATGCACCTTCAGTAAGAGTTATAACATGGGGAAGGCTGGGGTGGAGCACGTGGCTAGAATGGGGAAGGAAAGAATGGACGAAGGGTATATTTGCGTGGAGACCGATTGGGAAAGTTCCGCTTGGAAGACCAAGGATGCGGTGGATAACAATGCAGGAAGGGACGTGAGAGAGTTGGGAGAGGGTAAGAGTTGGATGGATGGTTGTGGCTCAGGTTATGGACACTTGAACAAATGTGGTTGCTGCGACCCTAAAGGTTCCTTTCCTATCATAAATTTTAACTAAAATAATTAAAAGTTTAGAATCTAAACTTTAGATATATATTTTTATACAAGTTTATTACTTATTCAACAGTATGTTTGATTTTTTGATAACTTAATATATCCAATGATAAATTTAAATAAAAGTATAAAATTTTCGTTTTATAGTTTTAATTAGATAGATAGAAATTCTGAAATTTAAAACTTTAAATAAAATTTAAAATTATCATATCTATTACAGTTATTCATTTTGAAATGAAAAAGTGTGGAAAATTTTATTTTCGCAAAATATTATCATTCCTAAAATTATTTATTCAATATAAAAAAATAAATATTGAAAAAAATATGTTTTCTTATTTTTGTTTCTTCTTTAATATTTATATTCCTGGTACCTACACACAATATCAAATACATTAGAATAAAAAGGTTGGCAGACACTGATGTGTTGATAAAGGAAATGAGTAGGTAAGAAGATATCCAAGGTCAAGAAAAAATAAAATTTCTGGGGAAATTAATTAAGAAATCAGTCAAAAATATATAAAAAAATAAATAATACTTATAATAATAATAATAATTATAATAAAAAAGAAAAAGGAATCAAATCAATGAAAATTATCGAATAATAAATAAAATCCAAAAAAACAAAAAAAGGAAAGTTGATCTGTTTATCAAGTGGACTCACGCACCGTATAATCGCGCTTCCTGGACGCCCGATTGTGGCAGAACTTGAGCATGTCCACGCCGATCCCCTTAATGGGTTGATCCTTTGTTTCCTATGGATAAAAAAAATTTGAAGAGAAATTCACACAATTCCACCGTCCGTGGTCATGTCCATGTCGAAACAAACTGACTGCGAGAGAATCTCGCTGGCACGCGATCAGTCGTTAAGGGTCTCCATATGCTCATGGCATTATCAATGCTGCTATTGGGAGGGGCGAAGGGATCATACATGCATACAAAACGACCGGGAATTTTATGCATCAGGCGTCGGACTAGAAGAATGTCAAATAAAAAAAAAAAAAAAAAAAACGAAGAACCCTTCTCCGAAAATATTCTTTATCCGAAACTGCAAAATCAAACTTTTTCTATCAACTGTGTTTACATTCGACACAAACTGTTATCAGAAAATATGTCTTGGTTTGTATACAATCGAATTAAATAGTATGTATATCTATCAAATCAGTAGAGAGTTTATATAATACTTAGCATATACTCGACTAGAGAAAATAACCCATTAATGAAAAATTTTGAACCTAAATAAATGATAATAATTGAGCATAAACAAGAGCAAAGATTGAATATTAGTATGATTTAGAATATTATTATTAAATTCAAATACGAGTAATTTTGATGTTTATTTAATGAAATCGCAATATTTACATGGCAAATTTGTTCACACAGAGTTGATCTAGATTTATTTCAAATTCCTCAACAAATTCATTCAATACTTGACATCATAAAAACTGAATATTTAATTATTTTATAAAAAATAACCAATAAATCAATCAATGGGTAGATATTTTAATATATTATTTGAATATCAATTAATTTAAATTAAATATTATTTTAGCTAAAAATTTCAGACTCATTTATCTATGATAGTTTTAGTATGTATATACGAATCGTATTGTATATACATATACAAATACATTTTTATTTCTATCCTAATATAAATTGAAAGATTATAAAATATTTTAGAGATTAAAGATCATGATTTAATTTAATTATTTTAAAATTATATAATATTGTTCTTTTGAGAAAAAATTACAAAACTAAATAAAACAAATCTACTTCGAAAAGATCCCTCGTCAGCCTGATTCTAAATATATATATATACTTATTATTATCAGAGTTATCCGGGATATAATCACGTATTTTTGTAAGATTGTTTTCTCGATGTTTCGGCATCCATTTTGGCGCCATTTTCAAGAGGTCATTTAGGTGGGGAATTTTTTTGGGATTCTAGGTCACACAGACTAAGACCCAGAATCCCAAAAAAATGAAAATGGCGCCAAAATGGGTGCCGAAACATCGAGAAAACAATCTAACAAAAATATGTGATTATATCCCGGATAAATCTGATAATAATAATAATAATAATAACATTCACGGAAATCTGAACAAACCTATATATATATATATATATATATATACTATATATATTATATATGTTTTTATTACTAAAATTTCTTCTACTATTTATAATCTAATGAATTTATATAATAAATAATAAATAATAATTATAATTATTAAAATTAAATAGATTTATTTATGAACAATAAAGTGAAATAAGTTTAATGGATAGAATGGGTTTAAATTAATAATGAAGAATATTTCCACATGGAATAAAGGATTAAAGATCCTTATTTTCATTTTAAACAATTTAATAAATAGTTTAAACAAATCACACTGAAATAGGGATATAGCTTTTGAAAATATAGGTATATCAATATATATATATATATATATATATATATATTATTACTATCCGATTTATCAGGGATATAATCACGTTGGCCTCGGGCTATTGTCCGGTACGGACGTGTGCCAGGGTCAGGATTGCCCAGGATTCTTCGGAGCTCCACAGCAACGCAGTGAGTACAAAACCATCCACCTATCAACCCAAAATCCCGATATTAACCCTTGGTCACCCAGAATCCCAAAAATATTCCCACCTAAATAATTTCTTGAAAATGGCGCCAAAATGGGTGCCGAAACGTCAAGAAAACAATCTCACAAAAATACGTTATTATATCCTTGATAAATCTGATAATAACAATAACATTCACGGAAACCTAAACCAACATATATATATATATATATATATATATAGGTATGTATATATCAGTAGTAATAAGTACATTATCTATTTAAAATAAATTGGATGCAGATTGATTGTTTTAATAATTTTCATTATTGATAGGTTAATTGGTCCTCTATTTGAATAAAATATCTAACTCAAAATAGACTTTATCTATTGAAAAAATATTTTATATTTTCTTTTATCAATATTAGAATGGATAACGTAAGTCAATAGTAAAAAAATAAAAAATAATGATTTTTTTATTTTTTTATAAGCAAAAATATTTTAATAACCAAAACGGTCGTTGTTAATTTCAACCCCTCATTTTTGTTACAAGTTTAAATTTTAAATACTTTTATATATAAATTGATTATATATTTTTAAAATAAATTAAAATATTATATTAGTATAATATATATATTTATATAATCCAACCCTGCGAAATTTGACTCGAAATATCATTTAAAATTTTAACAATTATTCTTCTATATATATAAATAATATATATAAATTTATAATAACATAAAATTATATTTTTAATTCATATTTATAATTATAAAAATGATGTAATGCAATAGAAATATAATATCGAATTGATAATTTAGAAAAAAAACAGCTCTTGATATCTACCCATTGTAGATAAATGGTAAAATTTTATTTTATTTATATCCGTTTAGATTGTCAAATAAAGAAAAAAATTGTTGAAATATTTGAAATTATTATTTATCTAAATCAAAATTTTTCTCCCTATCTGATGTCAATTTATTTTTGATGGGTTCATTTCATTATAAATATCTTAAATGGTTTGGGAAAAGGGATGCCTTATCATAAACACTATGATTACCTTAGGGACTTAAAAATATAATATAAATAACACAAAATATCAATAGAGAAGCTTCTTCTTAGTAAGCGAGGCACTTGTTCAACTTTCGCTGAGGACAACTAACATGAAAAAGGACCATCACTCAAGGCCGAAGGGAAGGTAAGTGACTTTGACAGCGGCTTCCGGCCGGCAGGTAAGCCCAAGGTCGAAGGACGACGGTTCGACGGCAACTGGCCTTTGCTTTGGCGCCGACGACAACCCCTCGGCGCCGCTCCTCGCCCTCCCCGACAAAAGAAGAATCGATAAAAATCGATCGGTGCCGGGGGGTGATGGAGCTCGGACGACACCCTCCACCCCAAGATGAGACATGAACAATTAAGTAACTCTGGAATAACGGGACAACACTTCCGACTTTTCGTATCAGCATTCTAACAAGCCAACGAGATTATCATCAAAAATCATAATTACTAAAAGTCACGAATTTTTCATATCTCGATATTTTTTCCAATTCAAATTATTTATATTTATAGGTATATACTTTTACATTTTTTAAAAATCATAGTTATAACAACATTTTATAAAAAAAAGTTTTAAAATAAAATATAAATCAAAAAGTAGCTAATACGAGGTCTGGTCAAAAGAAAAGGTGAATTTGGAATTATTTCGAAAAGTATTTACTTATTCGTTAATATCCATTTTGTCGCCTTCAAAGTTATTCCCCTCAGTTATAATGCACTTATGCCAGCCCTTCTTCCAATGGTTAGCACTTCTGAAATGCGATTTTCGATATGGTCAGCTCGTTCTTCGTCTTTATCTCATCAATTGTGGTAAAACGCTTTCCTTTCATTGGTCTCTTCAGTTTTGGGGATAGGAAAAAGTCGCAGGGAGCCAAATCTGGTGAATACGGTGATTAAGGCATGATTACGGTGTTGTTTTTGGCCAAAAAATCACAAACAATCAATGATGTGTGGGTTGGTGCATTATCCATGATTTGTTTTTCCACAATTCCAATCGTTTGAGCCGTATTGCTTCATGCAAACGTTGCATAACTTCCTTGTAGTATTCCTTATTTTTTTTAAGTAAAAAATCGAAGTGTCTAACTTTTTCAGTTGTCAAAAACAAACTACTAATCCAAAATGGCTGATAATGTCAACATTTGAGAGACATATGTGTACCAACATAAGAAAAAAAATTCGATAATAGAATGTACAGAGCCCACAAAAATTCAAAATTCACCTTTTCTTTTGAACAGACCTTGCATATAAATAATAGTAAGTATATTTTATAAAGCAAACAAAATTCAATATAAAAATATATTCTTAAATTTTATTATTTCTTTAGTAGTTCGTTTAAAAAATCTTACTGCAGAAGTCTCAAAGTTTTAATAAATGTCTACGAATTAGTGAAGTTTTTATACTTTTAAAAACTTTTAAAATCAAGCAATGAAAACAGTTAAAATTAACTTTATAATCTTATTAGTATATTTTACAATTAACAGAACATAAATAATTGAACAATTAATATTTTACATGTGTTTTTATAGTCAACTTCTTACAAGTTATATTTATTATTTTTATATTATTTTATTTAATGAATATAACTTTAAGATTAGCCGAAACAAAAAAAAAATATTTACATAAAAATATTATTTCTTGATTAGTTAAAAGATGGAATAAAAAATAAAAATTAATGTAAAAACATCAATTATATTATTTAATTATAATAATAATATGTATTATAATAACTGGAAACCTTAAATAAAATTAGAACCGCATTCTAAGTAATATGAATTTTTATTAATTTAGAAAAATTTTCCTTATTTATGTCATTTTTGATTGAAAAAAAAATATTATAATCAATTCTAGAAACAATTATTATCCGACTAAATTAAATTTCATTTCTGAAAATAACTTAAATTTATTTTAGATAATTCCAGACGACTGAAGCATGTAGTCATAAAATACAAATAATATAAAATCAACACCGATGGTTAGTAAGTTGAGTCAATTAATAGATCTATAAATCATTTAAAAATATAGGTTTTAAGAGTTATCACGTAAATCATACAAAACAAATTGTATTAATTTTGTTTATTAATATTTATATAAAAATGATCTCATTTCAGTGACGTATTGGATTGGAATTTCGCCAGTGATACAGTACGCCAAACTTCCGATAGAGGCAGCACTCTCTTAATGATCTATGAACATGAATTGAATTTATAACTAATTAAATATGTATTATATATTTAATAAATACCAATTAAATTAGTTTTTAATTTTTGTATTTATTTATCATTTATCAATCCTAATTAGAATAAACCCATTAATATTTTTATTATTTTTTAAGATAAATATTTTACTAGGTTTTATATTATTACTAGCAGACCCGGCAAAGTTTCGCTTTTGCATGTGGGTCTGTATACATATATACGTATGTGATAACTGAACACTTAATAATAATAATAATAATCTATTAAATTAATATAATTGAAATTTTAGTTTTAATAGGACTTATTTTTGTTTTTTATTTTTATTTATTTTTATTGGAATGATTACAAATAATAATAATAATAATAATAATAATAATTTATTAAATGAATATAATTGAAATTTTATTTTTTATTATTACATTTTTATTTTTATTTGTTGGAAAATTATTTCTACTTTATTAATTGTTAATAGTTATTACATTTTAATTAACAATTTTCGGAATAAGTATATTCTCTTATTATAGAGACTCTTATTGTTTGTCTCACAAGTCTACCTACAATATTTCATTATCATTGTATGATTCAAAATAAAATTCAAAATATTTAATAGGACATGACATGATCTTAGTATTTTTCCCATCCCAGAATATTTGCTAATATTTCATGTTGGAGTTCCAATTACCTGCATATTTAATGGCAATTTCAATGCTGAATATGCTTTTAAATAAAAAAAAAAATTAAGAAAGTAATTGAAATTATTATTATTAAGAATCAATAAATAAATTTATTAAATATACATTTAAACATATAAATAAATCTATATATAAATTTAATAAATATTCAAACAAGAATTGAAACAATATAAATAAAACGATTCAATATTTTACTTACATTGTGATTTATATTTTTATTTTTATTACAACTTTAATTATGGGTATGTTATTTTTGACAGTTTAAAAAAAATTAAAAATATTAATAAAATTTATCAAAATAATAAGTTGAAAAGATTTCCAATTATTTTTATTTTTTTAGTATACATTTTTCAATGTAACCATGGTAACCATGAATAGACTTTTACCAAAATATTACTAATTAAATTAATTTTGGATAAATTAATTTTTTGATTTAACTACACTTAAACCTTCCTTGGTATGCCCACATCAATCTCTGAAAGTTTCATCGCAATCGGACGGGTAGTTTTTGAGTTTAGGCGAGACAGACATACAGACATTTCCTTTTATCTATATAGATTTGAAAATATTTTACAAAATATAAAATAGGTATATATATATATATATTGTTTATCTTATGTTTAGTAAAATATCTCTTATTTATCTTAGAGATGTTTATTTATTTTTTTTAATTTATTATTAATTTAATTATATTTAATAATTTATCTTTATAATTAAGTCATTAGAATTCTACAAATAACTTTTAGTATGAAGAATTGAATATACCTAATATATTAATAAAGAACAAAAATATTTTCAAAAATGATGATGATAATTACATATATAATTTGTGAAAAAATTAAAAAAATAAAAATAAAAATAAATTTGAAATTAAAACTAAAAATAAATTTGAACTATAATTTTAATTGTCATATATAAATATAATTTTTAAAAAGAATATTAAAAATTGTGATGATAGCCGGGTAGCATAAGTCGCAGGAGTTCTCATCATTTTTCTTTTATTTCATCAACATAGCTTTTATATTTTATTATATTTCCATTATTCTATATAAAAGTTAAAATAAAAAGGACAAAATTTCAAAGTAAATCTATTTTATTAAAAAAAAAATTAATTTTAAACTATTCATCTTTTTTAAAATTTAGGCTTTCTTTTTTATTTATTAAAATTAATCACCTAATAAATATTGAATTATTTTATTAGAGCATCATTGCATGTAATAAATTATAAGTGAATTTTCAAGATGCTTAAATTTGAGAGTTTGGGAACTTGCCACCTCTTGACTAATCCAGGTAAATGAAGAAAAATTGCTATTTACATCCTCTTCCGAGTTGAATATCAAAATTGAACAAATTAAATTTTATGACCCTTTATAAAAGTAGGAAATTAAGTTAAAAAATGTACTTAACTTTTTTAAACAAGAATTTTATATAATAATTAAGTATAAATTGATTATTAGAATTGTAGTGGAATTCTAATAATTTAAATTTAATTAAATTAATAATATTTGCTGTGGAATAATATAGAATAATATAAATTAAGTGACTTCATAATAAAGCACGAATGATGAATAATGTATTCGTAATTTTAAAGGTCATTGATTCCTTTGTTAATCCTATGGAATATATTGACTTGCAATTATATTCCAATCTAGATTCAATATAATTTTTTTAGTACAATCTATTTATCTAACTATCTATCTATCTATATTTATATATATTTATATCTATATATATATATAGGAAAAAATAAATTTGAAACTAGATTTTTATCTACTTAATTAGAAATTAATAAAATATAAAACATTTTTAATATATATCATTTTTTTATACATAAAAACAAATTAAAAATTCAATTTTATTATCTGATTTTTTCCATTATATAGTCTTTATAGATAATCTCATCATATATTTAAATTTAAATTAATTATACTAGTAAGTAAGAACTAGAATCACAGAATCCTTGTAAACATTATTTAACAAATTCTGAGCAATGTGCAGACAAAAACTCTTTTATATATATACATATATAGAAATTTTGAAGGGTTTTCCAATTAAAGCAGTATGAATTGTGTGAATTATAAAAAAAATAATTTATGGGACTTAGAAAACTGATAAATATGAAGAATAATTACTTTTTTTTTGGATTTTAATTTTACCCATATATATTTAGTAAATTGTAATAATGTAAGCCAAATAGGGGGAAAATAGAATTAATTAAATAAATAAAATAATAAAAAAATTTATGTTTTTCTAATAATTTAAAATGATTAAAAAAATGAGCTCTGGCTAGGCACAGAACCGACCGACGATTTTAACTAAATTAATTTCCAAACAACATCAATCATACTTATTATATAAAAGTATAAAAAAAATACTTTTAAAACTTGAATTAAAATGACTAAATTATAATATCTTAGTTTTTATTTTTAGTTTAATTAATCAATTATTTATAACTACAATATTTTAAGTGAAATATTTTCTGACAATGAATATAAAATTAATAAGTTGTAAACTACTACTTCCGGTTTCCAGATATACACCAAAAGTTAATGAATTTATGCTACTGATGCATTAAGTAAATATAGCAAATTTTATCAAAATCCGTTGAGCCGTTCAAGATATACCCGTCTATATGGACACACAATGAACAGACGGACGGACGGACAGATATCATACTAAAAATACTTTTCTTTGTTAACAAAATGCACGATTCGTGAAGATATGTAAAAAATCTCCACATATGAAATTTGGTGTGAAAACAATCTTTCCCTTCCTATCGTCGGTTGGTAAAAATTACACACTTTAGTTATTAGTAATTTAATATTTAATATCTTTAGCTTTATACTTAGTTTAGAAATTAATTATAACTAAATTGGCGGTTTTTAGAATATGCACACATTCTATTTGGTTCAACTAAACTATTGGAAACTAAATTCTGAAATATATTGTTAAAGGTTTAATTTATCCAAAATATAATACGAATATCGAACAAATAAAGCTTACCAACGGATTATATTATATTTCATTTCATTAATTGCTTTGATTATTACTTTCTATTGACATTTAATCTAATAAAAACATAAAAATATCTTATTTTTAATTTTTCTTTAATTTTGAATCAATGTCAAATAATCGGATTCCAATTTAAATCTCATATTTCATTTTAATTCCGGATTAAAAAAATGATTTGTTAATCAATTTTGTTAAATATTCACTTAATGAATTATATAAGGTATTATCTCTATTATCAGAAAATATTCATTTTGCCTTTGATGTTTCGAACATAATTCTTCTTAAATCATATGCAGGAGTTGGACAAAAATATGGAAACACCTTTAAAAAAACATGTTTCTTTGCTTAAGCACGGTCAGCAATTCCCTGTTTATGAAGCTCCTTTCTAATTGTTTTGGTACTCACAGGGTTCGGTAACACAACATTCATTTCAGCAGTAACTTTTACTGATCTTATTTTCGTCACAATTGCCCTTAATGATCGTCTGTCACGATCACTCAGGACACACTTTCGTCCGCGCTGTGATTTAGCAGATGATGTTTTTCCGCTTTTCAAATATGCGGAATAAATCTTCGATACAGTACCTCTTGATACACTAAACACCTCGGCTACCTTGCTTACGGAAAAACCTACCATACGTGCTCCAACAATTTGCCCACGTTCGAAGTCTGTTAACTCTGACATAATGCAATGACAACCTCACATAACAGTACTCCGACAACAACTGAACTGTTTAGCACATTTACGAAGTTGTATAGGTGGCGTCAGTAATCAAAAACGCCAGCGGCACCTACATATTTCATTAAAATCATTCTTTCTTTTCAAACATGCATTTCACAAGGTGTTTCCATATTTTTGTCCAACCCCTGTACATTATCTATTTGAAGATGAACAAAATCTAACAAAGGTTATAATATCATTTCGACTGTCAAGTTAAAAATTCCCAATTATTTATATATATAAGATCGTTTATTATTTTACTTTTGATGACTATATACCGGCAATTTTCCTTATTTTTTAAAACTGATATTTTGAAATAATACAACTAACAATGATAAATAGGGGAAGATTGTGTTACTCGTATCACTGACATATTAAAGAATGTAATTCAAAAAAATTCATGGACCAGTGCTAAAGATGTGAATTCTGGGTGCATAATTTGTGTACTTGGGTCACCAAACAAACAAAGAATTATGTTTGTCAAGCTTGATTGTAAATAATTGAATAAGTCAAGAAAAAAACTTGTATTTTTTCAATATGTGGTACGACTTAGGATATATATAATCCAGATATTTCTTAGGGGGTACGATTAACGCGCACCTTCCCCTCATATACGATATATCAGTTTTAAATTAAATAATTTATAATTTCATTGAATTAATACTAGAGAAGAAGAATTTAGTTAAATTTAATAAAGGGCCTGGTACTAATATAACAAGGAATAATAAATAAATATTATATATATATATCTATGTATATACAATGGATACTCGGATGTCGTCGTTAAACAACCAATAATGAGGACAGGCAAGATTTTCCCATAAGAAATAACTAAAAACCATATAATCCGTTCCAAATCCCCAAATATCACTCAATAATATGCTATTTTCACCATGATTTTAACAATATTGATAAATTATAATAAATTAAGTTGAATTACATTATTAATAAAAGAAATATAAATATATAGAAAGAAATAAATGATAAAATAAATAATAAAGAGAATAAAAAGTCGAAGTAAATCTATCGATCGAGCACTTATAAGTAAGCTTACTGACCCACGTTTCTCATTGTAAAACACCCACTACTGTTTTCTTTCTGTCCCATAGTACTCTATGTTATTTTTGTACTTCTTTTCAATACCTTTATTGAAAAATAAAGTTGAAAAACAGTTGATTTCGTTTATCAAAATAAATTTAGGAAGATGTACATTACAATATAAAATAAACATTAGAGAAAACGAAAAGTCAAAGAAACTCTAACGATCTTGTATACTACAAAGCAATCATTAACGGCGAGGACTGAGAAAGAGAATTTAGGTGTGAATTTCCGACGAAATTTTTGACGAGTACTGAATGCATCGATTTCTTTAATTGCATATTTAAATAAATAACTAATTTCAAATATTTTATATAACATGTATCATTTAAGCTATTAAATAAATAAATATTCATGAGTATATCTAGCAATATTAATTAGAAATATTAATAATAAAAAAAAACACAGTGGCGTACCTAAGGGGGGGTGCGGTCCGCACCGGGCGGCACTTATCTTGGGGCGGCATTTTTTATATTTAGTTATAGTTATTAAAAGCAACTTATTCATTTCATATTTATTTTTTTTCTTTCTTGAATAATAAATGATTATTATGATTATTATAAGTTTACTATTTGATTTATATAAATTATGGTCAACTATATGATTTCGAATATTATTCCTCGGTGTAAATTTTGAATTCTAATTCCAAGAACAGGATAATAATTTTATTTTATTGTATTCATTAAAATTCGTTGAATTCGTAAACGAAACTTTAAGATTTTGTTCGGCAAAATTATCTTCGTTCTACAATGAGTCAATTAAGACTACAAAATCTTGCAATATTGTCAAAAGAACCAGAAATTACAAATAATATAAATTTTGAGAGCATTATACACGATTTTTCTAGTATGAAAGCTAGAAGAGTAAATATTATATAAATATATTTACGAGTGCATACAAATATGTGTAAAAAAATTTACTCTGTGTATTAATTAATATTGATTAAATAACTTAATAATTTATTTATGTGTATTAATTTATAAAAACCACTATTTGATTGACTTATAATAGAAAGGGCGGCAAACTGGAGATCGCCCCGGGCGGCAAAAGTTCTAGGTACGCCACTGTAAAAACAAATAAAATATAAAAGATCTATATTAGAATAAATCTTTTCTATTCTGATTTTCATTAAGATTGAATGGAATATTCAATTCCGTTCGATACCACTCAGAGTTTCTCTATTAAAAGAGAGTAATTTTAAAAATAATTTTACAAAAAAAGTGATTATTTAATATTTGAATAAGTAATTAAATAAAAAAGAAATTTGAATTAATAAATATCCAAAATTGAAATGTCCATTTTTCTAATCATAAATATGAATTTGGTTTTTGAAAAGAAGTTCATGTGTCAAAAAGCAATGGAAGAAAGAGATAAGGTGACAGAGGCCGGGAGAACTCATCCGTTTCCCTCTTAATGGTGCTGTCACAGTCAGTCAATGGGACCTCTACGACGTCTATGGCAAAAGAATAGGACAGGCGACTAAAAAGTAACAGGAGAAAACAGCCTCTCCATTGGCTTTCTATAAAAAGCAAACATATGTTATCTTTCAAAAAATGTTACGTTCTTTTATCAGGAGTGAATTTTACTATCTTCAGTCTTTTTTTTTAATGCTTGAAATGGCAAAGATTTCACTTATCTTGAAAACAAAACATAACAAAACAAAACTAAAAGAATTTTACTAAAAAAAAATTGTATAAGGTTTTTTAAAACTATATTATCAAATAGGTTATTGGAAATATAGAAATTAATTACAATATTTTTAATTAATTTTAATTTTATTTAATTGTTTAATAACATTTTTATTTTATTATTTTTTAATTAATAAATATTTGTATAATAATTGATTAAAAATTAAATAAAAAAAAATAAAAAAGTTATTTTCTAATTTAATTAAATTTCCATTATTTATTAAATATGATGAGATTATTTATTTATATAATAATACATTATAAATATAAATTATAACTTTGTTCAAAATTATTTATTGAATATTTAAATTCATGACAGAATATAATGATTGTTTAATTTTCAAATAATAGAAGGAAAATATTTGTTTATGCAATGTATCCAATCATAATTATAATATTTGATATTATAGTTCATTTCAATAGAAAAATTTGTGGCAATATTCCAATATTTGGATGTTAAAATTTTTTTTTTATTTTTATTTAGCATAATTTCCCTTTGAAAATGGCCAGGTCTCTTCACTAAGTCTTTATATCACTACACTCTGTATGTTTAACTAATTAAATTGATGTATATTGACTTATAGGTTGTCACAAAGGACCCTTTGAGATAATTTAGTTATTTAATAGAAGTAAAAAGAAAATATTGACCTTCTTCTTACATTCAAATGGAAAGAGAACAAGATCTTCTAATAATGTAGAAGAATAAAATAATGAACAGTAATTTATAATATGTAAAATTTGTAAATTTAATTATAAGAAGTTAAATTATTAGACAAAAATAACAAAATGTTGATATTATTATTATTTATCGGGAATTGACAAGTTTTCCCATTGTAGTAACTGGGAATAGAAAAGATGATATAAATTTTTACTGAGGACAGGGGGATACGCAATATTCCAAATATATTCAAAAAAATATTTAGCTAATACTCAGAGAAATATTAGTAATTTAAAAATAATCAAAAAATTTAATTTTTTAATAAAAAGAATCTCACTTTATCATTCTTAAGAAAGTTAAATGTTATTTATTGTCCAATATTATAAATAAATTTGTTTAATATTGGGTGGGTGTTTTGTTCAGATGTTCAAAATTTTAAATTAAAATAAAACAATGAAAAATATTGTTAATATCAATGAAAATTTAGAAATTTTAGAAAAATAATTTTATGCTATTAATGTTGAATATGTTTTTGTCCTTCACGTAGATGGCGCCATCTGGATTTCCAATTTTAACACATTTTTCGCCGCAATTGCGACCGTATTTCATCAATAATTCGCAGAATATATCGTTTGGTTTATCGGAGTAGGCAAGGGACTAGAAATAATTCCATTAGGATTAGTTAGATGATCTTTGTGATCAATTAAAAGTACCATTACTTAAAATTATTGTTCAATAAATGTATCTTTGAATGAATTATAATTGTAACGCATGTGGTTGTGTTTTAGTGGAACCATAAGACAGCATGATTACTGTTAGCAATTGAGGTACGTTAAAGTTAATAAACATTTCTATAGATTCAAATGGTGTCGAATTGATTGATTTGAGTCTTCCTTAATGTTAGACGGTACAGTTACTATCACATTTTTCGATGTGTTACAAGATGGGATAGAATTTTCGTAGTGCACATTATTTTGATAAAATAATTTAAACAAATTACAAGCGTTGCCTCTGACTTTAGTCATTCATTATGAAGTATAATTCAAACCAAACAAACTTCAAAATAAGGGTCAAACAAAACAATATTGTAAAATGAAATATGAGAAACAAAGAAATTAAATTGATTTTTTGCTGAATCAATATAAAAAATTGTATAATTATTCAACTTGAATAAACATTTCCCTAATAATTTAACTATTAATTAAAAACATCTGAATTGATTAATCCGAATTAATATAATCCAAAGTTCATATGTTAATAATTGATTTGAATTTTTTTTTAAATTTCATTTTCTATTATTATAGAAAATTATTCTTAAAAATTAATTATTCTTGTTAATATTTAATTATCCTATTATAGAAGTTTTAAATTTAGTAAATTTGATGACCTAAATAATATAATAATATTCTTTCTTAATGGATTAATCATGTATAGGTGGATTTTTGGAAGTATAACAAGTAAGTCATCATCATCCTAAACAAATGTTAATTTCCGGAACAAAAATACAACTGTGCCCGGAAGATCAACTATCAGGACAATTTTAATGTTTTTATGGTCAACTTATGACAGTTGACCTTTCAGTTACAAAATTTATTCTTTGACAATAAAACTTTCTTGAAATTTATTCTTTTTATTTCGAACTTATTATTACAAAATTAATTTATTTATATTATTTTTAAAGTAAATGAACAGATTATTATAAAAAAAATAAAAAATAAGATATTATTTTTTTAATTAATATTGATAGTTAGTCATCATTTTAGTTTTTTAAATTTTTTTATCAAAATTTAATAGGATCATTTTATTATTATTATTTGAATTAAAATGATCAAATGTTTATATAAAATCAGATATTAAGATTAATTTAAATTAATAATAATTTTTAAAAAACATTTAGAATAAAAAATTAATTTTCCTTAAATAAAGATCACTGGTTTAAAAATATGAATACTGAAGTGTTAATCGACCATAGCATTTACATTTTTAAAGTCAGTGACATTCAGGAGGCAGACACCACTCGGACCAGCCACTCGACAAATTCATCGACCTCGAAATCATTAAAGTTTAATCATTGAAAGATAAGAAAAGGCATGTTTTAAGTTTCCAGAGTATGTTTCGAATTAATTTGACCCGATAGTCGCTGAATACAGTCATCATTCTGTATGCAACTTTGATTGATTCCTGGCCAAAAATTTCTACAAAAACATTCGAGAAACATGAGAAAAGGAAAAAAGTAAACCCCCTCTCTCTCTTTTTCTCTTGGCAACTCACCAGGTTATATAAATAAACGTTTTCAAAAAATCAGATATGCATTTGATGAAATTTATATTTATTGGATATTAACGGTGGGTGGGTCTGTCAGAAGAGAATTTATTACCAGATCATTTTCGATTCCTGAATGGTATAAAACCCCCCGTAGCTATATAGAATATAATCATATATATATATATATATATATATAAACGAAGAATGGATATTTAATAAAATTCTATTGGAGTTTAGTGGAAACAAATTTTAAATTCATTTTTTTAAGTATATTTAATTTATAAATAAATTGCAATGAGATAAAAAAAAAGCAAAATAATTCTAATCATGAGTTATTCATTAAAAGATCATATTATAATATTTTGATTCTTTTTTTTAAATTAAAAAATAAATAAAAAGAATGAATAACATTAATGGATAACAATCTAAAAATGCTTTGTTTCATTTTTTTTTGTTGTTTTTGTTTATATATTTAGATATTACTTTATTCATGCTATTCTTTATCCGCGAGGATTTTACAAAATAATAAAAATGCTATATTTGAAAAATTTAATAATCCCATTCACAAACAAAGATATTAAAATAATCCTTAATTATTTTTAAAATGAAAATTGGATGTCTTTTAGCTCATCTTGTTCAACATATTAAAATAAACAAAACAAAAAAAAAATGAACAAAAAGAACACCCAAACAATTTCATTAAAATAAATGTAAAATGAAAATTGTTTATTTGATCAAAGTTCAAAAAAAAGTTTAATTAAATAGATACACAAATTATTAGATAATATAATAATCAATAACAAAATATTCATTTATTATTTTGAGAATATATTAAGAATAGTGTACAATTTAATTAATTTATTATTATAATAGATGATTGCATGTATTTGAATCAACGACATCTATTTGATAAAAAGCGAAGTATCAATGCAAACAAACTAACCTAAGTATTAAATTCGATATTATCAAAATTAATAATTATTTTTAGAATGAATTATTCATATATTATTATGAAAACATATTTTACATATCATAGTATCCTAAAGATACATATTTGTATATTTATTAGGAAATTAAATAATAAATAATGTTGAATGTGTATTATTATACTTTATTTTGTAAATATTTAAACAATTTTCGTTTGAGATGTTTATTGGACATCAAACAGCATAATCTTGTCTAATTAATTTCCCATTTTCAAGCTACGTCTCTTTTTCGTGGAAGAATACATTAAAGCTTACTTGCGTATTCTATCTAAAGCATAAAAGTTAATTATAAATTAATGTATGATCCAGGATTGTAATTATAAAATATTAAAATTTTAAAGAGCATCTCTGCCAATCGTTCTTTCTTGTTGAATAATCGATGTGATTGGGACGCACCTTTGCGCCAGCCTTGAAATCATCTACTTAACTTGATCGTTAATTAACAATCACGGATCGAAGAATAAGATGACGAGCATTCGGAAAGACAAAATAAAAAAAAAAAAACTCTCCTCCACTTCAAGGCGAATTTCCTATCAAAGTCAAGAAATTATCTTCAATCTTACTCAATTCGTCTACTATCAATAATATTTAATAAGGATGTCAATTATGCAAATATGTTATATGAAAACGAATCAATATTTATTTTTATATTGTTTTAATTTATAATATTTGATGCTAATTCCACATAGATAGTTTCATTTCAATAATTAATATTAGTAGATACATATTGAATATTGAAATGTACAAAATTAAATAGATATATCTTTTAATGAAAACTATCTGTATCAATATTAATAAACTAGAGTAGATATGCAAAAACAAATAATATAGAAATATTTAATAATATAATTACTTAGTAGTACCTGGCATCCGCTTGATACTTTAAAATAGTACTAATTACTTTATGAAAAAGGTTTATTACTTTAAGAATATTGCGTGTCAGTCCGAAAATATTAATATAATAAATGGGCTGACCATACATTTTAGACAATGAATATAAAAATTTAACTATAGCCATTTTCCGCACTAGAATTTTAAAAAATATAAATTTTTATTTTAATGAATTTATTTAAAATGTTATTATGATATTATCAGTTAACTAAAGAAAGAATCAGTTTTATATCTTATATATATATCTTATCTTATTATACTAGCAAAAATTGTATATAATAATATATATATTTGTATTTTTGAAATATTAAACCTCTCTAAGGAAAATCATCTTTGTTAGATTTTTCTTCATTTAAAATGGAAATTTTTATAATAAAATATTATAAATAAAATAAAAAAAAAATATTTATTTTAATAATATTTTGTAATCAAATATTATTATGTTATATCCACAGGTTATACTTTTGTCTTTCGGTGCATTAATACGTACGATTAAGGGCTGTATGTTTTGTGAATATTTTTTTTTTAAATTTATTTTCTTTTAAATTGTTTGAAATTGTTCCATATATTTTGTCGTTTATTTATTTTAAATAATAATCTTAATCTTAAATATTCATAGTTCATAAGGAATATTTTTTTATTATTATTATTATGAGAGATTATTTTCGTGTTATTTCCACTTTTAATTGTGAGATTTGGGTCTCGACTTTTCATTTTGATGCCATATTCAAGAGAATCAATTGCACAACCACTGATATAATATAAATCTATACATATATAAT
Organism: Labia minor; assembly: GCA_963082975.1. Lineage (NCBI taxonomy): Eukaryota > Metazoa > Arthropoda > Insecta > Dermaptera > Spongiphoridae > Labia > Labia minor. Next base: position 29,580,468 of record OY720349.1, read on the forward strand.
GATTAATAATAATATAAATATAATGTCATCTTGATTGATTGACAGCTGTTATTTATTCCTGTAAATGAGAATAAATAATCAAAATTATTTTATTATATAGGTAAATGAGATCTATATAGATCAATATCTTAAAAAAGTATATAGATATATTAAGAATAAAAATAAATTAATATATAATATATAAAATAAAAAACAATGCTAGATTATAAAGAACTATAAGACGAATACAATAATAATTCATGGAATGTTTCTTTGGGGAGATGCAGCGAGGTATGAATTTAATTTAATACACATACTTATAAATCCATATTACTAAAAGATCTTGGTTTAATAGTTTAATCAAATTAGCTTAATTACTTATATAAATCATTTGAAATTAATTGAAATAAAAACTAAAATTTACTAGAAAAAACAATTTAAAATAATTAAAGAGATTTTAAAGAAATCAAAATATTCAAAAAAAATATCTTATAGAAGCTAAAAAAATTAAAATAATCTGTTAGTAAGTATATTTTTAAAATATATATCCAAATATAAATTATATTTTAAAGCCAAATGTACTATTTTGAATAAAAATAATAATAATAATAATAATAATATAAAAAAGTCTATTTGAATAATTCTTTTTCTAAATCTATTATCTAATATGAAAAGAAAACACTCTCTTAAATGCCAAGTTTTATTGACATAAGAGAGAAGCATGTCTCTCCGTGATTTTACTATCACTTGTAAGTTTTCCGAATTAAAAACGTTAGTGTCCGCAATTTACACAGCCCATGGAAGTAAGTTTTATTTGGCACCATGTCCAGTGGTTAAAAATACATTGCAATCAAATGCAAGCCTTGAAAATTTCATTAAAGTGGCTGTTCATTAAAGAGATTCGTTTTAAAATTCAATTAACTATTTTACAAGTATTCCACAAATTAGTAGTTATTCTCATTACTCTATTCATATATATATATAAAATATATATATATATATATATTATATATATTAAATTTTTTACTTATTTAATATTCAAACCTATGAATTTAAATAAAATTAATATATAAAAAGATAAATACAGAACTTTATAATCACTTTAAATCTATATATACTAATAACTAATTATCTAATTATTTATATAGTACCACATGATATATTTATTTGTTTTATGTTATGAAAATGACTTATTAATATTAATGAATATTTTAATAATTAAAAATATATATAATAATCTTATTATTATTACTATATTATCTATTACTAATATTATATATATATCTAATGTACTATATATATATTTATATTATATATTAAAATTCATAAAATTATAAATCTTCAAGATTTTACAGCTCCTTTACGAAGTTTAAATAATTTTATCAATTAGAGAAAAAATTGTATATATATATATATTTATATTTTATTAATATTCTAAAAATATAAAGTTTTCAAGAAAATTATAGATATTGTATAAGTATATATAAATTATATATCTTAAATATATATATATATATTTGTATATTTTTTGAAATTATAGATAATATTTATAAAGAAAATCGATGTGTATAGGTTTCAGCTTCGGGAAAAATCATCTTTGTTAGTTTTTTCTTAATTTAAAATAGGGATTTTAATAATAAAAAAATGACACCGGGCAACGCCGGACAGCGCTTCCTTAAATACAAAATATTATAAATAAAATAAAATTTAAAATATTTATTTTAATAATATTTTCTAATAAAATTACGAAATATATATTATGTTATATCCACAGGCCATACTTTTCTGTCTTTTGGTGCATTAATACATACGTTTAAGGGCTGTATGTTTAATGTCTATTTTTTTTAAATTTATGTTCTTTTAAATTATTTGAAAATCTTTCATCTATTTTGTCGTTTATTTATTTCAAATAATAATGTTAATCTTAAATATTCATATTTCATAAGGAATAATTTTTTTTAAAATACCGAACGGCGGAGGTACTATATATTATACTAGTATCTGGGTTAAATATTTTTGTAGAAATAAAATAATCACGGCTTCATTTTATTGAAAAAAATTTAAAAATCCAAAATCAATAACTTTCTCTATCCTACTTCTAATAAAATATAGAAGTGTATTATATTTATATGTAAACAAATTTTACAGTATTTTATAATTACGGGATTTTATTTTTAATGGAAAGAAATTTAAAATATTTCTTATCATCCGAACTATCAATTATAGTTAATTTATCATATCCTTTTGAGTACTTTTTTGAAATTATCATTTAAAGTATTAGGAACATAATAAACACATTCACTGCTTCAACCTATATTTTTACATTTTTTATACCAAGATAAACATTTTTTTTAGTTAGTTAGCGAGAAGTAAATACATAGATATTTATTTTAATAAATTTTCATTATAATATAATAATATAATAACTTTAAATGTTAGGTATAAAAGTAATTAATTAAATCTACAAAAGATTTATGTGTATCTTATTGTTTGTTTTCTTTTATAGATTTAGTATCATTATTTTCGATTTATATATTATTTTTTTTTATAAATATAATTACAAATTTTTCACTCATTTAAAACAAAATAATATAGACAATTATATAATATATTATATTTTTTATTTTATAATTATAAGAATCTGGAGTGTCTTCACTCGACTTTCTCGCAAATTTGAATTGGATCAATTATAACATCTATTTATTTAAATTAAATTATAAATTTTAAAGTTAATAAATAAATTTTATTAAACCAGCGTCCGTGTACTAAATTTCATTATTCTAACCGTTTTTGAATAATCTTGTCTACACACACACTCAGAGACATTTTTCTTAACCTTAGTGAAAATGACTCAGGGACCTTCAAAACATAAAAACATCAAAATCTCGACAGCGAAAATTTTCGTGATCACAATACTATCTCTGGCGAGAAAGTAAAAATTTTTAATACTAAAGTATGCTTATTTATACTCCAATATAATCCTTATATAATCAATTAAATATTGATATTAGTAAAAGTAAACTTTACTCTAAATTTTAAACCAATTAAATATATTAGAATAAAAAATCCTTAGTACAAACTAATATATTCATCTAATTCACTTCTTAATATTAATAATAATAAATTTTTTATTAATATGGAAAAAAATAATATATAAAAACTATAAACATATATTTGATAATTTGATATTTATTTTTTAGATATAATATTTAAATATGAGATTTATCACATTTTTTAGAATTTTTTTGTAATTCTAAACTTTGTTAGAAATATCATTGAAAGAATTTTTATCATTATATTGTAGGTAATTGATTTCAAATCGATATTGAATATAAATATTTAAACTGTTCAAAATCATTATTCATGTATGTTAATCAAACGGCTACCTACCATATATGCAATTGTATCCGTCATTCTTTTCGTAACGTTTCCTTTTTTAAGATTCTTATTTCTATACTCGCCACAATATTTAATTTGTATAGAATTAAAATAGAAATACGAATTATTTTAGTTTAAAATAATATATATGTACATTTGTATATACAAATATTTATTCAAAAATAATACAATAATTTCATAAATTTATATTGAATTAATTTTTCATACATGTAATCTGTGTAATTTGAATAAATTTTTGAATGAAATAGTAAATTGTAAAAATTAATGCAGTGAGATATAAAGAAAACAAATATCACTTTATTTTTAAATAAGACCAAAAAGTATATTCCAAAGAAAATATTGCAAATTGGATCCATTATTAAAAGTTTTAAAATTAAGTAATTTTATCTCGTATAGTAATATAAATATATTTCCAATTAGATTCTTAAACTTCTCTTAAAATATATTTGATCAAAAATTGATTTGAATCACTGCCTATTATAAGCTTAATTATTATATTTATTAAACCTACTATAAAAATCAGATATATAAACCAAGCTTTATAAATTAGGTATTATATTAAAGATTAGAATTTTTTTTTATTATCATCAGAAAAACAATATTATTATATGTAAATATATAATAATGATTTTAATTTATTTTAAAAGAAGAAATAAATCAGAAAAATGAAAACATACAAAAGAAACCAAGTGATCTATCTATAAATATGCTTTTTACATAACCAGTAATTAAAGTTTTATGAATGAAAATATTATTTAATAGACGAGTTTAAATTCTATGATAAAAGATTATTTTTAAATAAAAAATATTACATATTTAAATCATTTAAATTATATAAAAAAAAAGTTTAGAATTAAATAGAAAAAATTTTAATTTTATTAATAAACAATTTTAAATAAATTTTATTACTTATTTAAATTATATCAAATATTGAATTAAATATAAATAAATATAAAAAAACTCATATATAACATATAATTATATTTAATTATTTCTATCTTAATTTCTTAAAATTCATTAATTTAAAAAATATTGTGATTTTTACTATTTTGCTAGAGATAGTATTGCGATCACGAAAATTTTCGATGTCGTGATTTTGATGTTTTTATACGTTTTGAAGGTCCCTGAGTCATTTCCACTAACAATAAGGTTGAAAAATGTCTGTTTGTATCTGTCTCTCTCTCTCTATGTGTGTGTGTGTCTGTATTTAGACAAGATTAAGCAAAAATGGTTTTAGCTAGAATAACGAAATTTGGTTCACGAGCATTATTCAAAATTCGTAGTTTTCTATCAACTTTTGAGAAATTTAGCTCATCCGGAAGTGGGTCATTACCTACCACGTTTACTTATTTTTCTATTAAAACTGATCGTAAAACTAAAGATATATGTTTGATAGATTTTCACATAATTAAAATTGTATAAAACGGCTATATATATAGAATTTCAGCTTGATTGAATCGCTGAAAGTACCGGAATTAATTTTTTAACGCGTTGACTGGGATTCACGCGCCAACACGTGATGTGGTGCCATCAACAAAGAGCCAAAGACGCGCTGTTTTAATAAATATTATTTATTAATTTTAATTTATAATTTAATTCATTAAAAATTAATTTAAATATAATATATGTTAATTAATCCAATTCAAATTTGCGAGATAATCGAATAGGCCACTCCAGATTTTTTTTTAATTAAATCTATTAAGAAATAATATTAAATCCTATATTTATAGATTTTATAAGTTAATTTTGTTTACATATAAAAATATTATTATTAAATAATAAATAAATAATTGAAATAGAATATTAATTAATTGAAATGTAATGTTTATTTACATTCAAATAGAAAAAAAAATATTTCAACATTCTAAACTTGATTATAGGTTGATTATCTGATACAGATTTACATATCGATTTAATATTAAATATAAGTAAAGATAATAATAATAATAATAATAATAATAATAATAATATTAACGTTTACAGGCATGACATTGGTATGGCTAAATCACTTCGTGAAGATGCAATTTCAAGATTCAAAGTCTCTATTAATAAACATGAGAGACATGTGTTTGGAATTGTAAATATTATTAGGTGAACAAAATTTGTTTTTGAATTAAAAAAAAATCACGATAGTTTGTCGTATAAATGAATTAAAAAAAAAAATAATAGATTGCACTCAAAAGTGGTTCTGCATGAATGAATTCATTAGTGAAAAGATTGCAATTAATTTGATGGGTGGGAAAAGATAGAAAAAATAAATGAATAAAAATGGAGGTGCAACCACCTGCAAGAAGATTACGATTAGTGAATGGCTCACAGGGCATTGCAGGTTGCGATCTCGTGGCCGATGCAAGTGGTATGGGAAGTCGCCGTCGCCGCCGTCGGTTGCACAGTATGCCCGATTCGCTCGTCCGAAATAAACTGAGCGAATTGCCAGACCGGCGACGAACGACGGACCGTTCAGGGACGCTGACGTCACGTGGAAGGAGAGAACAAGAGGTGAATAGGAAGAAGGGGTCTTGGACAGCAGAGACACGCATTTCACGCCACATGCATCCAAGTGATACGGGAGAGATGAATGACAGCCATTAAAATGACATCGTGAACGCCGACAACATCCCCCTTCACTTTCCATCAACACACTCCCTTTTCTCTTACTCTTCTCATAAACATAGCCAAACGATAAGGTTATCAACCAAGACAATCCAAAAATGTTTCAGCTAAAGAGAAGGGAAAATTCAAGTGAGAAAAAAAAATTAAATTTAGTATATACTTATTTTCTTATTAATTAATCTTAAAATGTTCACATTTATATATATATATATATATAAGTTTATAATATCTAATATATTCTGTAAAATAAACTTTACGATTTGAGAGAAGTTTAATATTTATTTTAAAGTAAATATTAGAGTACTATATTTGAAAATTATCTTTAACTTTTGACTTCTGAATTTTGTAATAAATAATTAATTAAATTATAATTTTTTTGATGAAAATATAATTACTATCTCGTCACAGATAGTATTGCGATCACGAAAATTTTCGATGTCGAGATTTTGATGGTTTTATACGTTTTGAAGGACCCTGAGTCATTTTCACTAAGGTTGACAAAAATGTCTATATGTGTGTGTATATATATGTGTGTATGTGTGTATGTAGACAAGATTACGCAAAAACGGTTAGAGCTAGAATCATGAAATTTTGTATACGGGCATTATTCAAAATTCCTAGTTTTCTATCAAATTTTGAGAAATGTAGCTCATCCGGAAAGGGTCATTACCTACAACGTTTTGATTTTTTAGTATCTCACCAGAGATGGTATTGCAATCAAGAAAATTTTCGATGTCGAGATTTTGATGGTTTTATACGTTTTGAAGGTCCCTGAGTCATTTTCAATAAGGTTGAGAAAAATGTCTGTGTGTGTGTGAGTGTATGTAGACAAGATTACGCAAAAAACGGTTTGTGCTAAAATAATGGCGAATGAATAATTTGGTAAAATTCGTAGTTTTCTATCAACTTTTGAGAAATGTAGCTCATTCGAAAGAGGACCTACCACGTTTTTATTTTTTTTTTTTATTAAAAATTGAATAAAGCTGTTATATATAGAAATTCAGATTGATTGAATCGCTGATAGTCAAACACGTGCAGTTTTAATAAATATTCTTTACTAATTTTTAATTTATAAATTAATTTAAATATCTTAATATATATATATATATATATATGGGGCAGCATGGCTGAGTGGGTAGAGTACTAGATTTCTACACAGGAAGCCTGAATTCGAATCCCAGCATAGAACTCAAGATTATATATTTATTTAATTAATAAATATAAAAATTTAATTCAAATTTAACATCGGCTGCCCCACCGAAGAAGGCAAGGGGAAACCACTTCGGTCAAATTTTCCCATGAACACCCTATGACTCCTGTGGAGTTATTAGGGCCACGACACTTCCGCTAGGAAGTTATCGACAACGAAGAAGAATATATATATAGGTGGCTTGGCCGAGAGTGTAGCGTGGCAACCTTCTACACAAGAAGTCGGCGTTCGATTCAAACCATGAACGGATTTTTCTAATAAATTCAATTTAACATCAGCTGCCTCCGGCTCCAGAAACTGACAAGCCCTGGTTCTATACAACCCTGCACCAGCAGGACTACCTCAAAAAACAAGCAAACATAAGCAACAATGGATCGTGATGAGAATAACTCCAGTTGGTACCCAATCCACCCGTTACCTGGAGGATCCGGATCTTCACGAGCACTCAAAAAGAAGAATAAAAGTTAACACCTAAAGAACATTCATATATGGGTACCCTTAGCATCAATACCCTTGTATATGGGAGCTTTGCGTGATCCAGACGCAAATAATAATAATAATAATAATTAATCTAATTCAAATTGCGAGATAGTCGAGTGGAGACACTCCAGATTGTTTTATTATAATTAATAATATTAAGGTAAAATTGAGGGATATTACGAAGTTATGGATAGATGTTTTTTCTATATCTCAAAAACTAGGCCTTTTGGCTTGGGAAAAGCCACCTATTCAACCAGACGAAGCATTTCTACCTTATTTATATAAGCTAACCGTCATGTAAGGATGATTTGTTTTGTCCGCCATCTTGAAGATCAATACAATCGAAATTTTATCATATTTCTTTCAATTTTTTTTCTTTTGCAATTTTTGCAAGTATACGTTTTTACACATTCTTTAAAATTAATATTAAGACTTATTTATTCACATATCCCTCATTGTTTACTATTTGCAAGTCTATCTAAAATTGTGTTGAAGAAGTGATATGACACATTGCGTGTACGAGGGAATGGCGTATGTTTTATCTTAGCTTAACATTTAAAAATTGAACCCCCAAAAAAATTTAGTAAGACGAGTGAAATATTCATAGTCATAGACTTGTGTATTATTTAAGATATATACTTTTATATAGTTTTTATTTTTGTTGCACATGTAATTTTCCATAAACAATATCCCTCACACCGGCTCCACAATATCACCACCCCTGATAGGGATATTTCCGAATTTTTTTTATTTTTGAAAATTTTAATAGTTCTTATTTTAAGAATATAAAGCTTTTATGCTATGGATACCTAATATTCCTAGGTACCATTAACACCAATAATTATCTCATAAAAGGTATTAGCGTTTAAAAAAATCGAATTGTGCGTCATATCCCTCGGGTTTCCTTATTAAAAATTGAACAATTATGAAAATAAGTCCATCAAATCATTTTATTAATAAGTAATTATCAAGTAAAAATATTTTTTGTATTTAAAATATATATTTAATACTTCTTTCTTATTCTATCATTTTAGTTTGGTTTTATAAACACCCGTCGGAATGATTATTTCTAAGCATTAAATTATTTCATATTCTTACATATTCAAAATAGTAATATCATAAAACATCATGAATTGTTTATAATTTTTTTTTTAAAAATAGATTTTTCTATTATATTATTTTTGATTGATTGGGATTCACGTGTTAAATTATCTTCCACGCCTATCCATCTTCTTTGACAAGTCTTGGATTTATTCCCAGTAAATCATCTCTAAAATAGCAAGCACAACCTTCTCTATTAAGTTTACAAATAATTACATTTCTTTATTACATTTTAACATAATTAAATTATATAATAAACTAGCCGTTCCCTGCATCATATGCTACCGCTCTATGCGGCATAAAACTCTTCTTAGAGGGACAGGCGGCTTCTAGTCGCACGAGATTGATTAATAATAATAATTTATAGGAAATTTTGTTTCAAATATTTACAAAATAAGTTGACCTGTGGCCAGGTCCGAACCGACCGACGGTTTGAAATAAATTAATTTCCAGCTACAGAAACAATTTCAAATAATTTTCATATATCTATTAATGTAATAAAAAACAGATATGGATACATAAATAATAAATATAAACATTTTTAATTTTATTTTATTTATAATATATATGCAAGACCAGGCTGTGACGTCATGAATGGCTGGATGACGTCATATAATTTTAAATCAAGAAAAAACTTATAAATATGATTTTTCTCGAGGATAAAACCAATACAAAGTGCATGATACGTGGTGATATATAAAAAAATCTCCTTTGGTGTGAAAATAACCCTTTCCTTCCTATGGTCGATCGCTAATACTACCACTTCCGGTTTCCGGAATTGCACCAAAAGTTGATCAATTCATCCCACTGATGCATTAATTAAATATACCAAATTTCATCAAAATCCGTTCAACCTTTCAGGCTGTACACATCTATATGGACGGACGGACGGACGGACATCATGCTAAAAATACTTTTTTCTGTTTAGAAAATGCATGATTCGTGGAGATATGTAAAAATCTCCACATGTGAAATTTGGTGTGAAAACAATACCTCCCTTACTATCGTCGGTCGGTAAAAATACAATGTTTAAATGTAAAATTATTAACTTTATTCAAATCGTCGTAATTATTTTTTTTTTATTTGATACTTATATAATTTAAAATCACCTAATTTTAAAAAATTGTAGTTACAAATTAAATTAATTTTGACAATTTGTTTGTAACTAACTTCATAATGTTACAGACATCACATACATATATACATTCGACGGAAATTATTATTATTGATGTTAATTTTTGAGAATTATCTACTAATAATATGGATTGATTCAAAAACTACAACGATATTTCTTAGCCGAAAGGAAATTAATAAAAATGTCTGGTTTTATTTAATGAAAGAGCATCATTAACAGCGTAATCTAAGCCGAGTGCCGTAATAATCCCTGGCGTAACTAAACAGATTGCTGCGTGGAGTTTACTAAAAAGAATCTATCCTGCCCTCGTTAAACGCTCAAATATGTGAACTGTCACCAACAGACACAGTTAATTCATTTTAGTTTAGAAAAAAATACCGTACACATACTATAAATAATTAATTATTTTAATAACACTAAAATATATATATCTATAAGTCATTAAGTTAATATGTTTTACATTTAAAAAAATCTATAATTTTTTATTAGAATTAATTGTTAATATCGATTTAATGTAAATTGACATGATTTCGAAAACTCTTTCATCGTGTCTGACATTCACAAATTTTTTAAAAGAATATTTAAATTCTTTCACCAATAAATATGATATAATCTTATCTCTAAATATAGGCTTTAATGCATTCTTTATACAGAGTGGTGCAGAAAAACCTATCAGATTTCGAAACGTTATAAAATTAAAACTTATAGGGGGAAACTCTTCTAAATAGCGCAACAAAACTCAAATTTGACATATAATTATATATCTCGAACATATATAAGAACCTGGTTCACCGAGCTACCATTCAAATAATTTAAAAGATATAAAATAGTCATAAAAAATAGAGCCCTTAAACGTACATATTAATGCACTGAAAGACAGAAGAGTATAGCTAGTTTATAATATTTTATATTTACGGAAGCGCTTTCTGACGTATTGCTGACGTCATTGACGTCATTTAAATTTCCTACTTTAAATTAAGAAAAATCTTCTAAACGTTCTGAAACAATTTCAAATAATTTAAATGTATGTATTAATGCAATAAAAAAGAGATATGGATATAATATAAATATTTTTTATTTTATTTTATTTATAATATATTTTGCATATGAGGAAGCGCTTGCTAACATAGTTGGTGACGTCATATAAATTTAAATAAAGAAAAAAACTAATGTAGATGATTTTCCAGATGCTCAAACCAATACAGATCGATTTTTCTTTATAAAAATGATCAATGGTGTGAATCTCAAAAAAAATCCTTAGATCGGTTTAATATATCCCAAATACAAATATATATACAATTTTAGCTAGCATAATAAGATTAGATTAGATAATATAAGATATGATAATATTCGTTTTATTTTTATAAATATATTTGTATAGAATTTGAAATTACTCTAGTATTTTAAACTTCATGAACTGATGAAACGATATTAATTGTAATTTATTTACTAAATTTACTAAAAATTAACAATTAAATGTTAATAATTTAAATTAACTATTCATTATTCATACAATTGGACAATTTGATAATTTTGTTTTTAATACTAAAGATAATCATTATATAGATATATATACCTCTTGAATGAAAATAAAATAGATTGTCGGATGTTTCTTGCACATAAAAAGAAAACAAAATATGAACTTTATCTTTGTCAGTTTATTTGACTTATAGAAATCACCTAAAAGGTAAACACAAGAAATGTAATTTTTATATATTTTTTTTGAAATAGGAAGAATTTATATATCTAGAGTGGGATTGGATTTTGTGGCAATGAGAGAGGGCAAAGGGAAGAGAAGAGTGGTGATACTCTACTCTTGCTAGATAATCCAATTCTCTATTGAAACAAGCAACATTCCTCATCCTAATATTCCTCACGCTTAAGATCTCCGTTGCGCATGAAAATGGCAGTGGAATACAGAATGACTTAAGATGGAAGATATATATACCACATACGAAATTAATCGGAGTAGGGCGATGAATATAAAACATTATCAATTCCGATTGTCTAAAACCCTTTTTCCTAATATGAAAATAATAGCAGCGAATTTGTATATGAATAATTAGACACAAAAAGCAAATTCATAACCCCTTCTGACCAAAATAATTTATTTAACTTAATAAATAATCGGTTGAAAAGTTTATCACATAGCAGATTTTATAAAAAGTTGACTTTACTTGTTACATGTTTACATCTTGGTAGAGATTAAATCTTTTGTTATTACGAAGCTCTTCATAATCTAAGATAAAGTGGATGGATAAGCTACAAAGTGAGTGAAAAGTCGGTGAATGTGTAGCAAGTTAAAATATGAAAAACTTTTGTTTATTTTCACAGAGCAAATAATGTAACACACAGGTTTACTTTGTTAAATGTTATGTAAACTGTATAGAAATGATGCCTTATAAGAACTCCATAATGTGTCAGAACTGATTGGTTGATTTAGAATTGGTTTCATCCAATGAAGGGAATTTCTGTCCAGTAATAACGAGAAAATAAAAATCATTATTGAAACGATTGTTACATAAAAAATATTTTTATATTAATGTATTGAAAATAAGTATTTTAAACACATTTAATTCACTATTTCATATTAATATATAAGAGAGAATGGCTCAGCTTGGGACACTTTTTTACAAACATTTTTTAAAAGTTTTTACTATCTCGCCAAAGATAGTATTGCGATCACGATAATTTTCGATGTCGAGATTTAGGTATTTTTATAGGTTTTAAATGTCTCTGAGTCATGTTCACTAAGGTTGAGGAAAATATCTGTGTGTGTGTGTATGTGTTTAGGTGTCTATGTAAGAATATGCAAAAACGGTTTTAGCTAGAATAATTAAATTCGGTACATGGGCATTATTCAAAATTCGTAGTTTTCTATCACTTTTTGAGAAATGTAGCTTTTTCGGAAGAGGGTCATTACCTACCCCACGATTTCATTTTTTGTCCTCTAAACTGACTGTAAAAATAAATATATATGTTTGATAGTTTTTCACATGATTAAAAATTGTATAAAACTGCTATATATAGAATTTCAGCTTGAGTAAATCGCTGAAAGTAGAGGAATTAATTTTTTAACACGACTGCAAATCACGCGCCAGGACGTGACGTGGTGCCATCAACAAAGAGCCAAACACGCGCTGGTTTAATAAATATTATTTATTAATTTTAATTTATAATTTATAATTAATTAAATTTAATTTAAATATAAATGCCTGCTAATGGTGGAGATTGCATAACGAGGAATTGCATGACCTCTATGCATCTCCAGATATACATAGTTAGAATCATAAAATCGAGAAGACTGCGGTGGGCAGGACACGTGGCTAGAATGGGAGAAGATAGAATGGCGAAAAATATATTGGTAGGGAGACCGAGTGGAAAACGTCCGCTTGGAAGGACGTGGTGTGTGGATAATTTGGGATGTGAGAGAGATGGGAGAGGATAGCGACTGGAGGGTTGTGGCTCAGAATAGGAATACTTGGAGGGGTGTAGTTGTTGCGGCTAAGAACTTTCGAGCCACAGAGATAGATAGATAGAGTAATTAATCCAATTCAAATCTGCGATAGTCAAGTGGAGATACTCCAGATTTTTTTTTTAAAATTGATGAATTATTGTCAAAATTTTATCTAGTGTTCGTGTAAACTTATTAAATAACTTTCAATCTCATAGCCATTATAGAACAATTTAAAAAAAATATTTAGTAAACTTGCTTCTTTTCTCAACATGGGTTAAAATTAATTTGAAAAGTTAAATAAATGAATTACAATTTAATAGGAATTGTTTCTTCAAGAAAAGAAAATATGTTTAAGTGATAATTTATTAGAAGTAAATTCTTAATTAGAAATTAATTTTTTGTAATTTTGTTTTCATCGAACTGTTTGCTTTTTTCATACTCTTTATTTCTAAATCTTGGCTTTGTTAAGCCTTAATTAATATCTTTTTTAAAAAATTGAAATAATAACGATTAATAAACATTGATTGAGTAAATAAATATTTTAAACACAATATATATATTAAATCGAAAAGGCTGCAATGGGCAGGATAAGGGGCTAAAATAGAAGAGGAAATAATGTCTAAAAATATATAGATAGGAAGACCGATTGGGAAACGTCAGGACCAAGAACACGGTAGGAGGACATTGTAGAAAGGGACGTGAGAGAGATGGGAGAGGATAGGAGTCGGATGGTTGTGGCTCAATAGAGGAATACTTGGAGAAATGTGGTTGTTGCGGCAAAAAACTTTCGAGTTTCATAGGGCCATAGAGAAACAAAATATACAAAAGTAAACTTGGCATATATTGTGCCCTAAGGGGTACCAAACACAAATTTTGAAACTTTAGAATGCTATACTTGTTTGCTACACCAGAACAATTATAACAACAATAACATTAGTTTTAAAGAAAATACTTGAAATTTCATTATAATAGCTTTTATTTCAAAATATTTTCATTAAAAATTCACTTTACAACTTTTCGAAATTTTATATGAAATTTACTAAGCATGTTCTAAAAATAATAAATTCTAACCTACTTTTGAATCAAAACACCTCTGACAATTTGATTGTGATGACCTTTTCCTACATCTGCAAGTTTTAAGTTAAGTTAATTTAAAATTCAGTTCAAAAATTAAAACTGTCCCGAGGTGTACTGTTTCCCAAAAGTGAGCCAACTCGCCCCAACTATCTATGCCAGTGGTTCTTAAACTGTGGTCCGCGGACCCCTGGGGGTCCGCGAAGCCTTTACTGGGGGTCCGCGGTCCTCGGAAAAAAATCATCGTAAAAATATATACATATATAAATATTTAAAGTTCATTGTTTAACTATATCCTCCTAGAGAATTACGGCTATAATTTAATACTATTAATAATACTATTTTATTTTATTAAATTGATAATTATGTCAATTAATTTTTTGTGAATAAATAAACATATATAAAAAACTATATATAAAATTTGAATTTTCATCCATTCATTCATTTAAAATCATTTTTCGATTGTTCCTTTAAAATAACCCCTCTTAGGGGCTCGGAAGGGGAGGCATATAAGGGAATTTTCTTTCACTTTGTTATTGGGGAAAACCAGGGGAGGGGACAGTCTTACCCGGAAAAACCCAAATTGTCAGCGTCCACTCTGGGGTTTTAAACAGTTTTAAAGCAAATGTTAATTATAAGTTCATTTCTCAACGAGTTGTATCTTTAAATTATTTTTATTAATGTTAATTATAAGTTCATTTCTCAACGAGTTGTATCTTTAAATTATTTTTATTAATTTAATTAATTATAATTAAATTATAGCTAATAATAGTTTATTATAGCTAATAATTTTTTTTAATTTTTAGTGTAATTTGCATGATCATTATTTTATAAAAACACTAAACACATTTTGCAATTTCCCAGAAAGGCTGTTTTTGAGAGTAAGTATAAGTTAGTTTTATGAATAAAAAATATTTATTTTAATAATATTTTAGAATCAAATTACGAAATATATTTATTATATAAATTAATATTCATTTAAAATGATATTAAATCATTTATTTAAAATGTTTTAAAACATTTATTAAAATGATTTAAAACATTCATTTAAAATGATATTAAAACATTCATTTAAAATCATATTAAAACATAGCTAGTAAATAATAATTCGTTATATTTATATTATATTTATATTATATTTATATTATTGTAGTTCAATGTTAATAAATTACTCCATAAAATGGATCGTTGGCTACAAACTGGTTCAACACAGAAACGGAAAGAATCAGATGATGAGGCATCAACAGCAAACTCTACCAAGAAACGCAAAACTAGAAAATATTCGGATGATTATTTATCATTTGGATTTACTTATATTTGCAACAATGATGTGGAAAGACCAGTCTGCGTTCTATGTCAGGAAAGTTTATCCAATGAAAGTATGAAACCTGCTAATCTCAGACGTCATTTACAAACAAAGCACAGCGAGCATGTTAGTAAGTCTATCGAATTTTTTAAAATGAAAAAAGAAGAACTTATTTCAAGTCAGAAATTGATGGTAAAGACGGGATCTGGTGGTATGAGTAAGAAAGCAGTAATGGCATCATATGAAGTAGCTCTACTTATTGCTAAAGCAGGAAAGCCGCATAATATAGCAGAGCAATTAATTCTTCCTGCTACAAAAGTAATTACAAATATAATGTTAGGAACTAAAGCAGCAAACGATATAAATTTGATTTCATTATCAAATGATACGGTTAAGAATAGGATTGAAGACATGTCATGTAATATAAAAGAAGAATTAATATCGAGAGTGCGCAAAAGTCACTATTACTCATTACAATTGGATGAAAGTACTGATGTCACTAATAATGCCAATTTGTTAGCTTTCATTAGATATGAGTTTGAAAATCAAATACAAGAAGATGTATTGTTTTGTGATTCACTACCTTCACGAACGACAGCTAATGACATATTTAACAGTTTGAATAATTTTATAACCGAAAATGAAATAGAGTGGCCAAAATGTGTTGGAATTTGCACTGATGGTGCTCGTGCAATGTCAGGTACAAGAACTGGATTGATTGCTCTTATTAAAAATGTTGCGCCTCAGGTTGTTTGGAATCATTGCTGCATTCACAGAGAATCATTAGCAGCCAAAAATATGTCACCAGATTTGAAAAGAACATTAGACGAAGTAGTTAAAATTGTCAATTTCATTAAGGCTCGTCCACTTAATTCCAGAGTTTTTAAAATTTTGTGTGAGGAAATGGGTAGTCAACATACACATTTATTATTACATACAGATGTACGTTGGTTGTCCCGCGGGAAAGTACTCATTCGCCTTTTTGAGCTTCGAGATGAAATACGATTGTTTTTAATAGATGCGCATTTTGAACTGACCGAATGTTTCAATGATTTTATCTGGTTAGCTAAGGTGGCTTACTTGACTGATATTTTTACAAAATTGAACGAACTTAATTTGAGCCTGCAAGGTACTGTTGTAAATATATTTAAAGTTGAAGATAAAATAGAAGCAATGATTAAAAAAATCGACTTGTGGTCGAAACGCATCCAGAACGGTGTATATGAGTCTTTTCCAACTCTCAATGATTTCATAGAAAGCTCCAGTGAAAAATTGCTTAATCAAACGCGTCAATTATTTGTTGAACATTTAATTACTTTGAAAAGCAACTTCAGGAAGTATTTTTCTACTCCTGATCCTTGCAATAACTGGATCAGAGATCCATTTAATATGGAAATTACAAATGCTAAACATTTATCTGCACCTGAACAAGATATTCTCGTGGAATTATCATGTGATACAACTTATAAACTAAAATTTAACAAAACTGAATTGAGCAACTTTTGGTTACTTCTCAGGTCAGATTATCCTGCGCTTGCAAATAAAGCACTTCAACACTTGATTCCATTCTGCACAACATATTTATGCGAACAAGCTTTTTCGGTACTATTTTATATTAAGTCTAAATATAGAAACAAATTAAATGTAGAGCCGGATCTTAGATTAAAAGTTTCCAATATTAAGCCAGATATTGAGATTCTTGTTTCAAGAAAACAACTGCATACATCTCATTAAATATGTAAGTTATATTTAATGAGATAGATGCAGTTATTTTTTAAAATATTTCTTATTTAATATTTTCTGAAAAAAATTATAAAATATTTATATGAATTTAATGTAAGTACCCATTATAATTTGTGAGATTTGTTGCTATGACAATGTTTGTATTTTCTTTCTTCAATATTATAATTTCTAATAAAATGTGTTCTACAATATGCAAAAAAATCGTTATTCACCAATCACTGTTAGAAATATTCATCATATATCCTTGTCCTTATGAGATCGTAAGCCAGAAATTAATTAATAAAATGACGTAAAGTACCTAAAGTTGTGATGGGGGTCCGTCAAAAAAAATTTTTTCAAGTGGGGGTCCGTGGAGTACATAAGTTTAAGAACCTATGATCTATGCAATTTGTAAAAAATTAAAAAAAAATAAAATTAAATACATGAATACGCGACTAAAATTTAATCTATCTTGTTTTTATTACATAGTAATAGTAAATTTTGAAATGAAAGAAAAAAATATCTTAAACCCTTCAAAGCCCTTTTATTCTCTCGAGAGTGAAAGTCATTTGAGAATTCAAGATTTTGTTTTTTAAGATACATTTCTATTGAAAGGCAGAAAATCCTTTTTGTCAAAAAAAAAATGTTTACTAATAAGTCAGACGGATCAAAGTAAAAATCCAAATAGAGAGAGAGAGGGGAGAGAGAATAAAAAATTTGAATGAATATTTTTTTCCATTTATCATCTTAACAAGGACTCTCGAGAGTCATTAATTAAAATCCATTTTTATAAATATCATTAATCATTGTTAAAAAGAGTTTGAACGATTTTGAAAAATATTCTAAAATAAATGAAAGTGAATTTAATCACGTTTGGGTTTATTTGATCCCTCCAAATGATAAAATCCAATACAACAACCTCCACCCCTTGAAAAATTGATCATCTAACAACCAATGAGTAAATTAAAAAAAATACCTTTTCGAAATTAATTTTTTTTCAAGATTATACGTAAGTTTTTTTTTAAAAAAAAAGGGAGGTATAATAAGTTGATAAATATTTTGATGTCCCAAGTTGGGCAGTCAATATAATAGTTGGATAATAATTAAAGGCATACTTTGCATAAGTTGGATAATAATTAAGATATTGATGATAATAAATAAATAAATATATATATATTGGTTTAGAACAAAGAAATAATAGGGGATCGCACTTAAATGTTAACAATGCAATGTGGTGCAAGGGGATCTAATCTCGACTCTTTTCCTTGACGGCAGAGAGGACCTGTCAACGCATTTTTGGGAATCCCTTCATGGTTTCTGGTTTGCCCCGCAGGGCAGCACCCCTCAGAAGCCAAACCTGCGGAAGAATTACCCAAATTTAAAAATAACAATTTATCTTAAAATTAAACAAGTTTCGCCTATTTAAGAGGAAATTTTCTGAAGAATAATTCTATTTGTTTTACATATTTAAATTATTTCCATCTAAAATTCATCAATTTAGAAATAAAACAAAAAAAGGAATTTGGACATTCAAATAAAATTTTAGTGAGAATGAACCAATCTAATAGCTATTATTTATTTTCCTATTAAATAAGAGGAGTGGTTTTATTCGGTTATAATGACTGGATTCTGACATCATCTTATCCTCTGCTTTTGAAATTATTTAAATTTCAATTAAAATTGTATGACATTTAAAATTTGAAAAGTTAATTTATTATTTTTTCTACAAGAAAGTATAATTAGTATTTATACTATTGATAGAGTATTAAAATATTGTAGTCATGTTTTAAGAAAGAGAGAAAGTTAAAGTTAGAATTCATTGATGATGACATTTTAATTAAGTCTTTAAAGACGAACTGAGGTGAATATAATAGTGTCATTTGATCTTAATTTTGGAGGTTTTAGGTAAACTTTTAATGGATAATCGATATTTTTTTATGAGAAAAAGTGTAGTTCAACTCTATGAAAATAACTTTCCTTCCTCATAGGGTAAAGTTGCTCAAGTCGTACCAGTGCTTAATTCGTACTACTTGAATTTTGAATGAACGGTGCAGACAGCCGCGCATACAACAAAATGGAATATATGTATATGAGTCAACCACATGTTATAAGTGTTATTTTCCGATTTAAAAGTGGTTTGTTATACATTTTCTCATCAAGTAAGTTTATTTCATTTTTCTTACAATTTTCTGTATATGTTTAGAAGTTAATATTGCAAGTTAATTCTTCCTAAAATTATTTTACTTCTTAAATATAAATTCAGAAGAACATGTATAATAGTTTGTTCGAAACGAGATTGTATTGATTTTATTCAATGTTTGGTTATGCTTATTTTTAATGTTAATGTACTGTGCCTTTAGTCGTACCCATTTCTAAATCGTACTGGTATGAATTGAGAAATTAATTCTTTTTTAACCTGTTCTCAACTGAATTTGCTTTAATTTTTAATTTTAGCTATAATTATTTCTTAATTATTATTTTAATTAATTTTTTATTCGTTTTCTAAAAAATTAAAAAAATTATCAGGTTCAAACAGGTCATTTGAATCCAAGACATGAATTGGATTATCATCGTGGAGGTCTACTACTAAGGGTTTAAAATCAAAAATTAATTTCTAGTTCTATATATCGATTAATCATCAAATCTATACATCAATAAACAAATATATATATATATATATATATATATGGGAATTGGAATTGAGGTCAAGAGATCTTTGACGATGGTCTCCTCACTTCATTTTCTGGTTGACCCCATGTGTTGTAAGATGCAACCATGAGCCCTTCCTGTGGCCAACCCTAACCCAGCCACCTTGGTGGCAGCCAGAAGAAAGTCTCCCACCCCATTCGCCCGACAACGGATGCTCGGTAGGGGATAGAATTAAGATATAAATTGAAGCGCGGATCCCCGTAAGGGATTCTTCTGACGTACCTATTCATTGAGAGCCTTAGATGATTCGATTCTCGAGAGAGTGTTTGTATGTTTATATGTATATTTCTAAATAAACCATTTTATAGAAAAGCCCACACAAGAAGTCTTTCTGTTGCTCTATAATTTACCCCAGACAACGATCCAACCCCTTCCACATTTCTACATAAATATATATATCCATTATTTTGTTAAAACATGGAAAATCATAAATAAAAATTACATTTCTAGTTTTCCTTTTAGGTGTTTTATTCAAATGTCAAATAAGCTGACAAATTTCATATTTTATTAAAGATTTTCGTTTCTTTTTAAGAAAGAAATATCATTCAATTCATTATTCTCATATAGAACAAAGTCTTAGGATTTCAAAAAAAAAAATTTAATAAAATAAAATAAATGAAATTTAAAAATTTGTATAGAATAGTAAGACTAATTATTATTGACATTTAATGGTTCATTTTCTTTGAATTTATTAAAAATTAATATAATAAATGATTTATTTATATTAAAGAATAAAATGATTAGGGAGGGATGATAAAATGAAAGTTCTTTAATTTAATTTAAGTTCAATGTAATATAATATAAAAAATATAAAAAATGATGAAAAAAGATTAAATAAATTATTTCAAGCAAACAGTAGAAATAATTTTTATGAATGAAAGATCAGAGAAGGGAAGTGTCTTGGTTGTGACCTTCATTTTCAAGTTTACACATTTACACCTAATATACTATTAGAAAATCAACCTGACAGATGAACTCGTTCATCTGATAAAATTCATTTTACTTATGTCCATCAAAATTCAGGATTAGAATAATTGATAGATTTATGTCCGAAGTAGCAGATTGACGTCTACAAGGATTAGCTCGTGGATTTTATATCAAAATTTAAGCTTGACATTTGTTCATCTACTATTGAATCGTATAACAACTCTATTAGATTGAATTGTCTAACGTTATATTTGTATTATTATCATTATGCATATTCTATCTGTTTATTAATCAAGGTGTGGCGTGTTTTGTGCAATTTATTATGTATTCCTAACTCGTCAAGGTAGACGAGAAAGTTACGGTATTTGGTCATTTTTATTCTTGATCTACTCACATTTGTTAAATATAAACGATGACTTCTTCTCTCACTTCATTGATAATGTTAATGATCCTTACCATTTTGTAAAATAATTAAAGAAAATGAATAGATTTTGTAATAAACGAAAGAATCCTTAATTAAAATTAAGAATTGAACTTCAGTTTTACATAATTAAAAGAAAGATAATAAAACAAATTGATTCTTGTCAACATAAATTAAGTATAATAATTCAATCAATTTATTAAATAAAAATTAATTAATTTATTATATTTTCTAGACGTTTTTCTTTTTAAACATCTCAAATATAATTTTTTAATTTTTTTTTTAATATTATCATTTAGTTGAATGTTTTAAATGAAATAAATCATATTCTTTCATTTTTTTCTTTGAAGATTAAAATTAAATTAAATAATTACTATATGCTTAAATTTTACTCAATTCATTATATATACCTAAATATTAAGTTAAAAAAAATAAATAAAATTTAAAGGTAATTATTCAAGTAAACGCCTTTTCGTGGATTAGGATAATACTTTACCAGTGGGTTCCTTTTGCAATTCCAAATAAAGTTTTCTTATAAATTTTTTTAGTGCCTCTTCTAGTTTACGAGATAAAATTATTAAAATAAAGATTTTTTAAGTTTGACAGAGTAGTTGTGAACTTCGAAATGTGCCATTAAGTAATGTTTTATTGACTAATTCACTAATTAATCACTTATTCACTAATTTAATAAGTTCAGGTTAGATTTAATAAATAACATTTATAAATCCAAACCGAACTTAAAAAAAACAGAAAATTAGTGAGCCTCCTGGTGGCCAAACGGATAAAACATGCTAGCTAAATAGAATATCATTGGATTTATATACAAATTTTAATAATTTTTATCTCGTAAACAAGAAGATTAAATTTCTTAAGAAAAGTTATTGGAATTACAAAAGGAACGCATTGGTAAAGTAAATTATAAAAATCCACGAAAAGGCGTTTACTTGAATTTAACAAAATTAAAATATTTTTTTAATACTTTTATACTTTCAGTTTTAAATTTAAAACATCTTTTAAATCTTGATTAATCATTTTTATTTTTATTTTTGTTGAATTCGAATACTCAAATTATCAAATAATGTGGGGATACGTTAATGAAATTTTCGTACGAAGATTAGTGTCGAATTCATTTTGGTTGAATAAATTCTAAATATGCCTAAAGTTTGTGTTGTTCATTCACCTGAATGAAAAGGCGTTCTAATGGTTGCTTAATTTGTTCGGGTTCCATTTGAATCACGCTTGAACTCACCAACAGAAAACAAGAGAGAAGAATCAAGCAGGATTACAATTAATAGGCTGTTATGTGGTCTGTTTACAGTTGGATTTAATTTTTCCATTTTTGTATTTAATAATAATACTCAAAAATAATATATATCCATCGATCAATATTAAAATGATTTTCAAATTGAGAAATTCATAACATATTCATATAAATATGAAAATTGTAATAGATATAAGGGAAAAAATTTACTCACTTTGTTTATGATGTAGAGATAGACTAGAATAACTTCATTTGAGATATTCTTACCTGAAACAAATAAATGTGTAAAATTAAATTAAAAAATAATTCAATTTAATTTCAATTATCTTATTTCTAATTACAATCACTAATTTCCATAAAAAAATTGTACTAAATTAATGTATGATTTTTTCAATTAAACAAATGGATTTTAAATTAATGATTATTTGAAAACTAACATTCTTTATAGAATATTTTTCTATATTCACTATAATTATATTAATAAAATATTCAAAGGTTACATTATTAATTTATATAATCTTATATAAGATATTTTATGGTTGAAACATAGATGAAAAGAAACAATGAATATTGAAACATATCCGTTTGCAGATTAAAACAGTCATTATATTAATTTTTGTCTTTTTCATTATATCTTATCTCTAACGTTTATTTTATCAATAAAAAAAAATTACATGAAATATAATTCAAGATTAATATTTTTGTTTTATTAAATCAATTTCTTTTTAATTGAATGGAACAAAACTCTTAATAATAATTAATGAAGTTAGCAATACCAAGAACTTACTGAAATGAGGAAGATATGAGGATTTTTAGGGAAGATAATAATAAATGTATTTAATCATATGTGACTTGAAGAGAATACCATACTATACCAAATGTCATTCATGAATATAATTTTTGTCTTAAATTGGTTAGTAAAAAGTATAATTATTGAAAATAAATAAAAATAATAGCGTCAAACAAGTCAGTGAGATACAGTTGAGTTGATAAGTATATTTATGAAATATTGGTAGGTACAAGAGAGAGAGTTAGTATATAATAAATTTTTCTTTAATTTTATTTGTAAATACATTTTTAAACCTTAAACTTAATGATTGGGCAAGTTTGGTGGATCTGGTCTGAAAACGCTAAACTTCCCTGAAGGTCTAATAAATAATTTATGTTAAGCATTTAATGTGTAATATTAAATTTATTTATTCAGTTAATTTTGATTGCATAGGATGAATGGTTTATTCTCTTGAGGTACTATGCACTATGCACCGAACTCTAGTGGAGGGAGTACATACTTGCTTGGAGAGTGAATGATAGTATAGAGGAGGAGAAAGGAGGGAGTGCACCTAATTCAAAAAACTAGATTCCATATTTTATATAATATTATTAATAATTTGGGAATTAAAATATAATATTTAAAGAGGAGAAATCAACTACGAATAGAACTTGATGAAAAAAAATCTGGTGAGTACATCACACAACTTTCACCTACTATCGTACTTAACACTTTATTTTGAAATTAATTATTAACGTAACTGGTGATTTTTATTTAATCATCTCGTGAAACAATTAATAATGGGTGACCATTAGTTATCTGTAAAAATATAGTTAATATATTGTTCAAGTCATAATGAAAATTCGGCATTTAATCCCTTTACATTTAAACCATTTAAGTACTTCAAAGTGAATGAAAGTGGATGAAAGCTTCCTGATATTAATGATAATTTTATTTGACATAAATGAAGAAAGTTTAATTAAAATCGTTAAAACCATTTTTGAGAAAACTGAAAAAAAGTGTAAAATAGGAGTTCCGGTTAAACGATTTTTACAAAAACCTTGGCATACACATAACATAAATAAATAAATGTTGGAACATTTTTTTTGTTTTTACGATTTTTTACTATTTGCATACCCATTGATAAGTACAAAGAAGATAGTGGATTATGTTTTGAAATTGAAAAACATTACAATGTTTATTTTCTTTGAAAAAAAGAATATAAAAAATATATAAAAGCACGTAAAAATACAACTAAAAGAGTTGTACATGATAATGGACAATCAGATCAAAAGATTTTTTAAAAAGCATTAAAAAATAAATAAAAGTCAAATTTAATTTCAAAGAAAATATTAACATAATCCGATGACTATTCAAATTAAAATTCTTGGTTTTATTTTTAGTATTTTGTTTTTCATTAAAAAAAAAATAATTTTTAAAAAGTACCATTTAATAAATAAAAACTGTAGAATACGCCTAGCGACGCCACCCGCACGAATTAATGTAAAAATGGTAACCTTACTTTATTTATTATTTATAACAGATGATCTATCTGAATTTTCTTCCTCTCTTCAATATTTTTTAAATATTCGTCCTGTTGATAAAGATATTTAATATGTAATATATCAACATACTGGCATACAGAAGTAATATATATATATATATATTATATTATATTCATATATATTGACATTAAGACTTGTCTACGAATAACACTGTCAATATTTGAATAAGAGTCATTTATTTAATAGAATCATTTTGTCAACAAAGTGAAATAGATAACTTGTCTAAAGTTCTTGAATTTCAATTTATATATAATAATATACCCTTTTCGTAAACGCAGTCAGCAAATTATCGGAAACCATTATTTACATATAATATATGTAAATATATATGTTAATAAAATGACTGCAATTTACAAATGATGAAAAATCAATAAATATTGAAATCAATTTAATTAAATTCTCGCTCTCTATTTCCTTCTCTCTTTATCATATTCCTTTGACCCAGAAATCATTGACTCTAAATAGCGTTTGATTTTTTTTTTTTAATAGTAATATACAAGCAATTTTCTAATGACGCTTTTAAAAAAAGATATGAAATGATATTGAAAATATATATTAAATGAAAAGTTTATTATTATTATTTTTTTTTTTATGATTATATAATTGTTTCATCTTTATGGTTACTTTAGATAGAAATCAACCATTCTTATCTTTCAAAATTCAAAATGTTAATTAAAATGAAATATATATATAGGTATGTTATTATGAAATAAAATTTAGATTTAATATTAAATATTTATATTACTAATTTTCATAAAGGAAAATTAAAACATACATAAAAACTTATTTTGAATCAATATTTTGAATTTTTTTTTTCTTTTTTAAATTTAATTTGTTTAATGGCCCTTTGGTCAAACACCATTTAGTTCAAGTTATATTTAATTTAAAATAATTGAATTTGTTTGCAAAGTAAACTGAAAAAATAATGTTTTCTTTATGAATACTTCAACTAATGAATAAACTAATAAGATTAATCATAAATTTTATAAAACAATTTTTATATTAATTATAAAAGAAAATAAATTTTTTGAAAAAATAAACACAAAATTATAGAATAGAAGTGATTGCTTTTGATTATATTATTGTTACAAACATGTAAACCTCTCCAATTTCCCCCATCAAAAGCTTCTGTGATGTTGTTTTTTTGTTAAGGAATAAAATTAGGATTAATTTAGTTCTTATAACTAATTATAACTAAAAATTGAAAATTTAAAGTATTTATTTTTAAGAAATATTTTATTTTATTAAATTAAAGACCATATAAATTAAGTTTTCGAATGCTTGGTCATTTGAGTTGAATGGAAATTGATAATTTCAAAGATTTTTGTCGTACGAGAGTAAATTCGTCAATGATTAGGAAACAGCTGAGCAGACACGAATAGGAGGCTCGTCGTCTTTATTATCTAAAGCCATCATCACTTAATTTATCCAGTATGCTGAACAGAGTGAGAAGGGTCATATCCCAATCCTACTAATTGGAACCAGACACTAAAGAAACCCCCGCCACCACCTCGAAAGATGATTAAATATACTAGTCAAAGATTAATTATCTCTATTATCAGAAAAGCAACCGTCCTTTAATGATTTCCCGCTTTTCATTTAGTCCCTGTCAGTCTTTAGTTCTGGTAAAATACCATTTAAGCAAATGAACAAATATTATCATGTAAAATTAAATTGATGACGATAAATGGCCTTTCTGCATGGGTTCGAATACACTTAGAATAAGTTGACCTGTGGCCAGGTCCGAACCGACCGAGGGTTTGAAATAAATTAATTTCCAGCTACAGAAACAATTTCAAATAATTTTAATATATCTATTAATGTAATAAAAAACAGATATGGATAGAACATAAATATTTTTAATTTTATTTTATTTATAATATATAGCTGAAGTAGCCGGCGTTGCCCGGCGTTACCCGAGGCTGTGACGTCATGAAGGGCTGGGTGACGTCATATAATTTTAAATTAAGAAAAACATAATGAAGATGATTTTTCCCGAGGATAAAACCAATACATTCGTGGTGATATGTAAAAAAAATCTCCTCATGTGAAATTTGGTGTGAAAATAACCCTTCCCTTCCTATCGTCGATCGCTAATACTACCACTTCCGGTTTCCGGATTTGCACCAAAAGTTGATGAATTTATAATACTGATGTATTAAGTTAATATACCAAATTTTATCAAAATCCTTTGAGCCGTTCAAGCTGTACACATCTATACGGACACACAACAGACGGACGGACGGACAGACATCATGCTAAAAATACTTTTTTCTGTTAACAAAATGCATGATTCGTGGAGATATGTAAAAATCCCCACATGGGAAATTTGGTGAGAAAGCAATATCTTCCCTTCGTATCGTTGGTCGGTAAAAAATGTTATTAATTTGAAGAATAATTTTGTTTTTTAATTTATAGCGAATATTTGATTGAATTAATTTAGCCTTCATACAATAATAATAAATTTCTTTAATTGTTTTTTTAATAATATATACTTTTATTTAATATTAATCATTTATAAGGTTATTTTTTTTTTGTTTGGATTTATTTTACGAGGTGTAATATTTTTTTTTAAATGTTTTATTTTTTATATTTAAATAACATTGACTCTGATTAATTGCAAGCCATTTAAGTTTAAGTGTCAAAGAAAAAAACAACAAAATACGAAGCTAAATTAAATTAATTGATCATTTAAAAAGAAATTAATGTCACATAAAGTCTTTTCTTTAAAAAAAAACATAACAATATTTTTTTTAATACAAATTAAATATCTTATAATTATTTTTTAGATTTAAAAAATATAAAATACTTTGAGTATTATTATTATTATTATTATTAATTAATAGATTTGAAATAATGAAGGGAATATGAGCACCCTGGATTAATTATCATTATAAAATACATTCACAAAATATTAAATTTTTTAGACCGTATTAAGATGATTTATTAAATTTTTTGAATCAAAATAATTTTGAAATAGACCAATAGTAACATAGTAGTTATAATCCAGGTCGAATGTTCAAAATTATATTCTCATAAGACAATAAAATTAAATAAATATAAGATAATTCAGTTAATGTCTGTGTAAAACATTTATTAAATAATTTAACGCGTTTTTTCTTTATAATCCTTTAACAAATGGTTAAGTAATTTAAATTGATTTTTTATTCTCATTGGAACTCTTCTCATTATTTACTTTATTATTTAAATGCATTTTTATTCATTTTTTTCTGTTTTTGTTTTGTTTTGTTTTTAACCTCTGCTTCATGCATAACCCAGTAAAATTGTTATTATCCAACCACTTTTAAGCAAAAAGAACAAACGTTTCTTTTTAACTTTATTGACTTTTATTTGAAACAAAATAGAAAGCTGCATATTAAAAAAAAACTGTACATACAAATACTCAAGAATGATTTATGAACAACGAAAAGAATATAAAAACATTCATACTTGAATATTGAACTAATAGAACTATAGAAGATTGAATTGATAAAAAAAGGCAGGCCACTAATTTCTAATTAAAAAAAATGGCAATTTAACAAAGCACTTGTAATTCGATTGAATATTTCATAAAGAAAAGTTTATAAATGGGTTAAAAGTGGGATGTAATTTAGTGAAACACCCACGTCGCTAATTAATTTTATTACTATTCTGATCAATTCACTTTAAAAATTTCAGAAATAGTTTCAGTGATGATGAAAGGGTATGTTTGTAAACTTTTGAATATATAACAGAGAATTTAATAATGATTTGATAAGTTTGTTTTAGAAAATATAAATATCAGAATATTTATTAAATAAAATTGATGAAATTTTATTATCCGATGGTGTATGAGTGATAGATTGGAAAAATTAAAAATATATAATTCTCACCTTCATTATATTTAAATTTTATTAATTCATGTTAATTTTTATACAATATTATAAAGGATAATGTACTTTTCTCTAAAAATTCTTTGAAATACAAAAAGTTCAACTTTTATTGAACAGAGGATAAACTATAAAGTATCATATACATCGAAAAATATTATAACTAAAAATGAGCTGTGGCCAGGTACAGAACCGACCGACGATTTGAAATAAATTAATTTCCAAACAAAATTATATAAATATATATATATATATATATATATATATATATATATAAAGTATAATAAAAAATATTTTTAAAACTTGAATTAAAATGACTAAATTATAATATATTATTAAAATAAATAATTAATATTTTAAGTGAAATATTTACCGACAATGAATATAAAATTAATTAATATCTTTGGAAACTACCACTTCCGGTTTCCGGATATACACCTAAAGTTGATGAATTCATGCTACTGATGCATTAATTAAATATATCAAATTTTATACACGTCGGACAGACGGACGGACAGATATCATGCTAAAAATACTTTTTTCTATTAACAAAATGCATGATTCGTGGAGATATGTAAAAATCTACACAGGTGAAAATTGGTGTGAAAACAATACCTTCCCTTCTTATCGTCGATCGGTAAAAATTATTATTATTATGAAATGTATTATGAAATGTATGTATGTATGATAAGAAAACTTATTTTTCATTATCAATTATCTTTATTGAATAACTAGAGTGATCAAATATTTATTTTATAATCTTTGAAATAATAATAATAATAATAATATTACCAATTTGGTAAAAGTTTCGATAAAAGGCAAATCTTTAAGAATTGATTAATATTAGCGAAATATTAAAAAAAATCACAAAAAGCTTAGATAAATGTTTCTTTCAATAACAGAATAGAGAGTTTTTTTTTAAAGATACTCTAGAATACTTAGTTTTTTTTCTTTGTCTTTTTTTATTATTTTGAGAAATAAATGACTTCGTAGAGGCCAAACATGTTCTCGGATTTATGGTGGTTTGTCAGCTTGCATCAGAATGTGCTCACTTGAAAACAACTCAGTTGAAGAAAAGTGAAGTTTATGGAAGGGATAAAATCACCCTTTTTATCCCTTTTAGTTCATCCCCTTTTATTATATACCTTTAATATTTTATACAGAAATAAAACAATAATAATAATAATAATAATAATAATAATAATATTTGTTTTATAATAAATAATTCAAACTAAAGATCATATTTCATTGGAGAGACTCGGTATAATTTTTAATTTCTCCTGTAAAAAAATATTAAGTTATGTAAATTAAGATTAAACTTAAAAATAATATAAATATAAAAAATATTTTATAAAATAACGTTTTTTTCATTGACTAAAAAGAATAAAATAATTTTTTTATAAGCCTGACAAAGTTTATGGATGAATTGCTTCATATACGTACAACGTTCAACAAAAAACGTTGAGCGCATTTAGTTTTATTTATTTATATGAAACATCATGTCAAAAATTTTTGTAATAATAAAAATTTTATTAAACTCAAATACCAAAATTTGCAAATAGAATAAAACAAAAAGAAAATATTAATTTTCTAAAAATGATTTTAATTATAAATAAATGTTATTATTTTTAAAATATATTTATTATAATCATTATATTAAAAATTCCTCTTTTAATGTTATAAATTATTTTGAATAATTTTCGAAATGAAAACCAACTCAATATTTATCCGTTTGATCGCGTGAATAAAAATTCAAATATTAAAGCAATTAATTGCTTATTACATTTCAATTAATTATTATAATTCAATTATATTTCTTACATACCTTCTAGGGATCCATTGAAATATTTATAAAATTTTCAAAAGTCTATCTCAATTTAAAGTTGATGAAAAATCGATTTTAATTTGTCATATAAGAGCGAACAGACAGACAGACAGACATGAAGCGAAGTTGATAAAAACGTTATAATAATATATAACATAATAAGAATATTTTTTAATTAAACTCTATTAAAATTCAAAGTAAAAATAGATCGTAAATTATTTTTAAAAAAAACCTAATATGTGAATGAATGAATGAATGACATATTTAGTTCATTTTTTCAAATGATGTCATTTGAGAATAATAAAATCCATTGTGAAAATGAAGAATATGTATTATAAAAATTTCCAAGACACTAAAGACTTGACGAATACCACCTTTTAAACCATCTAAACTTTAAAATATCAAATTATACGATAACAATGACCAGAGGCGGAATATATATATATTTTTTTTTGTATTTTGTCGATCCAGGATTTTGATGAGCCACTCATCCCCGCATCTTGATTGCGCTCTTTAAAAATAGTCGAGAGACGGCAAAGAGAGTAGAGAGACTGCGTGTTAAGATTCTACAGTAGCGTCATGGGTCAAAATAACCCATGGGGTCATCGAAACCCCTGACCCCAAGGACAGAACAGAGCTCGTCGCTCAATTAGTATAAATGGGAAGGAGAAAGGCTGAGTTGCGCGGCAATTCATCGTACCGTCCGTTTTGAAACCAGTTCATTTATTGTGATTTTCTAGGAGATCAATAAGGACTCTTTAGAAAGGCAGACACAAAACAAAGAAGGAAGCCAACCACGAGAGAAAAAGCTTTCATGTACAATAGCTCTATTCTATCAAATTCAATACACTATTCCATTAAATTAAAAAAAAAAATGAATAAATAAAAAAGAATATTCTCAACATTGTAAAGAATATAATTTTTTGGTCTTAGTCCATTATTTATATTATTCACTCTGATTCAACTCAAAAATAATCCAAAGAATAATAAAAGTCATTGATGGAAAAGTTAGGATTTAAATGTAAAAAAAAAATCAAGTTCATAAACTCCCAATTCGAGAATTAAATGCGATATAGAAAAAAAAATATTTTCTAACGTTATCAAAATTATTAAAGAGAAATGAAATAATCAAACATAATACATGAATTCCCTAATAGCTAATAACGTCTAAAAATTAAAAAAATAACCATTTTTATTGTTCCTTTTTCAAAGGCAAACAAAATTTTAATTATAAAATTGAAATCATTCCTTTTGATCTTTTCAAAGGAAAAATTAATATATATAGTCAAAAAGAGTTGTATTCATTTTTAAAAATAAAAATAAAAAATATAATTAACAAATAGAAAGTTAAATTCATATCTATATCTACATCTATATACATGTATATATAGATATATCACAGCTACTAGTAAAGTAAATAAATCTACAAATATTCATAAGGATTGAAATTGAATTTTTTATTAATCAAATTGTAAAATAAATATATTTGTATATATTAATTAAATATTAATTTTATTGATAGTAGAAACAACTATTATTTTAAATTTAGATTTAAGCATTTTATAATATAGTCAATAATAAATAATTAGTAATAATAATAATAATAATAACAATAAAAAACACAATTTCAAATTGGAAATATAAATCAGTACCTACTTAGATTTCAGATTTTTTGGACTAGATTTGTAAATCTCTTTCTTTAATCTATTTTTCATTTAAGCTAATTAAGACAGGATCACAACATCTTTCATCCTGAAGTGAAAATATCCCTAGAGGATACAAAAAGTATAAAAAGATCTTTACTTAAAGAATGAGATTCTTACCGACCGATAATAAGGGAAGGTATTGTTTTCACACCAAATTTCACATGGTGAAATTTTTACATATCTCCACGAATCATGCATTATGTTAACAGAAATTAGCTGGAGTGTCTCCACTCGACTATCTCGCAATTTGTATTGGATTAAATAACATAATATATTATATTTAAATTAAATTTAATTAATTATAAATTATAAATAATAAATATTAAACCAGCGCATGTTTGGCTTTTTGTTGATGGCACCATGGCACGTGTTGGCGCGTGAGATTTGCAGTGTTAAAAAATTAATTCTAGTACTTTCAGCGAATCAATCAAGCTGAAATTATATATATAGTAGTTTTATACAATTATTAAACATGTGAAAAATTATCAAACCTATATCTTTATTTTTACGGTCACTTTAGAGGAAAAAAAATCAAAACGTTGTAGGTAATGACCCTCTTCCGGTTGAGCTACATTTCTTAAAAGTTGATAGAAAACTACGAATTTTGAATAATGCTCATGTACCAAATTTCATCATTCTAGCTCAAACCGTTTTTCCGTAATCTTGGTTACACACACACACACACACACACACACACACATACACACACACAGACATTTTTCTCAACCTTAGTGAAAATGATTCAGGAACCTTCTTACGAGATAGTAAAAAGTACTTTTAGCATGATGTCTGTCCGTCCGTCCGTCTATACGTCCGTTGTGTGTCCTTATAGGCGTGTACAGCTTGTACAGGTTAACGGATTTTGATAAAATTTGGTATATTTACTTAATGCAGCAGTAGCATGAATTCATCAACTTTTGATGTACCAGAAGTGGTAGTTTCGAAAGTTATTAATTAATTTTATATTCATTGTCGGAAATTTTTCACTTAAAATACAGTAGTAAATAATAATTGAATAATTAAACCAAAAATAAAAAAGAATCATAATTTAGTCATTTTAATTCAAATTTTTAAAATATTTTTTTTATACATTATATATTTATATAATTTTGTTTGGAAATTAATTTATTTCAAATCGTCGGTCGGTTCTGTGCCTAGCCGTAGCTCTTTTTTTTATATTTGAGATTGATAAAACAATGATTATTGTCCAATTATGATGCATGTAACAATATAAATTAATTTTAATTTAAAATTCTTGACAATTTTTAAATTTTAGGTATACTATAATAAATTTCTCTAAAGAAGTGATTTTAAAATGTGGAATATTGAATTAAAATTTATTTTATAATTTTAAATTTATTGATTTACGATATATTTTTATCTATTTCAAATACTTAATGAAAATGTTTTTTTTTTATTTTATTTAAATATTGATTTCGCATATTGTCGATCTCTATATATATAGATTATATGTATATATTAATTGGGATTACTCTGAAGGTTGCCAAATAAAACCAATAAAATTAGTCAGAAAGTATCATCAATAACAATTATTTGAACATTAAATGCTAACACTATTTTATGTATATTATATTATCTTATATTCTCAAATATCGAATCAATGATTGTTTACATATATATATCAAACGTACCTTGAAAATGTTACTTGTCAAGGTTTCCATTCTCAAATCAAATTAAAATCTGAACTATGCTCACTGTTATCACCTGATGTTTCATCTACAATGCCAAATTAGGCCTTAAAGTTTGTATGAAATGATTAAAAATAAGATATCCTTTATCACTTTTGACAAAGATAGATTATATATACACTTGTGATAAATGATGGGAACACGAAAGAGAAATAAAAATTATTAAAAAAACTTCAAATTATCTAATTCATTTAAAGTATATAATAAAAAAAAACTTTTCAATCGATTTTTCTTATACTTAATGATTTAAATTTAAAATAATTGGAAACCAACTTTAATGAATAATTAAGATAATTCTTTGATTAAAGGAACAATTTAATGTATAATGGATCATCATGTTATTATTGAAAAATTTCATTATTCGTTTTAAGATATTTTTCTAACAAATTTCAATTATATTTATTAACAATTTATATTATAAGTAATTAATTGATGATAAGAAAAATCCGGATGTCTTGAGAAACTTGTATGCAAATAGAGAAAGATTAGAAGAGAAAAGAAGCGCAAATTATACTAATTATTATTAGTTATGCGTCGATCCTGAAAGAAAGATGAAATAATTAATTAATGTTAAATAATTGATTCTGTTTGTAAATTGATATTAATTGTATATGTAATTATAATAAAGTTTTAAATAGAGAGAAAGAAATGAGGAATTTTCATTTTATCAAAAAAAATTGATCTGAATTTGTACATTGACGGAAAAAAATAAACGTTCGATAACAACACCAACCTAACTTTTACTTTTTCTCATCACTGTACATATAACAAGTGGTAAAAATTATTTTCAAAGAAAAATATGCAAACTGAAAAATATACAACCTTATACTCTTATCATTTAAGAAAAAATTAGTTGCATTGGATTTATTGTCTTATTAATTAATTTTTTTCTTATTTTAAATTACCTTAATAACTATCTCGTAAGAGATAGTATTGCGATGACTAAAATTTTCGATGTTGAGATTTTGATGTTTTTATACGTTTTGAAGGTTCCTGAATCATTTTCACTAAGGTTGAGAAAAATGTCTGTGTGTGTATGTATGTAGACAAGATTACGCAAAAACATTTTGAGCTAGAATGATGAAATTTGGTACATGGGCATTATTCAAAATTCATAGTTTTCTATCAACTTTTGAGAAATGTAGTTCAACCGGAATTTTTTTTCTTCTAAAGTGACCGTAAAAATAAAGATATATGTTTGATAATTTTATAAAACTGCTATATATAGAATTTCAGTTTGATTGAATCGCTGAAAGTACTAGAATTAATTTTTTAACACTGCAAATCACGCGCCAGCTCGTGACGTGGTGCCATCAACAAAAAGCCAAACATGAGCTGGTTTAATAAATATGATTTATAATTTAATTAATTAAATTTAATTTAAATATAATATATGTTATTTAATCCAATTCAAATTTGCGAGATAGTCGAGTGGAGACACTCCAGCTAATTTTTTAATTATTTTCTTTATCACTATTTAAATATGAAATATTTTCAATTCCTCTATTAAGATATAAATTAGTCAAAATAATAATAATGATTTTTATTAAAAACAGCTAATAGACTGGTATACATGAATGTTTATATATATATATATATATATATATATATATATATATAAATTGTGGGTTAAGATTATTGAAATAGAAACAATTGACATACAAATAATTTTTTTTATTGTAGTATCGAGAAAGTTTGTGAATAATCCTTGATTTAATGAAGAGACGATACTACTATGGACATTGTTCAAATGTTTGAACTTCATAATTGAATTGACAAATAAATACGAACACGGAAATTTCAAATAAACAAATAAATTTAAGAATAAGAACAAACTTTAAATGTGTGTGAAATTTGTTTATTTTTCTAATTGTATATACCTATATATTAGTAAAATTTGAGTTAAATGATTTCTCGGTTTTTTATATAAATAAGAATGTGATTTATTATCTCGGCAGAGATAGAATTGCGATGACTAAAATTTTCAATGTTGAGATTTTGATATTTTTATACGTTTTGAAGGTACCTGAGTCATTTTCACTAAGGTTGAAAAAATGTGTGTGTGTGTGTGTGTGTGTGTGTGTGTATGTAGACAAGTTTACGCAAAAACGGTTTGAGCAAGAATAATGAAATTGAAGGATGGTCATTAAAAATAAAGATATATGTTTGATATTTTTTCTCAAATCCCCAAAAAAAGGGAAAATACTTAAAATCAGAAATACTATAGTTTTCTTATAAATAAGAAGATAAGATATCATATTTAATAAAATTCAAAATTATAAGTTCATTAAAAAGCAGTGAAAATGAATATTTTTTTTATTTTTAAAAATAAAAATTGACTTTAGATTGATTTATTTTTGAATTGATCTTAATCTTATTAATTACATTTGCTTCCAATTTATGAAATGAGAATGATAAACGATAGTGTGCCTTTAACAAATAATTTCAAGTTGAGTGATTCAATGGATATTTTAGACGAGACTCCACCACAATGGATTTGTTATGCTTCTTTGCATAAGAGATAATATAGTATTTTAATCCAATTAAGAGAGATTTAACTAAGGGTTAAAATTAAAAGAATTTTATTACTCTTGGAAAAGATAATCTTTGTATATTCTAACTACACTGATCTTGTCAATAGATGGCAGCCAGTCAGTCTCTGAAGAGATCCTTGTTAACGAAACGGCTTCCGGGGAGTAAATAATGTCAGTTGGCGAGGCTCTAATGGAAAACCGCCTCCAAGGCTCTAATTACCAGCCTCTGTTAATGACTCTGTCGTTACTAAATAACATTCCGACCTTGACATGCTTACAGAATCACTTACAAACCCTCCTATTCTTTACTTTTTATTCCCATAACTGTTGCTCCAATATTGAAAAAATATAGGCATATATATAAAATTCAATTGGTAGATTATATTAATACTTAATTTCAAAATAATAAAGTAAAAGTATATAGTTATTTTATACTACCTTAATCATCCATATTAAAAATTGATTGTATTTTTGTGTATGAAATTAAAATATTTATTAAAAATCATGTGATAATCTCATTTAATTTATATTATACGAGGACAGGCCAATAAAACCGTGACTTTTTGAATTTCCAGTGTCTCACATAAAATGGCAACACTGTTCCTGTCAGCAGGCCACTATCAGCTGACTTCTGTCGAAATTTCAACCAGTTGGGAGTTTTAGTTTTTGTTTGACATCTATTAATAGCAGACTACCTCGTGATTTGAGAGAAAATGGAAAAAGTGGATTTCCAAATTCCAAATTCATGTATCGGAATACAAATTTCTCCCTCATCCGCCCTATTCTCCGGATTTAACCCCGAGTGATTATTTCTTCTTTCCAAACCTGAAGAAATGGCTCTGCGGAAAGGGAGTTGACTCCAACTATGAAATCATCTCACAAACAAATCTGTTTTGATGTCCTCGACAAACCTTATTTTTTGTAAAGGATAAAAAAATTGGAGAAACGTTGGACGGAGTTTATAAAGCTCAAAGGAGATTACGTTCAAAAAGAAAATAATTTTTTATCAAAAAACGCGTGTTGCATTCAAAAAGTCACTTATTGGCCTACCATCGTATTTAATAATTTCTAAAATTTTGTTCAATTTATTTTAGAAATATTTCTTTTTAAAACATGAAATGTATGTATTTTATATATATTTATTTAAATCAATTTGGATAAAAAAAATTAAATTAATTAATTAAATAATTTTATATAAAATGAAAACATATAATTGAATTGAAGATTTAATAAATAAAAAAAAAACTTACTATATTTAATGTATTAAAGAAAAAAAAGCAATGTCAACTTCAGTGAGCGAAAGCAACAGACCAAGATGGATAACATTTGTTGTTTTAATGGTTCTTCCCTCTCTTGTCATCAATTAATGTTTAATTATAATTATTAAATGTAATTGTTTAGCTTTCAAATGAATGAATAAAAAGTCATTAGATACACTAAAGAAGGCAGAAGAATTGAAAAGAAATTCTTTAACATTCGCAGAAGTCACAGAAAAAAAATTTCTCTAAAATAAAATAGATAGAAACAGATACATTTATAGTGGTGGAAAAATGTAAACGCCATGGGGGCACTGTTATTGGACAAACAACCGGTTGAGAAAGGTCACTGCTATTGCTCGCCCACATGGCGTTTACATTTTTCCGTCATCATATCTTGTGGTTCAACTTAGTTTATATTTCTTCTTAAGGTGCCATCTCCCTTTCGGAGTTTGGCTATCATCATGACTAGGAGAGCCTTAGAGCCGGAGGTAGCTGATGTTAAATTGAATTTTATTAGAAAAAATTGTTCTTAGTTGGAATTGAACGCCGACTTATTGTGTAGAAAATTGCCACGCTACACACTCGGCTAGCGGCCTCCTAATTTATATTTATAATATTATTATTTTTAAAGATAATATAAGATTATTATTAATAATCAAAGGAATTTTAAAATATTTTACAAAATAAATAAGCAACTAAATAATATTGTTTCAAACTTAATAAGAAAAAAAAAATTATGTAATGGAATATACAAGTATATATAATATAAGATAGCTTTATCATCATCCATCATTCAGTGTTTATAATGAATGAATGATAAGTTTGCTTTGAGAAAACTACTATAATTTGAAACATTTGTTTAATTTAATGCTTTCAATGTTGAGGGTAGGTAGGGGATGATGAAGAAGATGAAGGGGGTGAATTCTTTCTATCTAATTTCCATTTCAGACATCAATATTATATTTTCTCTGCTTAAAAATTCCCCCGATGACATCGAAGATGACATTCAAATGCGATTCGCTCGAATTGATGGTCGTGTGAATGAAATGTTAAATATTCATAGAGTTTGGAAATTTTTTATGAGATCATAAATGTTTAAAAAAAATTCTTTCATTCAGATAAAATAAGGGTTTTGAAGAATTAAAATGAAAATAGACATGGCAAATGCAATTATCTAACTTAATAAATTATTTTTTATACCTTTTCATAAGTTTTTTTTTTTATTTTAAATTTTCTTTTAATAGAGTTTGTTCGTGAAACAAGTTCCGAACGTGCACAGGATATGTGTGCATGCGAATTCGAATTTGGGCCGCTCATTGAATAGTGAGAATGAATTAATAATTTAGAATTTGGTGTTCGTGTGGTACCCGAATTAGTTTACAACACCTTTGACACGTTCTAAAATTTTACCAAAAAAAAACTTACTTTTTTCTACATAGAATTGGTGATGTATTGAAATGAGGATAATTTTATAAATACCCTCATAATAAAAGGTTCCAAAAATATATATAAATATTCTTTTAAATAGTCTTTAATACATAGGTCACTTAAACAATAAATTTTCTTTAAATTTTATTTTATTTATTAAAAATTAATAATATACTTGTATCATATATATTTTGTATTTACTATTTCACTAAGAATTCCATTATTTTTTTTTAAAATAATAACTGGTAATTATTTACAAAACGGGAATCTCAGGGATTTAGATGAAACTTTACCTGTGGATTCCTTGTTTAATTCCAAAGAAACTTTTCTTATAAAATTTTTCCGATCTCTTCTAGTTTACGAGAAAAAAATTATTAAAATTTCCATATAATTGGCCCATTAACATTCAGTTTGACAAGCCATATTAATAATTTTTTTATGCATTTGGTCTCAAGAATAATTCACTTATTCACTAATTTTCTTTTTTTTCAGTTCGGTTTGGACATAGAAAAATTATTTAATAAATTATTTTTTTAATTTTCATATATCCAAAAAGAACTAAAAAAAAAAATATAGAAAATAGGTGGAACCCTCTGCTGGCCAAATAAATAAAACATGGTAGCTAAATAGAATGTAAATAGATTTATATCCAAATTTTAATAATTTTTATCTCGTAAACTAGAAGAGGCACTAAAAATTTCATAAGAAAAGTTTTTTTTAGAATTAAACAAGGAATCTACAGATAAAGTTTTATCCAAACCCCTGGAGATTCCCGTTTTGTAAATAATTACCTAATAACTGAATAACTTTGTTTATCATTTAAATTAAATAATTAAAAATTAAATTTCACATCTTTCTTCTAATTTTCCCCCCATTTTTATATATATATATATATATATTTTGGGGAATGTTGTATTTAGAATGTATTCAGAATTCGTTCTACGAATAAATAAAATATATAGAACTTAATAATTAATATTTATTCCACTCATTTTATTTTTAAAATAATTATAAAAAATGTAAAATTGTATTCATTATCTCTTAAAAAAAAAAATAAAATAAAATAAATAATGATTAAAATGACCTTATAAGATTTTAATTAAATCATTTCGAGTTTTTTTACAAGCATCTTATAAATGTCATAATTTTAACTCACTCTATAAACATCTCACACATTAATATGTCAACTTTAGTACTGCCTTGGAATAAACCATTCAATGATTCATCTTTCTTAAAATTCTAGGAAGTTCAAAATTAATATTCTAATCTTACTATCTAAAAAATATGATATAATATATTCAGCCAACTGTATTAATTATTATATTTTTTCTTATTATAAATTAAATAATTTTAATAATAAAAATCTTGGTGCTTAATATTAAAAATATTTTTTTAAAAATATTTTTAACATTTATTATTATTATTATTAGGATCAATTTATAAGTAATCTTGTTTGAAAACACAATTTCTTATGATTTAAAAAAAATAATCCTTATTGACTTTTTGAAAAAAAAAAAATAATAATCACGAAGTATTATTATTATTCAATATATCCAATAAGCAATTGAGTTAAAATAATTAATTTGGTTTAATCGACCGATTTTCATTTAAATACAGTTTAAGAATAAAATGTAAAAATTAATAAAAAAAAAAAAAATTTGAAAATGTCTCATTGGCAAGTGACAGTTGCTAATCAAATTGGGCCCTGGGTTCATGTCCCTAGCTGGGGTCGATTAAAATCGGGAAGCTACTCGATAAAAAGTAGCGCCTCCAATCAAGATAATCAAGGTAAAGGTTGATAGGACCCGTTTTACTGATCATAGGGCACCTAATTAATTTAACCAACATGATAGGCGATCTCCTTGCGTATGATGAACAAAAATCTGAGGTTTTTTTTTATATGTAGACGCGCGAAATAAAACTTATTTTAACATTAAAAAATAATTTCACAATTTGATACTTTAGATAATTAATTTCTAAAATGTTTAATAATTTAGAGAATCCAAAAGAAGGTATCATTTTAATAATTTAACCTTTGAACAAAAAGAAAAAAAAAATTATATTTTCAACCATACTTTCGTTCAAATATTCGTATTTGTTTTTGGGATTGTAAATTGATGAACTTGATCATATTTCCATGGAACAACGATAAAAGTAAATATCAACTTGATGTTAGTTTGAATTGGATTTGTTTAAGGTTAAAAAGACATTGTCTTTCTCTTTAGCAAATAGATCATCTTGAAAAGGAAATGTTTCCAATAAAGATCGGTTTCTGTTGAATTTGGCAACTTTGTTGTCAAAGAGAGCTTTGAGTAGGATATCGAATTTCGTTGATCGGAAAGCGTCTT
Source organism: Labia minor (assembly GCA_963082975.1). Lineage (NCBI taxonomy): Eukaryota > Metazoa > Arthropoda > Insecta > Dermaptera > Spongiphoridae > Labia > Labia minor. Next base: position 29,622,274 of record OY720349.1, read on the forward strand.
GATTAGAATTCTCCGAGGTAACATCATCCATTTCAAAAGTTCCACACGTCTTTAAAGTTATGCTCTTGAAACTTTTTTTTTTTTATTTTTTTACTTACGCTAAGCCCCTTTGCTCAACAAGAATCTGAACAAATGGATTAGAAACTTTCACTCAATGAGTTTAAGGTATTAATTTCGTTCGTCAACTAATGATAACGAATTTAAGTATTTTCATAATATGACTGATTTCTTTTATTTTTTTATTTATTTTATTATACAAATTACTAAAAAAACTTTAACTCAACTTTACCTAATAATAATAATAATAATAATAATAATGGTTGTTGGGAAGTTGATCTTCCTTTCAATTACATTCCTATCATTCTCTAGTTTCTCAATTGGAATTGAATTGAGATTGAAATTGACAATTGTTGTTTGGCTAAAATACTACGTACGATACCTGTACATTGGAAAATCTTCTTAAATAAGTATTTTTAAAATAAAAATAGGTATTGTACTATAAAATTATAAAGTATGTACTGAGTGTATTTTATTAAATAAAACTTTATCATCAAGAAGGAAGACTTTTTTTTACAAAATAATTTAAAGAGAAAACAATTTCCAAATTTGATTATATACCAATTTGTTCTTTTGTTTTAGCTATAACATTTTGTGTAATTTTTCTCCCTTATGTAAATAACCTATGATATGATCTGAGTTGGCTCACCTTAACAAAGTCAAGCTTAACAAATGTTTGATATTAACGTTTCTTTTTATGACCATAAAAACAACAAAAATACCAATTGTCGAAATTGAGGTCTTTGGTAATGGATTGCATGATTGCGTGCCAAGTTTACCAACGATAATGGTCATTTTTTATTTTAACTTATTATAGTGTGCCCATTTTTTCAATTTATGTTTATTAAACCAAAAGATGAATTACAATTGATAGGCATTCGATATCCTCTCATCGCATATTTCATATGTAAATTTATAGAAAAACCATTTTGGAATTTAAACCAGAGTTCCTTTAACATTTTTTTTTTTATTTTGAAACACAAATCTTGTTGGAGGTGAATAATTTCTATAAATCCCATTAAATTCATATATTATGAAAATAAATGGTAATGCAATTCGATGGTACTATCAAACGATGTTTGCAAATTATCAGTTAACGGCTCAGCTGCTTTGTAATTCGATCTGACATAATGGATTTGCTTTAAAGCGTTGCCCCGTTTCAGAGACAAAATTGGTTTCTCTCTTGATTGAATAATAAGAGGGACGATTAAATAAAGGGCAGAGAGGAAGAGAATTTCCTTTTTTTAGTGTTTAGAAATAAGAACAATGTTAGAATAAATAAAAAATCTTTGAATGCTGAATAGCATCAGATTGACAAGAACATACACTACTCACACTATTTAAATCCTTTGTCTCTCTCAATTAGACAGAATTCGATTTATACCCATCAACGCCGCCTCTTCCATTTGTTAGGTCAAACACGATTGTTTGATTCAATTAACAAATCTCAACTCTTTATTACATTGAAAATTGGTGTTCGTAAATCGATTTTAAAATAGATTACAGTACTTTAACAATTATTTTGAATCTTTATAAACAAAAAAAAGTAAATTAAATTACAGTTTTGATAAAACAAATGATAAATATATAATATATAAATACATGAAATATAATATTATTTTGTATAATCTATTCATGAGAAAAGAAAGATAGTTTGTAAAGGCCATGAACTCTTGAAAACATCTCTTTTGGCACTGAAATTCAATTTTTTATTCATTTATATTTTTATTTACCTTTATAAAATTCTGAGTTGAACAAATATCAAAAACAATATAAACTCACTAATGAATATAATTAATTTAAACATGAAATTAAGAAATGAATTGAAAATAATAATCATTTTAAGGTATTGATATAGAGATGGAAACCAAATAAATGGAGGGGGGGCACATATATCAGTATATCCTTTTAAATATTTTATATAGTATTTGATGGGTAAGTCTTCTGGCTCATTGCGAACAGCACCAAATTAGATTAATGCAGTTGATCAGAGGGGGTGGAACATAAAACATATAAATGTACTTTATAAAAAAAAATAACATATCTACGAGCGAAGGTCAATAAGTCCGTGACTTTTTTTAAATTTCCAGTCTCTTAAATGAAATGCCAAGACTGCTCCTGTCAGCAGGCAACTATCAGCTGACCCCTGTCGAAATTTCAACCAGCTGGGACTTTTAGTTTTTGTTTGACATATATTAATAGCAGACTAACTTTGAGAAGAAAATGGAAAAAGTGATATCATGTGCTCATTAAGCATTATGGCGTATGGACGAGTTTTTGCGCCGTTTCGTAACTATGGATGAAACATGGATCCACCACAAAACATCTAAACCGAGTCAAAACAATGTGTTTTTTGGGGTGAATCTCGGCACAAATACCTATTCACATATCTTATTGTTTTGAAGGGATAAATAAATTGGAGAAACGTTGGACAAGGTGAAACCATGAAAAATAAAATAATTTTTTATCCAAAAACCTGTTTCATTCAAAAAGTCACGGACTTATTGACCTCGTCTCATATCTTAGATATATGAGGAAAAGAAAAAAAAAGAAAAATTATTCTAGTGTATATTTGATTATAATAATTGTTATAAAGTCGATAAATTTAAATGAAAAAGATTAGTATTTGTTTATTTATTTGTGTTTCTTTTCGGAGATTTGTTTAATGGATCAGAAGAAAGATAGGAAGTTGGGAGGGAGTGAGTTTTGTTGATCTTTCCAAAGCTTGAATGCTTGATATTAGTGATAATTTTGTTTTGAGGATTGATAACTCGAGTATCCGAACCAAGGGGAAGCTTGTTCTTGTTGGATGAGGCTGAGTGAAGGGACTGCGTGGCGACGGCTGCGTGAAAACCGGGCCGGAGAGATCGCGCAAGGCTGCGTGCTCTGGCTGCGCGCGCTAAGCATGCCAAAGTAGCAATGCCCGGCGTGCAGCAGCTGCCAGGAGTTGTCTGAAGAGTGTTTCGCGGCGGCAACCCAACCAGAATGTACACCTTCTAAATAACGCTGGGCGCCTGGCATATGACAGCCGGGGCCATTGCGCTCTGAGCGCTCGATCCCCCCTCCCGATTCACAACGTGACATGCTCAAACGCCACCCATTTAACACATCATCACTGCTTTTAACTCGATTTGCTGATGCACGGAGTGTCAATGCGCTCGCTGCGCGAGATCCCAAAAAGCCGCGTGCACTTTATTTCAATTGAATCAGGCAAAGAAGTGCGGGAGCAAAAGGCGACGAGTTACAATCTATTTTTTCAAATCGAATTACAAAGAAGAGAGCGAGCGACTTGTCAAGACACGAATTCATTTTTTGTTTCTTTGCTTCTGTTTTTATCTCTCTTCTGTTTAAGATATATATAATATCAATTCACATTTCAAATTAAGGAAATTTAATACTTCTAAAGCAAAGGTTGCCAAACTTTTTTTTGTGTCATAGGCCCCTTGTTTTCCATATTTTTCGGTTTTGGGTAGACCCCTACTTAACCTGAAATTGATTTTTTGTAAAAAAAATTTACCTTTGTTTTTTAGAGTCATATTGAATTGAATTATAAGATAGTATAATGTAAGTAAATAGGCTTGAGATCCACTATCGTAGACCCCCATTTTCATTTCATGGTCCCCCAAATGTTTTATTCGCTAGCGTAGACCCCTTGTAGGTTGCCATAGACCCTTGGGGTCGATATAGACCACTTTGGGAACCACTGTTCTAAAGGAAACCTCACTTTTTCCATATTCTTATAAAATCTTTTAATAGATCCTACAAGAAACATAAAATTCATAATCTATTTTTTTTTTTTTTATTTAAAATATATATTATATATATATATATATATATTATATAATAAAAATTAAGTTGGTTTAATTATATATTTTATAATGTTATATCATTCTTTAAAATTCCTAATTCTAGATAATAACAAACAGTATGATGATATATCTTTATGTTAAAATTATCTAATCCATATAATCTGCCAATAAAGACAAGAAATTCATCACAATTATCAAATTGTTTATTAATATGATAAAATGAGAAGAAATATATATATTATAATTATATATATATATAAATCTAGGATAAATTAGTTATCTAATAATTTTTTATTATTATATATTTACAAGACATGATTAAAAATAATAAGCATAAGTAAAAGTTTACAAATCTTAATATAAACCAATCCACAGATCTCGAATTTAGACGCCAGGAAAGAATTAAACTTGACCTTATATACTATATATATATAGTATATGATTCACTGATCCGCGGCTCAAAACTTTAAAATAATTATTTCTTATGAACTATATGAATATTTAAGATTAAGATTATTATTTAAAATAAATAAACGGAAATAATTTCAAATAATTTAAAAGAACATAAATTAAAAAAAAAATAGATCTAAAACATACAGGCCTTAAACGACGACGAAAGACAATAAAATTTGGCCTGTGGGTATAACATAAAATATATATCGTAATGATTACGAAATATTATTAAAATAAATATTTTTATAATTTTATATTTAAGGAAGCGCTGTCCGGCGTTGTACGGTGCCCTTTTTAAATTATTAAAATTCCTATTTTAAATTAAGTATAAACTAACAAAGATTATTTTTTCCAGGGCTGAAACCAATACACATCGATTTAAAAAAATCTTCTAAACGTTCTGAAACAATTTCAAATAATTTAAATGTATGTATTAATGCAATAAAAACAAATATGGATATAAAAAAATATTTTTAATATTATTTTATTTATAATATATTTTGTATATAAGGACGTAGTTGGTGACGTCATATAAATTTAAATTAAGCAAGAAAAAAAATAATGAAGATAATTTTTTCCATGGCTGAAACCAATACAGATCGATTTTTCTTTATAAATATTATAAATGGTGTGAATTTCAAAAAAATCCTTCAAGCGGTTTAATATTTCATAAATGCAGATATATATATAGGTGTATACTTATATATACAATGTTTGATAGTATAATAAGATAAGATATATATATATATATATATATATATATATATACAAGTCTAAGAATTTATTTAATAAATTTGTAGTGATTACTAATCAAATAGATATTGATTATATAATAGTAGTTATTCAATGTCACGGGCATTGGATAGAAACCAAATGACAAGGAAATAAAATCATGTTTTTATTTTATCTGTAAAACAAGTGTCACTAATTATTGGCACGTTGAAGAGTCAATTAAGGCCAATTCTATGAGGAACAAATTAAAACAAGGGTAGGGAATCGTTTTTTTACCTAACCTCTCATTGGCCTTAAAAGTTACTAGAGCTAAATAAAATTCAATGAAATTAAATTAGAGTAATTGAAAGAATTAGATAATGAATGAAAAGAGAAGGTTAAAAATGAATTGGTAAGTCTCTAGACTTACTAAAATGACAATTCATTATATGAGAGATGGGTGGGGGAAGAAGAAAAGTTATTATAAATATAATTCAATTAAAATGAAAACCTCATTAAAGTATTAACTAAATAATTAAATAAAGTTCTTTCAACCTAAAATTTAGTGATATAGTAATATATTTCAACATAAATAAACTAAGATTTTGGCTGATTTATAGATTCATTTATTTTCCCTTTTTATTTATGTGTGTATAATATTACTTTCCTTTAACCATTTAAAATATAACAAATTGTCTATTTCTTCAACTCCTCTTTCACACACAAAAATCTGGTGTGTCTCTCTCGATTATCTCGCAAATTTGAATTGGATTAATTAATGTAAAAATTTAAATTGATGATATAGTAATAATTAATTATTTAACACATATATTTAAATTTAATTTACCTTCATTTTTAAGGCAAAATTTAAAAAATTAATTTCGATACTTTCAGTGATTCAATCAAGCTGAAATTCTATATATAGCAGTTTTATCCAATTTTCAATCATGTGAAAAACTATCAAACATATATCTTTATTTTTACGGTCAGTTTAGAGGAAAAAATGAAAACGTCGTAAGTAATGACCCTCTTGCAGATGAGCTATATTTCTCAAAAGTTGATAGAAAACTACGAATTTTGAATAATGCACCTGTACCAAATTTCATTATGACTCAGGGACCTTCAAAACGTATAAAAACATCAAAATCTAATTGAAAATTTTCGTGTTCGCAATAATATCTCGCCAGAGATAGTAATAAAGATATATAATAAATATTATATATAAATATTATATTATTTTAGATATGAATGTAATAAATTTGTATGAATATAGAGGCGGCAATTTATTCTATTGGCCAGGGCGCCGTAGATGCTAGAGTCGGCGCTCCTGTAATGAAATTAAACATCTAAATATTTAAAATTTATGAAAAAGACGAATTGATTAATAATTTAAATGAATTCCATTAATTAGTTGCTGAACTTTTTACTCTCAATTTTCAAGAGTAGCATTAGTACGAGCAGCATGTTTAATTATAAAATATGGTTTTAAGTTTTAACTAGACATATATAATGTTTTAATATATAATTATTGATAAACTATGTAATATACGTGTGTATTATATATATGAATCGTGAGATGAGTAAAGAGATAAAGAGATTATTATCATACTGTCTAATGTATTTATTATTTGGATGCTCTCTAGAGAATGGTTTATATAAACAAGCACAAATGGATGCTTAAATGAAATTATTAATAAATTGGTATTGAATATCTATTTAATGTAAAGTGATAAGATTAAATACAAAGCATTTGTTCTATTTAAAGCGTTTATATTAATTTCTAAACAAAAATAGACAATAAATATTGAGAAAAATTGAATTTTTAAGAAATTATCTATTTAAAAGAATATAATAACTAAATAAAATGTATTTTAGTTATAAATAGAACACAGAAAAACACGCTATAAAAACGAGTAGTTAAATTTTTAGTTTTCACAAACATTTTTCTCTGTTTGTAGGGACTATTTGTGCTGACAATAGTGATCTTTTCATGTTTCTTCTTTGAGAAGAAAGTTTAGCTGGTATGTGTTTCGGGTCTGCCTTCACTGCGTTTTTGTCTTAGGAACTTCTTTATTTCTACAAAATAATAACTGCTCAATGGTTTGAAAAACATTGAATGCCTAGTGAGGCTTGGAAGTACCATCAAGGTTATCGAAAAAAATTTCTTGTATATCAAAGAGTAGAAATACTTTTCTTTCTTTTGAGAGGGTTATAGGGTCTTAACCACTTCGCTATGATATCCTTGTTGATATATCAATTTCAGTTAGAGCTTTATCTTCCCATTGTTCTGCCGAACAAAAACTTTTTTTAAATTAAAAGGGGTGGAATACGTAGCAAATTGTAGTAGTATTTATATCTCTTGAATTCGTTTGACTAAACGTAGATCTTTTGAAGTTATTCTAAACATTAATTTCTTTAGTTTGAGAACGTGAGCAACTAATTTGTACTCCATTTCCTCAGGTTCCTGCAGGGGCGAGCCGGTTGTTAAAATTTTTGAAACTCGGCGAGCCGCTTGTTAAATTAACCATAAAAAGCTTCTACATTTGCTAAAAAAGTACTTTGGTAATATATTTACAGTGTGAAGTACAGTCTGCAGTTGAACCTCTTATGATTTTCGTAGATTTAAAAGTATTGACGTCATCAACTGCCGAAAATATATTTTTATGGCCTTAATAGACTGTCTTACTTACTATGGATTTGATAAAAAATTATTTACAAAGAAATCTCATAGGATTCTGTTCAGATGGTGCATCGACAATGTTAGGAAGAAAATCTGGAGTAGCCACAAAATTAACTGGAATGTGTCCAAATATAATCGTGTGGCATTGTTTAAATCACCGATTGCAATTGGCACTAGATGATTCCATAAGCGACATGAAACTATTAAATCATTTTAAAATATTTTTAGACAAAATATATGCGATATATCATCAGTCAAATACAATAAAAACCAAGCCGAATTGGAAACTATTTCTAGTGATTTGAACCTAGAAATAATAAGTTGACCTGTGGCCAGGTCCGAACCGACCGACGGTTTGAAGTAAATTAATTAGCAGCTACAGAAACAATTTCAAATAATTTTAATATATCTATTAATGTAATAAAAAACAGATATGGATACATAAATAATAAATATAAATATTTTTAATTTTATTTTATTTATAATATATATGCAAGTCCAGGCTGTGACATCATGAATGGCTGGATGACGTCATATAATTTTAAATCAAGAAAAAACTAATAAATATGATTTTCCCGAGGATAAAACCAATACAAAATGCATGATTCGTGGTGATATATAAAAAAATCTCCTCATGTGAAATTTGGTGTGAAAATAACCCTTCCCTTCCTATCGTCGATCGCTAATACTACCACTTCCGGTTTCCGGATTTGCACCAAAAGTTGATCAATTCATCCCACTGATACATTAAGTAAATATACCAAATTTCATCAAAATCCGTTCAGCCGTTCAGGCTGTACACATCTACACGGACGGACGGACGGACAGACGGACGGACGGACGGACGGACAGACATCATGCTAAAAATACTTTTTTCTGTTAAGAAAATGCATGATTCGTGGAGATATGTAAAAATCTCCACATGTGAAATTTGGTGTGAAAACAATACCTCCCTTACTATCGTCGGTCGGTAATAAAAATTGGTCGTGTTTTTGGACCTCGCTGGGCATCCTGTAGCTTAAGAGCAGCTACTGCTGTGTGGAGAGCATATCCTGAATTTGATAGAGAAATAACTATTATGATTGATACAAAATAAATTAAATTCGAAAGATAATAAGAGCAAATAAGCGGGAGTGTCCTCCCCTAGACTTTCCCGCATATAAATAGCTATAAAGAGTTGCGAATGAATATTTAGAATGTAATAAAGTGCTACTTCCGGTTAACTGATATTTTAAATGTAAAAAAAACAGATATGGATATAATATAAATATTTTTAATTTTATTTTATTTATAATATATAAGGGCTGGCTGTGACGTCATGAAGTGCTGGGTGACGTCATATAATTTTAAATTAAGAAAAAACTAATGAAGATGATTTTTCTCGAGGATAAAATCAATACAAAGTGCATAACACGTGGAGATATGCCTTCACGTGAAATTTGATATGAAAATAACCCTTCACTTCCTCTCTTCGATCGGCAATACTAGCACTTCCGGTTTCCGGATTTGCACCAAAAGTTGATCCATTCATCATACTGATGCATTAAGTAAATATACCAAATTTCATCAAAATCGGTTGAGCCGTTCAAGCTGTACACATCTCTACGGACACACAACGGACGGACGGACAGACATCATGCTAAAAATACTTTTTTCTTTTAAGAAAATGCATGATTCGTGGAGATATGTACCTAAAAATATCCATAGGTGAAATTTGGTGTGAAAACAATACCTCCCTTACTATCGTCGGTCGGTAAAAAGGAAACGCTACTTGTATAGGTAAAATGTCACTTCCGGTAGTCAGATCATGATGAAATTTGGTATCTGAATTTTTTTCATATTTTTAAATCTATATACAAAATATGAAGCAAATATCTCGAAGCAAACTGGTACTTTACTTGAAAGGTAAACGCAACCATTGTAGGTAAAGTACCACTTCCGGTTAACCCATTTTGACGAAATTTTGATAGAAATCTACAAACTGTGAATAATATCGGTGTACCAAATTTCGAAGTCCTAGCTTGATTAGTTTTTGAGTAAATTTGCTTACAGACATTACATACATACATACATACATACATACATACATACATACATACATACACACACACACACAGACATAATTCCAAAAATGGTATTTTCCGACTCAGGGAGGTCTAAAACGTCAAGATCTATCAAAATCTCGAAGTCGAAATTTTTGACGATTCCAATACTTCCCTTATACGAAGTATGCGGGAAAGTAAAAATAATTAGTAACCAATTATAAAACACTTATAGTTATCAAAAAATTGAAAAAAATCATTTTATCTATTTTTTGAATTATAAATTAAAAACTTAAGTAAACCCTGATATTGATAATTATTTTTATTGTTCGATTGATTCACTTTTAAATTAATTCACCTTTTAAGGTTAATATCCTTTAGTGTGTCCAGGGTATTTGTTGGGGTGTAAGTTCAGTAAACCCTTCGTGTGCATACTACAATTTCTCTGCATAATCAACTGTTAATTCCGCAAGAAGCAAGTTCTTGGTGTTTTGTGTTAGACAGACTGGGACCTGTGAAATAATTCATTCGTTCAAACCCGCCTCTTATTTTCTTAAGAAAGAATAGACTAAAGGGGTGTATTTTTCTGAAGTATCCTTGGTTTATCAACTGGTCGCTTCCCAATCGGTCTTCCCACAAACGAGTCTTTTATATCTCATTCTATCCCCGTGATCCGCCAATCACTCGATTTTATGACCTTAGAGATACATAGGGATCATTTCATTTCTATTCATGCACCATTCTGCGGTGATCTTATCTTATCTTCAGCTCATAAATGCTACGAAGAACTTTATTTTAAAATTCTGTAAATTACATATTTTTTTTAAAAAACTATTGTTTTAAATAGAACATTTATATAATTGATAATTAAATTTTTAAATTTGAAAATTTTAAAACTCATTCTCATATACGAAGCTTTTATTCATTAGAATTACTAAAATACAAGAGGTTTAATTTTTTAAATATATAATTAATGAGATTTCTATAATTAAAAATTTCAATTGATTTTTATATATTTTAAATTTTCCAATAATTTCTATTAAACTCTCTCTTCAGTTTTGACTTTTATTAAAAATTTTAATATTTTTAATTCATTTCCTCAACTGAAAGGGATGAACTTTTGTAAGAGAAAGATATGAAGAGAGGAAATTGCGACTGAATTAGAGGTTTAAAATGTCTCAAACCCCCCTTCCATTTATTTATTATATAATTTATTTGAATGAAAGAGCTCTCTGAATAGATCTCGAAAGTACGATGTAGATTATTTATGATAAAAACTTAATTCATTAAAGAAAAAATCATCTGAAAATATGTTAACGTTCATTTCAATTAATGAACTAGAGGTACAAAATTAATTTTTCGAAAATAAAATGCTTCTAATTAAAGAAATTGAAGGAGCAACTGAATAACGAAAAAAGAAGAAGAAAGGATGAATGAGGAGGAATTTAAGAGAAAAATTTGAAAAAATAAATCTTGTCGATATTATGAAAGAATCCGTCGATTTTACTTTCAATTTGACCAACGATCTGCCATCTAACTTGCACGAGAATTTTTAATTAACTCTCAATTGATTTTAATAGTTTAATGAGGTGAAGGAAGCTCGTATAGGCATTTTTCTGGATTCAATTTTACAAGAGGAAAAAAATTAAAGGAAGTAATTTTCCTATCAACCAAACAAGAAGATAAATGGTAGGTATTGTACTTTAAAATTTAGAATTATGAATAAAAATGATTAAACTAATTGAAGAAAAATGGTTAAACAACACCATGATTTAATAATAAGAAGAAAAAACAATTCGAATAGTTTTTAGTATTAAAATTTAAACCTGAAGTATAACAATATGTTTGATTATATTTGTATAATGTATATATGAGAGAGGTATGTATATATGTATATATTTCATTATACACCAATTCCTCTCTTTGCGTCGTTTCGTTTTGCATTTTAGAAGTCGTCGTTAATACTAATTTTCACTGTACGTCGTTAGATTTTCGCTGTTATGTTGATTTGGGTTAGAGTTTTTAATTTTTTTAAATTTTCTATTTTTTCTCTCGAAGGATATTCCAGAATGTACATCAAGGTGATATATTTTGTGGAAAATTAAGTGGAATGTTAATTGAAAAATTAAATACAATGTGTATCAAAACAATATTTAAAAATTTTATGTTTACTTGTGAGATCATAACAAATTTTGTAAATACAGTATTTTGTAATTTTAATTAATTAATTAATTTATTATTATTTATTTGATTTATTAATTTTAAAGGCGCTACAGGGTGGGAGGCTAGTGTCGCTGTCTCACATTCTCGTGGTCCCGGGTTCAAGTCCCGGGCATGGCAAGGGAATTTCTCTAGCTGGGGTCTATGGGACGGAGTCACCCCAGCCTCTGGAATCAACATTGGGAAACTAATTGATAAAAAGTAGCGCCTCCGATGAAGAATCAAGATAAAAGTTGATAGGACCCGTTCTACTGATCATAGGACACTTAATTAATATAACCGATATGATAGGCGTTGTCCTTGCGTAGGACGTACAAAAGTCAGAGGTTTTTCTTTTTATTAAAATTTTAACTTATTTTTAAATATATATTAATTATATATTGAATTGCTCGTTTCATCTAGATGTGTAAATTCAATAATTGCAATTTAAAAATTGTCGAATTTTCACGTAAGTGAAAAATTAAATGGTAAGTGACAAAAGAATAGTTAGTTTATTTTGATTTAATTGAATACGTTTTTTTTTTGTTTTTTGTATGTATGTAATAAAATTTTATATTATTTTAGTTTTTTAAATGTTTACTTTGTTCAATGTGTTCTTTTTAAACAGTAATATTTAATAACCCATGGAACCTATCCTCGATCTTTACATGGTTTGCTATAGAAAATCTTAATTCATTTTGTGTCGTGTTTTTTGGAACGTAATCCCGATGCAAATTAAGGTATATGTGTATATAAAATTCTAAACTTCAATAAATCTATTAAAATTTTAAAAATTTTAATTAATTCAATATAAATTATAAATATTTATTAAAATTGATTCTCTTATATCAAAAATAATTATTTATTAGGAATATTTTGTAATTTCAAATTTTATATTTATTTTATATTAGAATCAATATTTTTTCTTGATTTATTGATAAAAGAAATCATTTAATACTTTTTTTTTTTTTAAAAAAAAAAGAATATTTAATTCCAATGATATATAGTATTATCATATTTACTATATAGATTTTGTTCAGATCAAATTGAATGAAGTGTTTGTACTAAATATACAAATAAGTGAAGTGTGTAAATAAAATAAATAAACTTTAGTGGAGCCGTACAACAAATGTCACTTGGAATAAATCTGTTCACAATCGTTTGGGATTCACTCTACCATTTATATGTAGATTTACAATGGATCATTCCATTTTCACGAGAATAGAATTCTGACATAAAATACCTCCAAGCCAAAGAAGAGATCGATTTATTTTTCTATAAAGATGATAAATTATATAATAAACTAAATCACTTTTTAACATAATTTTGTTGTTTTTTTTTTTAATATTATTGATCTTTAGTAGTTATACTAATTTTTGGTTGTTAAAAATCGCCCGAAATGTTTTGATTTATTTCTGTCTCTTCCACTAATAAATTATAATCTAAATCATCTTAAAATAGAATATCTGTTTAACTTTTCTCTTGATAATCCTAATAAAAATTTAAAAAATGCATACACTTTAAATGATCTAATTTTTAACATAAAAAGGAAAATTAATTTTAAAAAATAATAAAAATTTTTGTTTACTTTTTAAATTGTATATATATATATATATATATACATGTATATAGGTATATTATAAGTATACTTAATAGAAGAGAATAATATTGCCTTTTAGATATGATTATTAGAAAAATAATGACGGTCAGGCATGGAAGAAGGAATTTATAAAGGGCCTTCTTGAGATTTCATATACTATATGTACTAAAATATATTAATTTTTTTATGCGTGTTAGCAGCGCCAGCTCTAGAGGGCAGCAAACCGGATATTTGTTCAGGGCGTCAAACTTGAGGAGCGGCATTTGGTTATGAATGAAATAAATTTTACGAATATAGGGGCTGCAATTTATTCTATTGCTCGGGACGCCGTAAATACTAGAGGAAAAAGGGGCACTGGTGTTAGTGATTTTGGTTTCCAGGAGCTTAATATTTTTTTAAGTTGGGCCCATTGAATATTGAAAGTTTACCTAGTTATACAACATAATTTATATTAGGTTAATTATCATAAATTCAGAAGTCTGATAGAATATATTGTATTATATTTCAAATTTAACTAAATTCCCACTCTTCTAATCTAGAAAGAATTTCTTCGAAATTTAAAAATCTTGAGTGTCTCCACTCGACCATCTCGCAAAATTGAATTGGTTTAATTAACATATATTATATTTAAATTAAATTTAATTAAAATTATAAATTAAAAATTAAAATTAATAAATTAAACCATCGCGGGGTTGGCTCTTTGTTGATGGCACCACGTCACGTGCTGGCGCGTTATTTGTAGTCGAGTTAAAAAATTAATTCCATTACTTTCAGCGAGTCAATATAGCTGAAATTCTATATATAGCAGTTTTATACAATTTTTAATCACGTGAAAAACTATCAAAATATATCTTTATTTTTACGGTCACTTTAAAGGAAATAAAATCAAAACCCACTTCCGTTGAGCTATATTTCTCAAAAGTTGATGGAAAACTACCAATTTTGAATAATGCCCGTGTACCATATTTCATTATTCTAGCTGAAACCGTTTTTGCGTAATCTTGTCTACAGACACACACATACACAGAGAGAGAGCGAGAGAGGTGAGACAGACCCACACACACCCAGACATTTTTCTCAACCTTATTGTTAGTGAAAATCAGTCAGGGAGCTTCAAAACGTATAAAAACATCAAAATCTCGACATCGAAAATTTTAATGATCGCAATACTATCTGGTACTATGAGATATATATATATATATATATGTTTGTTTAGGTTTCGATAAAATTTTTCTTTATGTGTAGTTAATTTTCCCACATTTCCAAAATTTCCTTCCCATAACTTTGTGATCCATTCATTTCTTATTATCTAATATGAAAATAATTCAGAATTATAAACATTACACTACTCTAAATTAAATAAATTAAATTATTTGTAGTAATTTTTAAATAAACAAATAATATATACAGGGGTTGGACAAAAATATGGAAACACCTTTAAAAAAACATGTTTCTTTGCTTAAGCACGGCTAGCAATTCCCTGTTTATGAAGCTCCCTTCTAATTGTTTTGGTACTCACAGGGTCCGGTAACACAATATTCATTTCAGCAGTAACTTTTGCATCTGTGGTCTTCTTATTTTTCGTCACAATTGCCCTTAATGATCGTCTGTCACGATCACTCAGGACACACTTTCGTCCGCGCTGTGATTTAGCAGATGATGTTTTTCCGCTTTTCAAATATGCGGAATAAATCTTCGATACAGTACCTCTTGATACACTAAACCCCTCGGCTGCCTTGCTTACAGAAGCACCTACCATACGTGCTCCAACAATTTGCCCACGTTCGAAGTCTGTGTTAACTCTGACATAATGCAATGACAACCTCTCATAACAATATTCCGACAACAACTGAACTGTTTAGCACATTTACGAAGTTGTAACCTATACAACTAAAAGTAGTCAAAAACGCCAGCGGCCCCTACATATTTC
Source organism: Labia minor (assembly GCA_963082975.1). Classification (NCBI taxonomy): domain Eukaryota; kingdom Metazoa; phylum Arthropoda; class Insecta; order Dermaptera; family Spongiphoridae; genus Labia; species Labia minor. The sequence goes on from OY720349.1 coordinate 29,637,755, forward strand.
ACTAAAATCATTCTTTCTTTTCAAACATGCAGGTGTTTCCATATTTTTGTCCAACCCCTGAATATATATATATATTTTAATCAGAGATTAGTGATAATATTAAAACTCACTCATAAATAAATTTTGTTAGAAAAAAAAATCATAATATTTATTAACATTAAAGATTCAATTTCTCATTTGTCTGGAAACAAACAGAGGAATGTTTTTATTACATATATCCGTGTGCATAGAGGTTCATTTATATTTCATTATAGGCGGGATATGAAATACGTAGACAAGGGACGCCACCCGAGGGAACAATTTCTAAAAGAGAGAGACGATTCTCCAGAGTAATCGACGACTTTTGTGAGACCAAATATACCATATCAAAAAAAGAAAAAAAATAATTCTTTTAAATTGCAGGACGCCCATTAAAAATATAATCCTTTTGTTTTTTTTTCTTTCTCTCTTTCTGTCTCATACTATTGATTTTAGATTGAAAATTCATTAAATAGGCTAAGTAGAAAATTTATAGTTCAATTACATCTGCACAGGCATTTCTACTTAATCATCGTTTAATATGAGATATAAATGGATATAATAACATTTAAATATACTAATTCGATGGTTAAAACCGATAATTCTATTCTATTGCATAAATAAAAATAATGTAATCAATTTGGAATATCATGAAAATCCATTAGAGTTTAAGTTGAATCGATATAAATATTTTTCTTTAATTACATAATGATGTACTCATTTTTAATTTGATCTTAATATTTATTATCCCTCCTTTGAAGACAAAAAAGAACACTTTTTGTATTTTTTTTTTTTTTTTTTTTTGGCTTTTTTGGAATATATCTCCATTTAGCCAGCTTTCTCAGATTTGTTTATTATTTTTATTTTTATTTATATATCGATGGACTCGGCGAGGTTTGAACCCTCGAACTCGAGTCAGCGGTCACTATAACCTCGCGGCTAAACAACTTTAATATTATAAAATAACTATTTTTGGAATATAAAATTTAATAAAATTCTCAAAATATGAATAAATATTTTTAAATAATTTCTTACACATTATGATAAATTATCACATTATTTATGATGATTTAAAAATTATTATTATTTTTATTTTTATTGATGGTTTTAAATGTTCATTTTGATAGTAACCACACAATCATTTATGTGTAATAGGAATGATCATGGTGTAAAGTGATAGGGGAAATGAAATACCATATTATGGGGGGGAGTTGGTTGTAAGCGGAGTGACTCCTTTGGGATTAAAAACCACCATTGGAAAAGAACTTGTTGAAACTTCAAATATTCAAAGACAATCTCTTATTCAGTCGAATATAAAAATATAGAATGTTTTATTTGATCCCGATTTGTATATATTTGTATGTAGTATTGAATATTTTTTATGCATCTATAATTTAGGTAAATGATATTGAAGGAAGTAAATGACGATGATAGTATCAATGCATACTAATAGTAATTTGGGTCCCTATAAAGAGACAATGTGTTTGTGTGTATGTTTATAGTGGGTTGCATGCATCTCTTTCGGCATTGTAGCGTGTAGCGGTGGCGGTCGCTGTTTGTAGCGCATCGAGGAGAGGAAAGAGGCGCCGGCAGCGAGACGCAATGCGTCGGCTGCAAGACAATTTCCAGCCAAAAGGAAAATCAATCGAGCAGATCGCGATCCACACATCGATCCTGTCAGCGTTCCAAGTCGCTTTTTGATTAGATTGCGCTTATCAGAAACCATCTTGATTCTCCTCTTATCAGGCGAAAGATAAAAACTCGGCCAAATGAACGAGCAGCCACCAAACCATTTTGATTAGCAAGGTTAATTAATTAGGAAGAAGGAGGGGATTCGGGAGAATTTTTGTTTTAAAAATAAGCCACAATTTAGAGAATTTAGAGTAAAAGGCTTATTAATCTAACAGCGGCTAACTAACTGTATTGATTATGACAAAGAAGAATGGGAATAAAGTAAAAATATTCTAAAAACACGAGTATAGAGAGCTATAAACACGGAGAGGATTTAAAAAAGAAGAGCGATTAAAAATAATAAAATATATAAACCTCTCATTTGCATAACATAAAAAATAAAAAAATTTATAGAAGAATTCAACATAAAAATTTATATTTCTCTTTAAGCTAAAAAATAAAAAAAAAATTTTTCAGAAAAGATTTTTAGAGATCTTTTCAAATTGATATTGAATTGATTGATTTAAAAAAAAAAAGTTTGTCTTTTTTTATTATTTTATTATTATTTTATTAGGGAAGGGCAAAGATGAAATCAATGAGAGTTGCACTTCGGATTTTTTTTTAATATTATTATATTTTAATAAGTGCCACATTGAAGATTACTAGTAATATCATTTTAAATTTAAATTAATATGATTACATATTCCATATTAATATTTAACTGTTCATATACCTAAATAAAGAAAGAAGATTAAAAGAGGAAAAAATTATAATTTAATAAATTTCATCAGTAGTCAAAAGAAGTGCAGGAGATAAACAATGAAATAAATACAACATAAAATCTTCTATAACAAAATGCATTATTAGTTGGTTGAACTTATAGTTTATTAAATGAGATTCAATGAAAAAAAATCTGTAAGGATAATAATAAAATAAATTGGATTTAGATTATTTATCAATGGGAGCTGCAATTGAAATAATTTAATAAATTTAAATTTAATACACCAAAATACAATATAAAATCTAGCTATTCCGACCAAAGTTGAGATATTTTTTCGACAACGCTATCATTTTCTATTTACTTCCTATAAATTCTATCATCTACCTTCTACCCATGAGCTCATATAATAAATAGCGTTTGTTCTTTCTATATTGGAACAACATTTACATAATCAATCTGTTTCGCAGTATAAATAATTCATATTACTCAAAAATTTACATAAAAATAAAATATATCCATTTTTCAAGTAATGATATATTTATTTCAATCAATTTAAAGTTATATTAATATTATTTAATATAGATTGATAAATGATTTTTTTTGTTTGGTTAAACTCTTTTCTTATTACTATCTCGCCAGAGATAGTATTGCGATCACGAAAATTTTCGATGTTGAGATTTTGATGTTTTTATACGTTTTGAAGGTTCCTGAATCATTTTCACTAAGGTTGAGAAAAATGTCTGTGTGTATGTGTGTGTGTGTATGTGTGTATGTGTGTGTGTATGTGTGTATGTGTGTGTGTATGTGTGTGTGTGTGTATGTATGTAGGCAAGATTACGCAAAAACGGTTTGAGCTATTTGGTACATGGGCATTATTCAAAATTCGTACTTTTCTATCAACTTTTGAGAAATGTAGCTCAACCGGAAGAGGGTCATTACCTACAACGTTTTGATTTTTTTTCCTCTAAAGTGACCGTAAAAATAAAGATATATGTTTGATAATTTTTCACATGATTAATAATTGTATAAAACTGCTATATATAGAATTTCAGCTTGATTGAATCGCTGAAAGTACCAGAATTAATTTTTTAACACTGCAAATCTCACGCGCCAACACGTGCCATGGTGCCATCAATAAAAAACCAAACATGCTCTGGTTTAATATTTATTATTTATAATTTATAATTAATTAAATTTAATTTAAATATAATATATTATGTTATTTAATCCAATTCAAATTGCGAGATAGTCGAGTGGAAACACTCCAGCTAATTTTTAAATTAAACTTTCCTTTCAACAAAATTTGTTCGAATTATTAACGGGATTTTAATAAAATAACTAATTAATATTATTTTATATATTGTATAGGTATATGCTTTTTTTATTAGTTTAGAAATAATCAGTCTTGTTGTTTCCCAATATCAATTCACCATATACACTTAATTCAATATATATTAAATAATATATTATTAGTAACTATTTCATTAATTAAAATAATTTTGTGAATAGTACTACATATTAATATTTTATTGTAATTTTATTCAAAAAACAAAAAAATACATGTGTATTTGATAATAATAAATAAAATAAATAAATAAATAAATAATTTTGAATAAAAAAATAATAAAATAGAGAGAATATGTGGTATTATTTACAAAATTCCCTTATGAATAAACATAACCACCAAATTTATAATAATTTAATATTCATTAATTAAGATTTTAAAATTAGGAATTTAGCTTTTTTGATTTTTTTCTTTTTTACTATTTTTTATTTAATTTGAATTAAATTTGTTTATTATTATATGAAAGGGCGCCAAAATTTGTTTTATCGGAGGCACTCAAAACCCTAGAACCGACCCTGGGTGCATCCCATGGAACAGTGGTGCGCAACCTATCTTCATTTGCGACCTCTATTTTTTTGAAAAAATTTGTCGCGACCCCTAAGCAGATAGTAGAGGTTTTTCTAATCGTTAAGGAAGTTAGTTTACCTTCGTGAAGATATTTATTAGTAAAAAATAGTATTATATTAGTAGTAGAAAAACGTTGATTGACATCACACCAGGTTTACACACGAGTTGCGCACCCCTGCCATAGAGCTACTTTTAGTTGTGTCTTTCCGTGGTTTTAATTCTAAGTATTTATTTTTATTATAAAATTATATGATTGTAACGTGATGTTTTTTTTAATTTTTTTTGTGATTCATTTTTTTATAAAGCAACTCCTTGTTCTAGTAACTACAAGGTGCAAAAGTTTTTCATCGTTGGGAAACACGAAAATTTTGATAATTAAATAAAAATCATGTAAATCTAATAAACATAATTTTTAAATGAAAATAAATCAAAAGAGAAAATAAATTTAAAAATCAATTTGATTCAATTTCAACAGAAATACAATTATTATGATGGAATGCTTATTTTAAAATCTACAAAAGATTTCTTAAATGATGAAAAATTAATTTAATGTGAGATTCTCTATTATTTATTGGTTAAATCCATTGATAGTATAACTTAGCTTTACAATTTATTACTAAATTTTGACTGATGATAATATTATAATAAAGATATTATATAAAGATGTAATTATAATAAAAATGATTAAGATGTAACGATGAGAAAGGAAAAATTGTAATCAGTCAAAATCTAATCATTTTCTTTTAATCGTCAACTTAAGAAGAAAACTCTTGATATAGTTTCAGATTTGGGGAGTGGGATTTATTAAAAACTTTAGATCATTATGTTAGAATTTAAATATGAAAAACCCAAAAACAATCACTAGATTTGTTTTTATTTAAAAAAAAATCAATCAAGGTGATCCAAATTGATTAAAGTTAAATCAATCAGATAGAATTGGAGCTATTCTAATAGTAATCATTTGTAAAATTATAAAATATAAAATTTTTATAAATTTATTTAAATTAAAATTTAATTTAAATTTATAAAATTATAAAATTTATTAAATTGAGAAATTGTAAAATTTTAAAATTTATAAAATTATAAAATTTATAAAATTGAGAAATTGTAAAATTGTAAAATTTATAAAATTGAGAAATTGTAAAATTGTAAAATTTATAAAATTGAGAAATTGTAAAATTGTAAAATTGTAAAATTTATAAAATTGAGAAATTGTAAAATTGTAAAATTTATAAAATTGAGAAATTGTAAAATTGTAAAATTTATAAAATTGAGAAATTGTAAAATTGTAAAATTTATAAAATTGAGAAATTTTAAAATTTTAAAATTTTAAAATTTATAAAATTAAGAAATTTTAAAATTTATAAAATTGAAAAATTATAAAATTTATACAATTTTTAAAAGTCATTTTATGGTACGACAATATAATCTTCCAAGTTATTAAATTAAGACTGTTTTCATTATTTTTATTTTTTCTCGGTTATTTCTTATATAGAATAAAGTTTAGAAAGACAACATTTATGTAAATAAGTATATGAGTGTATGTGAATATGTGTGTGTCGGTTAATTCATGGAAAGGAGGCAAGTAAATGAATGAATGCTGCCTATTTATTTCTCGGATGATCTTGATCGAAGATGAGGCAGAATCATCTGCTTATAACTCAATCCTTCTACTATCTCGTTTATATATAGAGTATATAAATCCACAAATAACTTTTATTATTCAATTGAAACAAAATCATTCAAATTATTTGACTAATTTTAAAATTATTTAAATTCACTCCTAAACCAAGAGTAGAAATAAAAATAAATAAAAAATCGAATTATAAATATACATTAAAAAAAAATATTTAGGGGTATCTACCTTTGGCTCAAACTATTATATCCTCACAAATTCTCTAACTAGGTTTAAAATTAAAAAAAAATTAACAGAATAAACTTATATTTTTGTAGAATATATATAAGGGGAGGGGATAGTGTATCTTCTAAAATCAAGGAAATATCTCTGTGGGTTCTGGCCAAATTGGCAAATATTAAATCATAAAAAAAAATATTATTCATAAAGTTTACCAAAGCATTTAGCTCAATGTGTTTTTAAAATTTTAATTTTAATGGGAATTTCGGTTTTTACATCAATAGCTTGAAAAATAATTTTTAAAATTTCTAAAATAATTTATTTCTCGAAAAAATATATTTAAATTTTTATACCAATAATCAATCAAATATAAAATAAACATATGGTTTGCGGTAGGCGGATCTTGGGGTTAGAAAGAGCAAGAAAAAAAAAATTAAAAAATGGTTTTTGTCTGAAAATTGATTCTTTATAATTATTCATGTTATATTAAATATTCAGATAGTTTTACTATATATGATAAATTCTTAATAAAATTTAATATTAAAATAGTCTAAATATTAATACAAATTCATTGAATAAATAGATAATATCCTTTAATAATCATTTTACTTTTTTAATTTAAAGTTTAAAAGGTGTAAAACCCTACAGGAAGTTATCAGATATACAAAAATATATATATATTAAGGATGAAGAGAGTACAGGGGACGAATAGGCCCATTGTCTAAAATACGAAGAGCATCGAATATATATAAACTATTATTTTTTTAAATTTATTAAATTTCGAAATCGAAATAATTATGGGCAATCTTATCAATTATTTAAAATATTATTCATATTTTATAGAAAATTATTGAACTTACAATTAGCAGATTTGTTTCCTCGTCCTAAGTTGAGCAGATCGAGACTATAAATTATGTTTTTATCCAAGTATAAATTATATTTATTTATTTATTTTTTTGATAAACTTTAAAAAAAAATATTTAATTAGGTAGATATATGGTATAATTTTTATTTATAATAATAAAATATCTTTTGTAACATTAATAGAATTTCGCCTAGAGAGAGAGAGAAAAAAAAACATTTTGTTTATTTAATTAACATTGTAATCCGCAATATAAAGGTAGGCCAGGAAATGAGCACAATGAACAAATATCTCAGAAACAACTTCGTTTATTAGCTTCATTAGAACTTTACGATTAAAACACAGTGATAATTGGAACTAATTTTTATTTTGTTTGCATATTTTTTTTTTTAATTTTAATTTTTTTTATTCTCTCTATCTTTAACCTTGTCGACATGGGATTAATTGATAAAGTAAGCTAAAATATAATTAAAAAAAAAAAAAAAATTAAAGTTTAAATAGTTCTTGTCAGTTTGTGTATATAATATTGAACCGATGTTTTATGTCAATTAACAATGCTTTTTGGTTGAATCTATGGAATAGAATGTTTTTTTTATTTCAATTTTAAATTAGATTAGTAAACATTTCAACCTATTTAATTTTAAAAGAACCCTTTTTCTTTCTTTTAATCGAAATTTAATCTATTTTTTTTTTGTTTTCAAATCAACCTGGCATTTGTAAATAAAAGACTTAATGACAGATTATAATTATAAATACTTGAAAATTTCCATATTTATTATATATATATATATAAAAACTAAAATGTATATACATAATTTTTATTTTATTTTTTTTTTATCTTCCCTTTCATATTTGCCTTTCTACTTACCAATTCATTGATATACTTAACCTAATATTTTACCTTTTTTTCTAATTAATCAAAAAATCCAACATATAAATAAATATGATTGTAAGTTAATAAGAAAAAAATAGAAAAATCTATCTAAAAAAAAAAAAATAAAAAAAAAAATTTAGTAAGATAAATATTATACTATTATATATTTATAGTGTAGGTTTTATTCAAGATGAAGAAGAGGAGGCATATATTGTTTGATATATATATAATGTGGTCATTTCTGTTTCAGAATGTTTGTAATTTATAAATGTTTATTTTGGATTTATATACTAATAAAATATTTGATATATGTTTTAAAATATTAAATTTTATTAAACTGAAGTTCCACAATTTTTTCCATATTTTATTTATGTAAGAATATATATAAGTATATATCTATAAAAATCATGAAAATCTTTGTTTATTTTAAAATAAAAATTAAATAAATTAACTTTTATATAAAATAATGAGAATTTTATTTTTTAACTAATTATTATCTATTTATTCAGAATTTTTTTTTATTTTTTTTTTTTGTTATTAAACTGATTTATTTTTAAATTATTTATTTTTTCTATTTAATAAAAATTATAATATATATATATATATATAGGAAAATTACAAATTAAACTATTTAAGTATATAATATATAAAAAGTTTAGATAGAGGTAGGTTTAAATCGAATAAAAATAGAGTAGTATTAACAAAAAACAAAAGATAACGTGTGATTACTGTTATCTTTATTGATAAAACGAGGAATTTTACTATAAAAAATAAAAATTGAGATCAAAATAGTAGGCATAGAGAAATGAGAATGGGGATTGGAGCGGAATTCATATGGTTGGAATTGAATTTCGCTCCCAGGATCATTGGCAGGTGAGTGTGTCAATGGGATAGGTGAAAGAGTGTTGAGGTAACAAGTAGGAGGAGGAGGAGGAGAAGGTGGAGGTGTATGTGCGTGTATGAGGAGGGGTGGGGGGGATTAATGAGGAAACTTACCCGCGCGATACGAAGCACTTGGCCGGTGTCTGCGCCGCCGTGCATCCGGAATCCCCAGGGAGATCCTCCATCGAGGATGACTTCCCGAGTGGTCATTTCTGCCACCAGGTCAACAACTCACACACTCGGCACTGACGACACCAGTCTCAGGCGCACATGACACTGACGGGAGTCGCGTCCGTCGAGCGAGGAAGGCGCGCGCACTCTGCGCTCGTCGGCCACCAAACGGACATCTTCAGTTCCAGGGGGCGCGAAGTGCTGACGGAAGTCCCGCGGGTGCACTAGCAGAAGACGAACGAGCAGGTGCGTTGCACGACGAGCACAGGTGTAGTCTCCATTGCGTTGGCCACCTGCAACCGACACTTCTATCACCCCCTGCCACTTCCTCCTGGGTATTTTTAAACTCAGAAGAAACCAGCCAGGAAAAAAAAAAAAAAAAAAAAAAAAACGTTTCACACAAGCCAATAGATGACCAATCGATTCGATTGCTTCAACGAATTACGACCATCAAACTCAAGAATTTATTTATCCTTTTACACTGAAATTGAATCTTTACTCCCAACTGACAACAAAAACTACACTTTTCTTGAATGTAAATCAACAACCCCAAAAACCTTGGGACTATCTACATAAAATAAATTTAATAAAAAATTAAAATAAAAAATAATCTCAAGGTTATCTTGATATATATTTAAACAACCATATAGATTTGAACACTTTTAAATATTTTACATTTCATTTCCCCCCCCCCCCACTCCCCCACTTGACTTTACTTTCTCCCTCAAGCAAGATTTTTTAATTATTTTTAATTTTTAATTTTACTGACAGTGATGTAACATTTTAGTTCTATTTAAATATTCACTTAATGGAAGATAAAATTAATAAAAAATAAATAAAATAAAATATTAAATATAATAAAGAAATTATATATATATCAACGATTATTAATTAATTAAATACACATATAAAATAATAAAATATATTATTTTTTCAACAAGTGTTAATTGATTAAATCAATGAATGGTCATATATATACCTACATACAAACATTTAAAAAAAATCTCAAAATTCAATTTTCAATTTTAAAATTTTTAATTTAATTAAATGTTAATAAGGTAATTGTTTACAAAACCGGAATATTCAGTGATTTGGATGAAACTGTCCTGGATTCCTTTTTTAATTTCAAAGAAATTTTTCTTATGCAAAATTTCTCGGTCCCTTCTAGTCTACGAGATAAAAATTATTAAAGTTTGACAGATAAACTAGTTTCGAATGAGCAGCAATTTAATAATATTTTATTGACTAATTGACTATTCATTCACTTATTCACTAATTTTCAGTTTTGATCTGTTCGGTTTGGGTATAGATAATTTATTAATTTACATATATTCAAACAGAACTGAAATAAAAGCAAAAATTAGTGAAGCCCTCTGTTGGCAAAATAATAAAACATGGAAGCTAAATTGAATGTTAATCGATTTATATGCAAATTTTAATAATTTTTATCTCGTAAACTAGAAGAGACCGAGAAATATTGCATAAGGAAAGTTTCTTTGAAATTAAAAAAGGAATCCAGTGGCAAAGTTTCATTCAAATCCCTGAAGCTTCCCGTTTTGTAAACAATTATTATTAATAAATAAATATCAGTAAATTTAATAAAAATTAAAAGATTAAAAATAAAAAAAGAAAATAATGTTTCATTTTTCTAACTCAGTATTCCAATTCAGTAAAAATTTAAGTTTTAAATCTTAAATAACTTCCTTAATCTATTAACTTCAAATAATCTATTTATTTATTTTTTTAAAATGGAATTATATATTTCTATTCCTCTATAGAGTTAGCGATTATTTACATTATACATATAAACTTACATTTCTCCTTTTTCATTTACATTCTCACGTTAGTTTAGAAACTTTCTTACAATACTTAAAAAAAAAAAATTAATAAGATTACCGTTTATGGTTGTTTTAATTGAAAATAAAAATGTTTATTTGAAGAGTCATTCTATTTTAAAGAGACAGAAATAAAAGTCACAATAAAAATAATTAAATAATTACTATTATTAATAGTAATTTCAATTTTCCTTTTGTTCCAGACAATATATACCTACGTAATTTTTAAGAATAAACTTTTTATTATTAATGTGTGTTAAGAAAGATATATAAAATTATCTCTTCAAATAAGGTATTCTTATCTAAGAAATAATGAAGAGGGTGATGGTTTACTATTGTATAATAGGAACAATAATTTTTCCTCACAATTTTTATTAAACTTTTTATATTTAAATGAATTATTTTAAAAGAATATTATGAAATTTACAATTTATAATATTTTTCTTAGAATTTATAAAATTAAATGCATTCCTATTTAAAAATATTAGTTAAATATCTAATATTTTATTAGAATATTTCAGTGGCGCAACCAGGATTTGATCCTGGGGGGGGTTTTGACTAGCCGCTCCACCTTCCTATGGCGCCCCCCCCCCCCCCCCCCGTGGCTCTCTCAAAGACAAATTTTCATTAAGATTTTTTTTTTATATTAAATATTTAAAAAAGTTTTGTAAATGAAACACTGATTTTACAAAATATGGCAAAAAATTTAATTTTGTATTTTATTTACTCAGTTTTAGAAAGAAAATATTTTTTTCCAGGTATAAGTAAATCATTTTAGCTTTCCTCATGAAATAAGGATAGCTTATATGATGATCGGAAAATTTTGAAAATTTTTGCTCCGAGATTCTTCGAGATTTCCACTTTTCAGACGGTTCTGAATACAAAACTTTAAAAAAATTTTTTTGAACCGGCTCGTTACCGAGATTACGTCTAAACAAAATGAGATATTGTCTTGAAATTTGATATTTAGATGTTTTTTTTTTGGGAATGATGGGCGGGGATTGGATTGTTTTTGGACAAGATCTGACCATAAGTAAGGGTAGTTTAAAGTGGTGTTAAAGCACATTTTATTGATTTTCTCAATAAATACCGATTTTTATGAGAATTATCATACTATCGTATAAAATTTATAAGGAATCGAATTTACTAAAAGTTTCATTATATTCATTTTTACCTAAACTTAATAATAAAGGAGTTATTTATAAAAAACTACTTTAAGATTTCGAAAGCTTTTCGTCTATTTTGGAAGAAATCATGTAAAAATCCCTAAGAAAAAATCCCTAAATGCAAATAACCCTAAAAATAAATCCCTAAATAAAAAATTTCCCAAATTTTTTTTTTACTTATTTAATTAAATGAATAGCCGAAGAGACTTGAATGAGGTAGTTATACATCATGCTTGGTGCTATCACATCTGTTCCATCTGGTTTTTTAGCGTCCCATTTTTCATGGTTTGTCTTCATTATGGTCAGAAGCTCATCATGCGAGTCGCTGAATCGTTTCCTTGCTGGATCAGGCTTCTTACCACGAACATTACGACAGATTTCCAAAGAGATAAGGTTATGTTCAATATGGATTTGCTTAATCAGGTCCCATACTGATGTCTTGTAACCTCCTAAGCGTGAACGAAGAGCATTGTTGTAACCTTCCAATGCATTGTTTGTTCGAGGCAAACCCATCAAAGTGGCATCGTAGATGTTCCAATGTTCCAATGTCGAATTCGGGGTCATAAAAGCCAGCCAAAAATTGTTCACCTAGGCAAGTGCGCTCGAAGTAAGAAAAAAGATCACGAAGTTTTACCCTGTTGGTCGTCCAGCTAATGCTTGGTAGGCTACATTGACTTTTGATGGTGGTACCAAAACCAAAGCTGCGAGAGTTCGTAAATGAGTGGAGTTGTCAGGATTATCTATATCAGCTTCAAAACTTCTGGCAATGATTTGATGTTTCTATAAATGCATTGAGAAAAATGAAAAAGACAACCTCTGATGATAGTTCACAAATTGCGTGAAATATACAAATGATGTATTTTGTATTTGGAATCATTAAGCTAATAAACGGAATTTGAGTAAATTCCCATTATTTTACATACGAATTTGACACCCCTATTTTTTTGGAAAAATCACGTGTGTGGGCCCTATGTATGTATTTTTTGACCTATTTTTCCCAACTTTCGGCCCAGGCCCGATTATCTCCTTGGGAGATCGTGTCTCAGGAAACTGGGTGTCATGCTGTGATTTAATTTTTTGAGTCACAATTAAAATTAATTCAAAAATGAAAAAATTTGTTTTTAGTGATTTTTTCTTTTAGGGATTTTTTCAGTCAGCGATATTTTTATTTAGGGATTTTCGGTTTTAGGGATTTTTGACTTTTATGGATTTTTTCCTTTAGGGATTTTTACCCGTTTCCATTTTGGAAAAATTAGTCTTCACTTCATAATTTTTATGAAATTAGCAATTAATGTATTATTAATAAAAAATATTTAGAATTTGAGTAATATTTTTATTTATTTTATATTTAAATAATAGTCAAATTGGAAAATTTCACAATCATCTAGTAATCTTATATTAAGTCTTTTGTTTTTTATGATTTAGGACAGAGGTTCTTAAACTGTGGACCGCGGACCCCTGGGGTCCGCGAAGCCTTTACTGTGGATCCGCAAAGCCATCGTACAGGTGCACGAGAAAATGATGATTCCGTTAAAACTTTATTTAATATAAAAGGAGCGATGGCATGGCTTTGTGAGGAAACAGAGATCAATTACCCAAATTCAACAAAATGTGCAAGAAAACTATTGCTACCGTTTCCATCTTCATATTTAGCTGAATTTTCTTTCTTCAATATTATAATTTCTAATAAAATGTGTTCTACAATATGCAAAATAATCGTTATTCACCAATCACTGTTAGAAATATTCATCATATATCCTTGTTCTTATGAGATCGTAAGCCAGAAATTAACTAATAAAATGTCGTAAAGAACCTAAAGTTGGGATGGGGTCGGTCAAAAAAAATTTTTTCAAATGGGGGTTCGCGGAGTACATAAGTTTAAGAACCTCTGATTTAGGAGAAATAATAAAATACTTTTTTATTTCTTATATTTAATTCTGTACGAAAAAATAAGCAATTTTTATTTTTGTTAAAATTTTTTTAAAATAAAATAAACTTACTTATTATACACTAAGTTATACTTTTAGAATTTTTTTTTCTTTTCTATTTGTAATATAGTACATAATATACAGCAATTTATATTTTTTTCCCTCCTGGGGGGGGTTTTGACCCCCAAAACCCCCCCCCTGGTTGCGCCACTGCAATAAGAAACTTTTTTATTGAAATTGGTTCAAATTAATTACTTATATAGAGCATTAACTGTATATATAAAATACTGTTTTTCCCCAATCTTTTATAATTTATTATTTAGAATCTTACAAAATCCCTTATTCAGAAAATTAATATTAATTTTTTATTAATAATTAATTTTCACTAAAGAGCTACAACCAAAACTACTTTGAAAATCTTTTCATCTTAATTACTTTCACAATCTTCCGAATTGTATTTCATTTCACCCCCAAAACCCCCCCCTGGTTGCGCCACTGGAATATTTTAAAAAACACTAATAATTTAATAACATTTACATAAACAAAAAATAAAAATAAAAGATAAAAATGGATGCTCTGACGATAACAGAGATAGATCTAAGATTTTGCCTTTATTTTATGAAGACTTAACGTCTCATTGAAAATCCGTAGAGTTCGCTTTATTTTATGAATACGCCTGCATATCGTTTTTTTTTTTTTGGAAACTCCATTTTGTTTTCATATAACATTATTATTTAAAACTCTTCATTACAAAAGGATAAAAATGTTAACTTAATAAATTTCAAATAAAAAAATAATTTTTTAATTAATTTTTTTTTTGGAATAAAATGTAAACGAATATTTAATTAAAAAATGTTCAGTTTTTTTGTTTGAAATTTTTTTTTAAGAAATTTTTATTTAACATTAAAGCATTTAAAAAAAACATAGGTATATGTAAATATAGCTCTATACTGCAAACATACACACTACTTATCGACCAATGTAACTAATTTGGATTAATTTGTTTAAATTTTTATAAAATATAAATTAATATCTCTATTTATAAAATATTGTTTTTTTTTAAAATGTTCATGAATTTTACTACCTGGATGAAAAGGTGCGATAGATAAAGAAAAAACATTTTAATTCATTGAAAATTATTATACAATTAGAATTGCAATTGCAGAGAATCTGTTTTTGAACGAAATTGGAAAATAAAGGGATTTTTTACAGAAAAACTGAAAATTTTACTGAAAATAGTAGATAATTTGTTGGCTTTCATCACAGCCTAGAAGCGTTCTTCTTTCTTTTCTCCCACCATTTGTCTTTCAAATAAACCACTCTTCCCCCATGTTCATGATCATACACCGGATATAAACAATTATACACTTACATGCTATTGGAATGGCTTCTGAACCAACTGAAATTCTATTTGTTTTTCTTGAAATAAAAGATATATAAATTAACGTTGGTAAAAAATTCTAATATTTTATAAGTGTTTACCTAATAATTTAATTCTAATTCCCTTAGGCGATTGCTTGTTTGAGTTGAAGTCTGCAAACTACCACAAAGTTTATTTGATCCGATTAAAAATAAATTATAATGGATGAAAGGATTATACAAAGAATAAGAGAAAAAGAGAAAGAGAGAAGGAAAGAAGAATGGGGAAAATGTTTTTTCTTTTGTTAAGAAAACAAATTGGAGTTGTTAGATGAAATAAAAAAAAGAGGGAGAAATTTCTTTAAATTAGTGAAACAAACGCACAACTTATTTAGAAATAAACATTTAAAGACATTGAACATTTTTATTAAAAGGGTTAACAAAGAAATTAGATATTTAATCGATTACTTAAAAAAAAAATGTAGATATATATAAAGTTTGCAAATAAAAATAAGAGCACCTCTGATGATGAATATAATAAATTATAATAACAATCATTATTGTTATTTTTACTATCTCGCCAGAGATAGTATTACGATCATGAAAATTTTCGAGGTTGAGATTTTGATGTTTTTATATGTTTTGAAGGTTTCTGGGACAATTTCACTAAGGTTGAGAAAAATGTCTGTGTGTGTATGTGTGTAGATAAGATTTCGCCAAAACGGAATAATGAAATACGGACAATATTCAAAATTCGTAGTTTTCTATCAACTTTTTAGAAATGTAACTTATTCGGAAGAGAGTCATAACCTACCACGTTTTCATTTATATTCCTCCTAACTGACCGTAAAAATAAAGATATATATATATGATAGTTTTTCACATGATTAAAAATTGTATAAAACTGCTATATATAGAATTTCAGCTTGATTGAATGGCTGAAAGTACCGGTATAATTTTTTAACACTGCCAATCACGTGCCAGCACGTGACGTGGTGCCATCAACAAAGTGCCAAACACGCTCTCGTTTAATAAATATTATTTATTAATTTTAATTTAAATATAATTAATTAATTTTAATTTAAATATAATATATCTTAATTAATCCAATTCAAATTTGCGAGAAAGTCGAGTGGAGACACTCCAGATTTTTATTAATAAATATGATTATACTATCTCAATATAAACAATGATTCTGTTATCCTAAAAAATTATATACATCATTACAATTCTTGCTCTTCCATATTCTATTGATGTGTCAAAAGAATTGTTTTTAAAAATTAAAGGGTCTCTTCTCATGAAATAATAATAATATTTTGCGTGGAATTAATTAGCATAGTTTCTTATATAACCAAAAAGGATGTAATGTTTTTTAATGATATGGTTGTACATACAAAAAGTTTGTGTTTGTGAGAACAAAAATCAAATATTAAATAAAAACAAGAAGTAACAAGATCATTTGAAGGTTGAATATTTTTAAATAAAATGATTTCAAAAATTTTTAATTTAATATGTTGTAAATTTAAAAAATTAAAATATTTTTGTAATTTTAAATTGCTGAATTTTCTTAAATAAAACTTTTATTTTGGTTTATATACAAAATATATTGTTTATGTTTTTAAAATTAAAAAAATTAAAAATGATTATAGTTTATTTTTAGTGATTTAAATGAAATAAGATAAAAATCTTTCTTTTAAAAAGGGAGGGGGGATCTTCTACTTTTCTCTTTATCTTGGTATATAGTCACAATAATATTTAATATACTAATATAGACTATTATTTGTTTATAAATATTTAAAATTTTTCTTTTATTTATTTATTTTTATTTATTTGTTCTAATATTTATGGCGAGGGGTGATCTTTAAATACTTATACAGAATATGTATTTGATTTAATTGTTTATAAAAGAAAAAAAAATATTATATAGTAATTTTAATCGTATATTCTGTTGAAATGATTAAATTTCCATTCAACTTTTATTAATTTTAGTAACAAGTATATCACTCATTTATCTCTTCAGCTCCAATAAACATGAATGAAGTATTTTTTTTTTTTGTAAAATTAATCGAGCTCAATTAAACAGAGAGAAAATATGTATAAATGTGTATATTATTCAGAGACCTCTTTATATGCCGTCACTATTTAATATGAGATGATCGTGATACACTCACTGACCTCTTTTAGGAAATGAAATAGGAAAATATCTATATTCACAGTTACCCATATTCACCACACATAACATGATATAACATTTAATAATTTACAACAAAAAGCACTCATAAATATATATATTTATAATAATTAAATATTATTTAAATTTGATAAGTCCCAATTGATGTTTCAAATTTTTAATTATTATTGCTAGTTATTATTCAAGACAATCTAAGTCTAGTCTATTGGTTGGTTCATTATATACACTTCTTATCTTATCTTAATATACTAGGAAAAATTGTATATATATATATATATATATATATATTTGTATTTTTGAAATACTAAACCGCTCGAAAGATTTTTTTGAAATTCACACCATAGATAATTTTTATAAAGAAAAATCGATCTGTATTGGTTTAAGCCTCGGGAAAAATCTCTTCATTAATGTTTCTTAATTTAAAATAATGACGTCATCATCTACGCAAGACAGCGCTTCCTTAAATACAAAATATTATAAATAAAATAAAATTAAATATATTTATGTTATATCCATATTTGTCTTTTAGTCCATCAATACGTATTTTTAAATTATTTGAAATCTTTTCAGAACGTTTATTAGTTTTTTCTTAATTTAAAATAAAGGAATATAAATGACGTCAGCAACTACGTCAGACAGCGCTTCCGTAAATACAAAATATATTATATTAAATCAAATTACGAAATATATATTGTTATATCAATAGGCTATACTTTTCTGACTTTCAGAGCATTAATACATATATTTAATGTGTATATGTGTTATGACTATTTTATGTTCTTTTAAATTATTTGAACGGTGGCTCGATGAATTAATATTGCCAGCTAAATCCGATAATAAGGAAGAATTTTTTTAATGACCGACTGGCGGCTCGGTGTCTCAGGTACTATGGACTATGGCCTAAAGTAATTCAGATCACCTAGTAAATTATATTAGAAAATTGTAATATATCTAGTAATTGTAAACATTTCAAAATAGAGGGTTCCTTTGCATTGAATCCCTATAAAAATATATGACTTGTAGTAAAATGTGTATATTTACAAATATAAAATTAATATTGAAATCACACAGGAATGACGTAGATTGCATAATGAAAAATTACACAACTTTTTTGTATTCACAAATATAAGTAGAAATAATTAAGATGGACCGGACACGTATTATGACTGGGTCAAAAAAAGTTTGTTTTTAATATAAACCAGTTTGAAAACGATCTGTAGTCTAAAAATATACGAGAATTGGGAGATCACAAAGTAACACACAATCATTTTTTGTAAAGGAGTTTTATAGTTAAAAAACAAAAAAAAAAAATTACAAATTAACTTACATGGTTTACTAACTTTTTGTCAAAGGTCACCAAATAAAAAAAAAGAAAAGATAAAAGAATTAGAAACAACAAAAACACTTTTGTAGGTAATCCCACCATTGCCTCGCATCGTTTCATTCATTATAAATGCAAAAATAATATCTATTGAGGATTACTTTTTGATCCCCTGGCCAAACGAACAGGGCATATCGACACTGGTCCCTGGATAGAAGAAATATATAGAAATAATATTGATGACTTTGGTATTAAAACGTAAGTAAAAGTTGTAATTCGAAAATTTTTATGTATGGATGATGAGATTGCTACAGCCACGAACTTTCGAGTTCGGGAGCGCCATAAAAATAGAACGATATTATTTTGTATTAAAAAAGTTTATTATTTCTTATTTTAATGTCGAAATATTTGTGAAATTTTAAAAATATTTAATAAGCTGTAAAATTGTAAATAAAAATCAGGATGGAATATACTTTGATCACATGTTTGTTGTCCATTAAACATAGGTATACAAATATATAGATAGAAGATTATTAATAAATATCTATAGGGAAATCACGATAAGCAAAATAGAACTTTGAATGTTGGTTGGATGGGTGATCAATTATGGCTAGAATATAAATACATTAGTGAGCTGGTAATTATTGGTATAGATTAATATATGATTTATTAAATACTAGCTGCTTCGAGCGCCTTCTGCGCTCTCCAAACCTAGACGGGGGCTCCGCCCCCTGTACCCCCCGAGTGTCCCTATTCTGAGCTATAACCATCTAACTCCTACCCTGTCCCATCTCTCTCACGTTCCTTCCTACATTGTCCGCCCTGTACACAATTGGTCTTCCAAACGGACGTTTTCCAATCGAACTCCCCACCAATATATTTTTCCTCTCCCATTCTAGCCATGTGCCCTGCCGATCCCAGCCTTCTCGCTTTTATAACCCTAACTATATCTAGAGATGCATAGAGGTCATGCAATTCCTTGTTATGCAGTCTCCGCCATTCCCCGGTGTCCTCATCTTTCTTTGGTCCATAAATGCTGGGAAGAATCCTATTCTCAAATACTCTGAATCTATTCTCATCTCCCAGGGTTATAGACCATGCCTCCCACCCATATAATACAATTAATAATTTAATAATTTTGATCCCCTTTGATAATAATTTCCAGATTGCAACCTCGATTTAAATTCTTTGCAAATATTATTCTCTCTGATACTAATTATTTTGTCTTATCACTATTAATTTCAAACCCCATCAATTTTCCTGCCTCGATTAATTTTTTTATACTACTTTAAATGTTATTAATTTATTTAAAAAAAATCAGAGTAAACAAAATAAAAATAAAATATAAAATTAGCATAACACTAAACTACTATAAAAATAATATTAAAAAATATATTATATATTAAAATCTTACGTGAAAATCCAATTATGAGATCAAATTTTCTTAATTAAAATAATTTAAAAATTAATAGTATTAAATTATAGCCGTAATGTGAATGTTTTCAAAGTTTAAAAGGCCAATAAGATCAATTGAGATATTGTAAATATCAATAGATATATAAAAAGATTTTTATCTGCACATTGCTCAGAATTTAAATTACCGCCAGATTATCGCCACCAGCGCCTCTATGATCTAGTATGGTAACTAAACTATTTTTAATAAATTATTCTTTATAATTTTTTTAAAATTTTTTTAATTAAAAAATCGAAAATCGGGCTTCGAGGTCTGGTGGCCAGCCCCTTTGTGCTTCCGTGTAAAAAATTCCATGTCCCTACGTGCGATAGATTTGCCTGGAGAGCTCGGTCAGACAGACAGACAAACAGACAATCAGACACACACATTACACTTGCTTTTATTATTATAGATTAATATTAAATTAATAATAAAAACATATGTTTTTTCTATTTTTTTTTTTTTGTTAAACGAAAAAGTTTCTATAATAATATAGTCAGTGAAAAGAAAGTCAATGAATTCTTTTCAAAGAATATACATAGAATAGAATACTAAAGGAGAGGGATTCTTATAAAAAAAAATGATTCGCTTCCATGCTGTTTTACTTTTTCCGATTTTTACATGAAAATTATAAATTCCTTTACTCAGCAGTTCTTGAACTTTTTATTTTCACTGATTTTATACGTTAAGGTGTTGTATTGAGAAAAAAAAATTGCCTTTAAAGTTTATACATCTTTTTTCTTTTTTTTCGTTATTGAATATTTAAAAAGAGAAAATTTTACTCAAAGTATATATATTTTATATTGATTTATGCTCTCTTATACATTTATTTTTTTTTTTTTTTTTTTTTTTTTTTTGTATATAGTATTTCGAATTACCATGATCCAACTCAACTCAAAGTCAAATCAAGATATATATAAATTCAGATTATAAGAGTTTCTTTTTAAATTGTTAGGTTACGATTAAAGGTAAAATATATAAAGTGAGATTACCAATGGACATGGGGTCTTTCTCAACGTTGCGAAGAGGATGAAGGCGAAGATCATTAATTTTTAAAGCCAGAATGGAGACTCTACCAGCGGTGAATTCACTCTATAACGCCTGTATACTGAGCACTCTACTTTACTCGTCAGAGATTTGGGGTCTACGTTATGAGGATCTCTTCGAGAGAGTTCAAGTGGGGTTTTTTAAATCATTGCTTTGTCTTGAGAGGTCAACCCCGGGGTACATAATAAGCAATGAATTCAGGTTAACACCCATTTCTATACTTGTTTTCAGGAGAGCTCTAAAATGGCTATGTAAATGCCAATGATTAGACTCCCTCGTATATGTTATAACCGGCTCCTTAATTTGTGTGATATCTCCGACCCAACATACAACTGCGTAACCCAAATGAAAAATATATTTTATGAACTTGGGGAGGGCTCAATGTGGGAAAGCCAAGATCATTCCTCAATAAAAAACAAAATTCATTATTTTTGACCGATAAATTGTTAGATCTGTATGTATAGGACACGAGATTTCAATAAGATCACAGAATCCACCTACTGCCCAAACTATAAAAATCTAAAAGAAAATGACTTTTTTTACAATTATCGTGGTCCATTGTCCAAGATAAAATTGATTTGTGAATGCAAAGTAGCGAACGAAAGAATACTTCTCCTCGTCCTAAGTGGGAACATACATGGGGTTGACCAAGAACAACTGTGCACTATATGTAACATGCAAGAAAGAGAGACTCTAGATTACTTGCTGTTACGATGTCCAATATATGAGAACCTTAGGGAACACTACCTGGTGAGATCCAACCGAGAGACTGTTGAGGGCAGATAGCGAGGACAAAATAAATGGCCTATTCTATTACTTAAATGGAATGTTAAGAGTGAGATCATTTATGCTGAATGAATGATTTGATTTGAATATTCTAATATTATTTTTTTTTTTTTTTTTTTTTTTTGTGTGTGTTTTTTCTGTAACCCTTTTTGGATGTATGCGTTTTTGAAGTTTCTTTGGTTTGATTTCTGTTACCCTGGATTTTTTTTTTTGTTTTCTTTTGTTTTTCTGTTGTAATTTTTTTTCTTTTTTTTTTTGTAAATCCTCTAGCCCAAATAAGGGGAGGGTAGAGATATACCTGGATCTGTATATGATCTCTTAAATGGATAAATAGATAAATAAAATACTCCTGCTGAGATCTTACATATTTAAATAAATAGAAATTTGTTTTTGTTTTTTTTTTATTTTTTTGTAAATCCTCTACCCCAAATAGGGGGAGGATAGAGATATACTGGGTTGTATATAATCTCTTTAATTAAATAGATAAATAAATAATATAAAGTGAGATTTTGTCAAATATAGCTTCCTGGTGCTTGATGGTGAATTTATATGTCCAGATTCTTGTTATCAGTGTGGATGCTAAATAAAAATTGATCAATGATTTCTAAGAAGGTATTATCTTTTAATTATCATTATTTTTATCCTGAGAGTAATTGACATTGAAAGTTAATAGATAATATAAATTTTATTTAAATTTATTATTTAATAATTATTTCATTATACATTTTCTTGCTATATATATATAATTATATATGTCGTAGGCAAATGGCAATTTTAGGAAAATAGCATTTGTATAGACCATAGGTTCCCAAACTTTTTTGTGTCGTAGACCTCTTGCCATATGTTTTTGGTTTTGGGTAGACCCCCTAAATTGATTTTGATTTTTTATAAAGAAACTTTACCTTTTTTTTAGAGCCTTATTGAAAAATCAAAAATGTTTCAAAAGCCATGTCGGAAAAACGATTTACCTTTTTTTTAGAGCCGGGAAAACACGTGGACCCCCATAGACCCCCGTAGACCTCCATTTTCATTTCATGGACCCCCAAATTTGTTATTCGCTGCCATGGACCCCTGGAGGTTGAAATAGACCCCCACTTTGGGAACCTATGATCTAGACAAAAGCCATTCGACTGTCCAAATAGTTTTAACTATTATTTCATTTCAAATAGACAAGGAAAATAGCACAGAAAATGTTGGGCATATTTGTTTTGTCAGCAATTTCTAAAAAATTGAATTGTATTTATCGACTGAAGACATCTCTTGTGTCATTTTTGTTTGACACTAGTTTAAAAGTGATATAATTTCTTCTATTTTGTCAGAATTCCAGGGATTTTTTCAGCTGTGGATTTATAATGAAAATAAAATTCATCCTTGTCATTCATAGTAAACAGTAGGCTAAAAGAATTATTTACAAATTAACAACTTAAGTTATGGCAAGCTGAAGTTAGATAAATATACAATAAAGAACAAAATAATTTTGAATAATTTCGTAATTGGCTACTGTAATAGTTAAAGTTATTTACCCAACAAAGATTTAGGCAAATGGTTTTTGTCTAGGCAAATGCTATTTTCCTAATATTGTCATTTGCCTACGACATATATATGTATATATTATAAAAAGAAAGCACTCAGGTCAAATGTTAGAGGAAGCCGATATTTTTTTTTATTTAAATTTGATTTAACTTCAATATTTCTGTCGATATCGAAATTCTAT
Organism: Labia minor; assembly: GCA_963082975.1. NCBI lineage: Eukaryota > Metazoa > Arthropoda > Insecta > Dermaptera > Spongiphoridae > Labia > Labia minor. The sequence goes on from OY720349.1 coordinate 29,661,521, forward strand.
TGTATTAATTCCAAATTGATATAATATATTTGAGAAAATAAAATAAATATTAATGAAAAATAAAGGATAATAAATTAGGGAAAATAAAAAGAAAAACGAATAGAAAGAAAAGAGCAAGCGACAGCTCGAAAGATAAATGGGATTAAAGCAAAGGGGCCTACCAAAATAACCCAACGCACACCTCCTAAAGACCACTGCAATATTTAATAGGAATTTAGAAAGTATGTGCGTCCTCGAATAAAAAAAAACAAAAAGAATGGGAAAAAGAAAGGAATAAATTGAGAAGCATAGAAAGGAACAATTTCAAAATCCCCATTAAAGCCCATATAGTATTAAATCGATTCGTCTACTTGTTGAAAAAAATCAATACATACTATATAAGATTTCCATTCAGCAGTGTGTTTGAAATTTTATAAATCTTTTCAATTGCACTTTAATTAATCTATTATATTTATCTCTTTAATGATACTAAATCAAGCAATACGAGTAACATTTCTCCTTCACCATCCTTGAGCCTCTGTTGTTTAATTTAAACCCCCTCAATTACCTTTGATTAGAGTATCTTATGAATTAACTAAGATTAGCACACATTCAAATTAAAAGAGATAATTTTATTTTCAATTATATTAGTATATACTATTATATAAAACAAAGTGATGTTATATACAATTATTTTTTTTATAATTAACTACATATAAATTCATTTTCTTTTAATAAAAAAATTTCATATTTTATTCAAATTATGAATGAAATAGTTCTTATTTATTTTATTTTATTTTTAGTCTTTTATTGGTTCATAATTATATTTTATAAAATATTTATTATTATATTTTATGTATTATAATAAGGCATCACAGGTTGAGAGGTTAGCGAAGCTGCCTCACATTCTCGTGGATCAAGTCCCGGGTCTGGCAAGGGAATTTCTCTCTAGTCCGCGAGATGAGAGTTCGTGCACGAGCCAAGCAGTTCCCGCGCTTGCCCCCACCATTCCTACAAAACCTAACATAACCTAACCTCGATAAATATTGTAAGTGAATCTCAACTAATGAGATGTCTAATTCAAAAAAAAAAAATAAAATAAAATAAAAATCTTTGTCAAAATTACTTTTTTATCACCCGGAACGTTTGAGAGAGTAGAAGTCTGTGATGGAGGAGAAATCACTCTAGGCGGAGGGGGCAGCCCTGCCTTTCCTGGCCGCCACCCCTCATGCACCAACTTTCATCTCCCGGATATAACTGGGGTCTATGGGACGGAGTTACCCAGCCCCCGGGATCGAAATTGGGAAAGCTACTTTATAGCGCCTCCGATCAAGAGAATCAAGGTAAAGGTTGATAGGACCCGTTCGACTGATCATAGGACAATTTTACCGACCTGAAGGTAGGAAGGGGAGGTATTTTTTAATACACTTATTTTATATTTATTTCCTTATTTTTTTAATATGATCTTCATTGACCAATTTTTTTTCCAGCATAAATCAATATTCTTTTACTAAACTCTTAACCCATAGGTTCTTAAACTTATGTACTCCACGGACCCCCACTTGAAAAAATTTTTTTTGACGGACCCCCATCACAACTTTAGGTACTTTACGTCATTTTATTAATTAATTTCTGGCTTACGATCTCATAAGGACAAGGATATATGATGAATATTTCTAATAGTGATTGGTGAATAACGATTTTTTTGCATATTGTAGAACACATTTTATTAGAAATTATAATATTGAAGAAAGAAAATACAAACATTGTCATAGCAACAAATCTCACAAATTATAATGGGTACTTACATTAAATTCATATAAATATTTTATAATTTTTTTCAGAAAATATTAAATAAGAAATATTTTAAAAAATAACTGCATCTATCTCATTAAATATAACTTACATATTTAATGAGATGTATGTAGTTGTTTTCTTGAAACAAGAATCTCAATATCTGGCTTAATATTGGAAACTTTTAATCTAAGATCCGGCTCTACATTTAATTTGTTTCTATATTTAGACTTAATATAAAATAGTACCGAAAAAGCTTGTTCGCATAAATATGTTGTGCAGAATGGAATCAAGTGTTGAAGTGCTTTATTTGCAAGCGCAGGATAATCTGACCTGAGAAGTAACCAAAAGTTGCTCAATTCAGTTTTGTTAAATTTTAGTTTATAAGTTGTATCACATGATAATTCCACGAGAATATCTTGTTCAGGTGCAGATAAATGTTTAGCATTTGTAATTTCCATATTAAATGGATCTCTGATCCAGTTATTGCAAGGATCAGGAGTAGAAAAATACTTCCTGAAGTTGCTTTTCAAAGTAATTAAATGTTCAACAAATAATTGACGCGTTTGATTAAGCAATTTTTCACTGGAGCTTTCTATGAAATCATTGAGAGTTGGAAAAGACTCATATACACCGTTCTGGATGCGTTTCAACCACAAGTCGATTTTTTTAATCATTGCTTCTATTTTATCTTCAACTTTAAATATATTTACAACAGTACCTTGCAGGCTCAAATTAAGTTCGTTCAATTTTGTAAAAATATCAGTCAAGTAAGCCACCTTAGCTAACCAGATAAAATCATTGAAACATTCGGTCAGTTCAAAATGCGCATCTATTAAAAACAATCGTATTTCATCTCGAAGCTCAAAAAGGCGAATGAGTACTTTCCCGCGGGACAACCAACGTACATCTGTATGTAATAATAAATGTGTATGTTGACTACCCATTTCCTCACACAAAATTTTAAAAACTCTGGAATTAAGTGGACGAGCCTTAATGAAATTGACAATTTTAACTACTTCGTCTAATGTTCTTTTCAAATCTGGTGACATATTTTTGGCTGCTAATGATTCTCTGTGAATGCAGCAATGATTCCAAACAACCTGAGGCGCAACATTTTTAATAAGAGCAATCAATCCAGTTCTTGTACCTGACATTGCACGAGCACCATCAGTGCAAATTCCAACACATTTTGGCCACTCTATTTCATTTTCGGTTATAAAATTATTCAAACTGTTAAATATGTCATTAGCTGTCGTTCGTGAAGGTAGTGAATCACAAAACAATACATCTTCTTGTATTTGATTTTCAAACTCATATCTAATGAAAGCTAACAAATTGGCATTATTAGTGACATCAGTACTTTCATCCAATTGTAATGAGTAATAGTGACTTTTGCGCACTCTCGATATTAATTCTTCTTTTATATTACATGACATGTCTTCAATCCTATTCTTAACCGTATCATTTGATAATGAAATCAAATTTATATCGTTTGCTGCTTTAGTTCCTAACATTATATTTGTAATTACTTTTGTAGCAGGAAGAATTAATTGCTCTGCTATATTATGCGGCTTTCCTGCTTTAGCAATAAGTAGAGCTACTTCATATGATGCCATTACTGCTTTCTTACTCATACCACCAGATCCCGTCTTTACCATCAATTTCTGACTTGAATTAAGTTCTTCTTTTTTCATTTTAAAAAATTCGATAGACTTACTAACATGCTCGCTGTGCTTTGTTTGTAAATGACGTCTGAGATTAGCAGGTTTCATACTTTCATTGGATAAACTTTCCTGACATAGAACGCAGACTGGTCTTTCCACATCATTGTTGCAAATATAAGTAAATCCAAATGATAAATAATCATCCGAATATTTTCTAGTTTTGCGTTTCTTGGTAGAGTTTGCTGTTGATGCCTCATCATCTGATTCTTTCCGTTTCTGTGTTGAACCAGTTTGTAGCCAACGATCCATTTTATGGAGTAATTTATTAACATTCAACTACAATAATATAAATATAATATAAATATAACGAATTATTATTTACTAGCTATGTTTTAATATGATTTTAAATGAATGTTTTAATATCATTTTAAATGAATGTTTTAAATCATTTTAATAAATGTTTTAAATCATTTTAAATAAATGATTTAATATCATTTTAAATGAATATTAATTTATATAATAAATATATTTCGTAATTTGATTCTAAAATATTATTAATTTCGTAATTTGATTCTAAAATATTATTAATTTCGTAATTTGATTCTAAAATATTATTAAAATAAATATTTTTTATTCATAAAACTAACTTATACTTACATCTCAAAAACAGCCTTTCTGGGAAATTGCAAAATGTGTTTAGTGTTTTTATATAAATAATGATCATGCAAATTACACTAAAAATTAAAAAAATTATTAGCTATAATAAACTATTATTAGCTATAATTTAATTATAATTAATTAAATTAATAAAAATAATTTAAAGATACAACTCGTTGAGAAATGAACTTATAATTAACATTAATAAAAATAATTTAAAGATACAACTCGTTGAGAAATGAACTTATAATTAACATTTGCTTTAAAACTGTTTAAAACCCCAGAGTGGACGCTGACAATTTGGGTTTTTCCGGGTAAGACTGTCCCCTCCCCTGGTTTTCCCCAATAACGAAGTGAAGGCTCGGAAGGGGAGGCCATATTTTCTTTCACTTCGTTATTGGGGAAAACCAGGGGAGGGGACAGTCTTACCCGGAAAAACCCAAATTGTCAGCGTCCACTCTGGGGTTTTAAACAGTTTTAAAGCAAATGTTAATTATAAGTTCATTTCTCAACGAGTTGTATCTTTAAATTATTTTTATTAATGTTAATTATAAGTTCATTTCTCAACGAGTTGTATCTTTAAATTATTTTTATTAATTTAATTAATTATAATTAAATTATAGCTAATAATAGTTTATTATAGCTAATAATTTTTTTAATTTTTAGTGTAATTTGCATGATCATTATTTATATAAAAACACTAAACACATTTTGCAATTTCCCAGAAAGGCTGTTTTTGAGATGTAAGTATAAGTTAGTTTTATGAATAAAAAATATTTATTTTAATAATATTTTAGAATCAAATTACGAAATTAATAATATTTTAGAATCAAATTACGAAATTAATAATATTTTAGAATCAAATTACGAAATATATTTATTATATAAATTAATATTCATTTAAAATGATATTAAATCATTTATTTAAAATGATTTAAAACATTTATTAAAATGATTTAAAACATTCATTTAAAATGATATTAAAACATTCATTTAAAATCATATTAAAACATAGCTAGTAAATAATAATTCGTTATATTTATATTATATTTATATTATTGTAGTTGAATGTTAATAAATTACTCCATAAAATGGATCGTTGGCTACAAACTGGTTCAACACAGAAACGGAAAGAATCAGATGATGAGGCATCAACAGCAAACTCTACCAAGAAACGCAAAACTAGAAAATATTCGGATGATTATTTATCATTTGGATTTACTTATATTTGCAACAATGATGTGGAAAGACCAGTCTGCGTTCTATGTCAGGAAAGTTTATCCAATGAAAGTATGAAACCTGCTAATCTCAGACGTCATTTACAAACAAAGCACAGCGAGCATGTTAGTAAGTCTATCGAATTTTTTAAAATGAAAAAAGAAGAACTTAATTCAAGTCAGAAATTGATGGTAAAGACGGGATCTGGTGGTATGAGTAAGAAAGCAGTAATGGCATCATATGAAGTAGCTCTACTTATTGCTAAAGCAGGAAAGCCGCATAATATAGCAGAGCAATTAATTCTTCCTGCTACAAAAGTAATTACAAATATAATGTTAGGAACTAAAGCAGCAAACGATATAAATTTGATTTCATTATCAAATGATACGGTTAAGAATAGGATTGAAGACATGTCATGTAATATAAAAGAAGAATTAATATCGAGAGTGCGCAAAAGTCACTATTACTCATTACAATTGGATGAAAGTACTGATGTCACTAATAATGCCAATTTGTTAGCTTTCATTAGATATGAGTTTGAAAATCAAATACAAGAAGATGTATTGTTTTGTGATTCACTACCTTCACGAACGACAGCTAATGACATATTTAACAGTTTGAATAATTTTATAACCGAAAATGAAATAGAGTGGCCAAAATGTGTTGGAATTTGCACTGATGGTGCTCGTGCAATGTCAGGTACAAGAACTGGATTGATTGCTCTTATTAAAAATGTTGCGCCTCAGGTTGTTTGGAATCATTGCTGCATTCACAGAGAATCATTAGCAGCCAAAAATATGTCACCAGATTTGAAAAGAACATTAGACGAAGTAGTTAAAATTGTCAATTTCATTAAGGCTCGTCCACTTAATTCCAGAGTTTTTAAAATTTTGTGTGAGGAAATGGGTAGTCAACATACACATTTATTATTACATACAGATGTACGTTGGTTGTCCCGCGGGAAAGTACTCATTCGCCTTTTTGAGCTTCGAGATGAAATACGATTGTTTTTAATAGATGCGCATTTTGAACTGACCGAATGTTTCAATGATTTTATCTGGTTAGCTAAGGTGGCTTACTTGACTGATATTTTTACAAAATTGAACGAACTTAATTTGAGCCTGCAAGGTACTGTTGTAAATATATTTAAAGTTGAAGATAAAATAGAAGCAATGATTAAAAAAATCGACTTGTGGTTGAAACGCATCCAGAACGGTGTATATGAGTCTTTTCCAACTCTCAATGATTTCATAGAAAGCTCCAGTGAAAAATTGCTTAATCAAACGCGTCAATTATTTGTTGAACATTTAATTACTTTGAAAAGCAACTTCAGGAAGTATTTTTCTACTCCTGATCCTTGCAATAACTGGATCAGAGATCCATTTAATATGGAAATTACAAATGCTAAACATTTATCTGCACCTGAACAAGATATTCTCGTGGAATTATCATGTGATACAACTTATAAACTAAAATTTAACAAAACTGAATTGAGCAACTTTTGGTTACTTCTCAGGTCAGATTATCCTGCGCTTGCAAATAAAGCACTTCAACACTTGATTCCATTCTGCACAACATATTTATGCGAACAAGCTTTTTCGGTACTATTTTATATTAAGTCTAAATATAGAAACAAATTAAATGTAGAGCCGGATCTTAGATTAAAAGTTTCCAATATTAAGCCAGATATTGAGATTCTTGTTTCAAGAAAACAACTACATACATCTCATTAAATATGTAAGTTATATTTAATGAGATAGATGCAGTTATTTTTTAAAATATTTCTTATTTAATATTTTCTGAAAAAAATTATAAAATATTTATATGAATTTAATGTAAGTACCCATTATAATTTGTGAGATTTGTTGCTATGACAATGTTTGTATTTTCTTTCTTCAATATTATAATTTCTAATAAAATGTGTTCTACAATATGCAAAAAAATCGTTATTCACCAATCACTGTTAGAAATATTCATCATATATCCTTGTCCTTATGAGATCGTAAGCCAGAAATTAATTAATAAAATGACGTAAAGTACCTAAAGTTGTGATGGGGGTCCGTCAAAAAAAATTTTTTCAAGTGGGGGTCCGTGGAGTACATAAGTTTAAGAACCTATGCTCTAGGAGGATATAGTTAAACAATGAACTTTAAATATTTATATATGTATATATTTTTACGATGATTTTTTTCCGAGGACCGCGGACCCCCAGTAAAGGCTTCGCGGACCCCCAGGGGTCCGCGGACCACAGTTTAAGAACCGCTGTCTTAACCTATTCTATTCTTAAAGTTAATGAACTGCCCAAAGTAGATTGTTTCATATTTACAGGGATTGGTGGTAAATCTTTCTCCAATTTAATATTTATTTGTTCTAATAATTAGTAATAATTACAGTATTTTGACAATTAATGTTTAGGTCTATATTTAGACTCTATTTGTTTAAGCATCTTTGTGATTTCATCTTTAAATGTTCCAATCAAAGTGATATCGTTCGCAAATCGCAAATTGTTTAAATAATTTCCATTGATTTTTAATCATAATTGTTCCCAAATTAAGTGTTTAAAAGTTTTCCTCTAATACAAAATTAAATAATATAAGGGAGCATGGGTCCCCTTGTCTCACTCCTAAAATAGACTTTAAATACATTAAAATTAGCAAGAATTATTTGTAAACTTTTGCAAATGGGTTCAAATAATCAAAATCAAATATATTCCATTCAATTAGCAAATTATAATATATGGTATAAAAACTTTTAATTAAATTTATTAGTTTTTTATTTATAATTCAACTTTCAAACTTTCATAAAAGGACATGTTTTATAAATATTACATTCACATAGCCATATATAAATATATAATATAGAAAATGGTTTATAGAATTATAATTATTTATTTTCTTTTAAATAAATTTCAGGAAACACTGTAATTTAATGATTCATTAAGTTATACATGATTGATATTTATATCCCCATTTCATTTCTATTAATTAAAAAATTACATCCAAACAATTTCTTTAATTTTGATATTATCTAAGAATTTCCATTATTTTTATTAATTTAATTAGAAACTTCTTGGAGGACTTGATTTCAAAATCCATTTAGTATTAGACATTAAAAACTATTTTCAATCTTTTTCATTGATAAGAGTTAAAATTGTTTTAGCCTAATAGTATCGATTTTTTTTTAAAAAAAATTTTAGTCATATTTCCAGAGTTAATAATTTAACTGTTTTTGATATCGACTATCAGTTTTTTAATTTAATTTCTTCTTAAGATATTAGAGATGTGTTAATTGCCATTATTTTCTTGAATATTATCATTAATAGCTTTCTTGTTCTTAGTTGAATGAAAAACGTTGAATTTTAGGTGGACTGTTGAGTAATATCAAAAAATTTAGAAAGTCAAAATAATTTTCAGGAAGATTCGGTTTCAAGTTAATTTGTATGTTCTCTCTGAAAGAATTACAGTTAATAATTGTATTTATTAGAGTAAGTGGTTGGAACATACTTTTTCTATACTTGGATAGAAGAAAGAAATATTGAAATAATTGCTTGATATTACATTGGTTTTGCAAATATAAAGTTTATTATGGATCAACGGGCCAGAGTAACAGGTTCTTTAGAAGAAAGATTTTTTATTACATGTATGAACTGAAAAAAAAAATATTTTCTTAATTAATCTAAAACCTCACACAAAGTAGATGCTTAGAATTGTAATTCTCTCAGCTAGAAATCTACAACGAACAATTTTAACGAAAATTGAAAAGTTTCTCTTCTTGTTTTTTCGTTTGGATGGTTTGTATGATATATAATTGGGTATTATTTATTTTCTTCTAAAATGAGTTTAACAAATTTTCAAGTTTTTAATCCTTGGCAACAGAAATGGATTAATTAACAAATAGTATTCAGACATTTTTTCACACAATTTTTAGTTCATTCTTTTTTTTTTGTTCATTTTTAACGAACAATGAAGGAAGATATTGTTTTCACTCCAAATTTCAAATGTGGAGATTTTTACATATCTCAACGAATCAGCATTTTTAGCATGATGTCTGTCCATCCGTCCGTCTGTCCATTATGTATCCGTATAGACTTGTATTGCTTGAACGGCTCAACGGATTTTGATAAAATTTGATATATTTACTTAATGCATCAGTAGCATGAATTTATCACCTTTTGGTGCATATCCAGAAACCGGAAGTGGAAGATTACAAAGTATTAATTTTATATTCATTATCGGAAATTTTTCACTTAAAATATAGTAGTATTTAATTATTGAGTAATTAAACTAAAAATAAAAACCAAGATAATATAATTTAGTAATTTTAATTCAAGTTTTAAAAATATTTTTTTTGATACTTTATATATATACATATACCAATAATGTTGTTTGGAAATTAATTTATTTCAAATCGTCGGTCGGTCCTGTGCCTGGCTACAGCTTACTTTTGATATGATAGCCATCAAGTATCTTGTTCATTTGATTCATCATTATTTTAATATTTGTTCAACGTTTTATGCTTGGATTTCTCAGTTGTTTGCGTGGTTTACTTTTAAATAAGATATATCATCTTTAACAAAATTTTGATTAATGATTGTTCTATGTTTTGAACAAATAAATATTTAGAATGGAGTACCGGAAATGTTTTTTTTTATATAGATTATACAATTTTAATTTTATTTTATATTTTATATATAATGTAATAAATATATGTAATTTATTTTTTAAATTATCTATTTATATTATTATTATTATTTATTTATATATAATATAAATGTGCAGGTTGTCTAATGATTATGATATTTCATTATTCTAATCGTCTGCTATTTAATTTTGAAAAATTTACCCTTTTTTATGGTCCAACTCTTTAAAATAATGTAATTATTTTAATTATCCTTTATAATATGGGTAGGTCACATTTTGTTTTTTTTTTTGGTAAATAATAACCGCATTACTGGAATGTGTATAAACTATAATTTAGTACCTTGAAAAGAGTTCCATAAAGGACTTAAAACTTTCTTTTACACACAAGAGTGGAAAGTTTTTTAATTTCTTTTGAAAGACTCAATTTTTTTTATGTAAAGATTAAATATATGAAAAATTTTATAAGAAAAAAATTATCTTTTAAACAATTCTAAAATCTCCACTTAATATTGGCGTAAAAACTTTTTTTTTTTAAGTTATTTCATCGTCTATTAAAAAAGTCCAGAAATTAATCCCATCCGGATAAGCAGATGAGCAATGTTCATCCAATGGGCGTTTTAGAAATCCAAGAGTTCCAGATTTATTAATAGTTAAAACAGCTGAGATAGCAAACGAACGGATATTTTTAGGATAAATTCCTATCAATCGGTTACATTTTGAAAACATGTCGATATAATATCTAACAAAGCATTAATATAGATAAGTATTTAATAGATTATTTAAAGGTTATATTAATCCAACATTTATATTATATAATAAAGGTATATATATGTCAAGGACAAGTAAATTAGTAAAGGTATATGACTCCTTAGCTGAACAGTGAAAGGATAATTTAATTTCCGTCAATAGAAGAAGATTGGTAAGTAATTGATTTGTAAACAAACATTGTGATAAACCATTAATCATTTAATTTTAAAAACATTGCTTAAATAAAAACAAATAAATACATTGGTTGGTATCTAATGACTAATAAATAGATACTAATATCATCATCTTCTCGTATGTTGAGATTTTTTCAAAATTGTATTTAAATTTTAAAGCTGGATAAATTATTCAGAGATTTCCATCAATACACCATTAAATAAAATAAATTATTTAATATTTATTTATATTAAATATTAGGATTAAATGTATTTTATATATTTTTAGTATTGTCAGAATAAAATAAGAAAATAAATTTGTAATTACTTTTCATATTAATTCTGAAGACGCTTTGAAAAGTCTTTTGAAGTGTCAATGAAATTTTCAAATATATACTTTATATATTTATAAAGAGAGAGAGAGAGAGTGAAATCAGCGAATAGCAAGTGAAGGAAATAAATAAATGTTATATTTTCAATAAATGACGAAATTTCGGTCCTTGAATATGACCCTCTTCACAACTTAATGATATTGTTGTATATGTATATATATATTGGTTTATTTCAGTGAAAGTTTTCATTTCTGGGTTATCTCCATGTTTCATTGTGAGATTGAGTCTCTACATTTCAGCGTTTATTATGGTACCATTTTCAAGAGAATTATTCAGTAGAGAATTTTTGTAATCCTGTGTCATTGATCAAGATTCAATGTTGGGATTTTGGATTTAATCTTAGTCCTATTGCTGACTTCTGAAGCTCTGAAGAATCCTCGCCACTAGCACTAACACTAATACGAGCTGTGGTACGAGTCAAGCGTATATATATATATTTATTATTTTATTTATTTTGAAAGGACCTTTTCAACCATCACTAAATGACAAATTAGATATAAAAAAAATTGCTTGTTTTCTTGATATCTTTTATAGAAATCTGATTATAAAAATATATTTAAATTTTTTTATTAAAATAGAAATTTGAAGTTAGTTATAATTATTATAAATATATATATATATTAATGATTTTGTTTGAATATGATTAAAAATATGAATATTCAAAGGGATTTAAATAAAATTAGATCAATTATCATTTAAAGAAGATAAATAGAAGAGATAAGTTTATAAAATAATTTCTATCGAATTAATAAAGGAGTATTATTATTATTAATAATAATGCGCTTTTAAATAGGATTTAAATGAATTTTGATCTTCTAATCTCTATACTTAAATTTGTATTTTTAAAGTTTCTTAGGAATCTTTCCATGAATATGCATGTATGTAATTTATTTTTTATTTATCATATTTATAAAATATTATCAGTAATTATTATTTGAGATTACATATTAGTAATTTAAATTTTTAATTATTGAAGTTTATTAATTGTGCCTTGTTTCTTTTTAAATGAAAAAAAAACAAAACAATATTAAGTTAAATTGGGAGGATGTAAAGTGTGTGGGTATCCGCTCTACGTCATTCCTATCATTGATAGTATACTCTTCAAATATTCATTTTATTAATGAAAACTGAGATAATATTAAATAAACCGTTCTAATGACCACTACAAGAGGCCAAAAGAACCAAAAATACAACCGAGAAGAGGTTGAAGATAAAAGTCATATAAGGAGACACAATCTCATTTGAGAACGCTGAAGTAGAAGAAGAAATCATTTTTGAGAAAGGCTCTATTCGAAAAATCCCTCATAATATTTTGTCTACAATAATAATAAGATATAACTAGAATTATTTATCGGTCCTATGAATGCAAAAATGTTTGCTCATGAAATAGTTATTAAGAATATTTAAATATTTAAGGTGCCTGAGATTAGATTTAAAATAATAAATGTTATTGTGCTTTATTATATATTAGATATGTGTGATTTCTTTCAAGGTATATAGCATATTTTTAGAGTTAGGTTATTTCCGTTGATGAATGAGCCGTATTATATTATTCTTGTATTGACAGTACACAATTTAAGTTTAGTTTCTATACTATAATATAATATATATATATATATAACCTATATTATATTTAAGCGGTTCATTATTTTCATCCGTGACATCTGATAATAAAGAAAATAATCATATTTATAACATTAATTTTAACATGAAAACAAATATATATAATAATAATTTTAAGAATTCATTATTAATTAAAATTCTAAGAGTAAAAATTATTTATCAGTTAAATGTTCATTTTAAATTTAAAAAAAAAATTATGTTTTTTACCGACCGATGATAGTAAAGGAAGTATTGTTTTCACATCAAATTTCACATGTGGAGATTTTTACATATCTCCACGAATCATGCATTTTGTTAACAGAAAAAAGTATTTTTAGCATGATGTCTGTCTGTCTGTCCGGATAGACATGTACAGCTTGAATAGCTCAACGGATTTTGATAAAATTTGTTATATTTACTTCAATAGCATGAATTCATTAACTTTTCGTGTATATCCAGAAACCGGAAGTGGTAGTTTACTAAGTATTAATTTTATATTCATTGTCGGAAATATTTCACTTAAAGTAAATATAGTAGTAATTAATAATTGAGTAATTAAACTAAAAATAAAAACCAAGATTATATAATTTAGTCATTTTAATTTGAGTTTTAAAAATATTTTTCTTTTGATACTTTATAATTATATACATGTATACCTACAGATAATGTTGTTTGAAAATTAATTTATTGCAAATCGTTGGTCGGTTCTGTGCCTGGTCATCTATATATTTTTGTTTTCATGTAAAATTTAATTATAAAAGGAGATGTAACAAATTGAAATTAAATATTATATAGAAAAATCTATAGAACTCGGAAGAAAAAGTAGAACGCGAAATTAACAGTACTAATACTAAATATTTCGTATCAGAGCAAAATAGAATTAATATACAAAATTTTAAGAATTTTTTTTAGTTAGGGTCATCAAATCGAAGAGGTTTCGATGGGCGGGATAAGTGGCTAGAATGGGAGATAAAAGATTGTCGGCAAACTTGTTTGTGGCGAGACTGATTGAAAAGTGAACGGTTTGTAGACCAAAAATGCGATGGATAGACAAGAAGGGATGTGGGTGAGGATTTAGGTAGGAGCATTTGGAGGAATGAGGTTGCTGTGGTAAAGAACTTTCAAGTTCCCTAGAGCTACAGAGATAGGGTAGATTGAAAATATTTATATACCTATGTCCTATGTAAAAATAAATGGTTCAATTGAACTATTATTTTCATAAATATAATAACATACATTAACATGACATTATTATATTAATAAGAAAGTAATAAAAGACTAAAATGAAACTCGAATTAATTTAGTTAACCCAAAATTTTATTTTTAATAAATATATTTATAAATTTTAGAATCGAAAATTCTAAATTTGGGGTAATATTCATTTCAATTTTACAATTTTACAACTAAGAGTAGGGGAAACAAACACCTATAGTGATTATATGTATCTTCTCCTAAGATTAGTACAATCAAATTAATGATAAAAATAAGTTGACCTGTGGCCAGGTCCGAACCGACCGACGGCGACGGTTTGAAATAAATTAATTTCCAGCTACAGAAACAATTTCAAATAATTTTAATATATCTATTAATGTAATAAAAAACAGATATGGATATAACATAAATATTTTTAATTTTATTTTATTTATAATATATAGCTGAAGTAGCCGGCGTTGCCGGCGTTACCCGAGGCTGTGACGTCATGAAGGGCTGGGTGACGTCATATAATTTTAAATTAAGAAAAACATAATGAAGATGATTTTTCCCGAGGATAAAACCAATACAATCTTGGTGATATGTAAAAAAATCTCCTTATGTGAAATTTGGTGCGAAAATAACCCTTCCCTTATCGTCGATCGCTAATACTACCACTTCCGGTTTCCGGATTTGCACCAAAAGTTGATCAATTCATCCCACTGATGCATTAAGTAAATATACCAAATTTCATCAAAATCCGTTAAGCCGTTCAGACTGTACACATCTATACGGACGGACAGACGGACGGACAGACGGACAGACATCATGCTAAAAATACTTTTTTCTGTTAAGAAAATGCATGATTCGTGGAGATATGTAAAAATCTCCACATGTGAAATTTGGTGTGAAAACAATACCTCCCTTACTATCGTCAGTCGGTAAAAAATAAGTCTTATTAAAAATATGAAATATCTAGAATTGTTTAATATACTATATATTTATTTTATTAAAGATATAATAATTAATTTTAAAAATATTATTAAAATTAATTTGATTGAATAAGGAAAAATCTAGAATATTCCATTTACAAAAATAAATTAAACTTCCAGATGGGAAATTGGATTTGATTTCTTTTTTCTTCTTTTTATTTATCTCGTTGAGTAATTCAATATTTTTTTTTTTATTTCATTTGCAAATGATTTGAATGACTGTGAAGGGTAAAAAGGGGGAAAGAAGCGCCATTTCCAAAGAAAGCAGCTATAATTGAGATGTTTATTTAAATGAGTGGGGGTAATTGAATGGGCGATAAACTACGCTTAATTGTAAAAGTTAAAAAAAAAGTATCCCAATGGGATAGTATCTTTTCAAACAACTAACTTATTTATAATGCAAGAATTTGTTATATTATATCTTATATATTTAAATAATAGAAGGAGTACTATCTCTATTCTATTATATAAAATCTCTCCTTTCAAAGTGATTAAGTTGCATTTACACTCCTGACTTTATAACCACTTTAAATTTCAACCGGGAATCTCATCCACTAGATTCCGTTTTATGTTTCAAGCAATTACTTTAAAGCAAAACAGAAGGCTTTTGAAGTTCATATATTCAGATATTTAGTTTTATTTATATTTTTAAAAATAATATTAAATAAAATCCTATCTAGAAAATTACCAGATGTATTCCTAAGTGAATACTCTCTCCCTTGTAAAAAAAAATATTTATTACAATCTTCAAAAATTTAAACAATGACAATTCATTTTTTTTTTAATTTTTTAAAAATAAATTAATTTATACTATTTTAGAATTATTTTTATTAGGGTTTGTCAATTTAATATTATTATTAATTTTTTTTTTTATTAAAATAATATAATGAGAATTGTTGTTGTTTCGGATATGAACTTTCGAGTTCGAGAGATAAATAGAATTATAAAAACTGAAAAAAATTGAATAGACTGAGGGTATTATTGTTCTAATATTACGATATAACCACTTTATATTTTTTTTTCAAAATTATCTTTATTACATGATTACATCGATTTCAAAAAATATTCTCTATCTATTATATTAAGATAATCTGAAAAAAAGAAATTGATCGCATAACAATCAGAAAGTCTATTTTCCAAAATATTTATCATTTACAAATAAAACATAAATTATTTTTAATTTGTGTTTTTGTTTAATATTTTCTAAACAATTGTATTTAACTATTTGACTATTTATTTTATATTCATGTTTATAATGAGATTAACATCAGCTTTATCCGGTTAATATAAAATAAATAATTTCTCATGTTGACACATTCAACATTACTGATTAAAATCGAAAGTATCATTTCAAGGGCGTCACCCTTATCATAAATTAATTTCAAATTTAATTATTCATTGATTCAATGTAACATATTACTTCATTTTTCTTTTCTTCACATCAATAAATTAATTAAGTTTATTTTTATATTTGCATTTAGTATATTTCCCAAAATAAGATTTAAAGTAGTTACCAAAATATTTATATATATATATATATATATATGTATATATATATGGAGATTAATTAATTTACTTTTTTCTTTTTGTTATTTATCTTTATATTTTACCAATTAAAAATTAAAATGCTACCAATTTATTTACAAATTTTTTGTTTATAAATAAGCCAATTTATCTTCATGATTAACTAAATTTCATATCAAGAATAAGTATATTGTATATTATATGGTGTGTTATATGGAAAAAATATATTACATTGAAAATGTATAAAATGTTTTTAATATTTTGCTGCTAACAGTGAAAAAATAAAAATTAAAAATTAGAAGAGTATATATATATATATATATATATTAAATTAATAATTATTTAATTATTTATTTAAAGGTAAATTGTTTAGGTGAAATATTTATAAAAAGAATTCTTATTAATATTAAACTCCTAGAAAATAGGCAACCAATTCGACGAATGATAAATTTTTAATTTTTGAAATGAAAAATATTTTTCATTTGTATTTTTAATAATCAAATTTACAATGTATTTGACCCTTTATACGAATATTTTACAAAAATTGTAATTCACATAAAAAAGTCAGTTGTTTTTTAATAATTATTTATTAAAAGAATGATTATTAAATTACTATGAAATCTAATTATAATAAACACGTTGTAGGTATGTTATATCTAAGATTATAGATAATAATATAAATTAAATAAAGTGAGAAATTTATAATAAATTATTAATTCAGATTATGGAAATGACAGTTGAGGAGAAAAGACTTCAACAGTTCTTTCTTTCAAAATTCGCTTTATTATCTCAGTTGTGTTGTTTATTTCGATTTATTTTCAGGAAACGTACCGTATACCGTGGTTGGACGGCAGCAACAGTTTTTCACGTGGTGCAGCGTCCCGCTGTCTACGACGATCGATGGGTCAGGGAGAATACCAAAAGCACGTGGACAACGCGTCCAACTAACCGTAGGCTGAAGAGTTTCGCTGCGACTGTCTGACGCCTACTACAGCACCCGGCGCCCCTCAGTTCTGTCGCCCTTCACAGGCGCATGCGCCCTCCAAAACCTACCCCTGCGCCCCTTCCGGGATCAATAGAGCCCATGCGCCCCGGACGAATTCACGGTAAAACAGATCCAATCGAGAGTCAAACCCAGTGCCAACAACACTCAATTTCTTCAGTAACATCCCTTAAAATTGAATAGAAAAATTGAATTATTGATAACAAACGGGATTTCGGTTTTCTTCTCATCATTAAGTAGTTATTTTAAAATGTTTTATATTATCATTTATAACTCTCGTTTTAAATAAGATTAAAAAAGTTATATATATATACCTATAATAATATAAATTAAATTAATAATTATTGTATCATTTATTTTATAGTAAATTGTATAAGTGAAATATTTATTGAAAGAATTTTAAACCCCTAGAAAAGAGACAACCAATACGACAAATGATAAATTTTCTATTAGAAATGGAAAATATATTTTTCATTTGTATTTTTAATAATATTTATAATTTTAGATAAAACAACTCTTAACAACTATTAGATCTTTTTTTAATAGATTACATTCTAATAAAATATTTGTAAAAATATAAGAGATGAAAGATATTTTCTTTTAATATTGAATAGTTTTTATATTAAAAATAAAAATAATAAATAAAAAAAAAAATAATAAAAAATCTACATTATAGTGTCACTTATTTTTATTTGAAACTGATATTTTCACTTTTCCTTTTTAAAACCTCTAATTATTAAAAATATTTAAAATTGTCAGTTATTTTTAAAAATCCAAAAGATTTTTATGAATTTATTTTAAAAATACAAGTTTTTATATTAAAAAAAAAAAACAAACAAAAAAGTAATAAAAGATAATAATAATTAATACTCTCATTAATATGTACAAATATTTAAGTTTTTCAAATATAATAAAGTTCTAATAAAAAATCAGTTCAAAATAGAAAAAAAAAATCTTTAGTGTCTCCACTCGACTATCTCGCAATTTGAATTGGATTAAATAACATATAGTATAATTAAATTAATTTATAAATTAAAATTAATAAATAATATTTATTGATAGCAGCACGTCACTTGCTGGCGAGTGATTGCCAGTCAGATTAATTCCGATACTTTCAGCGATTCAATCAAACTGGAATTCTATATATACTAGTTTTATACAATTTTTAATCATGTGAATAATTATCAAACATATATCTTTATTTTTACGGTGTCTTTAGAGAAAAAAAAATCAAAACGTTGTTTACCTACAACAATGACTCTCTTCCGGTTTCAATTTCAATTACAAGTTGATCGAAAACTACGAATTTTGAATAATGCCCATGTACCAAATTTCATTGTCTACATAGATACACACATACACGCACACACACAGACATTTTTCTCAACCTAAGTGAGAATGATTCAGAAACCTTCAAAACGTATAAAAACATCAAAATCTCAACATCGAAAATTTTCATGATCGCTATTCTATTTTTGGCGAGATAGTAAAAATAATAAAAAAAAATAAATTATAATTAATGATTTACTATATTTAGAGTATTTTTTTAAGTAAAAAGCGGGCGTTCGTGAATCAGGTTCTAATTATTATTTCTCGAAATATTTTATTTCTTTAATTTAAAACCAATTCATTATTTAAATATTCTATTCGAATTCTTAATAACAATTTTTAATTATTTATGAAAATATATTATCTAAATTTTCTTTTAATTCTTGTATTTTGATGAAAAGTTAACACAATTTTAAATTTTGTTTTTTAATTTGTATTTTTTTAAGCAAAAAATTTGATTTGATTAGAAATTTATGTTGAAAAACGCAATTAAAAAAAAGAAGGCAATACGAATATTTTTATTTTTATAAATTATAAAAAAATTGTTAAAATAGTTAGTTTTTTGATTGAAAAAGAATTTAATATTTTTATTAAATATCAAGCAGAGATAGTGTGACTATTTAATTTAAAACTATCAAACATATATCTTTATTTTTTCGGTCACTTTAGAGGAAAAAAAAATCAAAACGTTGTAGGTAAAAAATTAATTCTGGTAATTTCAGCGAATCACTCAAGCTGAAATTCTATATATAGCAGTTTTATACAATTATTAATCATGTGAAAAATTTCAAACATATATCTTTATTTTTACGGTCACTTTAGAGGAAAAAAAATCAAAACGTTGTAGGTAATGACCCTCTTCCAGTTGAGCTACATTTCTCAAAAGTTGATAGAAAACTACGAATTTTGAATAATGCCGTGTACTAAATTTCATTATTCTAGCTCAAATCGTTTTTACGCAATCTTGTCTACATACACACACACATAGACACACACAGAGAGAGAGAGACATTTATTTCAACCTTAGTGCCTCAGGAACCTTCAAAACGTATAAAAACATCAAAATCTCGACATCGAAAATTTTCGTGATTGCAATACTATCCCTGGTGAGATAGTAAAAAAACAATAATAATAAATAATCTTGTCTTGATAAAAAAAATTAATTTAAGTTTCAAGACCAAAGTCAACTTAATCAATTGAAGATCATAAGGCTAGTATTAGATGATATATATCTGCAAATGAAAGTATGATAAAAAATGAGTAAGTATTTTCAAGAAATCAATGGATAATCTTTATAAAGAGCTAAAATAAATTTTCTTCCATAAATTTTTAAGCCCTTACCCGAACTCTAAATCCTTCTTAAATGAAGTGTCCTGAACATTTTAAAGATTGCACCTCCCATTGCGCCTATAACTCTTCAAAAGCCCGAGGTCCCAGCGTTTCTATGGCCACCTGCGACTTTTCAAATAATATGCGTCTCTTTGGCTACTTTCAATTCAATAAACTTGAAATGATCACTTTCAATCTACGAAAAAGAACTCAAATAATGTCATATAAATATTTTTTTAAATTTTTTTTCTTTTATTTATTTTATAGAATATTTTTGTTTGAAAATATAAACGAGTTTAATCAACATTAAGCCATTCAAACTTTAAAATTATAAAAATTAATTAGCTAAATATTTTTTAATGAGTAAATAAATGTTTTAAGATTATAATAAATAAGCTGGAGTGTCTCCACTCGACTATCTCGCAATTTCAATTGGATTAAATAACATATATATATTATATTTAAATTAAATTATAAATTAAAATTAATAAATAATATTATTAAAACAGCGCGTGTTGATGGCACCACGTCACGTGTTGGCGAATGATTTGCAGTGTTAAAAAATTAATTTCGGTACTTTCAGCAATTCAATCATGCTGAAATTCTATATATACTAGTTTTATACAATTTTTAATCATGTGAAAAACTATCAAACATATATCTTTATTTTTACGGCCACTTTAGAGGAAAAAAAATTAAAACGTTGTAGGTAATGACCCTCTTCCAGTTGAGCTACATTTCTCAAAAGTTGATAGAAAACTACGAATTTTGAATAATGACCGAATACCAAATTTCATTATTCCGTTTTTGCGTAATCTTGTCCTCTCTCTCTCTCTCTCACACACACACACACCAGAGATAGTAAAAAATACTAAAAATAAGTTGACCTGTGGCCAGGTCCGAACCGACCGACGCGACGGTTTGAAGTAAATTAATTTCCAGCAACAGAAACAATTTCAAATAATTTTAATATATCTATTAATGTAATAAAAAACAGATATGGATACATAAATAATAAATATAAACATTTTTAATTTTATTTTATTTATAATATATATTCAAGACCAGGCTGTGACGTCATGAATGGCTGGATGACGTCATATAATTTTAAATTAAGAAAAACCTAATAAACATGATTTTTCTGGAGGATAAAACCAATACAAAGTGCATGATTCGTGGTGATATGTAAAAAATCTCCTCATGTGAAATTTGGTGTGAAAATAACCCTTCCCTTCCTATCGTCGATCGCTAATACTACCACTTCCGGTTTCCGGAATTGCACCAAAAGTTGATCAATTCATCCCACTGATGCATTAATTAAATATACCAAATTTCATCAAAATCCGTTCAACCTTTCAGGCTGTACACATCTATATGGACGGACGGACGGACGGACGGACATCATGCTAAAATACTTTTTTCTGTTTAGAAAATACATGATTCGTGGAGATATGTAAAAAACTCCACATGTGAAATTTGGTGTGAAAACAATACCTCCCTTACTATCGTGGGTCGGTAAATATTTACCCAATTTTGGAATAAATAGGACTTTGTTTTTCCCAGTTGACTTGTTTTATAATTTTAATGTCTTCGCGCGCGCGTCAAGTTTACGTTTTTACCGACCGAATCATGCACTTTGTATTGGTTTTATCCTCGAGAAAAATCAAATTTATTAGTTTTTTCTTGATTTAAAATTATATGACGTCATTCAGCCTTTCATGACGTCACAGCCTGGTTTTGCATATATATTATAAATAAAATAAAATTAAAAATGTTTATATTTATTATTTATGTATGCCTATCTGTTTTTTATTACATTAATAGATATATTAAAATTATTTGAAATTGTTTCTGTAGCTGGAAATTAATTTATTTCAAACCGTCGGTCGGTTCGGACCTGGCCACAGGTCAACTTATTTTATTAAAGGAAAGAATATGGGATTGAATAAGTAAAACAAAATAAATTCACAAATTTAATTTTATAATATTTGTTAATATTTTAATATATACATTATACATATATGACTTAAATAATAAAATAATTTTATTTTAAACTATATTTTATTAATTAATTTATTTTTAATACGGTAAATAACAACTATCATTCTCAAAACAGTAATATTGATAGCGAAATTGTACACTTTCAATGTTTTTTGCCCAAGGTAATAAATCTTTCAAATTTTTATATAAATCACCAGGATACACATTACATGGTCTGATGATTTTATTTTCAAACTTACTGTCTGATTCTGCTATGTTCAATGTATGAAGACGCAAGTTATTTTTAATTAGCGTAAAATCAATTTGTATCTTTGTCCCTTCATTTAGTTTCAGTAGAAAATTCAGTAGGCGTCTATTTCGTTATCATCTAGCTCCTCTTCATCTGTTACTTCATCGACACTGATAAGTAGTAATTGAACAATATCAATGGTACATTCCTCGTCTCTATCAAGTTCATCAACAGCTTTCCTGGCTTCCTCCATCAGTTCGGCTAACGTTAAAAACGTTTTACCACTCATTTCTAACAATAACCGAAAATATAGCAAGAATAAAAATCATTTAAAAATTATTGCTTGTGTGACCAGCGTTCCCAAATGGGAACACAAATTAAAAATAAGAAAAAACTTTAACTCAAAATTGTCACATGCCTGAGATAGTAATGTATATTTATAAAATAATAATTAAACTAACTATTTTTTAAAGAAATAAAAGAAAATTATTTACTTACATGCTAATAGAACGGTCTTAAAAAAGTACTTGCGTATTTTTATAATTTTTTTTAATTTAATGTAAGTATGTAACTTTTGATACTGTCAAAATCTCATTACACAATATAGCCAACTTTCAGGCTTACAATGTATCGTTACAACTTTAATATTTTTAAAATTTTAAATTAAGTTATTTTAAACAAACTAAATGTACCCATTTGGGAATGCTAGCTACAAATGGGTTATTAATATAATTTTATATATCTATTATTATACATACACTATGTAAAAGAATTTAATAATTACAATTCCAAAATAGAATATTCTGGTAATGGTAGTCTTCTGGTTAATTCACACAATATAAGATTTATAAATAGAGATAATACTTCGGAGTTTTACTCTATTAAAAAGCATTCAACAAAAAAGTATAATAATTAATAGTATGATTTTACATTTTTATTTTTCATTAATGAAGGATTATACTTAATAATTAATGAATAACTGATAAAAACAATAATTATCTTTGAAAATTGTAAAATAGAATAATTAACTATATAATTAGTATTTCAAGATAGAATTATTATTAGGAAAATATATTAAATTTATATTTATATATATTTTCGTGGAATTTATTTGAATATAAATAAAATAAAATTGAAAATTGTAAAATAGAATAATTAAATATATAATTGGAAATTCAAGAGAGAATTAGAAAAATAGATTAAATATATATTTATATTTATATAAATTATATTAAGCGGAATTTATTTTAATATGAATTTTTAATATTATATTTTTTTTATTATTATTATTTATCATTTGGACGACAATCGTAGTGGTTGCGAATTTTTTTTTTTAAATGGACAGGTTTATCCGTTCAAGTTGTTTATCCCAGTATTTTTTTAACAGGAACACAGACAACCCCGATGAAGAAAGAGTAAAAGATCTTCTTGATCAAGTAATTATTTATTTAATTTTATTTTATTATTAGTAATTTTTACTTTGTTGTGTATAGGACTAAAAGTACTTCTGTTTTTTAGACTTTATTTTGGATATTTTTAGTATTACATTTATCTCGCTATGAGTAAATGTGTCTACCGCTTAGTTATAATGAGTTTACTTTTTTTTTATTCTGAGATTAATTTATTTTATTTTATAAATTTCTAATATTTATAATAACTAATGAGCTAATAATGACTTTAATAAATTAAAATCAATTAATAGAAAAGAATTTAAGATACAAATTAAACTGGAAACCTTTTTGAAAAATTAATTAATTCATTAATATTGGTCTCAGATTAAAGTTCCTTTGTTATTATTAATATTTTTTGGTTCCAAAGAATGTCATCATGATATTATTTTAATATAATATATTTAAAATGTGCATTTTATTTCATAACTTTTAAGTTTAAGGCGCAAGAGAAAAGTTACTAAATATGTCATAAATGTATTTATTAAAGCTTTTGTGGTTATTTTGATAATTATTAAGAGAATTTTTATTAAAAGACCACATTATTTGTATAAAATTATTTATTAAATTAAAATAATTGTACAACGTTTCAACTGCTTATTCTGCAGTCGTTTTCAAGTAACCGTACGCTTGCTCCGATTCAAGCGGACTGATGCATGTCGGGACACGTCACCTCTTATATAGGCAGTGATATTGGCGCCAATTTTTGGTTCCAATTTTTACCGCCAATTCTTAATCTCAACATGAAGTCAGCAGCAATTGTCAAAGCAAGCGTTTACAATCAAGAAGTATGATAGTGCATTATGTCTCTAAAATGAAGATACTAAATTATTTCCATAATCAAGATATATACACAAATACACATTAGATTAATTATATTTAATTTAATTTGACAAATTTTACTCATCCAACACTATGTTCCACATCTTATTAAGTCTATATCCATCCTCTTTGTTAATATTATTGGGATGATTATCAATTTCTATAGATTCTTTTATTTTTCTTTTCCACCAATTATTTTCAATATGAAGTGTTTCTACATTATCTAAATTTATTTTATGTCCTGTTGTTAAGGCATGTTCTGCAATTGCTGATTGATTTGGATGTTTCAATCTAATGGCTCTCTCATGTTCAGACAGTCTTGTAGAAATCTTTCTACTTGTTTCACCAATGTATACTTTTTTGCATTCACAAGTTACCTTATAAACTCCATTATTTTCGTTTTTAATTTTGTCTTTTATATTTGAGGTGAGAGAAGACATTTGTTTATGAGGTTTATATGTTACTCTGATGTTGTGTTTCCTCAATTTTGACGCTATTTTTTCTGTTGTTCCTTTTATATAAGGTAATGTTATTTGTGATCTGTATATTGGTTTTTCATTTTCATTTTTGATTTCTGTCTTTTTTGTTTTACTGAATTTTCTAATTTCATATTCCGAGAAGCCATTGTTTATGAAAGCTTCCTTCAATCGTTGTTTTTCTTTTTTAATGTTTTCATTTGAGCATATCTCTTCGGCTCTTTTGTGCAGTGTTTTTATCACTCCATATTTTTGTGATGGATGGTGGTGGGAATCTGCGTGGATATATCTGTTGGTGTGAGTTGTTTTCCTGAAAATATCAAACCTTAATCTATTCTGTTTCTTTTTAATTAATACATCAAGAAACGGTAACTCTTCATTTATTTCCCATTCAACGCTTAGTTTTATATTTTTATGTAAATTATTTGCTGCTTCTACAAATTTAACTAAAGAATCCTTACCATGAGGCCAAATCATCAAAATATCATCCACATATCTAAGAAACAGTTTTGGTTTCTTTATTGCATTATTGACCAATTTTGATTCAAATTCTTCCATGAATATGTTAGCGAATACTGGGCTTAGTGGACTACCCATAGCACATCCTTCTTTTTGCTTATAAATCTTTTTATCATAAATAAAGTATGTAGATTTTTGGCAAAATTCTATTAATTCGAGAGTATTTTTATCTAATGTAATGTTTGATTTTATAATCTCAATGGTCTCGTCAATAGGAACATTTGTGTACAAGGAGTCCACATCCAGACTCACCAATATATCATTTTTTGTAATTTCTACTTTTGATAACATTTCTACTAAGTGGGTGGAATTTTTAACGTATGAAAAATTAGTACCTGTAAATGGTTTTAACAAATGTGCTAGATATTTTGATGAGTTGTAAGTCACTGAATTGATTTGACTAACTATTGGTCTTAAAGGTTTGTTGGTTTTATGGATTTTGGGATTACCGTATATTTTTGGTATTTGTGGATCTTTCGGTTTTAATTTATCTTTATCTTTTTCCTCAATAGGTAGATTCTTTATTATTGATTTTAGTTTTCTACAGAATTTATCCGTTGGATCTTTTTTCTGTATTTCGTAGGTAGAAGAATTCAAAATATTTTCCATTTTTTGTTTATAATCCGCTGTATTCATTACAACAGTGGCGTTACCTTTGTCGGCAGGGATAATCTTTAGAGAGTCATCGTTTCTAATTTCCTTCAGAGCCCGCATCTCAGATTTGGTCAAATTTGGTTTGGGTGGTTTAGCATTTTTCAGTATGTTAATCGTATCAAATCTAATTTCCTCTGCAATGTTGTTTGGTAAGTTATATAAGGATGATTCAATTGAACTAACTATCTCAATTTTTGGAATTTTATTCGGTGCTATGGAGAACTTTGGTCCTTTTGCTAACACTGAGATGGTATTTTTGTCAAGACTTTTATTTGATAGATTGACTACTAATTTGTTATTATCAAAATTCTGAATAGATGTTTTAGTCTTATTGAATGAAAGTTTATCAAATTTTGATTTTTGAATATCGGTTTGTTTTTTATGTGTAAATTTAAAGTGTGTCTGGGATACGTGCTGCAAATAAGAAATTTCTTCCTGGGTTAAAACAGATTTTAGATTATTATATATATTGAATAAATCAGTGTCTAATGTAAATAAAACTTGCCTGATATTTGTGATGCGTTCTCGTAACAGAGCCAAACTAGCATTATTATATATGCTAGTCGCTCTTTTTGTGTATACAACTCGCTTAATATAAAAGCCTTTTGGTATAATATCTTGATCACGACATCTTTTTAAGAAATTCAAAGAACTTAATAATTTTGCTTTTTTAACAATTAATCCATCATAACTCCTTACCTGCTTTTGAATTTTTAGGTTATATTTCTCATAAATGTATTTATTAAAGCTTTTGTGGTTATTTTGATAATTATTAAGAGAATTTTTATTAAAAGACCACATTATTTGTATAAAATTATTTATTAAATTAAAATAATTGTACAACGTTTCAACTGCTTATTCTGCAGTCGTTTTCAAGTAACCGTACGCTTGCTCCGATTCAAGCGGACTGATGCATGTCGGGACACGTCACCTCTTATATAGGCAGTGATATTGGCGCCAATTTTTGGTTCCAATTTTTACCGCCAATTCTTAATCTCAACATGAAGTCAGCAGCAATTGTCAAAGCAAGCGTTTACAATCAAGAAGTATGATAGTGCATTATGTCTCTAAAATGAAGATACTAAATTATTTCCATAATCAAGATATATACACAAATACACATTAGATTAATTATATTTAATTTAATTTGACAAATTTTACTCATCCAACACTATGTTCCACATCTTATTAAGTCTATATCCATCCTCTTTGTTAATATTATTGGGATGATTATCAATTTCTATAGATTCTTTTATTTTTCTTTTCCACCAATTATTTTCAATATGAAGTGTTTCTACATTATCTAAATTTATTTTATGTCCTGTTGTTAAGGCATGTTCTGCAATTGCTGATTGATTTGGATGTTTCAATCTAATGGCTCTCTCATGTTCAGACAGTCTTGTAGAAATCTTTCTACTTGTTTCACCAATGTATACTTTTTTGCATTCACAAGTTACCTTATAAACTCCATTATTTTCGTTTTTAATTTTGTCTTTTATATTTGAGGTGAGAGAAGACATTTGTTTATGAGGTTTATATGTTACTCTGATGTTGTGTTTCCTCAATTTTGACGCTATTTTTTCTGTTGTTCCTTTTATATAAGGTAATGTTATTTGTGATCTGTATATTGGTTTTTCATTTTCATTTTTGATTTCTGTCTTTTTTGTTTTACTGAATTTTCTAATTTCATATTCCGAGAAGCCATTGTTTATGAAAGCTTCCTTCAATCGTTGTTTTTCTTTTTTAATGTTTTCATTTGAGCATATCTCTTCGGCTCTTTTGTGCAGTGTTTTTATCACTCCATATTTTTGTGATGGATGGTGGTGGGAATCTGCGTGGATATATCTGTTGGTGTGAGTTGTTTTCCTGAAAATATCAAACCTTAATCTATTCTGTTTCTTTTTAATTAATACATCAAGAAACGGTAACTCTTCATTTATTTCCCATTCAACGCTTAGTTTTATATTTTTATGTAAATTATTTGCTGCTTCTACAAATTTAACTAAAGAATCCTTACCATGAGGCCAAATCATCAAAATATCATCCACATATCTAAGAAACAGTTTTGGTTTCTTTATTGCATTATTGACCAATTTTGATTCAAATTCTTCCATGAATATGTTAGCGAATACTGGGCTTAGTGGACTACCCATAGCACATCCTTCTTTTTGCTTATAAATCTTTTTATCATAAATAAAGTATGTAGATTTTTGGCAAAATTCTATTAATTCGAGAGTATTTTTATCTAATGTAATGTTTGATTTTATAATCTCAATGGTCTCGTCAATAGGAACATTTGTGTACAAGGAGTCCACATCCAGACTCACCAATATATCATTTTTTGTAATTTCTACTTTTGATAACATTTCTACTAAGTGGGTGGAATTTTTAACGTATGAAAAATTAGTACCTGTAAATGGTTTTAACAAATGTGCTAGATATTTTGATGAGTTGTAAGTCACTGAATTGATTTGACTAACTATTGGTCTTAAAGGTTTGTTGGTTTTATGGATTTTGGGATTACCGTATATTTTTGGTATTTGTGGATCTTTCGGTTTTAATTTATCTTTATCTTTTTCCTCAATAGGTAGATTCTTTATTATTGATTTTAGTTTTCTACAGAATTTATCCGTTGGATCTTTTTTCTGTATTTCGTAGGTAGAAGAATTCAAAATATTTTCCATTTTTTGTTTATAATCCGCTGTATTCATTACAACAGTGGCGTTACCTTTGTCGGCAGGGATAATCTTTAGAGAGTCATCGTTTCTAATTTCCTTCAGAGCACGCATCTCAGATTTGGTCAAATTTGGTTTGGGTGGTTTAGCATTTTTCAGTATGTTAATCGTATCAAATCTAATTTCCTCTGCAATGTTGTTTGGTAAGTTATATAAGGATGATTCAATTGAACTAACTATCTCAATTTTTGGAATTTTATTCGGTGCTATGGAGAACTTTGGTCCTTTTGCTAACACTGAGATGGTATTTTTGTCAAGACTTTTATTTGATAGATTGACTACTAATTTGTTATTATCAAAATTCTGAATAGATGTTTTAGTCTTATTGAATGAAAGTTTATCAAATTTTGATTTTTGAATATCGGTTTGTTTTTTATGTGTAAATTTAAAGTGTGTCTGGGATACGTGCTGCAAATAAGAAATTTCTTCCTGGGTTAAAACAGATTTTAGATTATTATATATATTGAATAAATCAGTGTCTAATGTAAATAAAACTTGCCTGATATTTGTGATGCGTTCTCGTAACAGAGCCAAACTAGCATTATTATATATGCTAGTCGCTCTTTTTGTGTATACAACTCGCTTAATATAAAAGCCTTTTGGTATAATATCTTGATCACGACATCTTTTTAAGAAATTCAAAGAACTTAATAATTTTGCTTTTTTAACAATTAATCCATCATAACTCCTTACCTGCTTTTGAATTTTTAGGTTATATTTCTCATAAATGTATTTATTAAAGCTTTTGTGGTTATTTTGATAATTATTAAGAGAATTTTTATTAAAAGACCACATTATTTGTATAAAATTATTTATTAAATTAAAATAATTGTACAACGTTTCAACTGCTTATTCTGCAGTCGTTTTCAAGTAACCGTACGCTTGCTCCGATTCAAGCGGACTGATGCATGTCGGGACACGTCACCTCTTATATAGGCAGTGATATTGGCGCCAATTTTTGGTTCCAATTTTTACCGCCAATTCTTAATCTCAACATGAAGTCAGCAGCAATTGTCAAAGCAAGCGTTTACAATCAAGAAGTATGATAGTGCATTATGTCTCTAAAATGAAGATACTAAATTATTTCCATAATCAAGATATATACACAAATACACATTAGATTAATTATATTTAATTTAATTTGACAAATTTTACTCATCTAACACTATGTTCCACATCTTATTAAGTCTATATCCATCCTCTTTGTTAATATTATTGGGATGATTATCAATTTCTATAGATTCTTTTATTTTTCTTTTCCACCAATTATTTTCAATATGAAGTGTTTCTACATTATCTAAATTTATTTTATGTCCTGTTGTTAAGGCATGTTCTGCAATTGCTGATTGATTTGGATGTTTCAATCTAATGGCTCTCTCATGTTCAGACAGTCTTGTAGAAATCTTTCTACTTGTTTCACCAATGTATACTTTTTTGCATTCACAAGTTACCTTATAAACTCCATTATTTTCGTTTTTAATTTTGTCTTTTATATTTGAGGTGAGAGAAGACATTTGTTTATGAGGTTTATATGTTACTCTGATGTTGTGTTTCCTCAATTTTGACGCTATTTTTTCTGTTGTTCCTTTTATATAAGGTAATGTTATTTGTGATCTGTATATTGGTTTTTCATTTTCATTTTTGATTTCTGTCTTTTTTGTTTTACTGAATTTTCTAATTTCATATTCCGAGAAGCCATTGTTTATGAAAGCTTCCTTCAATCGTTGTTTTTCTTTTTTAATGTTTTCATTTGAGCATATCTCTTCGGCTCTTTTGTGCAGTGTTTTTATCACTCCATATTTTTGTGATGGATGGTGGTGGGAATCTGCGTGGATATATCTGTTGGTGTGAGTTGTTTTCCTGAAAATATCAAACCTTAATCTATTCTGTTTCTTTTTAATTAATACATCAAGAAACGGTAACTCTTCATTTATTTCCCATTCAACGCTTAGTTTTATATTTTTATGTAAATTATTTGCTGCTTCTACAAATTTAACTAAAGAATCCTTACCATGAGGCCAAATCATCAAAATATCATCCACATATCTAAGAAACAGTTTTGGTTTCTTTATTGCATTATTGACCAATTTTGATTCAAATTCTTCCATGAATATGTTAGCGAATACTGGGCTTAGTGGACTACCCATAGCACATCCTTCTTTTTGCTTATAAATCTTTTTATCATAAATAAAGTATGTAGATTTTTGGCAAAATTCTATTAATTCGAGAGTATTTTTATCTAATGTAATGTTTGATTTTATAATCTCAATGGTCTCGTCAATAGGAACATTTGTGTACAAGGAGTCCACATCCAGACTCACCAATATATCATTTTTTGTAATTTCTACTTTTGATAACATTTCTACTAAGTGGGTGGAATTTTTAACGTATGAAAAATTAGTACCTGTAAATGGTTTTAACAAATGTGCTAGATATTTTGATGAGTTGTAAGTCACTGAATTGATTTGACTAACTATTGGTCTTAAAGGTTTGTTGGTTTTATGGATTTTGGGATTACCGTATATTTTTGGTATTTGTGGATCTTTCGGTTTTAATTTATCTTTATCTTTTTCCTCAATAGGTAGATTCTTTATTATTGATTTTAGTTTTCTACAGAATTTATCCGTTGGATCTTTTTTCTGTATTTCGTAGGTAGAAGAATTCAAATAAATGAAGAGTTACCGTTTCTTGATGTATTAATTAAAAAGAAACAGAATAGATTAAGGTTTGATATTTTCAGGAAAACAACTCACACCAACAGATATATCCACGCAGATTCCCACCACCATCCATCACAAAAATATGGAGTGATAAAAACACTGCACAAAAGAGCCGAAGAGATATGCTCAAATGAAAACATTAAAAAAGAAAAACAACGATTGAAGGAAGCTTTCATAAACAATGGCTTCTCGGAATATGAAATTAGAAAATTCAGTAAAACAAAAAAGACAGAAATCAAAAATGAAAATGAAAAACCAATATACAGATCACAAATAACATTACCTTATATAAAAGGAACAACAGAAAAAATAGCGTCAAAATTGAGGAAACACAACATCAGAGTAACATATAAACCTCATAAACAAATGTCTTCTCTCACCTCAAATATAAAAGACAAAATTAAAAACGAAAATAATGGAGTTTATAAGGTAACTTGTGAATGCAAAAAAGTATACATTGGTGAAACAAGTAGAAAGATTTCTACAAGACTGTCTGAACATGAGAGAGCCATTAGATTGAAACATCCAAATCAATCAGCAATTGCAGAACATGCCTTAACAACAGGACATAAAATAAATTTAGATAATGTAGAAACACTTCATATTGAAAATAATTGGTGGAAAAGAAAAATAAAAGAATCTATAGAAATTGATAATCATCCCAATAATATTAACAAAGAGGATGGATATAGACTTAATAAGATGTGGAACATAGTGTTGGATGAGTAAAATTTGTCAAATTAAATTAAATATAATTAATCTAATGTGTATTTGTGTATATATCTTGATTATGGAAATAATTTAGTATCTTCATTTTAGAGACATAATGCACTATCATACTTCTTGATTGTAAACGCTTGCTTTGACAATTGCTGCTGACTTCATGTTGAGATTAAGAATTGGCGGTAAAAATTGGAACCAAAAATTGGCGCCAATATCACTGCCTATATAAGAGGTGACGTGTCCCGACATGCATCAGTCCGCTTGAATCGGAGCAAGCGTACGGTTACTTGAAAACGACTGCAGAATAAGCAGTTGAAACGTTGTACAATTATTTTAATTTAATAAATAATTTTATACAAATAATGTGGTCTTTTAATAAAAATTCTCTTAATAATTACTAAATATGGTTTTTTTTCAATAAAGTCACTTATAAATAAGCACATTTTTAAAAAATAATACAAAATAAAAAAAAATCCAGTTACTTCATTAAAAGTTTGGTCAAAAATTGTAATAAATTTAGAATTCATATAATATATTCAACTTTCGAGTTCCGTAGAGCCACAGAGATTGATATATAGATAGATATAATATATTCAATTGTTGGCTATTCTATCTATTTTGCCTAATAAGACAATTTTTTTTTTATTTATTCTTTTTGGAAAGAAGGGGGAGGGGAGAAATTTCAAATTAAGAAAAAGTTAAGTATATAAAATTTAATTTAATTTTAATAATTTTTATTTATTATTTTATTTAAAATTTATGAAATTTTTAAATAAAATTAATTTAAAAAAATCGAATTCATTTTAAATATTAATTAAATATATATATATAATTATATTTCATTAGATATAATAAAAAAAAATACTCTTCTTTAAGTTAATTCATAATACTTATATTGTTTTACTCCTTTTTTTTTAGCAAATTGAAAAAACATCAAATTTTATTTATCGACAACTTCTATCCCATGCTTTGGGATTTAAAAATGAAGAGGGGAAAATATTTCAATTTAAAACCAAAAATGTTTCTGTATATAATAATTTATCTAGTCATTTAAACCCAATGAAAACACATGACGACGGTTTTTGTAAAAAAGATTGGCTAGTAAAACCGAGGATTAAACCATTTCTTGCAACTACCAACCCTCTTATGGTTCTTGACTTGCCGAGATTTACAGCTGGTCCATGTAAACAATATTATTACACTTGGAATATTTCACTTTTTTTTAAAATTATTTAATAAAATAATATTAATACTATAAGACTCTTCAGAGGTTTAGTGGTTAGCACGTCAGTCTACCACACCTACGGAAATTCAATAATTAATTATTTCTCTTTAAAGCCCTACGTGATCCTCAGGGTCTATCCACAAATAATAATAATAATTAACACTATTACATTTTTATATAATATAATAATTATTTAATATATTAATTTATAATTAAATAATAAACATTTTAAATAATTTGTTAAAATAAATTTATAATCAATTTAATTATGGAGAGAAAAATTAATGAATTATATAAATTTTTAATATTTATTTTTATTTTTATTTTGTAGACATGATCCCTATAGGGTGGAGCAGTAGGGGACTTATTGCAGCTGCAATACAGGGATCGATTTTTCTATGGGATTCTGAAAAAAGAGATATTCACGCCAATCAAATAACAAATTATTCCAATCAAGAAACAAGAACTCTAAAATGGAGTAAGAATGGTCTCATGCTTGCCATCATTCCAAAGCATTCTTCAAAACTTTTAGTAACGTTTTAATCATTTTTTAACCGATAATATTACAATATATTTTTAATAATTAATATATTCATTTATTTAGGTATTTTTGATTGAAAATAAACTTAATCCCAAATATATAATTCATTGTCCATGTGAAAATTGTCAGCTTTTTAGCCTCGAATGGCATCCTGATGACTATTTAATCGCAAGGTAAACTAACTCTTTTCTTTGTTATTGTACTTATTTCTCTTTATCGATCGACTTATGAATATAAAGGATAATTAAATAATGTTACTAAAATCAAATGTTCTTGGTGACTAGAATTATGTTACATCAGCCAATTCCTATCCTCTTCTAATTCTCCTACTATTTCCCTATACTTATGATAATTTATGAAGATAATAAATTAATCGTTAATAAAAAGTCATTTAAAAATTATACATATTTTATTTTCAAAATTAAAACGAAAATTGCTTCGTTAAATTAGATATTGATTCGATTCTGGAAGTGTGATGTAAATGACATGAGATGTCTAAATCACCTAACTAATAATAGTAATCATTAAAAAAAAACTTAAAAAAATTAACATTTGTGTCCGAGATAAAGTCTTTTTTCTGATGATTGTAAAATATGTGGTAATATATTTAACAAAATACGCATTATTTTAATTTATATGACTTTTTGTTCTATTATAGAACAACGTTTATTATTATTATCATCGTTAAGAGGGGTAAAGGTGTTGTATGATCAGAAAATCGGATCCTCTTAACCTTTATCTTGATTTACTTGATCGGAGGTCGCTACTTTTTAATTCAAGTAGCTTCCCAATTTCGATTACATAGGCTGGGTTCCCATAGACCCCAACTAGATAGAATTCCCCTTGACAAGTCATGAAGCTGAGAGTCAAATGAGTCAAATGTGCCTCTCAGACTGTGTGGTTACTTTATTTCTTAATCTATATGATGTATTTGAATTTAATTTAATCATAATGCTGATGTTTATTTTTTTACCTTTAAAAAATAACAATCTTTTGTTCATTCGTAATTTTTTACAATATTTTCTATTTTCAGTGGTTGTTCTAAAGGAATATTGAGAGTTTGGAAATTCAATGAGAAAAAAAATATTATATCTGTTAGTGCGCACAATAAACCAATTTCTTTAATACGATCCAATTATAATGGAAAATATCTAATGAGCGCAAGTCCAGATTTGACCGTTACAATTTGGCATTGGAATTTGACAAAAGTCTTTACGATAACCCTTTTTCAAGAAGTTTGTGTAAATAAAAATGATTTTCAAAAACATGAATATTTATTATTATTTTTTTTCTTTTAAATATCTATTTATAAAACTTTTCTCTTTTCTCTTTGATTTATTTATCAAAGTGCGCATGCTGGCATCCACAAAATCATACGTTGCTTGCCATTGGTGGTGGATCTGCAACTGAGGTGGGATTTAGTTTATGGGATATCAGTGGAGGACGTCAGATAGGTCAATATGCTACCAGACATCTTATTACAGTATGGTCTCTTGAATGGAGTCTCCTTACGGGAGAACTTGTAGTCGGAATTTGGAAAAGAGGTAAAAATGATCATTTATTAGATAATAATCATTAAATTCCAATTATTGTTCATTTTTTTAATTTTTTTTTTGAAAAAAAATTTTTATAAATTTAAAATTGGTCTTTTTTATTTGTCATAAATCATGATTTCATTTTTGCATTACAAAATTTTATTAATCCAATGAATTTTAAAGTTTTTTTTTTTTACAAATTTTTCATTGATATGAATTATAAAAATATAAAATCCAATACCTTAGGTCGGGTTTTCTAATTCATTCCAGTTAAATTTACTAAAAGTTAATTGAAAATAAAAGTAATAAATATTTTCGTCTTTGTATAGATAATGAACATTCCTACGGAACTGGTTATGTTTTGATATTAAGCTCGATGGACACGGTTGTTGACCGAGTTGAAGCCACTGCTTGTTATTTAATGTGGTCTCCTGACAATACTTTAATAGGTAAGTATTTATTAATTATTTATTAGTGTTTGGTTGACCCTGATATACAGAGTAGGGTATAACACATATCCAAATTTGTTACCAATTAATTACAATACACCAATACCTCGTTCTTTTCGTTTTGCGTCGCTGTTTAATTAATACTAATTTTCACAGTGCTTCGTTAGATTTTCGAGGCTGCGTTGTTTTGGGTTAGTCTTTAATTTTTTTTTTTTTTTTTTAAATTTTTCTCTGGAAGGATTTCCCAGAATGTACATCATGGTGGTATCTTTTTTTGGAAAATTTAGTTGCATGTTAAGTGAAAAATTAAATACAATGTGTAACAAAACAATATTTAAAAAAATTCTGTTTACTAGTGAGATCATAACAAATTTTGTAAATAGTATTTTGTAATTTTAATTAATTTTCAAATAAATATTGTATATTACAAAGAGAATATTCATTTCTTTTAGATATGTCATTACATAAAAGATAGTGGAATTTTCAGTTAAGTGAAAAATTTTATTTATTGAATACTTTTTTTTTCGATTTTGTGTATATATAAAATAATATTTTACATTATTTTTGTTTTTTAAATGTTCCCTTTGTTTAATTTTCTTTTTAAAAAATATTTTCGTAACACTGGAACCTATCTTCGATCTTTACATGGTTTGCTACAGAAAATCTTAATTCACTTTGCGTCGTGTTTTTTGCAACGTGCAAGTGAGGTATTGGTGTATTCAAAATACAATTTTTGTGTACCGTTAAGAATAAAACCATACTTTGTTCTATTAATCTTTCTTCTATTTAAGGAATGGCGGGATCCGATAAATTATTAAGAATCTGGCAATTCATATCACCAAGGCGAAAAAAAAGTATCATAGACAAGAAATGGACAATCCCAAGAAGATCAAAGCTCACCCTATATAATCGATTATAAATTTACAAAAATTAGTTAATTTGAATATGGTATCAGAAAAAATATGTATTGTATTTTCTTTAACTAAATGGACTATTTATATAGATATAATAATAATCACTGTGCAATCAATTCTTGTGATATTTATAAAATTTAATCATAAAAATAAATCATCTATTTATTTATTTATTTATTAAAATAAAAGTATCAAATATGTTTAGTTGAACATTAAAAAAAAACAAAAATAAATTTGATAATTTTTAATAAAATTAATGTACGATATGAAATAATAAAATAATATAATTATCAATAGATTAATTTATTGTTTTAATTAAAAACACCTTAAATATATAATTTGTATTGTTCTTTTGTTGATATACTAAGTTAAAAATAAATTGAATTGATATCAAGCATTTTAAAAGTAATTTAAAAAATGAAATACAATTCGGAAGTTTGTGAAAGTAATTAAGATGAAAAGATTTTCAAAGTAGTTTTGGTTGTAGCTCTTTAGTGAAAATTAATTATTAATAAAAAATTAATATTAATTTTCTGAATAAGGGATTTTGTAAGATTCTAAATAATAAATTATAAAAGATTGGGGAAAAACAGTATTTTATATATACAGTTAATGCTCTATATAAGTAATTAATTTGAACCAATTTCAATAAAAAAGTTTCTTATTGAAAAAGTTGTTTATAGGGAAAAATTGTATTTAAATCACAAAAATATTAATTAATTAGTTAATTAATTAACAGAAACTAACAGAAATTCTAGTAACTATTCTAATTAACAAAAATTAACTTCAATACTGGCAGCACAAAACACAAACATATTCCAATAACAGAATTTTTGACAATTTGAGATTATGTTGTTGTCAACTCAAATATTTAGCTTTAGAAAAAAATAAGTTTCTTATAGAGAACAGTTGAACTAAAAAAGTTGGTTGTATAGAGATTGCTTATAAAGAAAGTTGCTTTTATAGAGATTGCTTATATAGAGCGTTCACTGAATATATCTTGTATCTTATCTAATATATAATAGATGTGTAAATAAGTCCTCGCTGTTAGTACGGTTTAGCTCATTTCTGCGCATGCGCATGCTCGCCCCTTGTTGAGACTTACGGAGACGCTGCCCTATCCGAAACTACCTGTAGAGATTGGTTTCGACGCTTCAAAAATGGTGATTTTGATCTTGAAGACAAGGAACGTTCAGGCGCCCCAAAAAAGTTTGAAGATGAAGAATTAGAGCAGTTGCTCGAAGAAGATTCATGTCAAACTCAAGAAGCACTTGCAGAATCATCGGGAGTTGATCGTGCAACTGTTTCAATACGTTTGAAAGCCCTTGGAATGGTTCAGAAGCAAGGATTTTGAGTGCCATATGATTTGAAGCCGAGAGACGTTGAAAGACGATTTTTCGCTTGCAAACAACTGCTGGAAAGGCAGCGACGAAAGGGGTTTCTTCACCAGAGTCACTGGGGATGAAAAATTGATCCAGTATAACAACCCCAAGAGAAAAAATTGGGGGGTTTGCCCGGCTCAACTTCTACGGCCAAACCCAATATCCATGGACAGAAGCTTTTGCTGTCCATTTGGTGGGACCAGCTGGGCGTCGTTTACTATGAACTTCTGAAACCTGGTGAGACTATCACTGGAGTTCGTTATCGACTTCAGTTGACCCGTTTGAGCCGGGCTCTGAAGGAGAAACGCCCGCAATATGCCGAAAGGCATGACAAAGTCATTCTTCAGCATGACAACGCGAGGCCGCACGTCGCTAAAGTTGTGAAAAAATACCTGGAGACACTGAAATGGGAGATCTTTTCCCACCCGCCGTATTCCCCAGACCTTGCCCCTTCCGATTACCACCTGTTTAGATCAATGGCCCATGGCCTTGCGGACCAGCACTTCTCTTCTTTCGAGGAATGCAAAAATTGGATCGATTCTTGGATCACGTCCAAAGAGTTCTTCGAGCGTGGGATCCGAATGCTGCCCGATAGATGGGAGAAGGTTGTGGCTAGTAATGGCCAATACTTTGAATGATATGAGTGTAACTATTTTTGTATAATAAAGCGTTCATTTTCATAAAAAAAACAGCGAGAACTTATTTACACACCTAATAATATCTTTATCATAAGTTTGGGGATGTTAATTCAATAAATATGATCATCTTTTTTTGTTCACTTGTTTTTAAATTCGAATTATTGATTTTGTGCAACTGATAATCATATAATAATTTGGATTTTATTGAAAACGCATATAAATGAAATTATTTTAAGAAAAATTGAAATAATGATTATATATATATATATATATATATATAAGTATATCGATATAGAGATAATTTTAAAATGTTGAAAGAAGAAAATAAATTAAAGTGATCCTTTTTTTTGTAGAATGAGAACACAATCATTTGCTATGTCATAATTTTTCAATGGAAGATCTTCATTTGGAAGTTCTCTCCGCGAAATTGTATCCATAATCTAAAACATAATTATATAATTTTTTAGTAGAATTCTTAATAATTATAATAGTAATAATTATATTTTTTATCAAAAAGATACCTTATATTTGCAGTTTTTATCTTCAAAAACAGAATCAAGTACTTTATAAATAGCATGTACTGTTTCTTTTGCAGATATAAGAATTAAATATATTTTTTCACCTGAAATTAATTTTTTTGTTCTCATTTAAATGATCATTTTATCACAAAAATTAAACCTTAAATAAATTTTATTAAAATTGTTTTTTTTTTATTAAAAATTAAGAAGTATATTTATTAAATTATGAAATTTAAAATTAAATAAAGATGCTGGTTTATGAAAAATAAAATATATGACAGAAAATGAATGATTTTTCCTTTTAGATGATCAAATGGTGTCAAATGATATGATCTAAAATATGATTTTCTGTCAGTGAGGTATGCCTTTGATCTTTTCTCTCTCTTGCTTATTACTTTTGGAATTTTCCTCTTTTTTAAGGGAGCCATTCGAATATCAAGAAAAATGGAAAATACCCTCATGATCGTTTGAAAAATTTAATAAAGATGTAATAAATGTTGAATGATTGTCTTTCTTACCTTCGAATGAACGAATTTTCAGTCGAATACTATCTCCATTTCTATATGAGCTATGTTTCAAAAATTGTACGGGCGGTTTTTCTTTTGTAGGCTAAATTCAACAAAAGAGAGAGAAAAAAAAGGAAAAATATAGTATACTAGATAATATTAAAATATACGATTTTGAAACTTATATATTTGTTAATCACTTTTTTGAATATCAATTCACGTATGTAAGTTACATTACTACATCTTAGCATAATAAGTAAAAAAAATAAAGAAAATAAGCAAACATTTGTTTTTGCTCTGAGCAAAGATACGTTGAAATATTCGAATATTAACAAGTTATTTAAGAAAATTTGAAAGTGTACTCAGAATCCAAAATTAAATTAATTAATACATATATAAAATATGGATGATTAAGTGGAACAAACATTTCCAATGCTTGTTGGTTCATTTTATTCATTTTAGAGAGAACCTTGCCAATTTCTATTTTAATCTCCAACTTCGTCTTCTTCTAAGCTAATGAGAGAAATGACAGGGATTAGCGACTCACTTCCTACTAATTAATAATATTCTGAACAGTTACCGGAATGTTCTCAACTAAATACAAACACACTAATCTTAGATATATAGAAGAACACGATATTCCTATTAAAGATGATTTTAAAATATTGATTTAATTAAAAATTTAAATTGCAGGGTAATTATAAAAAAGAAGGAAAAAGAGTATAATCAGTAAGCATTTGGATTTGGATTAACAGGAATGAGTTGAAATGTTGAATCTTGACACATTTTATTTCAATTTTGATTTCTATCTAATATCTATATATTTAATACGATAGTGTCCGTCTGTACGCAAAAAACTCCAGAGCCTAAACTACAAGGAGTAAGGTAACCAAATTTTTCTGAGGTGAAGGGTACCTCAAATGATGACAAATAAAAAAGAAATTAGAATCTTAGGTAACTCCTGAGCTGAGCTGTGGGTGTTCCATTTTCCAGAAATATATATAAAGGAGAGTATTTGTATGTATGTAATTTGTTTACTTTTTTGCTGTCATAGAAACAGATATATATATATATATTTAATTAGACCTCTCTCTCTCCCTCTATTTAAAATTTTAAAAAATGGAGTGTTCTAGCCAAATTAAGAAATTTATTTCCTTATGCCACATTGATAGGTAAATTAATTGGACTGGAAGAGAGACATATGATTAGAGAAATTGGGGAAAAATCAACCGAAATGTAATTAAACAAAAAAATTCAAGAATTATGATATGGATACGACTTATATACAATTAACATACAAAATGTAGAATTTGAAAAAGTATAAAAATATTTAAATACTTCAGATCTCTAATCACGAAGGATAATAATATTCGAGAATAATTTAAATCGACTTTGTAATTGAGTAACGCCTGTTATTATGCAGTAAAGGGGCTTATCTCATAAAAGAGGATCAAAATTAAAATATATAAAACAATTATTTTTCATGTTGATCGATGACTAGGGTGACCATATTTCGAAAACACCAAACCGGGACAAACGGTATACCTTTTTTTAGAACTAAATTGAAAAAATTTTGAAAAAAAAATTTCGAAATGTCCTAAATATTAAAAAAAACGGGACCGTAGGGTGTCCCGAAGACATTTTTGGGACAGAGCACCTAAAGACGGGACGTTTGGTCACACTGTTCGCAGCATTTATAGGCCAAAAGAAGATGAGGTCACAGCGGAGATGGCATAACGAGAAATAATGTCCAGATATAGTTAAGGTTATAAAATCGAGAAGGCTGGGATGGGAAGGGGACGTGGTTGGAATTGGAGAAACTAGAAATTGGGAGAAACCGATTGGGAAACATCCGGTGGAAGACCAAGGTCCAAGGTGGGTGGACAATGAAGGAAGGGACATGGGAGAGATGAGACAGGGTAGGATTTGGTTGTAGCTCAGGATAGGGACGCATAGAGAAATGTGGATGCTGCGGCTAAGAACTTTCGAAAACTGTAGAGACACAGAGTTAGATAAATATAACATATACAATAATAATATATAATTAATTTACTGATTAAATTAAAATATATTTTACAAGAAAACAAATATATGTCTTATCTACTTATACTGATTGAAACAAAATGGATGAAAACCTTTTACATACAGACTTTCAACCAAATACTATGTATCACTCGGGGGTACAGGGGGCGGAGCCCCCGTCTAGGTGTGAGGAGCGCCGAAGGCGCTCGGAGCAGCTAGTATATATTATACCAACTATCCTATTTCAAATTTTATAAATTATTACTATTTTATTGGCCTTAATTAATTATATAAATGAAATTTAAAATAAAATTTCTATTAAAAAATGTTTTACATCAGGGGTTCCCAAACTGTGCACCGCGGCACCATGGTAATATTGTGATGAATTATTTTTTACATTATTATTGCAAATCAAAAATAAATAAAAGTAGTTTGTATTATTCTTAATTAATTGTAACTTACAGTGATAAATTCTGCAACTGAATTACGGATATCAATAATTCGGCCACCCTTGATTGTACAGGGTGGTAATCGTTCTAGAAGTTGTTCTTTTGTCATTTGAATATTTTTTGAAGTTTTAACTAAAACAAAATAAGATATTAATATGAAACAATTAATTGAAAATATTTTTAAAATGTGTAAATGTGTGAGAAGAGGGAGCGATTAATAAATCATCCTTTCTCAAAATATATCATAGCATTTATTATACATTTAAGATTTTATTTTGAATGTCAAAGAAAAATATGTTATAAACAAGATATAAAGTCGACATGAATGTTGATTCTAATCTGTCACATTTACCATAATTTTTCTTTTTACCCCGCTCGTTCTCTCGCCATCCCCCCCCCCCCCCGTCTCATTTTCACTGTAAAAGGAAAAGTAATAAAAAAGTCCTCCGTGATTAAAAACGAGCAAGGTTTGTTGGTGATTTCAGTACACGCAATAGGCCTCTAGAATATTCATTAGATTTTTTTGATAGAATTATTTAAATTAGATTGGACGGTGGTAATGATATTTTATGAAAAAAAAAATTATAAATTACTAAAAAAAAAAAAATAAAAATAAAAATATAAAAATTTTTCATTAAAGGTAAGTCGAAGGTTTAGTAAATTGCTGTTAAAGAAAAATCTGAAAAATTAAACTATCTTAAAAAGAGGAGAAATAAGTGAGAAGAAAAAATAATTGATAAAAATCAAAATAATAAAATCTAGTGAATCTGGATTGGAATGCTTTTGGATTATATTGTATTATTTAACCAACAAAATACCACGAGATACTCTAAATCATTTGTTTTAATCCACAAGTATTTATTTATTGTATATTCCAAACAAAGCTTCGAACGAGAGATTATATTACACTAATTTTAATATATCTAGATAATAAATTTATTTTCTTATTAAAGGGAATGTTTTTTTTAATAATTGATATTTAAATTTAATTCTTGATGAAAAATGGGGTATAACAAAATAAAATAAAAAAATTGATAATAAACTAAAAAAGTGAAATAATTAACTTAATAGAATTACCTACTTCGAGTATAAGGTTGGCTTGCCTCTTCTTCTTTAATATTATCCTGCAACTGCCCATTCTGTAATGTATAATCAACTTAAATATCCTCTAGGAATATAATATTCTGGACAATGTACATCAATATATGATTTTAAGTTAGTGATCATTATTTATGAAATTACAAATATATAATTGTTTAAAGTTTTAATTTAATTAGTTTAATTTACCAATTGTCATGATTATATAATAGATTTTGTTAAAAAATTATTCTTATAACAATTTTTATTTTATAAATGGAATAAAAATTAATAATAAAATTAAAAAGGTTGAAGAAAAGTTATTAAAAACACACGTTTTTTTGTCTCAAGATAATTTTTTGTACTTTTCAATCTAATAAATTTCTAAGTTTTTTAAGAGTAAAGATATTAATAGATTTTGATAGATCTCCACGTTTCAAGTGATTCTGATTCCAAAAATTTCCCGTCGACGTTGAATAAAAAAAATTTATCGTCAAACACAAAAATCCGTGTGTTTTTAATACTATAACTTTTACTCTTTTACTTTACTCTTTTTATAATTTTATTATTAAATTTCCTTTCCATTTATCGTTTGAAAATTGTTAAAAGAGAAAAGTTTTCAGGTTGAATTTACAAAAAGTAAAATGTTCCAAAGAGAGTTGTCAGTCCACAAGCTTTAAATATAATTAAAAAATACCAATATTTTTTCATTAGATGGCTTCAAAAAATTACACGTCTTAGGTTAAATACGAAAAGAAGCAAAAACCAATTATTAAAGCCTGTTTCTATCCATGACAAACTAATTTGGAATAAAAAATGAGGAGAGGTTGGTGAAAATAGATATCACAATTTTTTACTAATAAGGATATGAAATAAATATAAAAAAAATATCTTCAAAATGGCAACAAGTTATTGAATACAATATAATGACATAAATCGGCAGTGGCGTAGAGAGCCTAACTCGCGCCTTGAACAGTATACCTCTTTAGCCCCCCCCCCCCCCCCCTCCTCCATTCAAAAGCCACATAATTATATGTAA
This sequence comes from Labia minor, assembly GCA_963082975.1. Classification (NCBI taxonomy): domain Eukaryota; kingdom Metazoa; phylum Arthropoda; class Insecta; order Dermaptera; family Spongiphoridae; genus Labia; species Labia minor. Next base: position 29,706,380 of record OY720349.1, read on the forward strand.
AATATACTCACAAATTAATAAATAAATAATGTATGACTCAAACAAGGCTTTAAATTTGAGACAAAAAAAAATGTAGTTGAGAATTAGAACAAGACTGATTTTTAAAATGTATTTGCTCATCTAGAATTAGTTTAAAAGATACCTATTATTGATTTATAAAGAAATATTTTAAAAACAATTTAAAATATATTTTCCAGAAATTAATTATAAAAAAATAAAAATTAACCAGCCATTATGTGAGATGCGCCCAGGCCCCAGACCCTCACTACGCGTTTGTATATTGAATTATTCTAACTATCAATTTCATACAAAATGAATGAATGTCTTTCTATTTCAACTATTACATAAGCTAATGAAAAAAAATCACTAATAGCGATTTTTACAATTTTTTCAATGATACATTTTCATTTTTAAATTTTCAGGTTTTCTACTTGATTATTGAAAAATTCATGTCAATGAATATATTTAGAAAAATACTAAATCATATCATATATTTTTATATTTTCTATATTTATTTTAAGTTTTTAATTCTTCATTTGTGTGGTATTAGTACTAGTATTATATTTACAAATACAAAGTAATTGTGTGTTTTCCCTCTATTGAGCCATTAGGCTTTCCTTATCATTCCTATTCTTTGGCAAAATATAGTTTAGAACAGTGTTTCTCAACCTTTCAAAATTCGCAACTCACAATGTATCAATCATAATTTTTGTGGCGCTCTCTCAATAAAATGTAGTATATTCGATTTTTATGTTTCGAAATTATTTTTAACTGACCCCCATATCAAGAGTTTTTTATGTGAATCTGTGCTTTTCTTTCAACCAGTTAATCAATTTTTTTTTAATAATATTTTCTTTTGGATATTCTTGCGACCCACCCTCCCCCCCAACTCCCAATTGTGTGGCCCTAAGGTTGAGAATCGCTGAAACTCATAATTCTCTAAGTTGAGTTAAATATATTTTTCTTGTATAACCTGTTTCAATAAGTTAAATTTAAATTATATATTTTGATTAAAGAAATAAAGAAATTAACCATACTTGGTTGGAATTTTTTTGTTCTTGTGATTTAAAATAGCTACGAAGGGGATTTTGATTCGAATATAAATTCTGATTATTTTTCTTATTTTTATTTTCATGATGATTCTAAAATAAAATTATTTAAAATTAATATATACGAGTATATTTAAACTTATTTAAAATTAAAAAAAAATATAAAAAATATTTAAACATATTTTAACATAATTAAACTATTGTTATAATTAAACCAAATTATAGGCATATTCATGAAAAAAAAATGTATAGAGTGAAATGTTATAATAGAACATAGGATATTGTTTATAAATATATTATAAATATACCAGTAGATAAAAATATGAGCTGTGGCCAGGCACAGAACCGACGACGATTTGAAATAAACTAATTTCCAAATAAAATTATATATATGTAAGTTGGATTTTGCTTGATTTTATTATTCTGTTAAAGAATAGTTTATTAATAAGTATTTACAATAAAATAATATTACAATATTTACAAAATATCATACCTGTTAAAGAATAATTAAATTACAAGTATTTATTAAGAGATGGAATTAATATAATTATAATATCTTAATGTAATAATATGTATCTTAATATAATAATAATGTCATAGGTGAGGTTAAGTGAGTAAATAGAATTTCATTGGTGTGATGAGATGGCGTTGTAGTAGAGTGGTAGAGGTAATTTTAAAATTACATCTACCCCCCTGAAGTCAGTTTACGGGAGAATAAACTGATAGTTTGCTACAATGGAAAAAATTTGACATCTTCTTTTTCTTTCCACAATCAACTTCGTAAAAAGATGATGAAATCCGTCTAATGATGGGGTATGGACCCAGCCTTATCTTGTCCATTTTATTTCTATTTAATCTGCTGCCATTTTCTACATAAACTTTGTCTCCTATCTTGAACTCATATTCTCTTCTAGTTTTATCAAATCTCTTTTTATTTGATTCGAAGCTTTTCTTTGAATTCCAAAAGGCTTGTTCTCTATCTTTTTGTAAATCACTTTTGTTCATGGAATCAATTGGACATATGATCGATTGTTCGCCAAAAAGAAGGTAGGCTGGATTGAATTTTGTTGTGCTATGAATGGTTTGATTATATTCTTTTACACATTCTGCAGCAACCACTGACCATGCCCGCCGATCTCCTTCGTTTAGCTTACATCTTATACGGTTTACCAGTGTCTGATTTAGTCTTTCATTCAGTCCGTTAGACTGAGGGCAGTCAATGCAAGTAAAAATCATTTGTACACCAAAACCGTCTAAATAGCTTTTAAATTCTTCCGAGTTCAGCCCTGTATATTGGTCAGCTAGTATTATTTTAATTTTATTCTTCTTTACGATCGGGTCAATTAGTTTTATGAAATCTTTTGCACATTGACCTTGTGTAGTTGAGATCCAGGCGTATCTAGTGAAATGATCCACCAAAATGTGCATATATTTCTTCTTTGACCCGTTTCCACCAAAACCACCCACTGTGTCCAAAGACATTATTTCATAGGGTTCTTTTGGAGGTCCCAGTTTTGACATTAAACCTATCGTCCTTCTTCTGCGTACCTTATTTTCAATACAGATTCGACAACTTTTGCAAAAATCTTCTAAAATCTTGTCCAAGTTTTTAAAATAATAAAATGGTCTAATCTTTTCCCTTAATTGTGACACCCCAATGTGACCGTAATAATTGTGCACTCGTTTAATAATTTCAATACCGAACTCTTTTGAAACAAATATCCTAGTTCGACCTTTTAATTTTTTAAATATTAAGTCGTGTTGTTGTTCGGTTTTATTTGCTGATTTCAATTCATCTCTATTATTTTTTTGATCTGTTAAAATCTCTGATTTTTGTATAAGATTTACCACTTCAAATGCGTCTTCATTTTCAAAATACTCTAGTACCGGCTGTCTGGATAAAAGATCCGCCATAACATTATCTTTTCCTTTTTTATAAATAATTTTGAAGTAAAATTGTGATAAATAATGAATTAGATCACCTAGAATCTCGTCAGTTCTTGATTTTGTCTTTAAGTTCTCTAGAGGTTTATGATCAGTGCATACAGTAAATTTTCGACCAATAAGGTAATATTGCCAATACTTGATAGCCTCCTTTATGGCTTTGCATTCTAAATGAATTATCTCCAATTTTTTTTCTCTTTCCGAAAGCTTTCTGGAAAAGTAAGCTACCGGATGTAGAATGCCGTCATTTTGTGGTTGTTTCAAGGTCGCTCCAATACCTTTCTGACTTGCGTCTGTTTCTATATAAACTTCCTTATTTATATCATAGATAGATAAAATGGGCGAAGAACATAAATATTCCTTTATTAAATTAAAGCTCTTTTCACATTCCTCCGTCCATTTGAATTGCACATTTTTTCTCAGGAGATTATGTAGTGGTTCGAATTTTATTGCACTGTTGTCAATAAATTTTAAGTAAAAATTTATCGATCCAAGAATACTTCGAACACCTGTTTTGTCTTTTGGTCTTTTAAGATTTTTGATTGAAACTAAATTTTCGTTCGCTGGAGAGACTTTATTTTCTTCAATAAAATGACCCAAATACTTGACATAATTCGCTGCGAATGTACATTTTCGAAGATTTAGTTTAAATCCCTCGTTTTTTATTACATATAAGAGTTTTTCAATGTGTTTAATGTGTTCTTCCCATGATTTTGAGAACAACAATATGTCATCTATGTAATTCAAACAAAATTCATCCATTCCATTTCGTCGAATCACATTAGATAAAATTCGTTGGAATATAGCAGGTGCATTCTTAAGCCCAAAAGGTAGAACCTTAAACATGAATTTTCCAAACTTGGTTATAAAAGAGGTTTTTTCTCTATCCTCAGTTTTTAATAAAATGCTCCAAAAAGCAGAATTGACATCTATGACCGTGAAATATTTACAATTTGATACTTTGTCTATAACGTCAGCTATTGTAGGGAAATAATAGCATTCCGGTACAACTAGCTTGTTTAGTTTTCGAAAATCAATGCAAAGTCTCGATTTACGACCATCGTCTTTTTTATAAGCCAAAGTAACAGGTGATGCAAATGAAGATTCCGATTCTTCTATAAGTCCTGCTTCGAGTAGTTTTTCAACTTGGGTTTTAATCTCTTTTTCATCCGGAATTGAACACTTATAGGCACGGGAAGTAACATATTCATCCCTGACCAGTTTTATTTCAGCTACTCGAGATTTTACTTGACCTACATCAAATTTATCTTTGGCGAATAAATCCTTGAACTCTTTTATAATTTTCAAAATTTGAATATTTTTTTTCTTTTCTTTTATATGTTCTGTTTTATTTTTTAATTCGGTTATATCAAAATGTTCTAATAAATTCATCTCCTCTGAAATATTTGAGGGTTTATTTTCATTATTATTATTATCTTTAATCATCTCCTCTAAAATATTTGAGGGGTTTCTTGACATTTTGTCTCTTTCTTCTAAAGTTATTATTTTATTTTCATTAATTTTTTGTAAAATGTTTAATTTATCATCTTGGATCATTTTAAATTTTTTAATAGAGTCTAATCCAAGAAGCAAATCATATGAAAATTTTTTGTTCTTTATAACATAAGCATTAATTTTGTCAGTTAATTTTCCAATTTTAAGAATGATATTTGCCCGGGTTGAGCAAAAGTTATATCCATTAATAGTCCTAAATGCATTATTACTTCTAACAAGTTTTGATTTTAAGAGATTTATGATTCTCTCATTTATTAAACTGATATTTGAGCCTGAATCATACACTGCTCTTATTTTCATATTATTATCCACAATTGCATTTATTTTTATCAATGAATCTACCTTTCCCGGGCAGTCTAGTTTAAAACTGAATCTTCAACTTCAATTTTTATAGGTGCAAAATCTTCGTTTTTATCCTCTTGAAAGTTCACTAATTTCTTTTCATTTAATCTACTTTTGTTTCTGCACCTATCAGAAGGGTGATATCTGTCCCGCCATCCTAGTTTTTCGCATATAAAGCAAGGGAGTCTAAGATTATCACTTTTTTTCTTTTTTTCCGAGTCAGGCTTATCAAATTCTTTAAATTTTGTCATTTTTTTGTATGAATCTTCCAATTTCCTTAATTGAGTAAAAAGATTTTCCATTGATGTTGTTTCTTCACTATCTATTTTATTTTGAATGTCTACTGGTAGACCCAATACTACTAAATGAATCCTCGATAAAACTGTTGATGATTTATCAATATCTAAAATTAAATTTTCCTTTTTTAAAGCATAGTCTATGAGTGAGCCTCCGATGTATTTAAAATTGTGGGCTTCTCTAATCTTACACCATCCTTTTTGTTTGAAAATAAAAAAAAATGATTTTTTCCACGAATCCCAATTCGATAATCCAATAGTTTTAATATTAACTCCATACCATTCTTTTGGAGATCCACTAAGAAAAATTCGGAGAAGCTCAATCTTATTGGAGTCATCATAAACATTATGTCTTGAACATTCTTTTTCGAATTGTTCAAGCCATTCTTCAGGATTCTGGGTTTTATTAAATTTTTCAAGAATAAACTTTTTTTCTAATTCAAATAGATTTATTTTTGTATTTTGTAACAGTTTTAATTCTAACTCTTTTATTTTTTCGGTTAAAATAAATTTTTCTATCTCTGACTTTTCATCAAGTTCTTCCAAAATCATACCTTTAAATGAAAGATTATTATCTTCATCAAAATATTCCTTCTTTAAGTATTGATCCAATTTCACACCAATTTTCCTGTATCCATTGATTGGTTTGATGGAAGATCTTGCGGATAAAGTTGTATTCTTTTGAAGCAACACTTTGTGATGTTTTAAGTTTTTGTATTCATCTGGAAAAACACACCATAAAATTTTATCTTTTGAAATTCCAGCCAATTCGAAATCATCTTCAGTTCTCCTTATAATGTGGAAAAATAATTCAATATCATCCATCCTCTTCTGTAGTAGATGTAATTTAATTTGTAAGTTGGATTTTGCTTGATTTTATTATTCTGTTAAAGAATAGTTTATTAATAAGTATTTACAATAAAATAATATTACAATATTTACAAAATATCATACCTGTTAAAGAATAATTAAATTACAAGTATTTATTAAGAGATGGAATTAATATAATTATAATATCTTAATGTAATAATATGTATCTTAATATAATAATAATGTCATAGGTGAGGTTAAGTGAGTAAATAGAATTTCATTGGTGTGATGAGATGGCGTTGTAGTAGAGTGGTAGAGGTAATTTTAAAATTACATATATATAAAGTATAAAAAAATATTTTTAAAACTTGAATTAAAATGACTAAATTATATTATCTTAGTTTTTTTTTAGTTTAATTAATCAATTATTTATCTCTACTATATTTTAAGTGAAATATTTTCTGACGATGAATATAAAATTCATATTTTATAAACTACCACTTCCGGTTTCCGGATATACACTAAAAGTTGATTAATTTATGCCATTGATGCATTAAGTAAATATACCAAATTTTATCAAAATCCTTCCGGAGAGAAATCATGTTAAAAATTCTTTTTTCTGTTAACAAAATGCATGATTCGAGGAGAAATGTAAAAATCTCTTCATGTTAAATTTGGTGTGAAAACAATACCTTGACTTTCTATCGACAGTCGTTAAAAAATGTTAATAATCATTAATATTCTTTCCATATATATTCTTAAATATGTTTATAATATATTGATAAATTGACTTGGATAGAGAGACTAAGTTCTACTTTAAACTGCGCTCGTGTATTACTATATAATAATATTTTAAACATTATTAAGTTTGTTTTAGATAAGTAACTCACAATAGGTCTGGCGCTCTCTTTGCGTCCTAATCGGTGTCCTGGCCCACTAAATATACACAATTTTCTTTTATTTCCATCATAATATGTATTATGTTTATCAATAATCTGAAATGAGAAACGTTCCCATGAATATTCATTAAAGAATCAATACTTTTTAAAATCATCTTTTTTTTTACTTTAAAGGGTACTCCATTTGGGTAACTAGTCTGTAATTCAGCTGGAAAATATCCATCGAAAATGTCGCGAAGAAAGAGTTGGGTCGTCCTATCGTGATAGTCACGAAAGGGTCCCGAAAATAACATCATGCCATTTAAGAACAGAGTAATAGGAATTTCTTCAGGTAACTAAAAAAACAATCATATCAGTTAAAAAGTGAAAGTCAATCAACATTTTCTAAAAAGTAGTTTTATTAAAGGATACAGATGCTTTTCTTGATCGGAGACGCTACTTTTTATCAAGTAGCTTCCCAATGTTGATCCAGGAGGCTGGGTTGACTCCGTCCCATCGACACCAGCTATAGAAAATCCCTTGCCAGGCCTGGGATTTAAACCCGGGACCACGAGAATGGGAGGCAGCTTCGCTATCTGTCACCCTGTGGCGCCTCTTTCAATTTTATTAAAATTAAATAAATTAAATTTTTAAATTTTATTTCATTTAGTTTTAAAAAAAATAATAAAGACATCACACAAGGGGCAAAGGCGTTAACCCTCATTCTCGTAGATCTGGGTTAAATTTCTCTAGCTGGGATCTATGGGATGGAGTCAATCGAGCCTCCAAAATCAAAATAAAAAGTAGCGCCTTCCATGATCAAGGTAAAATAGAAAACCTAATTAATATAACAGACTTGATTGGCGCTATCCTTGCGTAGGGTGTACAAAAATCAGAGGTTTTTAGTTTTTTTTTATTAAAATAATCTTATAAAATTCATAAAAAAATGTTTTTTTATGATTTTAGAAAAAACTATCTACGAGGGTCATTCAACAAGTACTTAGCCTCACCGTCCGATGGCGCTGCTATCACAAAAGAGTTTTACCATCATGTAGTACATTCTTTTACTAGCCTACTGTCAAAGTTTCAGTCAATTCCCTTCACTAGTTTTGTTTTGACAGCCTTTTGGATGAGGCAGCAATTCGTAGCGCAATTCGACCAATTTGGTCATGGCCATTTTCGTACAACTGATCGACACGCTCGCTTCCAAAGGCTGTCAAAACAAAACTAGTGAAGGGAATTGACTGAAACTTTGACAGTAGGCTAGTAAAAGAATGTACTACATGATAGTAAAACTCTTTTGTGATAGCAGCGCCATCGGACGGAGAGGCTAAGTACTTGTTGAATGACCCTCGTATCTATCTTGTATCATTGATTCTTTAAAAATAGTTTTAGATAAATATAATTTCTAATACAACCCCACTCTCGTTTACATTAACAATATTAATTTGGATAAAATAAGCAATTGGGGTAACAGGCATAAAGAAAAGAAAAATTCTTGAAATTACTACTATCAAAATAAAGATGGAATTGATTTCATTTCGAGTTGAAAATTATTATTAATCTTTCTAATCCTTTATCTTCTTAGCAAAAAGGATACAAATTACTTTTGTTTCATCCATTTATTCATAAATTCTTTAGATAGAAAGGTGTCATTTATTAAAATGCATTCACCTCGAGAGAGGAAAAACATTCCATCTTTTGTTTACGATGGCAAATTAAATCTAAACTTTTCTTTTGGAAGAGAATCAAATCGGAGCGGCTGGAAAAGTTAACAGGGCAGGAGCATCAATCATAATTATTTAGACATCAACTTAAAAGACTAAGGGATTAAAATTCATTTTCTCTTTATCACTCTTTTTATTTCTTCCTTTTAAAAGAGTTAAGTGTATTTTATTATATAAATGTGGGTTTGTAAAGTATTCTTACTTAATTCATTTATTTATTTATTTTATTATTATTTATTGTTAAATATCATGTTGAATTATAAAATTTAGGCAAATATTTAAAATATCTTCTTTTCATACGTGAATATCAAAATATAATTATTTTGAGGGAGATAACAATTTAATTTATTATTAGTTTGTGGAGACGGCTCGTTTAATAATTAATTTTATTCAGTTTATAGATAGATAATAAGATAATACTTTTATTTGTATAAGTATATTAGTTATAGATAAATAAATATTATCCTAAAATCTATGCTTTGAAAATCGACAAAATATATGTAATAAATAGTTAAAATAATTGAACAACTATAATGAATAAATATTGTGTTATTATAACAGCGAAGAAATTAAAAAATAAAACAAAATTTATTATTCCAATTCCTTTGACAATGTTTCAAAATCATTGGTCTCTTCTTTTTTCATTATTCATTATCAAGTTGAACTTAGCTAATAAAAATTTGATTAAACTTATTGTATTTTAATTTAAAATTTAAAGTATAAAATAAAATATAAAGTAAATTATTAGAAAAGTATAATATACTAATAATAAAAAAAGATCATTGTACCGAAATAATATTTTCATTTTCTTAATGTTCGGGTAATGGCTTATTTGAATTTCTTAATGGATAATGAAAAAAGATAATAAATTTGTTATGACCAATTTCATTTAATCCATTCACGGAATACGTAATTAGACATATACAAAGAAATTTGATCAAATAAAAAATTGAACTACTATTAGGTTATGCAGAAAGTTTAAATAAATTGAGATGTATAGAAAAAAACTCGATCAAAATTAAAGTAAATATTTTTCTTAAAATTTGCAATTTTTTCTGAGATAAATTCCAACAATGCGTACATAGAGTAATATAAATGTACCACTAGTTGACATTTGTACATTTAATATCAGGTAAAAAGACATATTTTTTTTTAGTATTGACACCAATATTAAATATTATTAATTGAATGTGCATATTACTTAATTTTAAGGGTGCCACTACTTGTGCTTTTAGATGCTAATGTTAAAAAAAATATAAATAAGTTGACCTGTGGCCAGGTCCGAACCGACCGACGGTTTGAAATAAATTAATTTCCAGCTACAGAAACAATTTCAAATAATTTTAATATATCTATTAATGTAATAAAAACAGATATGGATATAACATAAATATTTTTAATTTTATTTTATTTATAATATATATGTAAGACCAGGCTGTGACGTCATATAATTTTAATTAAGAAAAAACTAATAAAGATGATTTTTCCCGAGTATAAAACCAATGCAAAGTGAATGATTCGTGATGATATGTAAAAAATCTCCTCATGTGAAAGTTAGTGTGAAAATAACCCTTCTCTTCCTATCGTCGATCGCTAATACTACCACATCTGGTTTCCGGATTTGCACCAAAAGTTGATCAATTAATTCATCATACTGATGCATTAAGTAAATATACCAAATTTCATCAAAATCCGTTGAGCCGTTCAGGCTGTACACATCTATACGGACGACGGGCAGACGGACACGCGGACGGACAGACATCATGCTAAAAATACTTTTTTCTGTTAAGAAAATGGATGATTCGTGGAGATATGTAAAAATCTCCACATGTGAAATTTGGTGTGAAAACAATACCTCCCTTTACTATCGTCGGTCGGTAAAAATAAAAAAAACATAGAAAATTTCATTGGTTTTCAGATAAATTCTTGATTATGAAAGAATCATATCACCCAAAACTCAAATTGATATCTGATAAAAAAAAGAAGATATCAAATTTTTCTCATAAAGTTGTCCTTATAGTGTCAACTACTAGTACATTCACTTTACATGTCAAAATTTTGGAATGTATTTTTATGAAAATAATAAAAAAAACGACACAAATTTTACCTTAAATGTAGCTCCATCGTTTGTGTATACAATTTGGGACGATCCTTCTCCCGCTAATATATTAAGATCTTCAAATTTTTCCAGGAGAAGTTCAAAATCAATTTCAATTGGTGTCATATTTTCATAATTGACTGGATTTTCAACTTCCTCCTGAATGTTTATTTCTTTATTCTCCGATGATAAATCATAGTCTTTAAGAAATTTCTAAAAAAATTAAGAATAACAATTTTTAAATTATGAGTATTATATATCAGGGGTGACTACTTATGGTAATATTTAGAGCCATATTGAAAAAAGTCGAAAATGTCTAAGAGTCTGATCGCAAAATCATTTTACTTTTTTTTTAAAGCCATATTGAAAAAATTGGAAAAAATTCGAAAATGTTACCTTTTGTGTCATGACTTAAAATTTTTTAATTGAGCCACAATAAACTTCGTTTGGCAACCGTGGTTATATATAATATAAAAAAAATATTTGATAGTAAAAACTAAATATATTTTATATTAATTGAAGACTAGGAATGAGAGCGAGTGAGTATGAACATTTTAAGAGTAAATTAGAAAATATACAACAGGTGAAATTTTAATAATTAAATTTGTGATTCTCTTTTCTCTTCTAAGAGTTTTCGAGAAAAGAAAAGAAAAAAAAATATTTAATAATCTAGGAAAGAAGAAAAATTTTAAAAAAACATTCCTTGAGTCTTAAAATTCTATAAAAAAATTAAATCTTACATAAATTAAATCTTTCTACATTCAAACACAGATATATCTGTGTTTGTTTATTATTAAATTAAGTGTTTAATATATTAAAATATTTTTTTATTCTACCGATTCTGATAATAAAAAAAATGAGTGTTTATTATATTGCATTAAATTTTTAATTAATTAAATATACCTCAGCTTTCTCCAAAGTCTTTTCTAATTTTTCACAATTTTGACATAATTGTAAAAATTCCTCGCCTTTGTTTTTATATTTATTTGCCTGTTTTGAAAGAATAAACAAAAAAATAGAAATAACATTAAAATAGGTTTCATTTTGGTATCGGGTAATGGGTTGTTACCAAAAGAGCGGCCCGGGTGACTACCTGAAGCTTCAGCGCTGTAATTTCTTTTTGTTTCAATTCCAATTGAGAATTTTTAATATCTAATTCGTTTTTTAGATGTTGTATCTCTTGTTGAAATTCGAATAATTTCGATGTCATAGATTGTAGAAGATTATTATCTTGATTTGCTAAATGAAATAAAATAAAAAAAAATCAATAACGAACATAAAAAAAAACTGGAGTAGATTATTGAGGGTGGATGAACCTCCAGGCACCTGTTGAATTACTTGATGTAGCTGAGTTGGATTTCGTCCAGAATCGTAGATATTCGGATTGGAAATCGAGTTGGGCTGGATAACGAGCTGACTGACAGGCTGGCAGATGGGAGGGCGATTCCTTTTCCTGGTCATTTTTTGATGGGGGTCTTACTTGCTGTTTCGAAAAAAAATATTATCAAATGATCAATTAAAAACCCCTTTAAGATAGTTTTTAGTCATGAAAATCAATCTTATCAATCATGTGGATCCTATTTAAATGATAAACACTTGTTTTTAGAAAATTCAGAATAAATAATATTAACATTTCAGGAATTTTTTTTCTTCTATTCTATATATATATATTTATATATATATATATATAATTTTTATATATATTTTTTATATATTATTTTTATAAATATTATATATAGGGCTGGGTCGTTCCTCAATTTTTGAGGAACTCATTACAGTTACAAGTTCCTGGAACGCGTTACTCTAACGTTACAGTTTCTTAAAAAGAAAAATAATCTTTCTTTTTTACTGCAGGTAGCTTCGAGGGAAAAAATAAAGAATATTTAATATAAATTTGTTTAATTTTTATTTATAAAATCATAAACGATTTTTAATTTTTTTTTTTTATATATACATTTATAATAAAACTTTTTAAGTTAATTAAATTAAACGATAATTTAATAAAAATATAATTCAAAAAACTTTTTTAAATCTTAATAATTAAAAAAGTGTAGGCTAAAATGCTGTCTGTATTCGTGACTCAATCAATATTATAAGAGGAAAAAATTTGATTTCCTTTTAAAAAAACTAATTATTCAAATAATTCGTCAGATAAAGAAGATCTAGAGGGGGCATGAATATATGATGCAAAAGAAAATAACCTCTCTACTGACGCAGATGAGCATAAATGAGTAAGTATTCAATTTAATATATAAATTTTTTTAATGTCGGGTAATTTCCTAAAGAGTTCACATTTTTATTTTTGTCTTTCATAAAAGATACAAATTCCAAATCTGAATTAGTTGGAATTTTTTCTTCTTTTGTGATAGAAAATATATAAAAATCATCTTCCTCTGAACTATCCTCTAGGCCAGGGATGGCCAACCCGCGGCCCTCGGGCCGCATGTGGCCCGCCGTAAACATTTTTGCGGCCCGCGAGATTCATCACACTTTTATATTCTGCGCCCTCATGAAACAAATATCGCACTAGTGAAATAAATATGATTTCATTTTTTTTATTTCGTTGTTTCTTTTTTTATTTTTAGTATTATATATTTTTTACAATGTGCATTCAGTATCATTATTATTATATTATATATGTTTATATGTAAAAATAATAGTAAACAAAATAAAAATTCATTATTTTTCAATTTGTCACACCAAACAATATCTATAATGGATCTAAATCTAATATGGGTATGTATAATTTTATATGCGGCCCGAAGTTATGATGCATTTCCAAAGTGGCCCGCAAGATCATTTGGGTTGGCCACCTCTGCTCTAGGCTCTTCTATTTTTAATTATTTTTTATGATTTTGAAACATATATATTCAAACATAAATTATTTATTCTTATTTTTTTCATCTAAATGTTCTGGAACCTATTTCATTTTCAAAGATGGATGAAAACAAGAAACTAAAATTGCTTCATTTAATTCCGGGGACAATTGAAAAAATTTATTAAATCTGTTTTCAATAGAAAGTAAAATAGGTGAAATTAAAGAAGAAACAAATATCATACGTTGCTCTTTTAGATTTTCTATTCGAGATTTCAAAGCAAAGAGTGGAGGAATTTATTGGCCAAAAAAAAAGTTTTGATACTTTGTAAAAGATCCAATGCTTATGCAATTGGCTTCATTAATTTTATATATTCTTCTAAATAATCAAAGTCAATATCTCTAAATGCTTTTAGTCTGAGATCTTTGCAGAGTAAGTTTAGTTTTTCTTTATTGTAACGCATTACTGCCCATATATATATATATATATATATATATATATATACATATACATACATATATATATATATATACATAACTACATACATAACTACATTGGGCATAGGCCTCTCCCATAACTTATAAATATATATATATATATTCTTAAATGTTTTTATTATGAATGATAAAATCATTTCAAATTTTTAGTGTTTGAAAAGACAAAAATTGATATAAGTAACTTAAAAATTTGTATATTATTTTTATTCTTCAGAAAAAATTGTAATATTCATTAATAATATTCATGTTTTGATTTTAAAAATTTAATCAAAATTATTTTTATTGATACTTTAAAAAATATGAGTTTGAGCGATTATTCAATTTACGATTTATTATAATATAGAGGAAGGGCTGGTTTAAAAAGATTTGTTATAAAATCTATGAATAATGTAATTTAGATAAATTTGTTAATGCAAAAGATACATTATATATTGTTTTCAATTTATGCATAGAAGTAATAAATATTGAATGTCTATGAGATATTTGAAAAATAAAATAACTTGTTATCGGACCATTTTAGGCTCCTGGTTTTCTAAATTGGACCGGGCACTTTGTCTCATTCCAAAAGACATAAGAACTGAAGGACTAACCTTGTCGTTCCTTTTGCAATATGGGGTATACTTAGAATATACTCGTAATATCTAGATCTACTGAGAAATTAAGCAAGCCTATTTTATGAGCCGGCACATCAATAGCAACCATATGATTTGTAATTTCCATTGGTAAAGTAAAAAGTTTATAATATAAAAACATTAATTAGTTATTGAGCTTAAGAAAATTAACAAAATATATGATAAAGATATTAATTTTTTGATTTATAAGATATTTTGTTTATAAAACCTAATATATTGAAAATTAAAATAATTCTATTATTTTTAAATTTGAAAAAAAATGATATTTAAATTTATATTATCTTCTTTTCTTTAAATTGTTAAAATTTTAAAATATGAATTTTTTTATAAATATTACCTTATTTACTCTTCTAAAGTCGTTATAATTGATTTTTCTATCCGAAAATGAAGAAGGAGACGATAATCTGTATGATTGTTATGTTAGTATTTTGGGTTTGTAGATTTTATTTAATAAAAAAATTAAAAGAATAATATTACCTTTTGGGGATTTGAGAATCAGAATCAAAAGCTGAGAATTTTCGACGATTATTATTTTTATTATTAGAAATATGAATGTTAGACATTTTCAAAAACTTAAAAAAGCAACTGTGAATGAAAAAAAATTGAATATATACCCCAATTCATCAATCAATAGATGAACTTATTTATAAACTTTATTTTGTGTCGCCAGGCAACCATTTTCATTAAATAACATGTTTTCATATTCTAATTGAAAAAAGAGGCAGATCTTTGTTTCAACAAACCTTGTTCAAAATGGTTTTTGATAATATTAATGAAGGAAAAGTCCTCTATACAACGGGAAAACAATTTCGAGAGGGTTTGCGACGTCCTGAGCCTAAAGTCCGGGTCGTCCCTGCCTTTACAATCTCCTCCATGCAAAGAAATACCGTCGTATTGCCACCTCCTCCTTGTGGAGTCTACAAACCGAAACCAAGAAGGGACACCAATTTCAGGAAATATTACGAAAGAGGAGATTTCCCATTAACGATTGAAAATGAAAAAATTCATTGGAAGGTAAAAATTTATTTTTATCTAATGAAATTCCCATTTTTCAATAATAATTATAAACTTTTAATCACAAAAATATATTGAAGTGAAACTTCTTTAGCGGCGTCCTGACATTTGGTTGAGAATGGAGAGTGAATTGAAAAATTGAAATTTCGTAATGCATTCGTAACGCAAGAGAGAAAAAAGATATAGATATAACGAGTGAGAATGAGATAGCCTCTATCTCCGTCTCTCTTTTGTGCGGTGTTTCGTTGTTGAGAAAGAGGCTATCTGCGTCTTTCTTTTGTCCGGTCTTTCGTCTTTGAGAAAGAGGCTATCTGCGTCTTCGTTTTGTGCTGTCTTTCGTTCTAATACCCTCTCGCTAGGTCCAAAGTCCACGGCGCGCATGCGCGCTAGTACGTTGACGCGGAATAATATTTCTCAGCCTCTGCTGGGTCAAAGAATAAAAATTAGTATGTGACCTCACAGTTACCGCCTTTTAGATATATATCTATTCTTAAAATAAAATTAAAAATATTTATATTATATTCATATATATGTAAAATAATAATTATATTATTTTAATATTCCTATAAGTTGGTATCACAATTTATTATTATTATGAATTATTTATAAGTAATTAATATTATTAATTGGTATTAATAAATAAATAATATTAATTATATTAACTTAATATTTCTAACTTTTATTACAATAATGAGACGGAATTGTTGTGTGTTAAATTAGATTTAATTAAAGATTGAATTTAGAATAATTAAAAGGGTTATTGAAACCGCGTATGCTGATTAGGGAATGACAAGATTGAATAGGTTCAATTAAAAAATGCTTATATAAAATTATAACTAAAAATGATTTATTTAATAAAACTATAAGAATTTAAATTACAATTTAATTAATTTTTTGTGAATAAATAAACATATATAAAAAACTATATATAAAATTTGAATTTTCATTTATTCATTCATTTAAAATTATTTTCCGATTGTTCCTTTAAAATAACCCCTCTTAGGGGGTCGGAAGGGGAGGCAACATAAGGGAATTTTCTTTCACTTTGTTATTGGGAAAAACCAGGGGGGGGGACAGTCTTACCAGGAAAAACCCAAATTGTCAGCGTCCACTCTGGGGTTTTAAACAGTTTTAAAGGAAATGTTAATTATAAGTTCATTTCTCAACGAGTTGTATCTTTAAATTATTTTTATTAATTTAATTAATTTTAATTAATTTATAGCCAATAATAGTTTATTATAGCTAATAATTTTTTAATTTTTAGTGTAATTTGCATGATCATTATTTATATAAAAAAATAAACACATTTTGCAATTTCCCAGAAAGGCTTATAATGTCAAGCTCCCACATGTGTCCATTACAATTAAGAATAAGTAAGTTATGTTTGTCACGTTCACACTTCCACATGTGAACATTACAATTGAAATAGTAAGTTTATGATTCGACATAATTTGCAATGTATCAATCAACCTCTTAAAATTAAGGTTCTTAGCATTTAGCAGGTAAAGCACTTGGTGAGAGTCATTCAATTGAAAATTGCAAGGGTGGACTTGTTAATTGTATGTGCTTGGAAATATTCTTTGTAGGAGAGGGCAGTGTGGTTTATTTTTCTCTATTTCTCTCTCACTCACACTCTCAACTAAAATTTATCTTATTCTCTAGATTGTAAGAAGTTTCACTTCCGCCACGTGTACGATGCTGCACATTTTGCTTTTTTTTTAAAAATGTTATTTATTTATTTATTAGATTAGTACCCTCTTCTTTTTGTAGGTTGGATAACCATTTATTTTTATTTTATATTTCATTTTTAATGTTTACAGATTTCATTGAAATCCAAGATGACCCATGCTAAACTGTAAAATTACCTTATTTACTAATACATATAATTATACTAAATTAATTCTCCTCTGTAATGAATATTTTCTATTTTTGGATTAATTATCTTAAAAATAGTAATTTGAAAGGAGATATCAATTATTTTATTTAATGAGATTTAGACTGATTGGATTTGTGGACAACATCTACACTATATACTTGAGTAGAAGTGGTCGCAGCAGACAGGCGCCATCGCGGCCGCGACCACTGCCACTGGAGTCGTATCGCTAAAATGCTGAAGAGGGAGTACTATGGTGCCAACACCATAGATGGCGCAGCGCCAACTTTCACCAACCCAGGACAATAATAACATATGTGAGATATTGTATATATTTTAGATGTTGTGAAACAATAAATCAATCATCTCTCAGTGCAAATTTATCTGCAAAAATTAGCGAAGGAGAATTTGCATTCACCGTTTCTTTGGGCCAAACAGAATGTAAGATTATTCTATAATCCCAAACATCTTGGAGATTATTGATACCAATGTGTATGGGAGTGTAAGACAATATCTACACTATATACAAAATCTCACATACGTTATTATTGTCCTGGGTTGGTGCACGATGGCGCGGCGCCATCTATTGGTGGTGTGGGGCACCACAGATTCATTTATAGTTTTAAATATAATTTGTCAAAGTTATCTAAAAAACAGAATAATTTTAAAAATAACTATGAATTAAATATTATTTCACACCAAACAATCATATTTCTTCATTCATCCTCTACAATCTACTCTTGAGAATAAAAAAAAAGGAGAAAAAGTATAATATAAACATCTAATATAATTTTCAGGATGATTTGAATAAAATCGATTACCATCATTATCTACCAATGTTCTTTGAAGGATTATCAGAAAAAGAACATCCTTATGATAATCTTGCTAAAATGTGTATCAGTGAAATGCTTAAAGCTGGTGGTCCTCGAATCCTTCCTGTAGTACCACAACTAATAATTCCTATAAAAAGTATATAATTTATACTAGAACTAATCATAAACTAAATAGATTCTTTTAAATCTACGAAATATATATTAATTATTTTATAAAATAAATCTTTATTATATTTAAATATATTTTTTAGAAGCTTTGAATACTAAAGTTCCACCAGTAGTATGCAATACATTAAGAATTCTAAAAGAACTTGTCATGTCTTCCGATATGGTTGGCGAAGCTCTTGTGCCTTATTATAGACAAATTCTACCACCATTAAATTTGTTAATTAAAAAAAATGGTAAGTTAACTATTTTAACAATTTAAATTGTATTTTGTTTAAGTTAAAAATATTTAGTTAGATGATCATTAGCATCAATTTAAATTAAATTTAATAAAAATTTAATTAATATTTAAATTTCAAAGGTATTTTATTTGGTTTATTTCATTTTAAAAATAAATTAAATACAATTTTTAAAATGTTTAAAATTATTTTTTTTCTCAAAATGATTGGTATTTTTATATAAATAAATGTCTATTTACATGCATAATAAATAATTTAATTTTTATTATTATAAATTTTAAGGCCACCAAAATTGATTCTTGATTCGTCAGAAAAAATAAAATAAAAATTTAATAAATTTTAATTTTTATAAAATATTTTTTTAAGATTATTTTACTGTATATATATATATATATATATATATACTATACCAGTCATAAAATAAATAAATGTTTAAATTGATTATTGATTTTAATAAATAGTTATTATCTTAAAAATAGAAAGATAAAAATTCATATTTAAAAAAAAAATATATATTTGCATATTTAAATATATATACCTGTCATACAATAATTAGTATTTTTAAAAATTCTTAAGAACCACCTATGTTTTACAATATACCAATTTTTGCCAAATTATTTTTTTTTTTTTTTTTGGCTTTTTCGGAATATATCTCCATTTAGCCAGCTCTCAGATTTGTTTATTATTTTTATTTTTATTTTTATTTATATATCGATGCACTCGGCGAGGTAATAAATTAAAAATATTAAAAAACATTAACTTATATGAACTAAATATGTAAAATTTAACAATAAATAATTTAATTGAATGTATTTACAAATTTTTTACATTCAGGCACTTTTTGTTCATTTATAGGAATCATCTAGTTCTTTTCACTATTTGTCAAGTTAACTATTAATATATCTACAATAAAATTTAAAACAGTGGTAATAAAACTTTCTTCTTTTAAATTCTTGCAGTGAATATTGGTGATGGAATCGACTATTCTTCAATTAATGGTGAAAATGTTGGTGATTTAATTCAAGAGACGCTTGAAATATTGGAAAGATACGGTGGAGAAGATGCTTTCATTAATATCAAATATATGATTCCAACTTATGAATCCTGCATTCTCAATTAATTTGAAACCTAAAGAAAATTATAGTGTTTCTTCTTCTACATCTAGAATAATTAATTTTACAATTAAAAATTAAAATAGCTATATTGCACTTGAATTTCGAAAATCAAAATTTTTTTTATCATTATAACAATGTTAAAAAAATCACAATTTAATATTTATATTGATCTATAATTATACGAAAAAAAATTTTCTTCCAATGGTAGTAAATTATTTAATAATAAAAAACAGCATAGACAACGGCCATACAAAACAGGCTCTCCTGAAAAATAAATAAATAAATTTATTATATTAATAATCTAACTTTATAAATATTTTAAATATAATAATAAATCATACTAAGAAAATACAATTTATAGTTTAATTTTATAATTAAATTAAATTTTTGTATGGACAGAAATCTTAACATTAATATTTTTTTTAATAGTAAAATAGTACTAATCTTAAAATAGAAAACTTTAGAAAATATTTCTATGTAGTATTTTTAATTCCTTTATCTATAAAAACAACTTGTCTTTATATATGTTAGGATTGATTGATTTATTTAAAAAAGTAATTTGGATTGATAAACAAATGTAAATTTTTAATGAGGTAAATAAAAATTCTGTGATAGTAAAACCAAATATTTAATTTTTATAATTATTTCCCTAGAATCGAATTTTTGAATATACTGAATATACGAAAAAAATTTCGATTTTATAACTAAATCATGATACATTATTTTATTAAGCATACCGAATAAAATAGAATTATTTAAAATACAAATTAATTAATTGTTATTTTTAAAGATTGATGAATTACTTGATATTAAGATATTTTATAATTAAATTTAATCAATAGAGATTCGTTAATATATTTTGGAAATTTAATTTTCAACAAACTAAGAATCTAATTAGAATTTGATGAAAAAAATAAATTTATAATATAATTAAAAAAATAAAATTTTTCCTTCAACAGAGATTCTCAAGTTTAGTTAAATATTATATATGAATTTCCTTATAAAATATGACCAGTGAGAAAAGTTATAAATATCTAATAAAATAAGTTGACCTGTGGCCAGGTCCGAACCGACCGACTGTTTGAAATAAATTAATTTCCAGCTACAGAAACAATTTCAAATAATTTTAATATATCTATTAATGTAATAAAAAACAGATATGGATACATAAATAATAAATATAAACATTTTTAATTTTATTTTATTTATAATATATATGCAAGACCAGGCTGTGACGTCATGAATGGCTGGATGACGTCATATAATTTTAAATCAAGAAAAAACTAATAAATATGATTTTTCTCGAGGATAAAACCAATACAAAGTGCATGATTCGTGGTGATATATAAAAAAATCTCCTTTGGTGTGAAAATAACCCTTGCCTTCCTATCGTCGATCGCTAATACTACCACTTCCGGTTTCCGGAATTGCACCAAAAGTTGATCAATTCATCCCACTGATGCATTAAGTAAATATACCAAATTTCATCAAAATCGGTTGAGCCGTTCAGGCTGTACACATCTATACGGACGGACGGACAGACATGCTAAAAATACTTTTTTCTGTTTAGAAAATGCATGATTCGTGGAGATATGTAAAAATCTCCACATGTGAAATTTGGTGTGAAAACAATACCTCCCTTACTATCGTCGGTCGGTAAATATAGTTTGTGATTATAAAAATCTCGCAAAATATGTTGAAATAAAATATATGCCAATATATTTTTTTTTTATATGGCATATTGAATTATAATGAAAATTAGTAACTGATAAAAATGATTTTAATAGATGTATAATTGAAAATTAAGCTATATATATAAAATAAATATATTATTTTAAATAAAAAAATTTTTTTCTTTAAAAATATTCCATATACCAGGAAATGTAATGTGATTACTAACATTATGATAAATGTCGCAGGAATATTTATCAGTGTCAGCATCCCATAAGCATCTTGCTCCAGACTTAACACCTGCACCTTTTTGTTCACCTAAAACGACTTGTACAATATATTTATATCTTGGATATCCTAAACCTAAAAAAAAATGCACACAAATATAATAATATAAATATAATTAAAAATAATATAAAAATATATGAATACCTTTAACTTGAGTTCTGATGGCATCAGCCATGGATTTAGACCAAGTTTCTGCATTTTCATGAGAGAATTCTTGATTTTCTAGAGTAGATTTTAAAATATTATGAATTATTCCTTTTACAACATTAGCTTGAAATCTAGTAAGTAAAATTAGAATATTACTGTTAGTAAAATGAAAATAATATAAAAAATAAATTCCTTACTTATCCTGAAGTGAAGGTCTTATTTGATAATTGTTCATTGACTGTACGGCAACATCAACTTCACTCAAATTCTCCTGTGAAGGAGTTTCATTTTCCTCTTTGCTCATTTTTATGTAATAAAATTTATAATAAATGTAAAGTCAACCTAAATCAATATTTTATAAAAAACACTCAAGAACATTTTTAATATTGTGTTATTTTATAAAAAAACAAAGATTATCAAATGTAAATATCAATCACAATCAAAATTATTTAATCAATATCATAACATTTCAATAATTTGAAACTAAACAAGTCTGGTGACTTGTAGATATTAACAAAATCCCTAAATGGTTGCTCTTGAAAGATAGGTTGGTATTATTATGGCGCGTTTTATATAATAAAGTACCAGGTTTTAAATTCAATTTATAAATTTATTTTTTATTAATTTATAAATAAATAAAAGGATATGTACCGATAAGAAAAATTCAAATAATTATTTATTTTGAATATAAATGATAAAAGTGTTGAAATTTAGTGTTTCTAAGAGAGTTTATTAATTAAATAATTAATTATGACTACTTATTGTTAGTTAAATAAGTAGTCTATTTCCAAAAGATCTTATTCAGGGCTCGCTCTAGAAGCCAGCAAACCGGGCATTTGTAGGGCGGCAAAATTGATGGGCGGCATTTTGGTTATAAGTAATAAATTTTACGAATATACGGAAGTCAAATTATTCTATTACTATTATTGTGGGCGCTGTCTTATTTAAATACACTTAATTATGTGTGGTATTATATTATAAATACTGTATTTAAAATATTTAATTTAAAAATTAAAATTGGGTTTCAAAAAAGATATGATTGTACTTATTAAATTAAAGACCATAAAAATATTATTGCTCTTATGATTATTTTAAACATCTCCTTTCACTTAAATAATATATAATTTTATTTATAGAATTTATCAATCGCTGAAGAAAAACTTTTAATAGATGTTCAAAAACTGTTCTAATTAATAACTTTACGATATATTAGAATTAACAAAGAAAACTCTTTTTAATGTATTTCAATAAAATCAGAAAAAAATTTCTTTCAAAAAAGCTAAGAAAGTTTTTTATCTATGAAATATATATATATATATATACATATATATAATTAATGAAAATAAAATATATTTTTTCCTACTATATTTTTTACATATAATATAAATATATTAAAAATTAGTATAATATTTTAGAATAGGGTAGTTGCATGATAAATGTGTTTATAAAATAACTACCTACATTTTTTAAAAGCATTTATCGAATTAAGTAAGTAATAAGACTTAATTCTAAACTAAGTAAATTATCAGAAGAGCAAAAACAATGTGTGACATCAGTTTCTCACAGCATGAACAAATATACAAATTTTTAAACCAAAAAAATTCTAATCATTAAAAACTGTTTCGTAATAAATAGAAATTTATTACTAAAAATGTTAATATATTATTGTCTAACGTCTAACGCCAAGTTTTTTAAATTCACAGATGATTAATTATTTATTTGTCTTTAGGAAGGTCCTATGTCACTAAGGCAAATCTATGTCGGGGGAGTGGGGGAGTGTTATTAACTATGGCGAGTTTCTTTTTGATGAAATTACCGAAAATTAAGAACAATTTTTTTTTAAAGTTTGCAATAATTATTTCATTAATAAGAAAGAAAAAAAATGTATAAAAAATAAAATTAAATTCTTAAAATTACTCTAGTTATGCACAAATTAAAGTAGTGAAGCATTTATCTAAATATTTTTATAATTATTTATTAATCTTATAAATCTATAAGCAATCAATAAAAACAATTATAATTGTGAAAACGATATGGAGATTAATAATTATCTAAAGGGCGCATTCCATCCTATTAATTTCAATTCACAAAAGATCTAATTAGTTTGACTCAGAGATTGATATTTCGATCAAATTAATGAAAAGTATCTGACAAAGTGTTGCGTTTATCGTATCAAAAACGGCTTATATAATATAATAATAATACAGATATTTTAACCATATATGATATAATATATTAAATTTATGAAATATTATGCTATACCTAAATAGTGTTGGAGAATTAAATTGTAACTCCTAATTTGGTTTGTCAGGTATTTATTTGTTATTCACCCCAAAATACTTACTATAAGAAAATAATTAATATATATATATATATATATATATATACATATTTTCTTTATAGATTAATACAAATATTCAAAAACCAATAGCCCCATTGTAATATTTATATTCAAAATATCTATTTCAATTTAAATTATGTTTAAATACTTTTAAAAGATTAATAGAGAGAGGGAAAAGTATATACTCTATAATATAGGTAATGACTAAAAAATGATTAAATTATTTATTGAAATGTTGAAAAAAATAAAAAATATGAATGGGAAATGTTTTTTCATGTTTTTTTTAAAATAAATTATACCTATATCTTTTATAAAATTATGGTAGATATTTATTTTTTAAATATAAGTTTAAATTAAAATTCAACATTTATCATATTTATTGCATGAAAATTTCCATAATAATAAATATAAATATATCATGCAGCAAAAAAAAATAAATAAAATAAAAATAAAAATAAAAATGAAAATTTGCTAAAAATCAGTAAAATTGAAATTTCAAAATGAAGAATCCATGTTTATATACCTTTATGGTTAAAAGATATATTGACTAAAAAATAATTTAGAGAGTAAGTATTTTTATTTATTTTTTTTTTAAAGAAATTAATTTAATTTTATTATTTTATATATTTAGCAAATTTAATAACTCGTTTTGAAATTTTAATTGTACGATTTAAAAGAATTTTAATTAGTTTTGATTAATATTATTGTAATATAAATAAAAAATTAAAAATACCGCGTTTATTCATTTTAGTAATAGAGTTTTCCCACAGATGGCTATTTGCAGCTAAGGACCTTATCAGCTAAACGGGGAGGAGCTTTGGCAGAATGGGAGTGTCTTTAAGCCACGCCTATATTCTGCGGAAGAATACTTTAAGGATAGGGGAGGGGCTCCCACGACGGATAATGCATGCTACATACAACGTTGTATAAAACTAGTTTCCTTAACCGAAAGAAGATAACTGCTAATATTATATATATATATATATATTATATACATATATATATATATATACATATATACATACATCTATATACTATATATAAATATATATCTATATATATATATATATATAGATATATAGATAATATATCTATATATCTATATAGATGTCTCTATGTTTTTTTTAACTATATATCTACTTCCGTCTAAATAGCTATTAACCTAGATTTTTTTTTCGCGATTTTACTTCTTCGAAAGTTGTCTATCTCTTTTCTATCCCTAAAGTCCAAGCATGAATGAAATAGTAATTTTTTAGCAGGAGCTTGTCCTTTCTCTCTGGCTGACATCCTCGTGGTGGTTGTTGCCAGGAACGTCATGTTGCCTAAGCCGAAGGCGAAACCACAATTAAATAATGGGATCCTTGATAACACACCACGCTGATGATCAGCATTTGCAGCTGCACAGGTAATTACAACAATTTACTAAACAAAAACATAGATAATTTCTAATTTCTATTTATTTTTTATTTTTTATTTTTTATTTTTTCCTATAATTTAAGAAATAACAAAAAAAAAATTTAATTATTTTATTTATTCTTAATTAATTATTAATCATGAATAAATAATTATTTTCTTCTATTAAGAGTGAAAAAAGAAAATTATTACTTAATGTGGTATTTTGATTTTGAGATATATAGAAAATAAAACAAATTTTAAATAAATTTACATATTGATATATTCAAAGATTTGTTTATACTCATTTTTTAATACTGAAAGTATAGTGATTTACAATAAAAAAAACCCAATAATAATAAAATAATGATCTGTTATTGTTAAAATTTCAAGTGGTACTCAAAATAATTTCAAAATGCTATTAAAAATATTATTTATGATGCGTTTAACTTGATTTTTATTTATGCAATTGATTGCAAAAAATACATTCCATCTATATACGTATATATATATATATATATATATATATATATATATATATATAAATTTGAGAGAGGTTATAATGTGAGAATGCATCATTATTTAAGTATTTTTATACCCAACAGATTCATTTTATTTTTTTTACACAATTGCAAATATGCTTTGATTTTTTTCTCTGTATTGTTTTTTTTTATTAAATAGATGTTCAATTATATATATATATATACCAATGTTCTATAAAATATTCATTATCAGTTAAAATTATGTTATATAATTAACCTATATATTTTTTTTTTTATTTTTGGTGACGGTTTATCACACCATTAATCAATTTTATCAATAAATTACTATTATATTAGATTATTAAAAGGTATATCATTAAATGAATTTTTTATATGTTAAACAACGAACCATTAATTATAATAAATAATCACATCATAATTGTTCCATGAATATTTGCTTAGTTTTGAATAAAATAATGAATGATTGAAGAAATTGTTAATTGATTTGACTATTTGAATACTTTAAAACTATATCATCAATAAGAATAAATTATTCTTAATACATTATAAATTATGAAATTATTAATTAGACAAACGACACATATATATCACTAAACTTACAATTCATAATAAATATACCCACAAGTGTATAGTCAGGGTCAGTATATAAATCGATCTATCATTTTATCCATTCATTATTCATTGTGATATAATATAATATTTCATATTATCTTTTATTATTTAGTTTTATTAATATATATTCAATTTGCTATTTATCCTTGATATATATTGTTAATATACTTGTACTTATATTGAATTTTATTTTTAAATATATTCTTAAGAGTTGGGATAGAATTAAATATAATAATCATTCATAAATAATCAATACTTTATTTACCAATGAATATAAGATAATATAATATTTCTTATATTTGGATATTATAGCTTAGCTAAAATTTAATAATTAAATTTGATTATACTAGTAATCTGGTAGGTGTAATTATTTTTAAAAAAATTAAAAATGTGTTATTTATAAAAAGTAATTTTTTTGATTAGATTTCCTTTCTGAAAGCCACTTCCTAGCCACTTTCCTTATTCACCAGCAAAAGATTTCATGCTCCATCTCTCAAATCACACAAAGCGACTATTCCCTCAATCTATTCTAAATACTTTCCTTAAGTTGTTACTGTATTTATTACTGAAGTTCTATCTTCCCTTCTCTTAATACTCGAAGGGTTGCATCTGCAAATCTCTAATCATTTATCAATTGAAAATTAACATTTATTCAATTGAATTAATATGAATGAATTAAAAAAAGTCATAAAATAAAATAAGAAATATCTTAAATAAATATATATCCTTAAATAAATTTGAAATAAAACATCAAATTCTAATGAAATTTAATCGAATATAAATATAATACCTATAATTAAAAAAATATTCCAAAATTATGTTAAATAATTAATTAATGATTGCGCCTTATTAAATGACTGCCAGATGTTGATAAAAAAATCATTACAGATGAAGAAATAAAATAAAAAGAGATTTTCATTGAAGAAATTTTAAAAGAAATAATTAATATTTTGGTATTGTTTAGTCTAACCAATATATCATGGATTTGGATAAAATTTTACCAGTGAATTCCTTTTTTGATTCAAAACAAATTTTCCTAAAGCAGTATGTGGCGGTCGCTTCTAGCTTACGAGATAACAATTATTAAAGTTTGCTTATAAATTCATTAATATTCTATTTAGCTTCCATGTTTTATTATTTGGCCACAAGAGGGCTCCACTATTTTCTGTTTTTTATAAGTTTGGATATAGAAAAAATTATTTAATATAAAAACCGTAAATTAGTGAATAAGTTAATAATTAGTGAATTAGTCAATAAAACATTATTAAATGGCTGCTCATTCATAAGCAGATTATTTGCAAAGTTTAATAATTTTTATCTCGTAAACTAGAAGCGACCGCCACATACAGCTTAGGGAAAGTTTGTTTTGAATTAAAAAAGGAATCGCCTGGTAGAGTTTTATCAAAATCCGTGATACATCAGTTAGACTAAACAATTACCATTATTTTTTACTAAAATATATATGTAGACTTTGTATTTTAAGAGAGTCACTTTCTTGTATTTATTAAATAATATTTCCTAGTTCTCTCTTTCTATCACGCTATTCCCTTGACATTTAAAATTAATCACTATATATAATACAAATTACAATTAATAATTTCAATTAGAAATGAATTACTTTTGAGATATATAAAGAAAAATATCACGGTTGATGAACAGTTGAAATAATTTTTTTAAATTAATATCTCCATCTGGAAAAAGAAAAAGGAAGATAAAATTGAAATAATATGTTATTATTAGAATTGTTCTTAACTTATATAATTATTTATGATGATTTAAAAATCTATTGATTCGATCGTTGCATTAACCACTTAAAATTTAATTTTCTTTATTGAACATTAAACTCTTCAAAATAGACTGTGAACTGTGACCAACCAATTTATAAATAAAAAATAGAAAATATGAGCTGTAGCCAGGCACAGAACCGACCAACGATTTGAAATAAATTAATTTCCAAACAACATTATATATTATAAAGTTAAAAAAAAAATATTTTTAAAACTTGATTTAAAAAATAACTAAATTTTATTATCTTAGTTTTTATTTTTAGTTTAATTACTCAATTATTAATTACTACTATATTTTAAGTGAAAAATTTCCGACAATGAATATAAAATTAATACTTTGTAAACTATCACTTCCGGTTTTTGGAAATACACCAAAATTGATGAATTCATGGTACTGATGCATTAAGTAAATATACCAAGTTTTATCAAAATTCGTTGAGTTGTTCAAGCTGTACACGTCTATATGGAAACATAAAGGTCAGACGGACAGACATAATGCTAGAAATACTTTTTTCTGTTAACAGAATGTATGATACGTGGAGAAATGTGAAATTTGGTGTGAAAACAATACCTTGCCTTCCTATCGTCGGTCGGTAAAAATGCTAGCCTTTAACTAGTCAGGCCTATTTTTTGTATTTTGTATATTGTCAAAAAAAAAACCTCTGACTTTTATAAATCCTACGCAAGAACAACGTCTATTAAGTCGTTTATATTAATTAGGTGTCCTATGATCAGTAGAACGGGTCCTATCTACATAGTCTAGGTTTTTATTTTATATAGTCTTTTCCTAGACAAAGAAAAAAAATAATAATTAATTTACACTTTGAAATTGTAATATTAAAAATAGTTAATAGCGTAATAATAAAAAAGAAACATTGTATAGATAATTACGACCTTGGAGTCACCAATTAGATGTAAGAAAAAGTCATGTAATCCCTTTTATATGTTATGAAAAAAAAACATATATTTGTATATTTTGGCTAATAAACATACTTTTTAAACTTGAAAACTTGAAAAAACGGGTCCTATCTACCTTTACCTTGATTTTCTTGATCGAAAGCGCTACTTTTTATCAAGTAGCTTCCCAATTTTGATCCCAGGGGCTGGGATAACTCCGCCCCATAAAATCCAAATAGAGAAATTTTCTTGCCAGGCCCGGGACTTGAACTCGAGAATGTGAGCCACGGCTGTTGCCTTCCATCATGTGGCGCCTTCAGTACATTGCTAAAATAAGAAAGAAAATTTATTTAATATATTTAGATTAATAAAATGCTAAATTGAAATTTAGACAAGATTTTAGCTATTTTTTTTTAAGATAAATTGTGTTTGTGATCAATTATCTTTTGTTTATTAAATAGAAGACATATTATGAAAACCATGCCATGTATTTGTGTGGGGTTCTTATCCCCTCCTCTCCTTCCTTGTCCCCACCGTCTATCTCTCTCTCTCTCTCTTACTATTCTATGTCGATATTAGATATTACCCTTCATTGATCTCTGAAAGGTGCATTGTTTGTTTTCGTCAAGTGCCAATTAATTTCCTATCCGTCAGTTTTCCGGCTTCTTAACCGGTTCGATTAAGATGATGGATGACTTGGATTGGCTCGTGGAAGGTGATCGGTGTGGGTCGAATCCCCCATCCGATATGGCCTTCCATTTTCCCCATTGCTGGTTATTTATGCGCTTGACAATGTGTCACCACGTGAATTGTTGATGGCCCTAACCCAGTGACAAGGGAGCAAAGCCGCGTTACGCAAGACTAATGTCCGGATAAAAAGCCCCGGCCACGAGTCACGAACAAACCGCTGGAATCCACACCATTCACGTTATACTGTTTTAAATTCCAATAATTTTCGATACTCGGTTGGTGGGGGTAAAAATGGCCGGCAGCCGAGTTTTCCACGCCATGGCCTGACAACACGATACGAATCATCATCAAAACATCCACAAATGATCGTGAATACACCGACCGACAAACATATATCACCATCGGCTCTCATCTTTTTTTTTGTTTTTTTTTCGTTTATTTAAAAAAAAAAAAATTCCTCGTACGCAAAAGTAAATGGATCGAATATTTACATTTTATATACATAATAAAGGGAGAAATAAATATACAATTTTTATATATAACTATATTATATATTTAATTATTATATCCTTTTATCAAATATTTAATACATAATTTTATAATGGACTTATATAGTATAAATATACACTAATAAGTAAATAGAAGAGTAATTAGTGGCTATAAAGGCATTGGTTACTGTTGTGTTCTTAAACTTGCAATTATTTACCTAATAAATAATGAAAAATATTTTGGAATATTTTTGTTTTCTATATTAATAGACATATATTTATATTTTCGAATATATTATTAATATTTTTTGAGGTCAAATTTTAAAATTATTTTTTAAGTTTAAATTAATCCAAAAATTAAATCTTCAGTATAAATATTTGAACATATAATTTCAATGAATATTTTTTATGATTTGAAATAACGTGTAAGTTTGTTTATCAAAATATAAGATTATATCTGCTATTATAATAATGACAAATATTGTAATTCCTTTTAATTTTCTTGAATGGTTTACATTCATTTTATGAGGTGAAGTATCAACCAATAAGTCTCATTTATGTCCAAAATCAATTGTAATTGTTTTTTCTTAATTAATATATTATAATAATAACAAGTTTTATATATATAAAA
Organism: Labia minor; assembly: GCA_963082975.1. Classification (NCBI taxonomy): domain Eukaryota; kingdom Metazoa; phylum Arthropoda; class Insecta; order Dermaptera; family Spongiphoridae; genus Labia; species Labia minor. The sequence goes on from OY720349.1 coordinate 29,737,670, forward strand.
ATCAAAGCATTACAATGAAGATAGGCCATTATATTTATACAATATATAGAACCTGCTTCACCGAGACGATTAAAAAAATTATGCATTATTATCGGGTTTAGCTGGAAATATTAATAACTGGTTCACCGAGCCACCGTTAAAATAATTTAAAAGAACATAAAATAGTCATAAAACATATACACCCTAAACGTATGTATTCATGCTCTGAAAGACAGTAAAGTATGGTCTGTTGATATAACATATTATATATTTTCTAATTTTATTTAATATAATATATTTTGTATTTACGGAAGCGCTGCATGTCGAAGTTGATGACGTCATTTAGATTTCTTATTTTAAATTAAGAAAAAACTAATAAACATTCTGAAACAATTTCCAATTATTTAAATGTAAATAAAAAACAAATATAGATATAACATAAATATTTTTAATTTTATTTTATTTAAAATATATTTTGTATATAAGGAAACGCTGGCTGGCGTCATATAAATTTAAATTAAGAAAAAACTAATGAAGATTTTTCCCGAGGGTGAAACCAATATACCATAGATCGATCGATTTTTCTTTATGGTGTGAATTTCTAAACAAATCCTTAGAGCGGTTTAATATATCACAAATACAATTTTTGCTAGTATAATAAGACAAGATATATAGATTAGATGTAGATATACACCTGATATCTCGTATATATATTAAAAACAGCTTCTCTATTTCTTTAGTTGTGATATTCATTTAAAATGATAAAGAAACATTGAATTATATTTCTAATTAAATAATAAAAAATACCTATTTTTAACAAACAATTCCATCAAATTAATTATAGCGGTAATATAATAATTATAATTAATTAATTAATTTAAATAATATTTCTTTTATCAGAAATTAAAATTTAAAAATTTATATATACGTATATATATATATATATAGAATTTTAGGAATTGCTAGTAATAATGTCAATATTTATTTATTTTATTGACTAGTGAACAGGTTCAGATAGGTTATTTGAAACGAGATAAAAAACAGACAACTTTACATAAATCTTTAAGGATTTTATTCTAAAAAATCTTTAAATTTTTTCTATAAATGATATTTAATCTATGAATATAACTAAAAGATTTCTAAAATATATTTCTAATAATCAACCCATTCGTTCACGAGACAATATCCCTGGAAAATTGCAAAAAAATCCTTTTATGCAAGACCCATATTGAATACTTGAATCGTAAAGATAGGTTAAAAAAAATTTAAAAATTTAATGAATGAGTATATATAAATTGTGAATTTATATTCGAAATATACTATATATATACATGTATAGGTATATAGTATATTCTTTAGAGTCGGAGTAGTAGTATAGTAGTAGCTAATTAGAAGATACTTATAATCAATAATAATAAATAAAATGTATATCATTTATTCAGTTCTTTAAAATAAAATTAAAAAAATTATTTATTTAGTTTTTCTTTAAAATAAAATTAAAAAAATTAATTCTTTATAAATATAAATATATTATCTAATACATATAGTAGTTTGAATTTGTCAAAAATAATCAAATATTTAATTTTCTCCGAAATATAATAATAAATAACTTAAAATTCTCAAATGAAGTGATATTAATACAAAAACAAACCTAAATTCAGTGGAATGTTAACTTTTCTATGTATCGATTCATTTAATTATTTATCGAAATGCCTTTGAAATAGCTCGAAAGTTTGTTTTTTTATCCCAAACCCTCTTCCCCTTCCACATGAACATAATTAAAAAGTTATCTCTATAGAAATATTTGTTATAATTAAATGAATTCAATGGGCATTTGCTATTATTTTATAGATAGAATTAGCCGAGATTTTTTCTTATCGCTTGTTGAACGAACGCCTTTCAGTATCAGGCATTTAGATAATTCACAAAATTCATTTATTTACAATTTTGAATAATACTCAAGTGTGATGAAATAGTTGACAATTGTTAGAACATCAAACACATTTTGTACTCCCTTAACTAAAAAAATAATTTATGAATAGCTAACATGGTTTTTGCTAGAATCAATCAATAGTTAATTTAATGGAAATTGCCATTTTACATGTCAAATGTATTATTATTAATATTTGCAAACATTAATTAAATTTTTATTTTATTTTTTAATCATAAAAAAAAATTTAAAATTTTTAATTTTTATATTTTCAAATAAAATATATTCCATATATCTATGAAGTTTAATTATTATTTATTTTATATTATTTTTTATTAATAGAAAGGATATATTGATTTAAAAGACTATGAGCGATATTGGTAACATGAATTTTTATTAAAACAGTTTAAAGAATATAAACCATTCAAAGTGTATTCTTAATTCCTCTTGATGCCCTATGGTGTTATTGGAAAATATTATCGAAATTGAAATTGAAATATATAATTTTTTTACTTGTTTAATCAGATAATGTTTTTCTGATTATACTTTGAATCATTATGTTTTGAGTTTTATTATTCCCACATGTTGATTAATTTTATTAATTTAAAAATAACATCCAATTAAAATTATTTTCTCATTAATAAACTTTCAACAAGAGAGAAAGAGAGAGATCATGTTTAATTTGATTTTACATAATTTTTACCGTTTCTGTTTATAACTATATGGTTTTTATTAAAATTATTTTTAATAATTGTTCGTGTGTGAGATTTTTACAATAGTTCACTAGTATAGCTGATCTTATTTCTCAATAAATAAAATAATCAACTATTAAAATAAAAACGATTAAATTATATTTTTCTTCCTAAAGTGTAAGAAAGAAAAAAAATACTCAAATCATGTAGTATAATTTATTATAATTTGAATAAATTAATATAACATTTGATTTTTATTTGTAATTTTGAATTATACAAAATTCATTTTAAATTTTTTTTTTCTAAAAAAAATTGAAAGTATTCCAAAATTGAAATGATTATATTTGTGTTCGAATTTTATATATTTGATTAAAAAATTAAATAAACTATCAATTTTATGAAAATGTAAAATAAATATATTTATTTATTATAACTAATATCATTCTTTATTTATTTAAAATATTAATTACATTTAATAATTAAATATTTTTTCTTTAAATATTATAATTTGTATTAAATGTTTTTAATAGAAAATAAAATTTCTCCATATTATTTTTTAAATTATTTATTAATAGTGATAAATAAATAAAGATTATTTATAAAAAATTTATAATAAATAATTTTAAAAGATTTTCAGTGAGAAAAACAATCAATCTCAAATGCAGATGGCACGCATTATCGAATTAGTTAGGTGTGAGAATCGGCTCGGTTAATTTAACCGAGGTGTTGTTCGCAATTTGGCGCCCGAGGTTTTGCATTGCTGGACCGCAGACCCCCTCATTCCACCACCCACTCCCCCCCAATGAGCCGGGCTCTGGATGCCATCGCAACGCCCAGCCCCTAGCAAATGGAGGCTGACAGCCGCTTATCATTGGCCTCATCTAGCCGCTATCTTATCGCCCATATGTGTCTCTGCTATAATAACGAATCACTCTTTTAATTAATTTTATAAAACTTTTAAGTTTCTTTCTCTGATCATTAATATAATAATATAAATATAATTTAACACAATAAATTAAGGACAGTTCAGTTTAATTATTTATTATTTATTTATTATTATTATTAATAATAGTGCTTTAAAAAAATTATGAACATTGAATTTTTAAGATTAAGATTACTATTTAAAATAAATAAACGACAAAATATATGAAACAATTTCAAATAATTTAAAATAAGATAATTAAATTAAAAATAAAACACACAGCCCTTAAACGTACGGATTAATGCACTGAAAGACAGAAAAGTATGACCTGTGAATATAACATAATATATATTCCGTAATTTGATTACAAAATATTATTAAAATAATTATTTTTAATTTTATTTTATTTATTATATTTTGTATTTAAGGAAGCGCTGTGTCATTTAAATTTACTATTTTAAATTAAGAAAAAACTAATAAAGATTTCCAGAGGCTGAAACAAATACACATCGATTTTTCTTTATAAAAATTATCTATAGGGTAAATTTCAAAAAAAAATTCTTCGAGAGGTTTAATATATCAAAAATACAAATATAAATGTATGATATATATACATATATATATTTATAATTTTTGCTAGTATAATAAGAAAAGATTTATTCAAATGTTAAATGTGAAAGTAAATATATAATGTGATTTAATTATATAATATTATTATTAATATTAAATTTATTCCATAATATTTTTATCGATATTATATCCTATTTTTTTAAAATCATATTTATAAACAAGCTTTTTTTTATTTTCCATATAAGTGAAGTAAATAAGGTAAAATTCAAAAAGAAAAAATAATTAATAATTTATTTTAAGGTTAAATTACTAAGAACCTTTTAAAACGGAAGCCAGATTTCTTCCACTTCATAATTTCGATAATGTCAATTGAGGTGTTTGTTTGTAAAATAAATCGTAAAGAAAATAAAAGAAACGAAAACAAATGGCTAGTGGTTTAAACAGAAGGTGATAAATCGGTCATCGAACGTTTTTCCTGTTGACCTATTTGTAAGGGTACTGAGGCACACGTGGGCTTCCATGTGTCGCCCTTTTGCCCTAAGGCTGTCACCAGGCACCGATGTTGTCGCCCGTTTAAGATTTATTATTTGTTGCATTTGTAAAACTATTATCGTGCACTGGAAAATTTGTTATTTTAATCCTTATTATAGAACTCGGCCATATATTTAGGCAAATTGTTTAGAAGAGTGTTCAGGGGATTTATTTTAGCCATTCTCTGCAATTACTGTCATCACTAACATTCATCCCATTCAATCAATGTTAAGTAATTTAAAACTATTTATATATATCTTATCTTATTATACTAGCAAAAATTGTATATATATTTGTATATAATTGAGATGTTAAACCACTCTAAGGATTTTTTTGAAATTCACACTATAGATAATATTTATAAAGAGAAATCGACCTGGATTGGTTTCAGCCTCAGGAAAAATCAACTTTATTAGTATTTTCTTAATTTGAAATAGTAAATTTAAGTGACGTCTTCAACTACGTCATCTATATTGAAATTTGCCTTCCGCCATTCTTTTTTAATTGATATTGTTTTAATATTTTTTTAATATTATATTTAAAATATTTTAACATCTTTTATTTAATTTCGAAATAAAATTAAAAATATTTATTTTAATATTATTTTAGAAATTACGAAATATATTTATTAATCACTCACCAAAAGAAAAAAAAATTATCCATGAAGTTAGCAAGATAATAACACACATGAACAATTATAAATGAAGAAAGTTGAAATAATATTTATTTTATTTAAAAATTCATTAAATGAAGAGCGTGGAGCTTTTAACAAATTCTAATAAAATGTTTTATACTAAATTATTTATGGGGTTTGATGTAAAAAATTGATTGATATTTTCTATGTACAAATATAGTTTGATAGTTTAAAATTTAAATATTAATCTCAAATTTATCTTATTAAGAATATATTATTTTTCTGTCTTTCTGATCTTGAAAGTTGACCACATATTATTTTTTATATTTTAAAATTAATTTTTTTCTTTAATTAATATTCATATAAAATTATAAATAAAGTATATTATATTTCAAATAAATTGTTGAATAAATTTGATCTATTATTATTAAATTATATTATATGGGGACTTTGAGAATAAATTATAAATAATATAAATGATATTTGATTATTATATGGTAAATAAAAAGAAGAAATTAATTTATCGAAAGAACTGGGCAACTGTCTCCTGTGTCATATTCTTTTTAATTAATATTTTATTAATCATTTTTACTATCTCGCCAGAGATAGTATTGCGATCACGAAAATTTTCGATGTTGAGATTTTGATGTTTTTATACGTTTTGAAGGTTCCTGAATCATTTTCACTAAGGTTGAGAAAAATGTCTGTGTGTGTGTGTGTGTGTGTGTGTGTGTGTGTGTGTGTGTGTATGTAGACAAGATTACGCAAAAACGGTTTGAGCTAGAATGATGAAATTTGGTACATGGACATTATTCAAAATTCATAGTTTTCTATCAACATTTGAGAAATGTAGCTCAACCGGAAGAGGGTCATTACCTACAACGTTTTGATTTTTTTTCCTCTAAAGTGACCGTAAAATAAAGATATATGTTTGATAATTTTTCACATGATTAATAATTGTATAAAACTGCTATATATAGAATTTCAGCTTGATTGACTCGCTGAAATTACCAGAATTAATTTTTTAACACTGCAAATCTCACGCGCCAACACGTGACGTGGTGCCATCAACAAAAAGCCAAACATGCGCTGGTTTAATATTTATTATTTATAATTTATAATTAATTAAATTTAATTTAAATATAATATATTATGTTATTTAATCCAATTCAAATTGCGAGATAGTCGAGTGGAGACACTCCAGCTAATTTTATATATAAATTATTTATTAGTTATTCTAGTGATATCAAGATAGAAACGGTGAGTTGTCTCATTAATACATTATTAAATTTAAATAATAATTGTTAATAATCTATTATATATATATATTATTTTATTTTATATTAAAGGATATATATATATGGTAATATAATTTTAGAAATTATGTTATTAACAGTAGTAATCGTTGGTCGAAATATACTATAAGCTATTACTACATTGAAAAATATAAAACTAAAGGCATCTACGTATGAGAATATAATAACATATTATATATATATATATATAATATAAAATTAAATATTTTATCAAGTAAAAGTAATTGAATATTGTTTTTAATATGAATTGACAATCGAGTTATTTTAATTAATTTGTACCACTGTAGAAAATACATTTTTAATGTACAATTTTTAGAATACTCATTAAAAATTATTAAAAAATTGTAATTATATCAATATTTTTTAAAGGGTCGAGCGTTAGCTCGGTGAACAAGGTACTTATAATATAATCATACGTTTACCCCTGAATATTTTTCAAATATTCTGATTTTTCAAAAATATTCCAATTATAAATCAAGTTATTGTTTTAGAGACCATTGTTAAAACCCGGTCGAAGTAATGATTGCAATCCCTGGATCAGTCCAAGGCTCCACTACATCCACTACATCTTGGAGCCAACTGGCTAATCAAATTAGCATTATGATTCAGACGTTGCCCTTACCACCTTGGCTATTGTCCTTTGTCACGTGTTCCTCCGGCCCTTTTTCCTCCCCTACGAACAGCACCCTTTGCCGTCATTTCATCAGGCTTATTGGGATTAGGGCATGCGTGATTAATTGATTTCACCCCGACCTTTACATATATATGCAGATAAAGAGAGAGAGAGAGAAAAAAGAGAAGATAGAGAGATAAAGACTGCATTTCTACCCCCATCATCTTGTAATAAAATTTTTATATTTTTTTTTTATTTAACCCTTAAAAAATATTCTGCATTAGTAATCCTATTTTCAATCAATGCATATCTTACTTTAAAAGGGTATCTATTTACAAAAAAAATACAAAGTTTCTTATTGAACTTTATGGAAACATCTTGTAAATTTATTTCAAAGTACTTTGTTCACCGAACCACGGCTCGGTACTTTAAAAAATTATTCCTTATGAACTATGAATATTTAAGATTTAGATTATTATTTAAAATAAATAAACGACAAAATATATTAAACAATTTCAAATAATTAAAAAAAACATAAATTAAAAAAAAATTGTCATAAAACATTTAGCCCTTAAATAACGTACGTATTAATTCACCGAAAGACACAAATGTATGGCTTGTGTATATAATATAATATCTATTTTGCAATTTGATTACAAAATATTATTAAAATAAATATTTTTAATTTGATTTTATTTATAATATTTTGTATTTAAGAAAGCGCTGTCGGGCGTTGCACGGCGCCATTTTTTTATTATTAAAATTCCTATTTTAAATTAAGAAAAAACTAACAAAGATGATTTTTCCCGAGGCTGAAACAATACACATCGATTTTTCTTTATAAAAATTATGTATGGTGTAAATTTCAATAAAATCCTTAAGCGATTGGTTTAATATTTCAAAAATACAAATATATATATATATACAATAATAAGATAATTGAAATTTTTTTAGTTTATTTAAAATATTTTCTTTTTTTATTTAAGTACAATTATTTATAGTTATGTTATGTATAGTGACGGAAAAAAGATAACGCCATTATATGCGCAGCGCCTTTCTCATCAGCATTAATATGTGAATCAAGATTAAAGATCAAGATTAATTTTAATACCATTCAAACGTAAAACTGTCAATCATTAAAAGGAAAATTAGTATAAAAAATTAATTTCTTGATACATTCACATATTAATGCTGTACAAGATGCTGCGCTATCTAGACTGGCGTTTGCTTTTTTCGTCAATGTACTTATGTACTATTTTCTATTTAAATTCCCCTGAATGAAAATGTAGTCGAAAACTTCACAATAAGATTGGAACATGTAAATTGATGATCTGTGTTGCAAATTTACAAGCTTGTCAACATTGGATAGAGTAATTAATAAATTAAATCCCCAAATGATAGATAAATGGAGAAAGGCATGTGAAGATAAAACGTAGAAATTGAAGAAAGGCTTGGCATTACAGGAAGGCCTTTCTTTGTTTGAAAGAGAACCTTGCAACTCCAAGGCCCACATTAAACCTTCACTAGTCCTCAAAATTAGAACCTCTTCTTCAGAAGAATTCCCTTCATCATCATCGCCTCAGAATCAGTGCACTAAGATATTCATATTATTTATTAAATATTTAATTGTAATTATTTTAGGCATCCATATAATCATTATTATTATTGGATATATATGGAAATTTCTCTTAATGATTACATATCATTAATTTATATGTATCAATTGTTGGAAGCTCATTTGACTTATTCTTGAACTACTTAACACATATTGAGGATCATTTTTTATCACGTTTTACTTAACTTGTATTCTTGTCTGTGTGTATGTGTCAAATCTTGCAATCGATTTTTCGACGACTTCCAATCATCGGATTTTCTTGAAACTTCACCAACAGCTTTGCTCTCGATGACAATACAATATTATCATTTCTATGAGCTTCTAATTGCTACAATTTGAATGAAATAATCCAAAATTATTCCTATATATAAAAATTCAAAATGTCGGATGTAAACAAAAAAAATGTAAACAAAAAAATAAAATCCCCAACTTTATAAATATAAATATTTAGTACACATTCATTTCTTAAATTATACTTCATAAATTTAATTAATATGAGTAAACTAAAATCGATTGCAAAATTTGAAGACTAAAAAGTAGAAAATAATACTTTATAAAAAAAAAAATTTTAAAAAACCACGTTTTACTAACGGACTAAAAAGGAGAAAATAATTTTTTTCTGAAAATCCATACTGACATTACATACAAGAGATCTGATTGGAATCAAACTGTCCATAACGTAAAACGTGGGGCGCAAATATGTCTAAAATATCCTGTTTCTAATAAAAATATAGAAAATATATAAATCTCAAAATAAACATTAAAACCACGCATAATATAATTTGACGAATGAATATTGATCTTTATCAAAAATATTAAATTTAATGCTCGAAAGAATTTAAATTAAAAAAAATCTATTGGACTACTAATATTATTCCCTTTTACAAGTGGTCTGATAAAAAATTTGATATTTGAAAAGTTTGATAGTATAAACAATTTTTAAATATATTAAATATACGATAAATTTTCTAATGATTAACTAATAATATTCCCTTTTACAAAAAGTCCGTTAAATACTTAATAGGTAATATTTATAAAAATTATATCACGAAACTTATCCTATCGTATTACTAATAATATTCCCTTCTAGAATTTTGGTGAAAACTTAAGCCTTAAAAAATACAACGATTGGTGCTAAATAAAAATTAATAAAGGAAATCATATTTGAATAGAAAAATTATTATTTGTTGCGCCCCACGTTTTACGTTATGGACAGTTTGATTCCAATCAGATCTCTTGTATGTAATGTCAGTATGGATTTTCAGAAAAAAATTATTTTCTCCTTTTTAGTCCGTTAGTAAAACGTGGTTTTTTAAAATTTTTTTTTTATAAAATATTATTATAACCAAAAGTACTTAACGGTGAAATTTTATTTCAAATTTTAAACCAGAATATAGAATTGTTTTCAATCTCTAAAAATAGTTTCATCTTAATTAATTTTCAATTAAAAATTTGAAAAATTAAGGAAAATTTACAGAATTGAATGAAAATATTTTAAATATTCACTCAATTACGTATACCTTTATATGAACATAAAAATAACATTTTTTTTTGTTTTTTTGTTAAATAATTTGAACACTTAAAAATCTCTTTCTTTAGTTATTTGTTTTGTACTGGCATATTTTATCAAAGTCCGCTTTTCATTGACTTTCAAAACCATCTTCCAGATGGATAAATTTAATTTCAAAACGAAATTTACAGCTCAGTGAACAAAAGGTTGATGAAGGGAAAACACGTGAACATTGTTTGAAATAACAGGAAGAGTTCAAATAATTAATTAATGTCTTATGTATGATGTATGTACGAATATACATAGAATCAAATAGAACTCTTGAAATTGAAAAAATATTCGATAATAATTCTTTATTAATATACATTACTTATACTAAGAACAGTAGAGTGTTTTATTACTATAAAAAATGTATTTGTTAATAAATTATTAATAACATGTATTATACAGAATAAAATACAATAAATAAACTATAATTGAATAACATTTTAAATAAATATATACTTCTTTGTTCAAATACGAGGTGTGTTCGAAAAGTAAGGTGACTGTATTTTTAAGAAAAAATATTTATTTATTTATCAATATTTATGTTGTCCCCTTTAAAGTAATACACTTATGCCAACGGGTTTTCCAATCCTCAAAGCACTTCTCATAAGCACTTTTCGGTATAGCCTTGAGCTCTTCCAGCGATGCAGTCTTTATCTCCTCAATCGTTGCAAATCTCCGTTCTTTAGTTTTGGGAACAAGAAAAAGTCACATGGGGCCAAATCCGGTAAATATGGTGGCTGAGGCATGATTGTGGTGTTGTTTTTCGCCAAAAATTCTCTCACAATCAAAGATGAGTGAACAGGGGCATTATCGTGATGTAAAAGCCATGAATTGTTTTTCCACAATTCTGGACGTTTTCTTCGTATTGCTTCTCGCAAACGGCCCATAACTTCAAGATAATACTGTTTATTGACCGTACGACCATATGGTAAGAACTCCTGATGCACCACGCCATGGTAATTGAAGAAAACTGAGCAAAAGCGTCCAGAGCGAGCTCGTCATTGGCATCTTCGCCGCCATCTTGGAAGAGTTTGTACCACTTGTAAACATTTTTTTTACTCAGAATAGTTTCACCGTATGCCACTGTCAACATTTCAAGTGTTTCGGAGCACTTTATTTTATTTTTTATACAAAATTTGATGCAAATCCTTTGATACATATTTCTCGATAGCAAAAAATCGCCGAGCACGCAAAACACTTATAACCTTTACGCCTCTCACAACCAAACAAAAAATGCTATACTCTTGAAACTTGGTACAGATGTTCGGGAAGATTGTACCAACATAAAAAAAACAAAAAAAAAGATAATCGAAAGTACGTTGGACGTGAAATTTGAAAAGTAACCTTACTTTTCGCACACACCTCGTATAATATAGTGTAAATGAAAAATTATTAATAAGCTAGTTAGTTATAAGAGATTTGAACGGGTTTGAATATTTTACGAAAAATTTATTTATAAGAAGCAGGACCAGGTCAAGAAAGGAGGGGGGCGAAGTAGATGGCCGACCCGGGGGCCATATTTTAGTGGGCGCCAAATCCAGCAAATTGAACAATTCTATTAAAAATTGTGAACATAGAGAGTACTCATTCTGTTTACAGCCCCACCGGAGTGTTGTCTTGAAGTTAGGAAAAAAATCGGAAATTAAATAAATATAAATACAATTTAAGGTAATATTACGTAAATTAAGAATAGATTAAATTTGAATGAAGGTGGCTTGAGGATCGGTTGGATGAATATAGTTCTAGAGAGCAAAAAGTTTGGAGTATTGTAATGGCAAAATATATATAAATAAAAAGTTTAATTAAAGTAATCTATCTATCTCTGTGACTCTACGGAACTCGAAAGTTCTTGGCCACAGCAACCACACTAATTCAAGTATCCCTATTCTGAGCCACAACCCTCCAATTACCTTCTCCCATTATTTGAAGTAATTAAATAGTTATTTTAAAATTATTGTAATTTATTTTATTTCTATTATTACAGATTTATTTCATTTTTATTTTCTTCTTTAATTATTAAACATTTTATAAATAGTTAATAAAAATAGATATACCAGGGGTTGGCAACCTGCGGCTCGCGAGCCGCATATGGCTCCTTTGATGTCAAGATGTGACACTCCAGTTCAAAGCGCAAATATTAATAATTAAATTATTTTATTTTTAAAACTCAAAATATTATAATGCAATAAAAATATATATATATATATAATGCAAACAAGATAAAAACACTCAACAGAGAACAGTTTACTTTTATTTAATTTAAATCAAAAATCATATATATATAATTTTAATTAAATGTCATAATAATGAAACAAAAATGTTAGTGGCTTTATAAAAATTTGGAAATTTTGTAAATTGTAACTTTTGGCTAGGGCTTACAATACCGGGATCTCGGGATCCCGAATACCGGGATCCCGGACGATTTTTGCCCGGTATTAAAAACCGGTATTTATGTAAAAATACCGGTATTTTGGTATTACGAATTTACGAATTTACAAAATGTGTATGATTTTTTAATGACAATAGTGCCGACAAGCGTAGAATCAGAAAGAGTTTTTTCGGCCGCTGGTTATATTTGTACGAAAATTCGGTCCTCGCTTGATGATGAAACGCTTGATTCGTTGTGTTTTTTAAGAGCAAACTTTAATAAACAAAACGCAGGTTATTAATATTAAATACTTTCAATTTATATTTTTATATTTTTTACTTCTTTAATTATATAATACCATACGAGCCTATTATATGTAAATTGTAACATAGAATTTAATATTTACTTTATTTTACTTGCACGTTTTTACTATCTCGCCAGAGATAGTATTGCGATCACGAAAATTTTCGATGTTGAGAATTTGATGTTTTGATACGTTTTGAAGGTTCCTGAATCATTTTCACTAAGGTTGAGAAAAATGTCTGTCTGTGTGTGTATGTGTGTGTGTATGTATGTAGACAAGATTAGGCAAAAACGGTTTGAGCTAGAATGATGCAATTTGGTACATGAGCATTATTCAAAATTCGTAGTTTTCTATCAACTTTTGAGAAATGTAGCTCAACCGGAAGAGGGTCATTACCTACAACGTTTTGATTTTTTTTCCTCTAAAGTGACCGTAAAAATAAAGATATATGTTTGATAATTTTTCACATGATTAATAATTGTATAAAACTGCTATATATAGAATTTCAGCTTGATTGAATCGCTGAAAGTACCAGAATTAATTTTTTAACACTGCAAATCTCACGCGCCAGCACGTGCCATGGTGCCATCAATAAAAAACCAAACATGCGCTGGTTTAATATTTATTATTTATAATTTATAATTAATTAAATTTAATTTAAATATAATATATTATGTTATTTAATCCAATTCAAATTGCGAGATAGTCGAGTGGAGACACTCCAGCTAATTTTGTATCTATCTACTCCTACTCTCGATGTAATAAAATAAATAATATCTACTCATTTCAGAACAATATTTATTGGATTTCATATATTATTTGTTAAAAAGTCAATATAACAACTGAGGTAAGTAGAAATATAGCTAGTAAATTTATTATTAATAATACCGGTATTAATACCGGTATCCCGGTATTTCAAATTTCAAATACCAAATACCGGTATTCAGATTTTAGTTCGGTATTGTAAGCCCTACTTTTGGCTCTTCCGTATCAAAAGGTTGCCGACCCCTGGTGTATACACTTGTCTAGATATATATATGTGTATGTACACATGAACAAATATAATATTATGGTTTTGATTTCACCTATTTGGTAAAATCGTAAAATGAGTGCAAATAACATTTTTGTCTTTATTTATACCTATCGAATGGGAATTTTTTTCTTGCGGTTTGTATCTGATGGTTTTGATGACTAAAAAATGACGAAAAAAGGAAACGCATGTTATGTTTCGAACAATAAGTTTTTATTTTTGTCGATACACAAGGGAACTACTGCACGTCTACTCCTTGTAGGATTACCGCAGTTGTTATTCGAGCATTATTTGAATTATGTCATTATTTTTCAATTTCCTATTAATTTGGTGCCATTTCCATTCTGGCCCATATTTCGGATGATTGTATTAGTGACGATGAAACTAAACGAAGGGTGGATGGTACGTGAGGAGGTGTAGAAAAGAGTAAAGGGAGGAAGAATTGTTTTTACAGGGTGATACTAAACATTTAATCTCTGTATCTAGTAAACAAAAATTTAAAATTATTATGATTTAAAAAGTTTTAAAAATGGCCCTTCTTATTGTATTTTATAATGTGGACTGTCACAGGTTAAAAGATTTCCTCCTCTCTCCCCAAATACGTATACAAAACATATACATATATGTACATGTATATCTTATCCTATTATAATAGAAAAAATTGTATATATATTTGAATTTTGAAATATTAATCATCTCAAAGGATTTTTTTTAAAATTCTCACCATAAATAATATTTATAAAGAAAAATCGATCTGTTTTGGTTTCAGCCTAAGGAAAAATCATCTTTGTTAGTTATATCTTAATTTAAAATAGGAATTTTATTAATAAGTACGTGCTTCACATAGGTCATTAAAAAAAATTATGCATTATTATCGAGTTTAGCTGGAAATATTAATAACTGGTTCACCGACCCACCGTTAAAATAATTTAAAAGAACATAAAATAGTCATAAAACATATACACCCTAAACGTATGTATTAATGCTCTGATAGACAGTAAAGTATTGTCTGTTGATATAACATATTATATATTTTCTAATTTTATTTAATATAATATATTTTGTATTTACGGAAGCGCTGTATGACGAAGTTGATAACGTCATTTAAATTTCCTATTTTAAATTAAGAAAAAACTAATAAACGTTCTGAAACACACAATTTCAAATAATTTAAATGTATCTATTAATGCAATAAAAACAGATATATATATATATATATGAGATAAATATTTTTAATTTTATTTTATTTATAATATATTTTGTATATAAGGAAACGCTGGCTGACTTCATATAAATTAAAATTAAGAAATAACTAATGAAGATGATTTTTCCCGAGGGTGAAACCAATATACCATAGATCGATCGATTTTTCTTTATAAAAATTATTTATGGTGTGAACTTCAAAAAAAAACTCCTTAGACCGGTTTAATATATCCCAAATACAAATATATATACAAATATATATGTGGTATATATATATATATATACATTTTTTTGCTAGTATAATAAGATAAAAATGGCTCTGGGCAACGCCGGATAGCGCTTCCTTAAATACAAAATATTATAAATAAAATAAAATTAAAAATATTTATATTAATAATATTTTCTAATCAAATTACGAAATATATATTATGTTATATATCCACAGGCCATACTTTTTCTCTCTTTCAGTGCATTAATACGTACGTTTAAGGGCTGTATGTTTTATGGCTATTTTTACTATCTCGCCAGAGATAGTATTGCGATCATGAAAATTTTCGATGTTGAGATTTTGATGTTTTTATACGTTTTGAAGGTTCCTGAATCATTTTCACTAAGGTTGAGAAAAATGTCTGTGTGTGTGTATGTGTGTGTGTATGTGTGTATGTGTGTATGTGTGTGTGTGTATGTATGTAGGCAAGATTACGCAAAAACGGTTTGAGCTAGAATGATGAAATTTGGTACATGGACATTATTCAAAATTCATAGTTTTCTATCAACTTTTGAGAAATGTAGCTCAACCGGAAGAGGGTCATTACCTACAACGTTTTGATTTTTTTTCCTCTAAAGTGACCGTAAAAATAAAGATATATGTTTGATAATTTTTCACATGATTAATAATTATATAAAACTGCTATATATAGAATTTCAGCTTGATTGATTGGCTGAAATTACCAGAATTAATTTTTTAACACTGAAAATCTCACGCGTCAACACGTGACGTGGTGCCATCAACAAAAAGCCAAACATGCGCTGGTTTAATATTTATTATTTATTATTTATAATTTATAATTAATTAAATTTAATTTAAATATAATATATTATGTTATTTAATCCAATTCAAATTGCGAGATAGTCGAGTGGAGACACTCCAGCTAATTTTTTATTTATGTTCTTTTAAATTATTTGAAATTGTTTCATATATTTTGTCGTTTACTTATTTTAAATAATAATCTTCATCTTAAATATTAATAGGTTATAAGGAATAATTTGTTTTAAAGTACCGAGGTGGCTCGGTAAACCAGGTATATATATATTGATAACAAGACAAATTGATTAATACTCGTTTTTTTTTAATTTTACATATAAAATTTATAATGATCAATATGAAAGTTATACATCCATTGTAAAACAGTGATCAAATTTTTAGTAACTGAAAGAAATATAACTTTAATATAATCTTTTATTCAACTTTAATCTTGGGTTAGCTTAATGGACTTAACTATGGTTGTTAGCCAAGTAATTAAGATTCTCAGAACTAGGGTGATTTAACCCTTTCGAAAATAAATTAGAAGCACTGACCCAGTTATTTAAATCTGAATCTGATTTCTCATTCAAAATAAAATATCTTCAAAAAGTATGATAATTAATTTTAATTGTATCAACAAGTTTAAGACTTATTATCTGTAATTTTATTTTTAATTGTTTTCATTTTCTTTAAAAAAAAATTATATAAATATCAAGAAAATAAAAAGGCCGAAATAAATAAACTCGATATTCAATTATCAATCTTATTAATAACAAAAAAAATTATTTCTCTGGACCTCACTCTTCTAAATTAGAAAAATAAATATTTCATCTTGAAAAAATATTAAAAAAAGCTTTTGTCTTTAAATATCTAGAAATCAATTGATGATAGATTGGATTTCGTGATTTTTTAATTAAACTAAGTCACCTGAAAGAAAAAACCCTACCTTGAAATTTTTATCCAAGGTATCAGAGGTAGAAGAGATAAAACTAAATAATTGGAAAAAATAATATATTATACCAAAGATTTTTCTTTTTTTCAATATTAATAAATAAAAAAATAAATAAAAAACATTTTATTAACTAAAACATAAACTAAAATGAAATGATTTTTTCGGTTGATTATAAATTATTTTACTAATTACACAATTTTGGTGAGATTTCTTTAAAAATAACAAAAAAAAAAAATTCGATGAATAAAGTTTAATCTTTTTTATATATATATATATATAAATATTTTAGCCATATGATTTGAAAAGAGTCGTTCACTACTTATAGAAATTTAATATAAATATTTATAATAATTATAATATTTTATATTAGGTATTGGTTTATAATTAAAAAATATATTAATATTAGAAATAAATTATTGCAAATGATTTCAAATGATATTTTAATTTATATATTGTAATATATATTTTCATACCTACATTCATTAACTAAATAATTTAAATCCACACATATGTATAGTTGCATTTCTAATTTAAAATATTTTAAAGTAAAAGAAAGAGATAGGTGAAATAAATTCAATATCTTATAACATATATAAATAATAAATAAATATGTATGCCTATATTAAAATAAAAAAATTATAAATGATGAAAATCGATTAGTTTTCCGAATTAATTCCAAAATTAATTATAATAATATAAAACATTATAGTAAGAAACAATAAAATGTTTTTTTAGTAATATTAAATCTTAATCTCTTTATTTCTCTCTCTCTCTCTCTCTCTCTATCTCTGTGGCTTCGGAAAACTGGAGATTTCTTTGTCACAGCAACCACATTTCTCTAAGAGTCCCTATCCTGAGCCAGAGTAGGATTGGATCATTACCCTTTTCTATCTCTCTCACGATTCTTCCTACATTGTCCACCCACCGTGCCTTTGGTTTTCCAAGCGGACGTTTCCTTATCGGTCTCCCCACCAATATATCTTTCACCATTTTTTCCTCTCCCATTTTAGCCACGTGCCCTGCACAACGCAGCTTTCTCGATTTTATAACGCTATATATATATATATATATTTTATACAAATATATTATACAGTATCATTCAGTGTTATATCATTATTATAAATCAACTAGCTGATCAGAGCGCCTTCCAGGCGCTCTTCACACCTAGACGGGGGCTCCGCCCCCTGTACCCCCGAGTGTAGTATTTGGTTGAAAGTCTGTATGTAAAAGGTTTTCATCCATTTTGTTTCAATCAGTATAAGTAGATAAGACATATATTTGTTTTCTTAGAAAATATATATTTTAATTTAATCAGTAAATTAATTATATATTATTATTGTATATGTTATATTTATCTAACTCTGTGTCTATACAGTTTTCGAAAGTTCTTAGCCGCAGCATCCACTTTTCTCTAAGAGTCCCTATCCTGAGCTACAACCAAATCCTACCCTGTCCCATCTCTCCCATGTCCCTTCCTTCATTGTCCACCCACCTTGATCTTTGGTCTTCCACCGGATGTTTCCCAATATTTGCATGTGTGTCTGCATACATATCTACGTATATGATAACTGAATAATAATAATAATAATGTATTAAATGAATATAATTGAAATTTTAGTTTTAATTGCACTTTTTTTTGGTTTTTATTTTTATTTATTTTATTGGAATTATTACAAATAATAATATACCGTTTAATACGTGAAAATAATAATAATAATAATAATAATAATTTATTAAATTAATATAATTGAAATTTTATTTTTTATTATTACATTTTTATTTTTATTTTTTACCGACCGACGATAGTAAGGGAGGTATTGTTTTCACACCAAATTTCACATGTGGAGATTTTTACATATCTCCACGAATATTTCTTAATTTAAAATTATATGAAGTCACCCAGCCATTCATGACGTCACAGCCTGGTCTTACATATGTATTACAAATAAAATAAAATTAAAAATATTTATGTTATGTCCATATCTGTTTTTTATTACATTAATAGATATATTAAAATTATTTGAAATTGTTTCTGTAGCTGGAAATTAATTTACTTCAAACCGTCGGTCGGTTCGGACCTGGCCACAGGTCAACTTATTTTGTTAATAATTTATTTTTATTTTTTATTTTTTTTGTTAATAATTATTACATTTTTATTTGTTCGAAAATTATTTCTACTTTATTAATTGTTAATAGTTATTACATTTTAATTAACAGTTTTCGGAATAAGTATATTCTCTTATTTTATAGAGATTATTATTTTACATATATATGAATATAATATAAATATTTTTAATTTTATTTTAAGAATAGATATATATCTAAAAGGAGGTAACTGTGACGTCACATATATACATTTAAATTAAAAACAACTAATGAAGATGATTTTTTCCAGATATGTGATCAATAAAACTAAATAACTTAAGAGTATAACTAATGGTTTTCAATTTATAAAATCTAATTTAACACACAACAATTCCGTCTCATTATTGTATTGTAATACAAAGTTAGAAATATTAAGTTTAAAAAAAATTAAAAATATTTGAATTTGGAAAATTATATGTAGCGCCATCTGTCGATAGTTTTGTGTAACTACAGACTTTTAGCAAAATATTACTAATTAAATTAATTTTGGATAAATTAATTTTGGATTTAACTACACTAAAACCTTCCCTGGGATGCCCACAACAATCCCTGAAAGTTTCACCGTAATCGGACGGGTAGTTTTTGAGTCTATAAGAGACAGACAGACACACAGACAGACAGACACACAGACACACAGACACACAGACATTGCCTTTTATATATATAGATAGATTTTCTTAAAGTATAATTAATTTAAATAAACGAAAACTAAATATCATTAAAAAAAAATTGAAGTTGGCATTTGATAATCAACGCGGAGCTTTTGCTAAACTTTTTCTGGAATGGAGGATATTCAAAATAATAATTTTGTCCCCTTCAAAGTAATTCCCCTCAGATATAATGCACTTATCCCAGCGCTTCTTCCAAACTACGAAGCACTTCTGAAATGCGCGTTTCGATATGGCCATTAGCTCATTCCAACATTATCTCATCGATTGTGGCTAAACGCTTTCCTTTCATCGGTCTCTTCAGTTTTGGGAATAGGAAAAAGTCGCAGGGAGCCAAATCTGGTAAATACGGTGGTTGAGGCATGATTGGAGTGTTTTTTTTGCCAAAAAAATCACAAACACGCTATGCTTTACGTAAACGTTGCATAACTTCCTTATAGTATTCCTTATTAACAGTAAGACCTGTTGGCATGTACTCATGATGCACTACGCCATTGTAATCGGAGAACACACAAAAACGTGACTAACTTTTTCAGGTGTCAAAAAAAACAAAACAATCTACTAATCCAAAATGGCTGATAATGTCAACATATGAGAAACATATGCACAAATATAACAAACAAAAAAAATCGATAATCAAATGTACATAACCCGCGAAAATTCAAAATTCACCTTTTCTTTTGAAGAGACCTCGTGTATATATATATATATAAATTTTATATTTTTATTATATTAAATAATAATAAAATTATTATTAAATATTTTATTTCTACATCAAATTATTAATTATATTATATATATTTATTTATGATACTTTACTTTATTTCATCCATGATTTAAATTGACAACAATATTTAATGAGAGCCATGCAACAACAAAGACATATATCAATTTTCTATACTTTTTATAGATAATTATGAATACATTTTATTTCACAAACATCATATTACAATTATAAAACAATTTAATTTGATTAGATCATAGCTTTCAATCATGATTATGATCTCTCTTCCTTTGAAATCTCCTTCCTAGGCAGAGAATAAAGAAAACATAATTAATTTTCTTTAAATTCTCCAAAACATTAATTTTAATTAATTATTTAATATTTATACAATATTATAAAAAATATTTATTCTCTTTTTCTCCCTTAAAAATATATTCTCTATTGGTTACTTTATTAAAGGAAAATTACATTTTTGTTCTTTGGAATAAATAGTTAACTAAATTGATAGTATTAAAGAAATATGGTGCTCGTGTTAGAAGAAGGAACATGGCTTTTGAAACATCGTGTAATTGAATTGGCATCACATGGCTCGCTAGGGATGCAGGAGAGAGAATAGCGAGCGCTTGAATGTATAGTGGGAAGGGTGTATGTGTGCGTGGGTGTATGGGTGTACGCGGGCTATGTTTGGAAGGGATTATCGGCGCCAAGATGCTCCTGGAGTTTTGCCTCCGATCGGAATATGCAAATGGGACCCAACGTAATCGGTTGCAAGGCCTGACGATTCCAAGCCAAGTCGTGGGGGCGGAAAGGATTACAAAGTCGGACCATCAAAGGCTCCCGATCCTGCGCTCGTTTCCTAAATTGTGCTAAGAGAGCGAGCTGGAAAATAAAGAAGAGCGTGAGACTAAGAACATAGCCCTTTCAAGCCTGTGTTTTTGCAAATTAATTCATTCCTATAGAAATAGGCACGAAAAAGGGGCAAATAAAAAAAAATTTAAAATTAACAAATGAAAATAATAAACATTCGGAAGAAACCATGATTTGATTTTTGTTTTTTATTATCTCACCAGAGATAGTATTGCGATCACGAAATATTTCGATGTCGAGATTTTGATGTTTTTATACGTTTTGAAGGTCCCTGAGTCATTTTTACTAAAGTTGAGAAAAATGTCTCTTTCTCTCTCCGTGTGTGTGTGTGTGTGTGTGTGAGTATGTATGTATGTAGACAAGATTACGCAAAAAAGGTTTGAGCTAGAATAATGAAATTTGGTACACGGGCATTATTCAAAATTCGTAGATTTATATCAACTTTTGAGAAATGTAGCTCATCCGGATGTGGGTGCCGATTTCATTTTTTTTTCTTCTAAACTGACCGTAAAAATAAAGATATATGTTTGATAGTTTTTCACATGATTAAAAATTGTATAAAACTGCTATATATAATATTGTATTTCAGCTTGATTGAATCACTGAAAGTACCAGAATTAATTTTTTAAATTTTTTAACACGTTGACTGCCATTACGCGCCAGCACGTGATGTGGTATCGACAAACACGCGCTGGTTTAATAAATTTATTTATTAATTTTAATTTATAATTTATTATTAATTAAATTTAATTTAAATTTAATATTTGTGTTAATTAATCCAATTCAAATTTGCGAGATAGTCGAGTGGAGACTCTCCAGTTTTTTTAAATTTGAAATGCTAAGAAATTCTTTGTAGTATGATTTTTATTTTGACTTAAAAATGAAGGTAAAGGTTTTAAATTTAAATTTATTATATGTCAATTAATTAATTTAATTAAATAACAATACTAAAACTGTAACTTTAAATTTTTTAAAATCGATTAATTAATTAATCCAATTCAATTATTCTTAATTTATAATTTAATTAATTAAAATCAATTTAAATATAATATATGTTAATTAATTCGATTCAAATTTGCGAGATAGTTCATTGGAGACACTCCAGATTTTTTATTTTAAAAATAAAAATTAAAATAAATCCGCGTATTAAAAGTTTCTCTACATGGTCATTTCTTTATTTTAAAATATTATTCAAAAAATTTGTGAAGAAGATAAAGAATCTCTTTTGATGTTTTCATAAAAGAGCTCTTTTGAATATAGAACGTCTCTGTTATAGAAAATGTGTTGCCATTTAATATCAACTGGTGCACTTTTTGAAAATGTTCGTCATTTCTTTAAATAAATTCATGATTTTATTTTATTTTATTTTTCTTTCTTCTCTTTTTTCCTTGATTATGAAAATCGGAAAGGATAGGCAGCTGAATGTAATGAGGAGAGAGCAGAAGTTGACCCGGCATTAGACACAAAAGCGACCCGCAAATTCAAAAGCGCACTTGTCGCTTGTCGAAGTGCAAAGACTATCGGTGAAGGGAGGTGGAAAGGGAGAAGGGATTGGCGGCGAAGGGGGTGGGGGAGGTTTGTAATAGAATCAAAGTCAGCTGATGGCCGCACGCGGCAACAACCCTTCCTCTGTTCATTAATCTTAACTCCGGCGAGGAATTTAACGTCACGTCAAGCTAGTAGAGAACGTGTTGTACCGTCGGTTTAAGCCCCCCCCCACCACCTCTGCCCACCCTCACTCAACCACTCCCGGTTTTCAGTCCAGACTGAACCACCCGGGCGATTGTCAACTTTTCAAAATGCAATTTCACGCCACACACTATTAATCGAGAAACCCTCTCTGCTCGCTATTTAGTGACTCTAGTTTTAAACTTATGCTTTTATTAGTGGGGTGGATTAATGTTATGGGGTTATTAGAACACAAAACCCTATGAAGATTTATTGACAGTCATATAATCGGTAATGTCCATTCGATTTCACGAACTCAAGCACCTTGCAGCTTGTCCTAATAATCATTGACAAAGGTCTGCAAGTGAGATTGTGTACAGCAGAAAAAAAAAATAATAAAATAAAAAAATTTATAAGAAATTTAAAAAAAAAATTATTTGTTTAATTGAAAATCGACTTTTAAATTTTCAAGAAAAATAAGTTGACCTGTGTCCAGATCCGAACCGACCGACGGTTTGAAATAAATTAATTTTCAGCTACAGAAACAATTTCAAATAATTTTAATATATCTATTAATGTAATAAAAACAGATATGGATAGAACATAAATATTTTTAATTTTATTTTATTTATAATATATAGCTGAAGTAGCCGGCGTTGCCCGTGATCATAAGGAGGCTGTGACGTCATGAAGGGCTGGGTGACGTCATATAATTTTAAATTAAGAAAAACATAATGAAGATGATTTTTCCCGAGGATAAAACCAATACCAATACATTCGTGGTGATATGTAAAAAATCTCCTTATGTGAAATTTGGTGCGAAAATAACC
Source organism: Labia minor (assembly GCA_963082975.1). Lineage (NCBI taxonomy): Eukaryota > Metazoa > Arthropoda > Insecta > Dermaptera > Spongiphoridae > Labia > Labia minor. Next base: position 29,761,813 of record OY720349.1, read on the forward strand.
CTTCCCTTCCTATCGTCGATCGCTAATACTACCACTTCCGGTTTCCGGATTTGCACCAAAAGTTGATCAATTCATCCCACTGATGCATTAAGTAAATATACCAAATTTTATCAAAATGCGTTGAGCCGTTCAGTCTGTACACATCTATACGGACGGACGAACAGACGGACGGACGGACAGACATCATGCTAAAAATACTTTTTTCTGTTAAGAAAATGCATGATTCGTGGAGATATGTAAAAATCTCCACATGTGAAATTTGGTGTGAAAACAATACCTCCCTTACTATCGTCGGTCGGTAAAAAGCATTAAGAAAAAAAAAATAAAATAAAGAGATTATGAAAATTATTCAACGTACCATACTATTATATTATTTTTATTATTATTTAATATTATTTTATACATTAAATATTATTTTTACACTTTCAAAATTACAGATAGTATCTATCTATCAGCATATCAGCTACTTAACTCGAAAGTCCTTAGCTGTAGTTACTATATAATAATAATACACATAATATAATACAATAATACCACAATATAAGTGATTCTATCTCTGAACCAGCTCCATCCAAGCAACAATATTAAATATTTATAGTTGTTTTTTTTATTTTAGTTTTTGAATAAAGAAAATTTGTTTACGAGGGCAGGTTAATATAATAAGTCCGTGACTATTTGAATGAAACGCAGGTTTTTGGATAAAAAATTATTTTATTTTTCATCATAGTCTCCTTTGAGCTCAAAACACTTCGTCTCCTTTTAAAAAATAAGATTTGCCTAGGACAAAGGACGGCAAACTTATTAGCCAAAGAGCCAACAATTTAAAACAAAAATTGGCTGCCAAATCTGCTTGTTTAATCAAGTTCAATACACTAAAAAGTAGTTTCTTACTTAGTTCCTAAGTAGTACACTAAATAAAACTAAATTTCAACATCATCAAAATTGGAATTTGAGAATCATCAAAATTGGAATTTGTTTGTGAGATGATTTCATAGTTGGTGTCAAATCTCTTTCCGCCGAGTCATTTCTTCAGGTTTGGAAACAAGAAATAGTCACTCGGGGCAAATCCGGAGAATAGGGCGGATGAAGGAGCAATTCTTATTCCAATTCATGGATTTTCATAGAAATTCACTTTTTCCATTTTCTTCTCAAATCACGAGGTAGTCTGCTATTAATGGATGTTAAACAAAAACTAAAAGACTCAACTGGTTCAAATTTCGACAGGAGTCAGCTGATAGTTGCTTCATTTAAGAGACGGGAAATTCAAAAAGTCACGGACTTAGTGGCCTCTATCCTTGTATAAATATTTAATTATTATTAAAAATAAAAAAATATTTACATTATTAATAAAAAATAACAATTGAAACTCCAATTATTCATTCCTCTTTACACTTAATGATTGTTATTTCAGGAAAATTAAAATTTAAAAAAATTTTGAAACTATCTTCAAACGTTTTTGTTTGTTTGTTTGTTTGTTTTATCAAAATAAAAAAATATATTCCTAGATTTATCTAATAAATATATACATTATTGTATATGAATATTTTTTTTTCAAGTTTAAAAAGTATGTTTATTAGCCAAAATATACAAATATATGTTTTTTACCGACCGACGATAGTAAGGGAGGTATTGTTTTCACACCAAATTTCACATGTGGAGATTTTTACATATCTCCACGAATCATGCATTTTCTAAACAGAAAAAAGTATTTTTAGCATGATGTCTGTCCGTCCGTCCGTCTGTCCGTCCGTCTGTCCGTCCGTCCGTCCGTATAGATGTGTACAGCCTGAACGGCTCAACCGATTTTGATGAAATTTGGTATATTTACTTAATGCATCAGTGGGATGAATTGATCAACTTTTGGTGCAATTCCGGAAACCGGAAGTGGTAGTATTAGCGATCGACGATAGGAAGGAAAGGGTTATTTTCACACCAAAGGAGATTTTTTTATATATCACCACGAATCATGCACTTTGTATTGGTTTTATCCTCGAGAAAAATCATATTTATTAGTTTTTTCTTGATTTAAAATTATATGACGTCATCCAGCCATTCATGACGTCACAGCCTGGTCTTGCATATATATTATAAATAAAATAAAATTAAAAATGTTTATATTTATTATTTATGTATGCCTATCTGTTTTTTATTACATTAATAGATATATTAAAATTATTTGAAATTGTTTCTGTAGCTGGAAATTAATTTATTTCAAACAGTCGGTCGGTTCGGACCTGGCCACAGGTCAACTTATTTTCCATAACATATAAAAGGGATACATAACTTTTTCTTACAGCTAATTGGTGACACCGAGGTCGTAATTATCTATACAATGTTTCTTTTTTATTATTACGCTATTAATTATATTTAATATTACAATTTCAATGTGTAAAAATTAATTATTATTTTTTTTTTCTTTGTCTAGGAAAAGGCTATATAAAATAAAAACCTAGACTATATTGTATATGAATATAAATGATGAAGTGGTTTGTTTGTTTTCGCAGTCGATGGCGGAAAATTCTTCGGTGTGCTGCGGCTCCTGTGGCCGCTCCATCTGCGACCGATATATCATGCAAGTAGCCGAAGACTCTTATCATGAACAATGCTTGCAATGTTGTGTATGCGGCACTCAACTTGAGCATTCCTGTTTTACCCGAGACACCAAACTCTATTGCCGACTCGATTATGAAAGGTAAAGAAAAAATGAGAATTTTTTCTTTCTATTTTTTTTTTCTTATTTAAAATTATATTAAAAATGTGTACTAATTGGATATAAAATCACCACAATTTAATAAATAAATAAATATTCAACGAATTAGGATTTTATAAATCAATTTAAATTGAATGATTTATTAAATAAAAATTGTTTTAATCTAATATTTACATTTTAAAGTAAAACCAGTAAAGGGTTTTGAATTTTTATGTATGATATTATTGGTAATTCTTATAAGTAGGGGTATATATTTTTATATCGCTAGTGCTCTTCGCGCCTGTTTAGCCATGCTCTGTTGTTTTCTTATTTTTTTTTTTTTTTGGTAATTGTTTACAAAAACGGAAGCTTCAGGAATTTGGATAAAACTTTATCAGTGGATTCCTTTTTTAATTCCAAGAGACTATTAAATTAGCTAATGGTCCGGTCACTTTTAGTTTCCGAGATAAAAAATTATTAAAATTTGCATATAAATCTATTCACATTCAATTTATCTACCATGTACCACCTTATTCATTTGGCCATTAAATAACTAGATTCACTAATTATTCACCTATTTACTAATTTTCTGTTTTTTTCAGTTCGGTTTGGATATCTGAAAATTAAAAAATTCATTATTTAAATAATTTTCCTATATCCGAACCGAATCAAAAAAAATTTTAGTAAATAGGTGAATAATTAGTAAATTAGTCAATAAAACATTACTAAATGGCTGTTCATTTTGACGTTCATAACTAGTTTATTTGTCAAAAATTAATAATTTTTATCTTGGAAACTAGAAATAACCGAGAAATTTTGTATAAGGAAAGTTTCTTTGAAATTAAATAAGTTGACCTGTGGCCAGGTCCGAACCGACCGACGGTGTGAAGTAAATTAATTTCCAGCTACAGAAACAATTTCAAATAATTTTAATATATCTATTAATGTAATAAAAACATATAGGCATATAACATAAATATTTTTAATTTTATTTTATTTATAATATATATGTAAGACCAGGCTGTGACGTCATGAATGGCTGGATGACGTAATATAATTTTAAATCATGAAAAAACTAATAAATATGATTTTCCCGAGGATAAAACCAATGCAAAGTGCATGATTCGTGGTGATATATAAAAAAATCTCCTCATGTGAAATTTGGTGTGAAAATAACCCTTCCCTTCCTATCGTCGATCGCTAATACTACCACTTCCGGTTCACGGATTTGCACCAAAAGTTGATCAATTCATCCCACTGATGCATTAAGTAAATATACCAAATTTCATCAAAATCGGTTGAGCCGTTCAGGCTGTACACATCTATACGGACGGACAGACGGACAGACGGACGGACAGACATCATGCTAAAAATACTTTTTTCTGTTTAGAAAATGCATGATTCGTGGAGATATGTAAAAATCTCCACATGTGAAATTTGGTGTGAAAACAATACCTCCCTTACTATCGTCGGTCGGTAAAAAGGAGTCCACTGGTAAAGTTTTATCCATATCCCTGAAGCTTCCGTTTTTGTAAACAATTACCAAAAAAAATGAAAACAATACCTCCCTTACTATCGTCGGTCGGTAAAAATGTATTTAATCCATAATTAATACTACATATATTATTACTAAAATATATACGAGGGTGGGGTGAAAAGTTTCCGGCCTGACCAAGAAAAACGATGTTTTTAAATTTTTTTTTTTTGCTTTATTTTTCAACATTCAAGATAGCTGAGACCTGTACGATGTCAGCTGAACATGTGCGAAATATTTTGCACAACTATTTGAATATGGAAAGCTGTGTACAACGCGCGTGTCGCGTTTTCTAACGTTAGACCAAAAACTGCTTCGAAAAACCATTTCTACCAACAATTTAGCGCTGAAGGCGTAATCCAAACGAATTTTTGGATCGATTCATAACTGTTGATGAGACTTAAATTAAATTAAATCAAATTGAATTAATTAATCAATTAATTAAAATAATTAAATTAATTGGAAAACCGTTATGAGAAATGTATCGGTGTTGATGGAGATTATGTTGAAAAATATAGCAAAAAAAAATTTAAAAACATCGTTTTTCTTGGTCAGGCCGGAAACTTTTCACCCCACCCTCGTATACTATTATTGTATATTGTATATACATGATATTATGGAATACTACTACTAATTCTACTTATTCATCCTATATTAATTTTTAATTATATTTTCACTTGTGAATATAGAAGAGCAAAATCTAAAGAATATGAAAATAAGATTTGAGAATGTTTTAATGTTTAAAAAAAAAAAACTAAAACAAAATTTAAAAATTAAACATTTAAATTGAATAATATTACTAGTAGGATTATTCAAAATAATATATTTATTTGTTGAATGGTTTTGTAGTTGTGACAAATATTTTTTAGAGAAAAAGTTTAATAATAATCAAGTTCTGGATTTATAAAATAAAAATAAAATTTAAATATTATTTCTTTAAGTAGAGGGAATATAATAAAATAATAAAATAAATAATAAAATTTATATTATTAAATTAAAAAAAAAAATGTTTATTAACAACTTTTTGATTTTTAGAAATAAATGATTATTATGCCATATCGTATTTAAAATTTGAATTTTTATGTTAAGTAAGATTCTTTAATGTCTAATTACAAATAATAGTTTAATTATGATGACTTTTTAAAAACTATCTAAAATAACGTAGAAATTATTAATTTTAGATATTAAGTGCATTAGAATTGCATAATCATTTTATTTTTTTAATAATCTATTAATGAAAAAATATTTAAAGTTATCTTTCAAATATAAAAAAAAGTTGATGGCAATTCCGACCAAGTATCCAAAAGTTATTAATAATTTATTTAAAAAAATTATAATTTCAAGAAAACTTTTATCTACTAAGTTCTGTGTAATACTTTGTAAATGTGTGAGTTATCTTCAAAAATTTTAAAAATCTATAATAATCCATATTTATTTCTAAATTCCCGTATTTTATAAAAATTTCAATGAAATTTATTAGTTCAATTAAATAATTTAAAATTTCAATATGATAGCAACCAGTGCTAGGGATAAGATCATGGTTTCACTGGGATGCTGGCTGTGTTCTTGTGGCCAAACTTCGTTTGTGTATGTGTGTATGTGTGTGTGTGCTATTCTAAACGTAGACAAAGTTGCCATTGTGAATTATGACCCAGCCGACTTAATGTCTGTTGACTTTATCACGGACGCTCCGATTCGCTATCCAAATGGCAGAGAAAAAAAATATATAATCAGATTAAAGCCGTGATAAATAGCTTGTAAAATACATTTAGATAAATCCTAAAAGAGAGATTTACTTAAGCTTAGATTATTGCATTTATAGAAACTCTACCAAATCAAAGCTTTGATATATATATATATATATATACGAGTATATCAACAACAACAAAAAATATAAAGCTATATTCAAAAAAAAATATATGTAAGGTTAGAAACTATCAAAAGGTTGTTAGATAAAATAAAAAACAAAAATCTGGAGTGTCTCCACTCGACTATCTCGCAAATTTGATTTGGATTAATTAACACAAATATTAAATTTAAATTAAATTTGATTAATAATAAATTATAAATTAAAATTAATAAATAAATTTATTAAACCAGCGCGTGTTTGGCTCTTTGCTGATGACACCACATTACCTGCTGGCGCGTAATGGCAGTCAACGTGTTAAAAAATTTAAAAAATTAATTCCTGTACTTTCAAAGATTCAATCAAGCTGGGATTCTATATATATCAGTTTTATACAATTTTTAATCATGTGAAAAACTATCAAACATACCTATATCTTTATTTTTACGGTCAGTTTAGAGGAGAAAAAATGAAAACGTGGTAGGTAATGGTCCTCTTCCGAATGAGCTACATTTTTTAAAAATGTATAGAAAAATACGAATTTTGAATAATGCCCATGTATCAAATTTCATTATTCTAGCTCAAACCGTTTTTGCGTAATTTTGTCTACACACACACACAGAGAGAGAGAGACAGTTTTCTCAACCTTAATGAAAATGACTCAGGGACCTCCAAAACGTATGAAAACATCAAAATCTTGACATCGAAAATTTTCTCTCTGGCAAGATAGTAAAAAGTACAATTTTTTACATTATATAGGTATTACTTAAATAATTTCCATTGGCATAACGACTTTCTCCAAATAGTGAAAAAGAAAGCATGTGATGGTGAAACAACCGAAATGCACACGAAGTAAACATTTTACTGAATGTTTAATTAAAAATTATTCTTATTAGGTTTAATTTAACTATAATTGCAATAACGAAATTTTTTAAATGAATATTGACCATTTTTTTAATCAGTGAATTTATCTCAGAATGTATGATTATTATTAAGTTTAGACTTAATTTAAACACTCGAACAAAAAAATGTAGATATAAATTTTGTTTTATTTCCATTTGTTTTCAGAGTAAAATGGAATAAAAACACGAAAATATTTTAAATAAGAAGAAACCCTTAAATTTATAACTAAAAATATCGATCCTTCTTTACAATGAACCTTTCCCAATTACAGCTGATAACAAAAACGTTTGATTCACAACTTCTAACTATATAATTTGTTTAGTCACCTAATTGAGATCTTCAAATTATATTATTTAAAAATTCTTTCTTTAAAAAATTAAAATTTATTTTGTATTACAATTATTTATTATGCTCGTATATAAAGAGTAATTAATTTGATTATCAATTTATTTAAAATAATTTTAAATTTAATCAATATATTGTATTTATATTAACGATGATTTTTTTCACACCAATTTTTTACTATCTAGCCATAGATAGTATTGCGATCACGAAAATTTTCGATGTTGAGATTTTGATGTTTTTATACGTTTTGAAGGTTCCTGAATCATTTTCACTAAGGTTGAGAAAAATGTCTGTGTGTGAGTGTGTGTGTGTATGTGTGTATGTGTGTGTGTATGTATGTAGGCAAGATTACGCAAAAACGGTTTGAGCTAGAATGATGAAATTTGGTACATGGGAATTATTCAAAATTCATAGTCTTCTATCAACTTTTGAGAAATGTAGCTCAACCGAAAGAGGGTCATTACCTACAACGTTTTGATTTTTTTTCCTCTAACGTGACCGTAAAAATAAAGATATATGTTTGATAATTTTTCACATGATTAATAATTGTATAAAACTGCTATATATAGAATTTCAGCTTGATTGATTCGCTGAAATTACCAGAATTAATTTTTAACACTGCAAATCTCACGCGCCAACACGTGACGTGGTGCCATCAACAAAAAGCCAAACATGCGCTGGTTTAATATTTATTATTTATAATTTATAATTAATTAAATTTAATTTAAATATAATATATTATGTTATTTAATCCAATTCAAATTGCGAGATAGTCGAGTGGAGACACTCCAGCTAATTTTAATTTGTTTAAATATAATTATTATAAGTCTTCTACTCAACTTAAATATATATTAACTAATAATTTTATTAAGCAATTTTTATTATATAATTTGAATAACAATATATATATATATATATATATATATATATATAGTATAATCGAAACATGTATTTTTAATTGCATTTTTTGACTTGATAGCCAAGTTGGATTCAAATTTCAACTATTTCTTTGAGTGAACAAAGCCTCGTTTGTCAGACGGAACCACTGAAAGCCAAGCCGGGCAATCAGACCACAACCACAATCAAAGTCCAAAGATCTCGTTGGGAACATGCGTGGCCGGCAACAAAAGAGCAGAGCGGGCGAAAGTTTGCCGGAAGTCCCTGCTTAAGAAGACGTGGCCACTGGCCATTTCTCTATGCTGTTGCAGAGCCCCGGGGCCCAGTGCGAGCGCATCCCCATCCCTTCCTCGAGTTCCAATATTGGAACCTAGAGTCAACACTCGAAAATCCCTGAAGCGCTTTTGACCGGGAGTCGGTAAGCTTTGCGCGGTCCGTTGGTTAGGTAAACATTGTACCTCGAGCCAAAGCCAGCAGAGACAAACAAAGGGAAAGGGCGGGATGAAGGGCTGCTGCGGTCGCAGACCCAGAGATGAGGCTTGATATTGAGGATAAAGTATTGAAACTAAATCTGGTGTGATCAAAAAAGTTGAAGCCTTGGTCTTCTTGACGATCAATAGGCCAGAGACTTCCCGGTCAAGTTTCCCTCCTCACTCCTCCTTCACCCCCTCCCCCTCTCTCTCTCTCTCCTTCACCCTCTTACCCACTTCAACTCTTTTTTTTTCTTTTTTTTTTTTATAAAGTTTTATTTTTATTTCCCCCGATTTACCGCCAAAGTAGACCGTTTACTCCGACATGAAATTTAATCTGTAATAAACAAAGGGAGGAAAAAAAAAACAATGTATATTTTTTTCTTCTTTCCTTTCTCTTCTTATTGCTGAGACAAATTTACAGCAATGTTTTATTCTTGGTGATTTTCACTGATGGTCTCTGTCTACCCTCCTCTGAATTTTAAAACTTGTTTTCTTTATTGTATAATTTTGTTATGAAAAACGAGTTTGCGCCTTTTTCTTATTTGCAACGCGGTGTGCGCGTATAATTTGCATTCTGTTCCGTTGTAACCTTGCCTCATCCCTACGAGCAACCCTACTCCCGTCCGTTCATTTATTTAGGGCACTCATTAAGAGCGGCGGCGCCAATGTTTATCGGCGGCTGCTCATGCCTTTTACATGAGACGTCGTTTTTTCCGGGGTGGTGGTGCTCCTTACCACTCATCGCATTAATGCCATTACGAGCTCGAGCGTCTAATGGCTAATAAATGGATATAAATACCGACAGCCCAAGTGTATATATTAATACATTATCATGCACGTGTTTCTTTAAGGGAGGATGAAAAGAGACGATGTTGGTTATGATTTCCTCCTCCAGTGACAAAGCGGTGTCCGATTTTGTTCAATGATCAGAGAAAAAATGTCACCCCCTCCTCCCCACACACACATTCTCTTGAAATCGCATATGACGTTCCCTCATTCCCTCGTATCTTGGACACCATATCCCTTCTGACGTCACAGGTGTAGGCCAGCAGTCGGGGAGACTGCAACATATTGTTCTCTTTTCCCTCTTGCAACACTATATCTATATCTATATCTATATATCTATATATATATATATATATATGCATTACCCACTCACAAGCTACACGGCTTCAGCCGGCTTCTGAGGACAGCAATATGTTACGTGGCCTAGGGTGGCTTTTGGAGCAGAGTGTGGCCGTGGTTTATTTTATTGAATGAGGGGATGGCACATATATACCCTCCTCTACACACACCAACGTAGCAACACGAACCACCCTCTTTGATGTTTTGATATACGCACCCTGGCACCCCCAACCCCTCGCCATTGCCTCCATCGTGCACAGCAGCCGAGCGTACATTTCAGATTCACTATGAATATTTAAAGGCTCAATCGTGTAACATTGTAATCCGGAGCTTTTGTTTTTCCGCGGCCGGCAAAGGTCAACAGATGCCCAAAGCCGCCCGCCCGCCCGCCCGCCCTTGCATTACATTACATCGGCCACTAAAACGCCTTCTAAATGGATCGCCTTTTCCCGAGATTGCAGTTTAATTACTTAGCTTTGTATTCCTTCTCTAAGATGGAATATACATTTGTGGCGAGATCAACCGAGCTTTAACCCTTGTGCCTGCCATCTTATAAAATGCAACTTTTAATAAAAACGTTTTTAACGACTTGGTGTGTCTTTCCTCGGATGGAGAATCATTCCCAGGCTATCAAACTTTGCCATTAGTTTCTCATTTTGCCAAATGCAAATTATTTCTAATTTAATTTTCATCAATCTGTCGACTCAACTCAAAGATTTTTTGTAGGAACATTAAATACCCCCATGTTTTTTGTGTTCTTCATATCAGTGGATCATTAAGCAAAATCGGCTCAAGAGAAATATTTGCAAGTGGGGAGAGAATTGGGAGGGAGATGGATATCTTCTAGCAATCAAAACAGATTTAAAAAAATCAAATCAAACTTATATTAAAAATTAAAAAAATAAAAATAAAAAAAAAATCAATTCAATATTTCAAGAAGACATAACCATAGAATTCAAAATTATAAACAAAGATAATAAGTATTTATTTACTTTTTTTTAGAAATTTTAAATGATTTTTTTTTTTTTAATTACTTAATTATAAAATAATCTTCTAACTCAATCCTAAAATATATTTCTTTTTAATTTAATCTTTTAAATAATACAAAAACCATTAAAATAAGTTAAATTTTATATTACTTTGATTAATTGAATTATAATTGTAATATTAGAATATATCAAATATGTTACAAAATTATTATATAAAAATTTAGAGAATATTATAATTTTATATTAATTCACAATTTTATCAAATATAATTTCAATTAAAAATCGTAAGAGTGAAATAAATGAAAATCTCTCATGTTTATTACCAACATTCTAAAATGTTTCTCTCGTGGGAAATAACGCCCGGGGCGGACCGCTTTCTCCGCCCTTTCTTTGTTACGCCACCGCGTTATTAGCAACTCATTAATATATTACATAAAATATCAGCAATAAATGCCAAAATTAATTTATTATTTTTTTTATTTTATTTTTATATGATATTTAAAATTACAAAATGGAAAACTAAGTAAATTTTTAAATTAAATTTTTAATTTGTTATTAAAAATATTTAATATATGTAATTGTAATAAATGTAAATATTTAAAATTAACTATATTTACTTGTATATACTTTAATTAATTTTTTTTCAGATTTATTATTATGATTAGATTTATATAATAAATAAAAAGTATATAATAAGTCTTAATTTCTAATTTGTATTAAATGTGAAGGGCAAATTTATAAAATATAGATTATATATCATTTTATTTTCTGTAATTTTTAATTTCCAATACAAATATTTTTATTTAAATATAATAATTAAAAAAGTTGTTTTATATTATATTTCTTTAAGTATTATATATCTATTAAATTAATTTAATAATATAATTTAATATTTTATTTAATCCTATTTTGGAAAAGGATTAGAAATTAATGTATGAAAAATTTACATTAATGTTTTTGTTAGAGTGGAAGGGCTGGATTGAGGAGTATTTTCAATAGAAAATTTACTCGTCATGTGTAGACCCTCGGACTGACTTACTGAACACTCAACACCCTTAACTACTAGTATCATAAAATATAAAATATATAATATAAAATATTTCTTTAAATTATTTTTGAAGATAAATAATTATTTTTTTCCAATACTTTAAAAAATTGTTAATTTATTCGCAATAAAATAAATATAATTTTTTTCTATTTTCTTCATTATCCAATATTTTTAAGTCAAATTCTTTTAAATTAATAAAAACAATCGATAAATAAAATAAAATAAATAAATATAAAAATAGTCGAAGTTCGTATTTTGAAGTTTTACAATAAGATACTAATGGATCTAGTTAAGGTAAATCCCAATATTGGGAAACAAATCTTAAACATTAATAACAAACTTCAATATGGAATATGTGGTAAATCTTAATTACCAACAAACTACAAAAACAAAAATCCCATTAAGTCGTTAAAAGAAAAATATATTTAAGATAGTAAAATACAAGCTACAATGTTTTATACAATTTATTCGTAAGAGAAAGAAGCAAAACACTTGTTGATGTGTTAAAAATTAAAATGAACAAATATGAAAAAAATTGTCATACAGGCGTGTCAATAGAAGGTATTTTATTAAAACTTCATGGATATAACAACTGGAAAAACCTAAATACAGATAGAATTGATCACTGTGAAATAAGGGATAATAATCTAGGTCAACTTTTATTAAAATATCTGATTCAGGATTAAAAGATCAAGTAGAAGATAAAAAAGAGTAACTTAATTATACGCTTTTATTTAGTTTCATATCGTATCCTGTCGTCAAATCTTGCAAGATGAGTTTGACCCACTTCCCAATGTTCGAATGAGCTGAAATTTTGCATACATATGTATCTGATGACATATTATTATTATTATTATTAATTATTAATAAATTAATTAACACATACCACGATTTTTCTACAATTAATCATATCTAAAAAAGAAAGGGTGGGCGCCAAACATGCAGGGAAAGGAAAAGAATACGAAGGACATTTCATTGTATATGCACAAACCTTTCTGTATTTTTTCCCTTTTCCACTATACTTCTATGTCTATTTGAAGTAGAATTTGCGTTTTTCCCTGGATGTTTGGCATTCACGCTTTCATTTTTTTTAGATATGATTAAATGTATAGAAATTGTGGTGTGTGTGTAGAATTTATTTTCTCCTGTTTAGTGCATATAAATAAAAGCGTGTTTTTAAAAAGTTTTTTTATATTTTTTTAATTTTTATTATTAATTCATTGATGTATATAAAATATATTGACAAAAGTATAAAAAGATGTTGTACAACAGTTTTAAAATAATCTTTATTTGGCAAATTTACTAATATAAATTAATTTACTAATCTATTTATTACCAATCTTTAAATAAAAACTTATATTTTTCTTTAACAGATTGTTTATTAAGAAATGTATGGGTTGTGCGGAGAGAGTGGGCCCCGAAGAACTGGTAATGCGAGCATTGGATGCAACTGTCTTCCACCTTCGTTGTTTCGTCTGTGTTGTTTGTGGCACTCGTTTACAAAAAGGGGATCAATGTGTCATTAAACAAGGACAACTTTTCTGTAGACCTGATTACGAGAAAGAAGTAGAAATGCTACAGGGATATGGTCCTGGTGAGTGGTATTTATTCACTATATATATAATTTCCGTCGTATGTATGTAATGTCTGTAACATTATGAAGTTAGTTACAAACAAATTGTCAAAATTAATTTAATTTGTAACTAACTTCATTATTTTAAAATTTTGTTTTGTTAAATTAAATAAGTGTCAAATAAAAAAAATTAAAAAAAATATTAAGACGATTTGAATAAAGTCAATAATTTTATATTTAAACATTGTGTTGTTTTGTAAGTATTTGAAATTAGATGCCGTCTCTCCCTCTAAAAAGAACTTTATTCCGTCGGCAGCATATGATGCCGGGAACGGCTAGTATATATATATATATATATATAAAACTACAATATTGGATTTACCTATAATCCAAGCTAAACATGTATAATTAGATTTTGTATTAACATTCATTAATTAATAAAAAATTACTATTTTCTTAAAATCAGATAATTGAATAAATGAAAATTTCATCATAAAATTCATCATAACTGCTCATAAAATTAAAATATAATATTAAATAGGTCATGGATAAAAATTATTATTTAATTTTTTAATAGATATATAGATAAATTTAATTAATAAATTTTAATGTAAGATAATATAAAAAATATAGTACTATTATATTAATATCTATATAATTTTTTTTTAAAATACAAAAGAAAACATTAAAATATTATATTATTAAAAATTTTTTTTAATTTATTTTAATAAATTGATTGAAATTAATTTATTATATAGGAATATAGAAACTAGTTGAGGGTTGTTTTGATAAACTAGAGGAAAGTGTTTCCCAAATAAGTTAAATATCCATATACAGGCTATTTAGTGAAGAACTTCCTGTGTTGACCCGTCCTTCTGGTCAACCAATTTTCTTGTTGGTCTGACCAATAAAGCCACTCCCGCAACCCTTAACCTCCACTCCAATGTTATTAAATTGCAAACTAATTCATGGCTGGCTCCTGATATTACTCAGTTGGAAGTTGGGAAACCCTTCTGTCCGGTTGTCGTTTTGAAGTGAGTCAACCAGTAGCCAGGCAACTCATCAAATAAAATCACCAACCCTCAATCTCTTCTTAAAATGAATTTTAAAATTTAAAATTCATTTAAAATATAGACATTTTCATTTTGTTCCTTATAATCTTAATTATTCTTAAATATTTTCTTTTATTTTCTCCTAGGATAAAAAATAAAATTTCAACAAGTAATCAATTCCATTAAAAGTAATTATTATATACTATAGAGCAGAGAGAGGTCGGCAATCTTTTGAGACGGATGAGTGAAAAATTACAATTTACAAAATTTCCTTGTATTTAAAGGGCTACTAACATTTTTGTTTCAATATATAGTAATTGAATAGGATTTGGGTAGATGGTGTGGATTTTAATTTGATTTCAAATAACTAAATAAAATGTCCTCTTGTTATCATGTTTGCAGTATTTTTTTTTTTTTTTTGCAATATTAGTAATATTTTGAGTTTTGTAAATAAAATAATATAATTATTAATATTTACGCATAGAAAGAGTAGGAGGATGCCGACCACTGCTATAGAAGTATTTATTTATTTTCCGCGGCACTATAACTAGTATATACAATCGTACTTAACCGGAGCAACTATTTTCTTACAACTATTCAGAATATTGAGATACTTAAACCAATTCAAACCAAACTAAGCCACACAGTCCAATTTTAATTCTCTTCTATATATTCCTCACTTCCCACTTTATATTATCGCATCGAGTCGTTGATCAACTAAACGACCACTTCTCACAAGGTCTTCTTATAAACAAACTTTTCGCCAGTTTTTCCTCACGGGTCCATTATGGAACCTAAGCGTGAAAAATTTTCTCTATAGGTTTATATTTTCTTATTCGATTTATTTTTGTATCTAAATATTTTGTATTATTATTATTAATTTTATGTCGAGAATTTTTCGTATGCTATCTATAATTTAACTTGCCGAGTTTCTAAATATATTTAAATCGTCCGCGTAGCCTAGTACTTCTATTTATTTGTTTAATCAGATTTTGTTTGATAACTCTCCAATTTATTACATATTAAATGAAATTCATGATAACGCGTTTTCTTAATTTAAATCATTTCCAAACAAAATGTTTCAAATAGTTAATTCACGCAGCTAACTCTTTCTTTACTTCCTCACGGGTTCTAGTCACGTGTCTTGCCCATTATGGAACCTGAAAGAAATCAGATCGTACAATTAATTTTATGGATGGGAACTAAAAGGGATATTCTTTTTAAATTCGAAATATAGCGGAAATAACTGTCATTGAGTATAACGAATTATGTATTGTCAATCATCATTCCTCCTGTCCCCATTTAAATATATATTATAATGGGGAAAGTAAAAGTACATGGGCCTATCTTGATTCAGAGTTAGTTAAAAACAGTTTTATTAAATTTTATTAATTAATGAAAAAATAATGATAAGTTTATTTGTGTATTCTTTAAAGATTTTCATGGGGATGAACTTGGTACAGCAACGCTATCAGGAAGTGGAAGAGGTGATGGCCGCCGTGGACCCAAACGCCCTCGAACCATTCTCACTACTCAACAGAGAAGAGCTTTCAAAGCTTCTTTTGAAATGAGCCCGAAGCCCTGTAGAAAAGTGCGTGAAACACTTGCTAAAGAAACTGGCCTTAGTGTACGAATCGTGCAGGTAAGCCCATTTCTTTATATATACGTACGCAGGTATATACATACAATAATTTTATTATGAAAATTTGTTTCACAATTATTTCTAAAAAAGGAAAAATACATAGTTTTACAAAAAGGATTTTTAGAGTAATAAATGATGGACACCTTTCATCCCCTTTAAATATTGCAACCATAAATAATCGGTTCCTGGTTTATCGATTCAGAGTACCTAACTGTCGAAATATGTGCGACAATGAATACAAAAATTTAATTGTAGTAATCGCCCACCTCTCTCCAGAATTATTAAAATATATTTACAAATTTTTATTTTAATTTCTAATTTAAATTATTTAAATTATTCTAAAGGTTATCATTTTAATTAATTTATATATGTATATGATAATATTATGATATTTAATTTATTAAATATTTTTTTGAAATAAGATTATAATAAAATAAAAAATTATTAAAAATATATAAATATATTACCTTTAATCAATTCAATTAAAGACGAACCAATTAAAATGATTTTATTAATTAATGTGATCAATCACTTCAAAAATTCGAAAATTTCCTGAAAATTATCTGCACAACTTCATAAATGTAAATAAAATTTTTTCTAATATAATAAAATTAGATTAGATTAGATAGAATGAATCAATTCAATAAGATTTCAAATTTATTAATTTTCAGTTTATCCATTTATATTATTTTATATTAAGAAATACATTTGAGATAAGGAAAATCTAAATTTAAAAAGTATTAGTTTTTTTTTTAATTGTATTCGTATTTATTATTCTAATAATTATTTACAATTTGTATATCATATTAAAATAAAACTATGGAGATATTTCAAATAAAAATTTTTATTTTATAATAATATTTAATATTTAATATATAATATACGATAGATATATTTAGAAATGGAAAGCGATAACAGATAATGACAATTCATTGAAAATAACAGCTTTGAATAGAATTTTGTTATTGAACCGAGTTGTTAAAAAAGAGTTATTATTAAAATGATAAGATTAAAAACATATTTTATATTTTATTTTTTAAATGAATTATTTAATATTTTAATTTTACTTTCAATTTCATTAGTTTAATTTAATGTAAGACAATGAATACAATTAGTTAAAAAATTTAATTTTCTTACCATTAATGATTACATTATTATTATTAACTTATCTTATTATATTAGAAAAAATTGTATATAAATATATACGAGTGTATAAATATTTGTATTTTTGAAATATTAAACCGCTCAAAGGATTTTTTTGAAATTCACATCCTAGATATTTTTTATAAAGAAAAATCGATCTGTGTTGGTTTCAGTGTAGGAAAAAATCATCATCATTAGTTTATTTTCTCTTAATTTAAATTTATATGACGTCACAAACTACGTCAACAAGCTCTTTCTTATATACAAAATATGTTATAAATAAAATAAAATTAAAAATATTTATGCTATATGCTTATCTGATTTTTATTGGACTAATACAAACATTTAAATTATTTGAAATTGTTTCAGAACGTTTATTTATATTATGTTATATCAACAGGCTTTTCTTTCTTTCAGTGCATTAATACATACGTTTAAAGAGTATGTGTTTTATGACTATTTTATGTTCCTTTAAATCATTTGAACGGTGGCTCGGTGAACAAGTTATGAATTAAACCTTGAATATTATCCTTTACATATGCCCAACAAAAAAGCATGTAATAATATTATAATATTAGATTCTTAACTTACTACTTATGTTCTAATGCCCCCATGCTTTTTTGTTGGGCATATGTAAAGGATAATACTCAAGGCTTAATTAATATTTGATTTTTTATTTTTTAGAGCAATTTTTATTAAAAACATTTTTTTTTATTAATTTATTTAGACATATGATATAAAGGAGTTATTTTAAATTTTTCTTTTTAAAATTGGTTAAATTTTTGGTTTGGGTGGGAATATTGAGATAAATTCGTTGGGGCGATTATATATATATAATGAAGATCCTCCTTTCTACTATACTTATCTCATAATATCTCAGTTCTGTCATTATTTATACATTGAAAATATCAATCAATGAATCAATTTCTTTTTTTTTATAATTTTTGTATAAAACATTTTATAAATATTTATCAAATGTGTTTTGCCCTGTTCATTCTAGTCGAACCAATCCATTTATCCATACATTTTCGACAAAATGAATACAAAATTATTATAATATTAATTTTCAAACAAAATTATTCAAATATATAAGTTTTACATTTTGCTTATAATAATCAAATATCATTTAAAATATTTAATATAATTTATTGTAAAAGTTCCCATTTTAATTAATATAGTAAAATTTAATATTATTAGATCAGATTTATTCAACCTTTTATTTCAAATAAGATATCTTTAATTATAATTTTAAATTAATATCAATTAAAAAAAAAATATCATAAATAATTGTTAACAATTTCAGGATGAGAAAGGCAGAAAGATAATATGTATATTTACAATGTTTGATAGATTAATAAGATAAATTTTAGATTAATATATTAGTACATAAAAATCAATGAATTTGTAATTTCAAAACCCCATAAATCTTAGAGTATAAACCATTTTATAATAATTTATTAAAAGCTCCAAGCTGTTCACTCAATGCATCTTTAAATAAAAGAAAGAAGTAATATGTAAAGTTTTTCATATATAAGTTAATTGTTCATAATATGTTACTAACTTAATTCACATTTTTTTTTTGGTGGAAGGAAATGATGAAATATTTCGTAATTTGATCTAAAATATTATTAAAAAAATATTTTTAATTTTATTTTATTTATAATATTTTGTTTTTAAGGAAGCGCTGTCTGACGTAGTTGCTGACATCATTTAAATTTACAATTTTAAATTAAGAATATAACAAAGATGATTTTTCCCGGGGTTGAAACCAATACAGATCGATTTTTCTATATAAAAATTATCTATGGTGTGAATTTCAAAAAAATACTTTGTTAGAGCGCTAGTATAATTAGATAAGATATCAAGACCATGCGGGAATGCTTAAATTTCCTCTTCCTCTTTTATTACCAGTTTTTAAAATCTAATTAAATTATTAACTATCTTTTGCGCGTAAAAATCTCTTCAACCTTGTCTAAATTTTATAGTAAAAAATATTTTTTTCAAATTTATTTTTTTTTTAAATTTTTATTCCCAAATTTCAATTTATTATAATATATTTTAATGGTAAATATTTCCGTTACCTTTCAACCTTATTCTTTTGTTTGGAATTTCATACGCATAACTATGAAGAATTATCATAATTATTATTTAAGTCAGGGGTGAGCAACCTTATTTATCAAAGGGTCAAACGAAAGTACAACATTTCTCATTCCAAAACTATTAATTAATAAATTATTAATCCTTAAATATTTAATGAACGATTCACATAATAATAACATGTCTCTTTCATTGTTGTAACGATTATTATAATATATATTTGACTTAACAGTAATGTTTAGGATACCAATAAAATGGTATTGTACTATTAATCAGTTCTGCGGGCCTTATGTGGCCCGCGGGCCGCGGATTGCCCATGCCTGAATTAAGTCAATCACGTTTGTTCTTAAATTTAATAGAAAAATTAGCCATATATGATTTAGAGTTGTTGATATGTAGATATTTATTAGAGAGCCCATTCATTATGAATAGATTGATTGGGGTAGATTGGTGAGATTGGTCAAACTTTACGGGTTGCTGAGTGGCTGGGGGGCGAAAGGCCAATTGACAATCGCTTTCATTCAATTAAACCTATTCATTTGATTGATTTTCAAATTCACACACAAACATTAATCGAAATAAATAATAAAAGTGACCTCCGCTAAATGAACAAATATTACATTTTATAAATAGATTCCCTCCCATGGATTGGCATTTCAATGTTAATTGACTCAATCAAGAGTAATTTGGTTATATATTATCAAAGAAATATAGGAGAAATAATCTTTATTTAAAAAAAAAATTAATAAACGTTTTTTAATATATAATGACTATAAATTATTTCAATTATGAATATTAATTTTGATCATTTATATATATTTTGTTTTTAATAGTGAAATTAAATATTAAGTAAGTAAAATTTATATAATTTTTATTGGAATTATTTTTTTCACATCAAATCTCGCATTTGGAGATTTTTATATATCTCCACGAATCATGCATTTTGTACTGAAAAAAGTATTTTTAGCTTGATGTCTGTCTGTCTGTCCGTCTGTCCGTTGTGGTGTACAGCTTGAACGGCTCAATGGATTTTAATAAAATTTGGTATATTTACTTAATGCATAAGTAGTATGAATTCATTACCTTTTAGTATATATCCGAAAACCGGAAGTGGTAGTTTACAAAGTATTAATTTTATATTTATTGTCGAAAAATATTTCACTTAAAATATAGTAGTAATTAATGATTCAGAAATTAAACTAAAAATAAAAACAAAGATAATATAATTTAGTCATTTTGATTCAAATTTTATACTTTTTTTATACTTTATATATATATATATATATATAATGTTGTTTGGAAATTAATTTATTTCAAATCGTCGGTGGTTCTGTGCCTGGCCACATAATTAATAATATTAATTATAATTAATAACAAGGATATTTACCATTTTACATAATATATATATATATATATATATATGATCAAATAATAATTGAAACTAAAAATTTAGAGGTTAAATAAGAGGGGATAAAAAAGGGGAATGAATATAAAATCTTTTGCTCACTTGAAGTATATTTAATATTCATTGGTTGGCGCTAATTTTCCAAAAATTAATAAATAAATAAAAAAAAACAGTAACTTCAAAATTTTTTATTTACTATTTGATATCTAGATATTAATTAATTAAAAATAATAATTATATCAATAAAATTTTCTTTACTAATTAATTGAGATTAATTAATCAAGTGAATAAAGCGAATCAAATTAAGTGTAGCCTTGAAACAAATAAGATAAAAAGTTGCCTAGGCTCATATTATGTTTTGGATGAACCCTCCTTCCCTTCAACCCCTCCCCGTTATTTGCAGCCCACTGGGGGTCTATTTGTTTGACTCGACGCTGGCAAACATGAACACAACAAACACATAAACAAAAGGCCATGTCCATATCGCCCTGGGCCCCAACACAAATAATCCTCGGGCCTTTGGTTCCAGTTCAGCTTTATTGGAATAAACCTCCGCCCCGCCCCCTACCCCACCCCCACCCTACCCAATCCACTAGTGACAAGCAAAACCAACACTAATTAGTTTATTTTCTTAAAAAAATGTATATTTTAAATCTCAATATCACTTCTCTTTGAACATAAATAAATATAAATATATAAAATAAAATAAAAACAAATACAAAAATCTAAATAAAAAATTAATAATTTTTCAATTTTATTAAAAAAAAAAGTATTATACGTATAAATATGTAATTATGTAATATATATATTTATATATTTATGCACATTCATCTTAGCATCAAAACTATTTAAAAAATTAAAGATTTTATAATTTAAAGAAAATTATTTTTTTAGAATTTAGAATATATATAATATATTTCCTAAATAGAAGTATACAATGTGTATATAAAATAATATATTATCATAGATTGGCTTTATTAATACGAGTAGTTAAAATATTATTAAATTTAAAAACTAAGTGTTTACAACTAGTTTTTATCATTATGAGGCGTCACAGGGTGAGAGGTTAGCAAAGCTGTCTCACATTCTAGTGGCCTGACGCCATAGAGTGGGTGGTAGCGTAGCTGGCTCATATTCTCATGGTGCCGGGTTTAAGTCCCGGGCATGGCAAGGGAATTTCTCTAGCTGGGGCCTATGGCACGGAGTCAACCCAGCCTCCGGGACCAACATTGGGAAAGCTACTTGAAAGCGCCTCCGATCAAGAAAATCAATGTGAGGTTGATAGTTCTACTGATCATAGGACACTTCATTAGACTTTTTAGACGTTGTCCTGCATAGGACGTACAAAGTCAGAAGTTTTTTTTATCATTATTATTATTATTATCCGAGTTTTCACACTTACTCAGCACAAGTACTGTTAAACTTTGACCTACCCCAGTAGTCTTTTTGTTTTGTATTATTATTAGTATTTTTATTATCATTATTTAGGAAATTATATACCTATTCCCTATTAGAAAGAATTATTGTGAACAAATATATTAAATGAACTGTTCTATAAATTTAATTTTGTTGAAAATGAAACAGTGAAAAATTTACAATATTTACGTGGAACTTCAGCATAAGTATGAAATATTATAATATATTTGGTTTAAATGTTACCATACCCTTTAGAATATACCAAATACCAAATACGTAACTGATAAATGAACCAAATCAAAAATCAATAACATTTAAGGATCTAATCTAAGGATCTATGAATTATTGTTATATGATAAAATAAAATATATTCTTATGGTTTTAAGTTATCAAGCATAGGTATTTGTTTTTGTTTTTTATAAATGTATCCATTCATCATTCATGTCATATAATAAAAGAATAGTCTCGTTTTCTGTATTTAAAACCATTGTAACTATAGTTTTAATTTTTTTTTAAATTAATAATGTATTTATTAATTTTATTAGTAAATTAATTATTTATTTATTAATTTTATTAGTAAATTAATTATTTATTTATTAATTTTATTAGTAAATTAATTATTTATTTATTAATTTTATTAGTAAATTAATTATTTATTTATTAATTTTATTAGCAAATTAATTAATAATTTTTATTAGTTAATTAATTTACTATTAATTTTATTAGTAAATTAATTAATAATTTTTATTAGTTAATTAATTTATTATTAATTTTATTAATTAATTAATTTTAATATTAAATTGATTAATTATTTATTAATTTTATAATGGATCGATGATTTGTTAATAATTTTTTTTTCTTCTATGTTTATTTAAATAAGCGTTTTCAAAATAAAATCAAAATCGGATATGGATTCAATTTTAACATATACATATTATTATTTTTGAAATTGTATTTTAAAAACTATTCATAAATACGTTTCAGTTGAAAATGCCAATATTTTCTTAAGAGTTATTTAATATAGTTCTTTTTTAAAAAAAGTTTGTTTTACCAATCGAGAAATTTCTTTTCTAATTTAATTTGCTTATATTATATTATTAGAAATATAGAAAATGTTGTTATCTCATGGAATGGAATTCCAATTGGAATATCTCCCTGTTGAAGTGCATCTCTCTCGGATGGTTCATTTTTTTTTCCAACTACCATTACGGCAATGGTTCTCACTATGGAGATTAATAATGTATTTTTTCCCCGTGTAGGAGAGACTGGGAAGCGTCCGATTCCGCACCACCAATTGACATAGCTAGTGTTCATTAGACCATTAGCAAACACAATTATTGGCAATTAATATACATGTTAACAGGTTGCTGGTGGTCATTGCCGTTGCAATGCCGTCGTTGTCCGGCCAATTAACACTCGCCATTTGTCGAATGACTCATTTCTCTTCATCCCTAATGGCCAGTTTATTAGTGGGCCATCCCTGTCGCTTTATCTACTCTCATCTCCTTTTCATCTATCCATTCATAACATCGATCAAAAAATAAAAAAATAAAAAAAAAATAAAAAAAAAATAATCATTTCAAGTTCTTGTCTGTTATTGCACTCGTTCGATCGATGACCGTTCATTAAAATAACTAGGTGCTCGTTTTTATTGATAAACCAACACACAAAGGGACAATTTATTCCTCTCGTTTTTATTTATTTATTTATTTGAAGGGCCAATTTAATAACCGAAATAATTTGTTTTGTTTTTTATTTATTTTTATTTTTAAAATTATCCTTATATCCCGTTATTATTTGAATAGTTATAATTCAAAAACGTTTTATTCTTAATATGATAATTGCTTGAGTCGCTTTACTTTTATTAAGTTTCACTCCCCTCCACCCTCTCTCTTACACCACATTTTATTATCCATAAAAATGGATGGCGCTCGTTACGTTGAATTTAAATCTCTTTTGCTCTCGAAGAAGCCTCAATTTATTGGTCTTAGTGAAATTAAATATAATTAAGGCTCTGTCTCTATTTGTCACGAATAAAAAAAATAAAACATTTATTATAAAAAAAAAAATAAAAAATAATTTGTTTTCCATATCGTTTTTCGAACAGTTTTTTATTTAAAAAATCTAATTAAACAACATTATTTGAAGAATATTATATTTTTTTATTAATTAACATTAATTATATAGTCTATTAAACTATAAATAATTACTCAAAAAGGTGTACTTGTTGTTTGATTTAAGGCGTCCTATTACGTCATCAATGATCAATTCTAATCTTATGACATTACTTTAATATTGATTTATTTTAATTTTTTTTTTCATAATTATTTTTATTTTATTTATATTAAATTGCTTTTTTTATTTTTTTACTTGTATTATAATATTTAAGAAAGATTAATATAAAATATTTCATATTTTATTATTTTTAAATTTTTAAATGTTGTATTAATAAAAAAAAATCTCTGAGTTTTGTACGTTCTACGCAAGGACAACGCCTATCATGTCGGTTATATTAATTAAGTGTCCTATGATCAGTAGAACGGGTCCTATCAACCTTTACCTTGATTTTCTTGATCGGAGGCGCTACTTTATTTCAAGTAGATTCCTAATTTTGATCCCGGACGCTGGGTTGACTCCGTCCTATAGACCTCAGCTAGAGAAATTCCCTTGCCAGGCCCGGGACTTAAACCCGGCACCATGAGAATGTGAGCCAGCTACGCTCCCACCCACCCTGTGGCGTCAATGTTGTATTAATAATTCTTAGAATTAAAAAAATCACCAAAAATATAATTTAAACAAAAGACTAACATGAGGAAATTAAGAGACGTTAAAAATTGGACAAAAGATCTTAAGATTTGAATAGTTGGAGAATTGTAGTTAGTGTGAATGCGAATTTATCTAGTTCATTTTATTGACGTCACACAAAGATAATTAATTCTTTCAAACACATAGTAAAGTAAGCTCATTTTACTAATAATCATATTTTATTTTTATTATTGAATGAAATCAGACATAGACTTAAACTATAGAATAGAAAATAATTTAAGAAAAATTGGTTACTTTGAATTTTAGATTAATACGATATTGAAAACTTTTAATTCCCGATAGGAAGAGGGTTTTTTTAATAAAAAAAAAATTTATAAAATATTTATGTACTTAAGTTAAAATTAAATTAAACGAGATTGTTATTTTCTTTTTTTTTTCTTTTCTTGATTTTTTCCAAAAGAAAAGAGATTAATTACAAATCAAAGTGAAAATTGAATATCAAAGAAAATGTTGGGAGGGTTTCATCCTGATCCAGGCAAACATTCCAATTTCAAATATAGCCGATTTTTAATAATGACGATTGTGTGTGCGGGTGGGTGGGTAGGTTTGGTTTCAGAATCAACGGGCCAAGATGAAGAAGATTCAGAAGAAAGCGCGACAGGAGGGTGGAAATGTCAGCAAAGTGGGATGCCAGGACGAGGAGCTTGAAGAGAAAGCCAAGGCCAAAATCATCAAGCAGGAGGAACAGAGTGAGTCAAAGGCCTTTTTAATAAGCGCCTCCAAAGGCATAAATAGAAGCATTTACACAACCCTCCCCCCATTCAACCACCTCTTTTGACTGCCGTTCCCCTCCTCAAATAGCTTTTTCTTATGAAATCCATCCTATGTTTGAAATCTTTTCCTTCTTTCTCTCTCTTTATCTCTCTCCCTCTCTCTCTTTCTCTCTCTCTCTCACTCAATTCTTTCAAATTACTTATTCTTCCTTACACATAAAACATATATAAGTACATACCACGAAAAATATACAAAAATATTGATTAATATTTAAAATAAGACTTTTTTTTACTACACATGATATGTTCATGATATATTAAATTATTTAAAGATAAAATTTCATTTTCTTATATACTCTATATTGTACCATATATGTATAAGAATTCCCGTAAATCTTAAGAATCTTGTGTGAGCTCTGTTTAAACGTATACCTTCCATCATTACTAAAAAAAAAAACTATTTTAATTTAAAATTTTAATTTTGTTAAATATACTTTCTTTTTCTTCACATATTATTAAAATATATTATATTTATCAATTTAACTTTACAAGATTCAATCATTTTAAGTTCAATTGATTGATTAAATATTTATTTATTTATAAAAAACAATCATTATTTATAATATTTTTAATATTCCTTGTTAATATTTATTTAAATTAACTCTGTATTAACTTTTTTTAGGGAACCTGTCTGTCTATTGAATTCGATATTTTGTGTCATTTGCATATATGCATTAATATTATATAGAATAGTATATAAACTTTAGTATATAAGTAAATAGATACCTTTAGAATAAATAGGGTAAATGTAACAGTAGTTGACAACTGTACCAGTAATTGAACATTTGATAGATTTTTTATCAAAATAAGTTTTTTTTTATTTCTCTGTTTCATTCTTAAGCAATCCGAAAGAAGATATTTTTGATATTTATATGGTGCTTAATTTGAGAAAAATATAAATATGAAAATTTTTTATAAAGTAACGTTTTTCTCATAGACTAAAAAGAATAAAATAATTTTTCTATAACCCTGACAAAATTTATGGATGAATTGCTTCATTTTCAACTAAAAACTTTGGGCGCATTTAGTTTTCATTTGCTTTCTATTTTATTTCTTTGCAATTAAATTCCTTTATAGAGCTATAATTTATATATATATACTTAAATACCACACTATAACATTTCAAAAACAAGTTACACTATTTCTTCTAATATAATCAACTGTTTTGGATTTGATTGATAATATGTAAGTTTAAGAAAATAAGTGGTCAACTACTGGTACGTTTGCATATATTGAATTGAATGAAATAAGTGATTATATATATATATATATATATATAACAAAGTTAAATAATAAATATTACTAAGTATTTGGCAAAAAAAAAAAAATTAAAACACCAATATCATAGACCAAAATTTAAGTTTAAGTATTTTTTGTTGTTTAGAAATAAGTAAGGAAAAATATATTAGTTTAGTAAACATGATAGGTTTATGTAGGTAGAAGGAAGGTTGAAGTTCTCTAAATTGCAATCGATCCCGATTGAATGCTATTTTCAATGGATTGTTACTGATTTCGTTTCAAGTGAATTGGCTGGAATGCATCCTGTTCACAACTTGGATATTTTTTTATATGAATGGCAGCATAAATGAAATTTTTTCCCTAAATCTCTCCCTTTCTATCTCACCCCGATTCACATCCAGTGTCATGAAAAAAATGTAAATTGATTCTATCAATGAGTGTGAAATACTTGAAAAAAAATTATTATTAAATAAATGAAAACGATCCGAAATCGGGTGAAATTACTAACATAGCGATATGGCAGGAAAATGACCTTATGTTAAAGTGTATCTATCAATCTATTCGAATTAGGATTGAATTCAGAAACTCAATGGATCAACACAATATTAATATTAAATTATTGATGATCTTCTATACTCTAGTCGAATAATAGTGAATAAAAAAGTAAATTAAAATTATTAAATCAGAATTCTTTTAAAATATATAGAAAATTTTCAAAATTATTTAAAATTACTTTTAATATCCATAATAAGCAAAAAGCGTTATACTTGAATATTAAATAAGAAATTTTAATTGGAAGTCTATGTTAAAAATGGCAACTTTTTTATAGTTTAATAAAATATATCTTTACTAAACTTTTTGATATATTTATTTAATGATAATAAGATTAGATAACATGAATTTATTTATTAATTTACCAATATTTTGCTTTTATCATTTTTATAGATTATCCCATAAATCGACTAATCAAGTATATTTATTTATTATATATTTAAACAGCACTATTTAATTGGTTCTATAAAATTATGACAATTTTTTTATTATATTTTGCAATATTTATTTTTAATCAAATTAAATTAACTAGCAAGCTAATTCGCACAGATATAGTAATGAATAAACACGTATTGAAACAATTTAAAACTACTACTTTTTAATGATATTTACAACGAATTCAAAGAAACAAAATATGTCAAGAAATAAATAATTTTATAAAATATGTGTACAGTAAAAGTCCATTAGTCCGGCATCCAACAGTCCGGAATGCCCGATAGACCGGCATCGCTCCGGAAAATTGTAAAAATTTTGGTTTTCTCCAAAAGTGTGTCTTTAAAGCAAATAAAAACGCTCGAGAGCTATTCCCCTTTTGTGATAGGTAAATTTTCAAAACCCAGGGCTTTTAAGAATGCACATTTGCCTGTCCAATACGATGCTCAATCAAATGCGTGGGTGACTGCGTCCTCTTTAAAGACTGTGTTTTTCACCACTTTGTGCCTGAGGTCAAGGAATCCTTCAAAAGCCTTGGTCTACCAGAAGAAACAAAAGCCATCCTTCTTTTGGACAATTGCAAAGCCCACCTGCCAGTAGATGAGTTAGTTTCTGGGAATATTGTTGCTACTCTGCTCCCACTTAACATAAAATCTTGGATTCAACCCATGGACCAAGGGGTTATTCAAAATTTTAAATGCTTTTCTAGAAGGTCTTTTATTCAAGGCCTGTTAAATGCCGACTGTGACTAGCTACAGTGCTTCAGAAATTATTGTGATTACCATATCATTAGAAATAAATTTTATACTAAACGCCAAAAGTCAAGAAAACAAAAAGACATTCGTTACTTTTATAAATCAAAGTGTAATATTTTTTACAGTACGTGTACATACATTATATGAAATGTAAAATAAACTTTGTGGTATGTATTTGCATACTATATTTTTAGTATAATTATTAATCTAATTGTTCTTATAATTACCGCCCGATAATCCGGAATTTCCGGTAGTCCGGCACCGAGCCGGTCCCGAACGTGCCGGATTATCGGACTTTTGCTGTATAAAGAAAATCATCAACAAAAATATACAGACTAATTTTACTTTTTTTTCGTGATATCGTGCCCTTCTTTCTTTAATCAATCGAAGTTTACTCTCATTTGGATCTTCGTTTTCACTCAAATGTGCAAATTCTACAATTTTTCAAAATATAAATTTAAATATAAAAAATATTACTTACTTTGTTTTAGAAAATGTTAATCAATTAGGAGTAATATTCGATTTAATTTAATTTTAATATAATACAATATTAGAACTTTTAAAATAAAAATTTAAATATTATAAACATTCTTTGTATGGAAATTTCTCGAATTAATCATTTTATTTTGAGTGTCAACTTCTTAATTGAGCCACCTGAGGCGACACATGGAGCGTTGTTTATTTGAGTCGGTTTATTGGCCATAATTTTGGAATGGATCAACTTTTTTGAAATTTTCAACCTTACGCCCTATTATTTGGCCATGACGGTTCTAATGATACCCGAACCATTAAGATCCATAAAGCCGTTTAGAAGGAGTTTAGGATTGCGTAGTCGTTTAATTATATATATTCTATTTCTCTTTAATAAATCTTCTACTTAAAAAGAAAATATTATCTAAATATTTAAAATAAATAATCCGTTTTAATTTTTTAAAATTTTAATTGAAACTTACAATTATGTAAAATATATATTATTAATCCATGTAGATTGAACCTTCCAAGAGAGTATTTTGATATCAAACATAAATATGTAGATCAGGGGTCGCCAAAGTTGTTATATAGACCCACAGGGGTCGAATGGGGTTCGATTGGGTCTCGAAGGAAAAACAGTTCTTAATAAGAAAATCAAATATACCTAACTGCGAATGAAAAATTTTAAATTTTTTATAATTGACTTAAAAAATTTAGCGACCTCTGATTTAGAGTTCGAATTAAGTTTTACTTTTATTTAAATCTTTATATATTTATGTATAGTGATGGGAAAAAATTGTAAATGCCAGGAGGGAGCTGTTATCGGGCAAACAACCGGCTGAGAAATGCTATTGTCACAACGGGCGCTGTTGTCGGACAATGACAATTGCCCGATAACAACGTCTCTTGACGTTTACATTATTTCAACAATATTTCTCTAAAAAAGAAATTAAAATTTATATTTGTTATTCGAATATTCGAATTTAAGATTCCATCAGAAATATGTTGAAATATTAAAAAAGAGAAAAAAAAAATTAGAAAATATCTAATAAGAGTGTGTTTTTGTATTAGCAAAAAGTATTCAAAAAGAAAAAAATATTTGAGAATTGAAATTTTAGATTTAATTTAGCTAATTATGAAGAAATTTAGAATCGATTAATCCAATAGTAATTTAATAAAATCGGAAAGGGAAATAAAAAAAAAACAAATCTTTTGAATTTTCATGATGATAAATGCTATTCTTATTTTATTATAGTTTTCAAATTAAGATTTTGTAATGTATAAAAAAAAATAAGGCTTTCGTATTGAAATTCTCTATAAATGGTTATAGAAAGGCGAGAGGGGAATGTAAATTATACCAGGGATGATAGGTTGTAGAGGGAGATGGAGGGGGGGGAGGGTGAGGATGGTAAGCAAGAATCATTTGCCAAGACGGAAACATCTCTGCTATCATTTCGATGTTTTCTGAACGGAACACATGCAAGAGTTTATGCCGTTTAATTACGTCTGAAAGCGACGTGGCTGCCGAGCAAATGTTGGCTGATTCACGCCTTAAGACCCAAGCATCCTCGGGGCCTGTGATAGAAGGGGTTTGCCATCTCTAATGCTCTCTCAAGCAATGGAGATGCCAAAACTCTATTGCCGACGATGTCAGCCATGTGCAGCGCTCCCTGAGGGGTGGGAGGGAAGGGGGGAGGGGGAGCGAGAGGAAAGGGGAATGGGGTAGGGGACAACGTGCAATTGGGAACGCCGTCGTCGGATTCATACTAAGCTCGGGGTTGGTGGCGATGGTTGCCTTAGCAACGGCGCCGATGGAATGGGGGGTCTGAATACACGCACACGCAGCCGTCTTGACTTCGACCTCACGTCGCTTGACGTCGGCCTCTTGGCTCGTTTCTCTCCCGACAGGAACATTCACGACTTGGAAGATTTCCCCCCAAGTCGATTGGCCTGGCATGGCATGGCGTCCACACAAAATGGCCGAACAGCCAAATGGCACGAAAGGAATTAAAGTCCGAAAAAATACGACTGCAATTCATGACGTTATTTCGAAATACGCGCCCGCACCTTTTCCCATTACGAAACAACCAGAAAATGATGGAACGTTCAATCTACAATCCAATTATTATTATCCAACTATTATATATATATATATATATATATAGTCATATCTGTTTAAATTATTTATATGTATATATCTAAATATATAAACAAAGAATTTGGATTGGAGTAAATCGAATTTAATTATTTATTTATTTATTTAATTTTTAAATTCACGTCCGTGTGAACAATATACAAATATTGTATATATTAAATTATTATATTATCTTCAATTATATTGATTTCAGAAACGAATAAATGAAATATATATTGATATTATTTATCAAAATATAAAACCAACTTAAATTTAAATAAATTATCAAAGTTAATGAACCGAGTTGGGAATCTTGAAGGGTAGATAATAGTATTAATAATATTATTGAAATGGATCATTTTCATTTAAATTTAAATACTTTTACAAAAATTTATTAGAATTTAGACAATCATTATTTTTTCGAGCTCTCCTCTATAAAAGTTTTATTTATACATAATTGATTTTGATAATTGTTCAATCTAACCGATGTATCATGGATTTGGATAAAACTTTACCAGTGGATTCCTTTTTACCGACCGACGATAGTAAGTATAGATAGTATAGATGTGTACAGCCTAAACGGCTCAACCGATTTTGATGAAATTTGGTATATTTTCTTAATGCATCAGTGGGATGAATTGATCAACTTTTGGTGCGAATCCGGAAACCGGAAGTGGTAGTATTAGCGATCGAAGATAGGAAGGGAAGGGTTATTTTCACACCAAATTTCACATGAGATTTTTTTATATATCACCACGAATCATGCACTTTGTATTGGTTTTATCCTCGGGAAAATCATATTTATTAGTTTTTTCTTGATTTAAAATTATATGACGTCATCCAGTCCTTCATGACGTCACAGCCTGGTCTTGCATATATATTATAAATAAAATAAAATTAAAAATGTTTATATTTATTATTTATGTATGCCTATCTGTTTTTTATTACATTAATAGATATATTAAAATTATTTGAAATTGTTTCTGTAGCTGCTAATTAATTTTCTTCAAACCGAGGGTCGATTCGGACCTGGCCACAGGTCAACTTATTTGATTTCAAACAAACTTTCCTTAAGCAGTATGAAGCGGTCGTTTCTAGTTTACGAGATAAAAATTATTATAGTTAGACATATAAACTAATTATGAATGAGCAGCCATTTAATAATGTTTTATTGACTAATTCACTAATTTTCGGTTTTTATAAGTTCGGTTTAGATATAGAAAAATTATTTAATTAATTAATCTTTACTTTATAAAAATAGAAAATTAGTGGAACCCTCTGGTGGTCAAATAATAAAACATGGTAGCTAAATAGAATATCAAAGGATTTATATGCAAACTTTAATAATTTTTATCCCATAAACTAGTAACGACCGAAACATACTGCTTAAGGGAAGTTTGTTTGGAATCAAAAAAGGAACCTACTGGTAAAGTTTTATCCAAATCCATGATACATGGGTTAGACTGAACAATTACTTTGATTTTTGTATTTTAATTAATGTATATTTTTGTTATACCTAACACACTCCCCAGGGAGCCGCGGCTCACAGTTTCGGACTCATTGTTCTAATCTATCTAATTAAATCTAAACAGAAATATGTACTTAAATAAATATATAACTATTTTTGAAGATTTCATCTAAAATTCAAAGAGAATTTCTAACAGTTGACTTTTGAAATTGAAATTTAACTTTAAAAAAAAAAAAAAAAATACAAAATTTAATTACTTTCCGATTGCAATTAGTTTTAATAAAAATAAACATGAACTTGATTAAAATTTTATAATTAAATTTTTTTTAATATCAATTATTAATTATTATTATTTGATAATTAAATTAGAAAGGAGATAGTGGTTGTGTTTGTAGAAACAGACAAGGGGAATAACCGAAAACGTTCTGAATAAATATTTTAAGTTATATTTCATTACTATTTTATTATATTGTTTTTTTTCTAAAGTTTTAATACAATTATAATTATATTTTTAAAATATATGAATAAGGAATAAACAAGATAGTATATTTTTATTTCTTTGTAGGTCCTCCTGGGGTGGCGCCATACCTGAATGATTCGTGTAGTGACACGGAAATGGCGAGGACAGGAAGTGGCAATGAACTCGGTAGTAGTGATACGGCAAGCACCGTCAATGAAGTCCTCCGAGCTCGATTTGGCCCAATAAAAGAAGAACTTTTGGAACAAGAGGCGGAGGCTTTTTACAAAGCGGCGGCAGCGGCAGTCGCCGTCGCTGCCCAATCACCGGAACTGCGTCACCACCCACTCCAGAACCCCTTTCTTACAGGTAAATCAACCAAATCAATTATATTCTAGAAGGGATCCCGGAATTTGATTTTGGAAGAATTTAATTTTAATTGGAATATTGATAAAATTATTATTAATTCTTAATTATAAAATCAATTTTCAAAAGAATAAAAAATAAATATCCTCCATTTTTGATATATATATTTATATCCAGGGTGATTCTTGATGTAGTTTATATTTTCAACCTTTTGTAATTATTTATTTATTCATTGTTGATAACAACTTTGTTCGAGAATGATTGATGCAATTACAAACTAAGTGAGTCAAAACTTTAAGTTTGGCATCTTAATGACTTATCATCTAAGCTTATATTCAATTTTAACAAATAATTATTAAATAATTATAATTGAAGTTGTAAACTACGTAAAGAATCACCCATACATACATATATATAAATTTATTTATTGTCAAATATATACATTGACGTCATAAACGAACTAGGAGCACTTAATCAACGTATTTAACACATTTTTACTCTTGAATTAAAACAATTATTTTGCTTGTTGTTTTATATGGCATATGACACTGGGAGACGAGAGTAGATTTAGAGTATTTGAGAATAGTATTCTTCTCAGCATTTATGGGCCAAAGAAAGATGAGGTCACCGGAGAATGGCGGAGACTGCATAACGAGCAATTGCATGACTTCTATGCATCTCCAAACATAGTTAGGGTTATAAAATCAAGAAAGTTAACGATTAACAGGGCACGTGGCTAGAATGGGAGAGGAAAGAATGGCGAAAAATATATTGATGTGGAGACTGTTTGGGAAAAGTCCGCTTGGAAGACCAAGGACCATAATTAGTGTAGGAAAGTTCGTGAGGGAGATAGGAGTAGGTAGGAGTTGGGTGGGTTTAGCTTAGATTAGGGACTTTGGAGAAATGTGGTTGCTGTGGCCAAGAACTTTCGAGTTCCGAGTCACCCAGATCGATAGATAAGATAGATAGAAAATTCCTGAGTTTAAAATAATTTGAAAACGTTTTAAAATACACATTTTATCTAATGTTATTCAATGTTATAATCATCTTATCTATATTAATATACAAATATCAGTAAATAATATGGTTATTATTATATGCCTATCTCCTTTCGCTGAAGAAGTGAATAGATTTAGAAGACGATTATCCTAATTTTCAGAATTATTCTTTCAACTACAAAAGATTTGTGTTCCTTATATTAATATAATTGAATTTATTTATATAAAAAGTATTTTGTTCTAATGAATTAGAAAGAGTGAGTTAAATAAACAAGTGACAATATAGGTATTGGCCCATTCATTTATACATTCCTGTTTATGTACTCTTTACGTTTGATTGGTTAGTATATTTATTTACAAGTGAAGGTTTAAATTATTTCATTGCCTGTGTATACTTTTACATATTAATTAATGTATACTTTTAGCAGTCTATGTATACACTTGTGAGTGAATCTATACTCCAATTGTAATATATATACGATTATTATAAAACAAAGCAGTATCGTAGAGTAAGGATTTCTTTTCATCCTCCATTCCCTCAGGATCCACTTGTAGAATCAAAGTATATTTATATTACTGAAATATTTCAATAGGAAACTGATTTAAAAAATATGAGCAATCATTTATTTCCAAAGTTATATATATACAAATCTAAGGTAGTTATTCTTCTCGAATTTCGTAATTTATAAGTATCTTTTGAAGATGGAAGAAGAGAGTTACTTTACTCTTGACTGTGACATGTTTTTCAGGCAAATCGTTATTCAAACAGAAATGATATCAATTTTTTTTTTCATATTTATTGAAAAAAATAATATTAAAATTCATTGACTTTCATGATTGTATGCCTACCTCTTGGGAAAAATATTAATATTATACGATTGTATTATTATTATTATTATTATTATTATTTGTAATTTTTCAATTTTAACACATCAAATAATTTGATATTATTTATTTTAATGGATAATCAATGATGAGTTAATAGTAAGCCTATCGTAAAGAAATTTGTGTAATATTAATTTGGAAAAAGAAAAGCAAAGAATTTTTAAATTACATATTTTATTATTTACTCTAAGCAGTTTATATATTAATTCATTATCACTGACAAGAAGGATTAAATAAATATAATTATGTGTGAAAATATTTAAATATTAAAAATTATTTAATAAATTAATCTCTAACTATTATAATCATTGAACTTTGGTTAACTAAAAGAAAATATAGAAAATTAATAATAGTAATAGTAATAATAATAATAATAATAATAATAAAATGGTGGCATATTTTTTACAAGTTTGTACTAAAACCAATACTATAAAAATGTCGATGTTCAAATTCAAACTATCTTAATTGATAATTAATGATTTTAATTAAGAAAAACAAAATAAGTTAATTTATTAATAATCAAGTACTGTAAATATTAATCTAATCAAAAACATACCTGTTAAAAAGGGGGCCAAGTTCCTATCGGCTATTTGTTTGCCTAAAAAAGGGTTCAAATCCATCCCAATGCCAAGTTTAGATGCACTTCAAAATCATTCATAATCATTTTTATCAACAGCCTGATCCACTGGTAAACATTTGGCATTCCAAAGAATCGCCACCACACCCAGTCCTCCGCCTCCTGCATCCAGGCACGCCACTTTATGCACGTCAACGGTCCATCTGGCCGAAATTCACTTTACCATACACCCAACTTAAAATATGGTATAGTTGTTAAAATACGTAGGTACATGGTTTAAAATATCTAAAATTATAATACTTAGAAATTTGAACTTGGCAGGTTTTCGTGCTGTACAAAACACTCAGTCCCACACCAAGTCCTCCGCCTCCTGCATCCAGGCACACTACACGCCACTTTATTCACGTCAATGGTTCATCTGGCCGAAATTCACTTTACCATATACCCAACTTAAAATATGGTATAGTTGTTAAAATACGTAGGTACTTGGTTTAAAATATCTTCAATTTTAATACTTAGAATTAGCAGGTTAATTTATATATTTAAATAATAAATATAATTATACAATTAATCTAGTGTTACGTACAGTACGAAAACCTGCCAAGTTCAAATTTCTAAGTATTATAATTTTAGATATTTTAAACCATGTACCTACGTATTTTAACAACTATACCATATTTTAAGTTGGGTGTATGGTAAAGTGAATTTCGGCCAGATGGACCGTTGACGTGAATAAAGTGGCGTGCCTGGATGCAGGAGGCGGAGGACTGGGTGTGGTGGCGATTCTTTGGAATGCCAAATGTTTACCAGTGGATCAGGCTGTTGATAAAAATGATTATGAATGATTTTGAAGTGCATCTAAACTTGGCATTGGGATGGATTTGAACCCTTTTTTAGGCAAACAAATAGCCGATAGGAACTTGGCCCCCTTTTTAACAGGTATGTTTTTGATTAGATTTCAATACTTTTTTTTTAAGAAAGCTTCCTATTTTTTCCTTTTTGTGCCGCGCCCGCGTCCATTCTTAGCCTTTGAAGTAATTTTCTGTTTAAAAAAATTGCAAATTTTTTTAAATTAAAATTATATTTGTTTATATATTAAATATAATAATTTTATTTGTTCTTTTATTTTATAGTTCTGAATTTCCAACTTGTATTGAATAATAAATAATTAGAACTATTAATATTAATTGAAAATTATATAGAAACTGTTAAGTTATAACAATAATAAGTTGACCTGTGGCCAGGTCCGAACCGACCGACGGTTTGAAGTAAATTAATTTCCAGCTACAGAAACAATTTCAAATAATTTTAATATATCTATTAATGTAATAAAAAACAGATATGGATAAAACATAAATATTTTTAATTTTATTTTATTTATAATATATAGCTGGAGTAGTCGGCGTTACCCGAGGCTGTGACGTCATGAAGGGCTGGGTGACGTCATATAATTTTAAATTAAGAAAAACATAATGAAGATGATTTTTCCCGAGGATAAAACCAATACATTCGTGGTGATATGTAAAAAAATCTCCTTATGTGAAATTTGGTGCGAAAATAACCCTTCCCTTCTTATCGTCTATCGCTAATACTACCACTTCCGGTTTCCGGATTTGTACCAAAAGTTGATCAATTCATCCCACTGATGCATTAAGTAAATATACCAAATTTCATCAAAATCGGTTGAGCCGTTCAGGCTGTACACATCTATACGGACGGACGGACCACTTCCGGTTTCCGGATTTGCACCAAAAGTTGATCAATTCATCCCACTGATGCATTAAGTAAATATACCAAATTTCATCAAAATCGGTTGAGCCGTTCAGGCTGTACACATCTATACGGACGGACGGACGGACAGACGGACTACTTCCGGTTTCCGGATTTGCACCAAAAGTTGATCAATTCATCCCACTGATGCATTAAGTAAATATACCAATTTTCATCAAAATCGGTTGAGCCGTTCAGGCTGTACACATCTATACGGACGGACGGACGGACGGACGGACGGACGGACGGACGGACAGACATCATGCTAAAAATACTTTTTTCTGTTAAGAAAATGCATGATTCGTGGAGATATGTAAAAATCTCCCCATGTGAAATTTGGTGTGAAAACAATACCTCCCTTACTATCGTCGGTCGGTAAAAATAAACAAACATTAATTTAAATTATAAAGTAAAATGGTTTAACACTATTATATATATTTATAATTTACACCTAACGCTACTTGTATAGGTAAAATGTCACTCCCGGTAGTCAGATCATGATGAAATTTGGTATCTGAATTTTTTTCATATTTTTAAATCTATATACAAAATATGAAGCAAATATCTCGAAGCAAACTGGTACTTTACTTGAAAGGTAAACGCTACCAGTGTAGGTAAAGTACCACTTCCGGTTAACCGATTTTGACCAAATTTTAAAAGAAATCTACAAACTGTGAATAATATCGGTGTACCAAATTTCGAAGTCCTAGCTTGATTAGTTTCTGACAAAACCAATGAATTCGTTTGAATTCGTTAAAATCGCATTGATATTCGATTATAACAACTCAAGCTTGACCGATTTCTTAAATTTCATAATTTTTTGTTAACCTACTTATAACACACGACCTGTATGCCAAATTTCATAGCGCTAGGACAATTGGAAATACCCTAAGAATTTTGTTGACCAATCAGTGAATCAGTTCCAAAATAAGCTATTTTCACAGGGTCATATTTCAGGATCCACTGAAGCTATAACTATGAAATTTGGCATACTGCTTTAGTTCTAGTATATGACTACGTAGATAAAATTTTATCTCTGTACTTGCAATAGGCACTGAGATACAGGGGGGTCAAAAGTGACTCCAAACCATTCGTGTAAATATACTTACGGCATGCGCGCGGCTTGCTGGAACTTGGCCGGCGCACTGCCGTGCGCATAGATATTAATTATTTAAAATCTTAAAATTATTAAACACAATTAAAAAATATCAATAAAAAAAATAATAAAAATAAATAAATAATTAAAATAAAATTCCAGGTTGATAAAAAAAAAATATTTTCTCATTATCAAAGTAATTTGTCTTTATCAAGAATATTATTACTATATAAATACTTTACATATTTTCAAAAAAAAAAAATTAATTATTTATAAATATAAGCGTAGATACTTAAAAAAACTTATAAATCCTTAAATAATGTTTATCTTTATATAAGTTTAAAGTTAATTTATTTTATTTAATTTTCATTTTTTTTTTATTGATGTTTCGTGTTAATTATTATGCGCTTGATAACGTTGGAGATGGAAAAGGTAGGGTGATATAAAATCTCGCCTTTCGGTGGTTCATGGCAAAACGTCAAAAGGGGTTTAGTGAATTAGTAATTTCAGTTTAATGATGTCTAAATGGCCATTAAATTAACGGAGAACTCAATTCGTTTGCTATGTGCTACGTGTTACGTGCTGGAAAACAAACTTCTCGTATTACCAGGTCTTCAGCGATAACCGTGCAAATTTCACTCATTTCAAATAACCGTTTATTTAAAAAGAATTAAAAATATTTTTAAAAAAATGACTAAATGAATTCGAAAAACTATGTAATATTCATTTATTTTTGGACACTGATTTAAATGCTTATATATTACTAATTTAAAATTTTTAAATAGCAGCCTTTCAAAATTAATATTTTTTGTTTCAAAATAATAAATAGATTATTAAATATTTGAGTTACACCAATACCTCACTTTGCGTCGGGGTTACGTTCAAAAAAAAAACACGACAAAAATTGAATCGATGCAAAGTGAATTAAGATTTTCTGGAGCAAACCAAATAAAGATCGAAGATACGTTCCAGGGTTACGAAAATATACTTTTTAAAAAGAAAATTGAACAAAGTAAACATTTAAAATACGAAAATAATATAAAATTTCCACTCATCTGCTAAAATATTTTAAGTGTATGTAAAAAATAATAATATAACTCTGCCAATAAATAAATCGGAAAAATATTTACCTTTTTTGTAATCAGAAACAACCCGTAAAAATTTATAAAAATTTATTATTCTCTTTTAAAAAAAATGAGCTGTGGCCAGGCACAAAATCGAGTGACGATTTGAAATAAATTAATTTCCAAACAATATATATAAAGTATCAAAGAAAATATTTTTAAAACTTGAATTAAAATGACTGAATTATATTATCTTGGTTTTTATTTTTAGTTTAATTACTCAATTATTAATTACTACTATATTTTAAGTGAAATATTTTCCGACAATGAATATAAAATTAATACTTTGTAAACTACCACTTTCGGTTTTCAGATATACACTAAAAGTTGATGAATTCATGCTACTGATGCATTAAGTAAATATACCAAATTTTATCAAAATCCGTTGAGCTGTTCAAGCTATAGGCGTCTATAGAGACACACAACGGACGGACTGACCGACGGGCAGACATCATGCTAAAAATACTTTTTTCTGTTAATAAAATGAATGATTCGTGGAGATATGTAAAATTTGGTATGAAAACAATACCTTCCCTCCCTATCGTTGGTCGCTAAAAAGCACAACTCACTTCATAATTGAAACTGAACTCTGAAATTAGCAAAACATAGTGGATATAAAATTGTGTTAAAATTGCATTGATTTTCAGTTGGAAAGGGAATCCCCGAGTTTTGATGGTATGATGCAATTAGAAACAAAAATGGTGACATCTTTTAGAATAAAAAATAAAATTTCAAAAAATTAAAAAAAAAAAAAAAAAATTAAAGACTAAAGCCAAAACAACGCAACCTCGAAAATTTGAAAAATAGTCATAAAATAGTAGTAATTAAGCAGCGAGGCAACTTAGAAAAAATGCAAAACGAAACGACAAAAAGCGAGGTATTTAAAAAAAATTATAAATAAATAATAAATAATAATTTATAATTTTTATGATTTTTTTTTTTTTTATTAAAAGTCAGAAAGTTTTTCTCTTAATTATTTATTTATTATTTATTTATTTTTCAATATGGTGATAATATTCTGATTGAATTTCATTTAAGCAATACCATTAACCATTTTGGCATTAAGGTTTACGCGAACTCACCATATTATTCCTTTCAACCGCAGTCAACTCGCCTGGTTCTATCAGAAGTTTGTCTTTGTGGGCGCCACGTAGCAAAATGGCAAATAAATTGACTATCCTGGTAATTTAATGGTCATTTAAACCTCATTAAATTAAAATTAATCTATCAGCCATTGCATATAGATTATATAATCTCTCAGAAATAGATAATAATTAATTTTGATAATTCAATCTAAATTGAAAAAAGAATTTCATGTCGGTATAGAATTTCATACAGAGATAATATAATATAAATATTTGAAAAAAAAAACTTGATCAAATATCAAAACAATATGTTTTTTATTTATATAATTTATTTATTTATTTATTTTTAATATTTGTAAAAATTAAAATATAATGATAATATAATTTCATATTTAAAAAAAAAAAAAATAAAAAAGTTATAAACTCAATTATTTAATCAAATGAAAGTACATTTATATATATATATATATATATTGAAAAATATGATATTTAACTCTTGTTAACTAATTAATAAAATTCAAGTAATTAAAGAATTATAAATATTGATAAGTTAAAATAAATTTAGCTCCAAATTAAAATTTGTATATATATATATATATTAATCCTTTATTAATAACTTTGACTTAAACAAGTATAAATAAATTATTTAATTATTAATTAATTATTTAATATTATTTAATTAGAGAGTAATTTCAGAAGAAACAATTTTGAGTAACTGTCCATTCAAGTTTAAAAATTTAAAAATTAAAATTGTCTTGAATTGCAAAAATGATGTTATGTTATATGCCGTTGGTATTTAAATAAATAAAAAATTGTTTTATTTCATTAAAATTTGAAATTTAAAGTTAACCGTGAATATTAAAAAGATTTATTAGCTCTGAGAATACAATAAGTTGATCAATTATGATTATTATCTTATCATATAGTAGTATAATAATATATATATATATATTAAATATAAATTTTTATTTTATTTTGTAATATTATTATTCAATTTATTTATAAACAAAGATAATATATATGATATGTTTTGTTTTTTTGGATTTTTGATTTTTGAGGTTAAATCATATTCTTGTTTAAAGTATCGTTTGACACGAGAATAAGATTTTATTTGGCTCAACTATAACTTTGTTTTATTATCCGATGTTTACCTGGATTTGTCAGGCAAAATGGAGAACGTATATCATCCCTTTCGTTTTGTATATCTCTCTTTAGAGCTATAAAGTATAACACTCCCCCACCCCTCCCTCTCCATCCATCCTTTTACCCTTCCTCCCCACCGAGCCATCCGCCAACATTCTAGAAACTAACTTGGCTTGATCCGATGCATCAGCATCCTTCCTCCTCATCTTCTTCTTCCTTGGCATCTTCTCTCTCCGTAGTCGGTAACTTTTTC
The DNA here is from genome assembly GCA_963082975.1 of Labia minor. Classification (NCBI taxonomy): domain Eukaryota; kingdom Metazoa; phylum Arthropoda; class Insecta; order Dermaptera; family Spongiphoridae; genus Labia; species Labia minor. Next base: position 29,804,394 of record OY720349.1, read on the forward strand.
TCCACAAAAGCAGGGCCCGAAAAACTTTTCATGTTTTTCCCTTCCTTCCCACTTTATCCGATGGAAGAAGAGGGTGAACATCGTGGGGGTGGCGAGGGTACAAAACATTTTATCGCCGTCTGTTGGCGTCATTACTCGCGCACTTAATGGTCCTTTTCCCATCCCAAACTGGCGCCAAACCAAGGGAGCGACGCAAGAGAAATAGGGAAAAAATTGAATATCGTGTTGCCACATTCTGACAGAGGCTGTTTCTCAGTTTAGGGATACCAATGGAGAATCAATGACCCGAAAGCCGAGAGCAAAGCGAGACAAATGGGACTGTTTTCTAATACGGCAAGAAACATCGCGTTGAATTTTACGACCCTCCCAACGGGGATAGAGCCATCAAAGCGAGTCTCTAAACATTGATTTCTTATTTGCAACCAATACCTCGCCATAAGCGAAGGATAAACCTTAACGGATATTGGGGTCGTCGCTTTTTATTCTTCTTTGATACGGCCATTCGGCTTTACATAAGATTACATTCACTTTTAGGGGGATTAGTAAATAAAGGTAATTTTCCACGTCCTTTATAGATTCACAGAATTCCCTTAAAGGGCGTAAATTAATTTTATTAACATTAAAAGTCACACATAAATATAATAGATATATTTTTATATAAATTAATATATATTCCAGGAAACTATATCATTTTTATTGAAGAACGGTTACTTTTTTATACACAACCCACTTATTAAGATATTTATGTCATAGGGAATAGGTTCGTATATATCTTGATAGTTAAAAAGATGAAACTAGAAAACGATTATGATAATACCGAATACTATAAAAGTAATTTCGTATTTTCTGTCAGAGAATTTAATTATGTTTTTTTTAAAACACAACTTTACACTTAAACAGCATAATCTTTAAATGTTTGGAGAGCTGATATATCAATTCTTGTGTGTGAAAAAGTTCAATTGAATGAACGTAGTAGTATTATGGTTAGAGCTGTTTTAAATAGGAGAGCAATAGGCATCATTTTCGTCATTTTTTTCTTTTTTTCTATAGAAAATGTAAAATTGCTGTTCAATCCAGAAAGAAATTTACTGATGTGTATGGAGAAGATGTTTTGACAATACGCTAGTGCGAGAACTGTTTTGCAAAATTTGATGTTAAAGATGCACCACGTACCGGAAGACAGGTTGAAGCTGATAAAGACACAATAAAGGCATTAGTTGATTTTTTGGACTGTAAAAGCTTTAAAGAGAGAAGAGATTAAAAAAATCATCTGGATCAGTAAATATTTATTCATTAAAAATTAATAAAATTAACAATAAAATTATAATTTAATCAAAAACCTTGGACGCTATAGATAAAGGAAATAATGATTGTACCAGCAGACTGGCAGAAGACTAAAACGGGTGGCTGGGTCCCTTATGTGCATATTTTCAAAAACTAACGACCCATTTTGTTTGTTTTGTTTTTCTTTCGTACAGGTGACGCAGGAGGAAAACTGGGTGCATCTATTTTAGGATTTCCATACGGCGCAGCGGCCGCGGCTGCTGCGGCTGCAGCTGCAGCTGCAGCAGCATCTGGAGTCCAACATCCATTTGGTGGTCCTCCACACAATTCGAATCCGATTGATCGACTTTATTCTATGCAAAATGCGTATTTTTGTGGTGAGGAGGCTGCAGCTGCTGCTTCGGCAGCTCTTCTTGAGCAGTGAGTGTCGCTTCTTCAGGGACCTTAAAAACAACCGCAAAATTTAGATGGTAGTTATTTATTCAAATTATCTTAGATAATGATTGTTCATCAATGATTTTCTCATTCGAAAATTGTGTCAAGATCAATCTTTAGCCGCCCGAATTTCTAGTCTCTAAAAAAAGAAAAAAGAAAAAATGAAGCGTATTTCTTAATGGAATATGCGTATATATTCTTTTGAAGTCATTTATACCCTTTCTCTTCTCAATAATATAGACTATTTTTTTATTTTATAAAATTTGTTAGTCACTTTTCAGTCGATGCTTAATTTATTTTCAACCTTCAACCTACGAGATTCAAAACAGTGCTAATGTTAGGTGATCTGCTCATTTTTTTTTTCCTTTTTTAATATTTAAAGTGATAAAGGTGATAATAAATTTAAATTTATAAAGTGTTTATTGTGATATAATGGTTACATGAATAAAAATAATATATAACAAAAAACGAACGAGATTTGTTTTCAAATATTTTCATCCAATCTTCTTCCTTCATTTTTATAAAATCCCAAACAGTTTCTCATCTTTCAGCTTATTATTGCCTATCTGAAGTGAACAATATATAAATTTATTAATAAATTTTATAAAGAGGTTAGTATCAATTTTAACTATTTCAGTTTAACATATTTTTGATAAGTAAGTAAAACAAAAATATATTAGAATAAATTAATTTGATGTATAATCAAATATCATTTATCTAAACTTACCATTGAAATTTAATATTGATTATTTATTTTATAATTTATAATAACTATTAATTTATTAAATCCATAAATAAAAGAACATTGTATTTCTTTTAATTTTTAAAGTTTTAACAAACAATTGTATTATCTAATTTTAATACTATTATTACTATTATTTAATTTTATCTAAAAGAAAGAATCAAAATTAGGATAAAGAATTAAAAAAAATTATAAATATTATTATAGTTCAAATACTCTCCAAAATTTTCAATTATCAATTGAACGAACGAACAAGCTGATGTTGAACATTAAAATTATTTCATTAAATTCTAAAGACTAATAATTTTTCATTCCGCGTTATAAGTCACTGTTTCAACGAGGGTGGTAAAAATTCAATAACAAACGATTGGCGACTTTCAATTAAAACTTTTTTTTTTTATATAATAAAGCAAGAAAGGGAGAAGTATTATTTTTATTTTTCCCCAATAACAGAGAGCACTTGAACCCAACATTCTATGTATGTACTTTTTCATGGAGCAACAAACATGAAGGGATCCAAAGATTTTTCAGATTAACGTCAGTATACTTAAGTGCTTTCAATAAAAACATCCGGTATGATCATCCTCTTTGGAAAGATGAAATATTGAAAGAAAACAAGTTACAATTGATAAATTCATATAAATAAATCGAAAAATTACAAATTAAACGAAATTTATTATATTAAAAAATTTTTATTAAAAAAAAAAAACAGAATGTTTGTTTATTATATTATTAAAAACTTCAAAATACCAGATATGAATTTTTAAAATAAATTCACTCAATTGATCTCTTTTTTTTAGGAATAGAATATTCCATTATCAAAAAAAGATATTCAATTTCAATAGGAACCCCTTTACAGTCACTTATTTGAGCAGACACTTTTATTTATTTATTTATTTTAATTTATATATTATATACAATATATTTTATTTATATATTGTAAAGACGGTTAGATAGATTTTTGGTTGAAGAAAATATGTATTTCATTCTCTCTAAATGATCTATCAACCCGGGCAGCAAAACTCTAGACATAATGAAATTGGTTGAGATTCAGTAGTGATAAAAGCGAAGAAGATTAATATTCTCCCATAATGGGTTGCTTAGTGAGGTATGAAATTAATATATGATAGATATTCCTTAAGGTATATTACGTCGTTCTTCCAATAATAATAATAAATTTTTCTTTGGGACTTTTTAAAATTTTTATTTAAAACTTAAAATTTTTTTTTTTAAATGAAATGAATTTCTCTACGATCATAATTTTATCATATTTATTTATTTATTTAAGCCTTTAAATTTTATAATATATCTATCTTTAAAATTAGAAAGTAAATACCATTGAGAAGTAGTAATAGCTTAAAAATTTATTATTTAGAAAACGAATTTATCCTTAATTAATATAATAACGGTGGCCAAACCGTGGCTCTTTTTGAGTTTATTGTGGCTCAATTAAAAAATTTAAAGTCATGACACAAAAAAAAGTAAAATTTTTTTCCAATTTGGCTCTTAAACATTTTCGATTTTTCAATATGGCTCTAACTCTAACTCTAACACCAAGTGTGGCCACCCATGAAATATAATATAATTATCTGATCTCTAATCACAACAAACAATTATTTTATAATCAAAAATATACTTACGAGTATATTTTATAAATTTTGTAATATTTTATTTTGTAATTTCAATTTTTTATAAAATATAATTATATTTAATTTTTTTTATGATATTATGATTTATCTATCAGGTCGTCTAGTAGGAAATTTGTATAAAAATAGTTTGCTGATAATTTATAAACACAAGAAACGATTTGACTCATCAAAGTATGCGCCCAAATTGTTAAAACATTGTTGCCATTTAAGCATTCTATATCCAAGATGATGATTTGTTTTTTATAATTAATTTTTTATTATTAATTTATTTATGTTTAATTAAAAATAATAATAATTTTAGAACTGAAAATTTTTCAATATTATTAAAAAACACTTTGTTAAATTAAATGATAAAATTTAATTTTATTTATAAATCTCAATAAAAGTATAATATCTAACTTGATAAATAATTTAACATAAGTGAATGTGATTGATGATTGATAATTTTGATTTTAACTTGAATAGGAAGAGGGTTAAAAATGAAAAGGAATGCCAAGTGAGAAGCGCGAATAACTATTTCCGAACAATTCAGTGATTCCAGGAGAAAGTTGCCTTTTGGCATGGAGAATTCAGACCAAAACTCTTGGATACAAAGGGGGCTGTTAACGACTTAAGAAAGGAGCCAATCTTGGTTGCATTCAAGTCGACTTTACCAACTCGACTTGCTCGACTGCCTCCAAGAAATCGGAGAACAAGTTCGGAGAACTTGATGATTGGAACATGAAACAGCACGATAGACACATTCCAGCAACCACACACTGTAAGATAATCCCACTGATTTTCAATTTATTGTAATCGATTCATAAACGACCATCTTACGAATATCGAATCTTAATTAACGGGCTCCAATGCTCGGCAAAAGTGATGGTGCTGGAAAAGGAGAAAGGAGGTGAGTCATTATAATACTTACTATATTACTAACTATAAAATACGTGCAATTAATATAATTATTTCATAAATTATCATAAATTTTATTTATTTATATTAAATAGAAAATTTTGAATTTCAAATTAGAAATAAAAAATCTGAAGTGTCTCCGCTCGATTATCTCGCATATTTGAATTGGATTAAATAACATATATTATATTTGAATTAAATTTAATTAATTATAAATTATAAATTAAAATTAATAAATAATATTTATTAAACCAGCACGTGTTTGGCTCTTTGTTGATGACACAACGTCACATGCTGGCGCGTGATTGCCAGTCAATGTGTTAAAAATCAATTCCGGTACTTTCACTGAATCAATCAAGTTGAAATTCTACATATAGCAGTTTTATACAATTTTTAATCAATTTTTACAGTGAGTTTAGAGGAAAAAAAATGAAAACGTAGTAGGTAATGATCTCCTTCAGGATTTGCTACATTTCTCAAATTTCATGATTCTAGCTCAAAGCATTTTTGCGCAATCTTGTCTACACACACATACACACACACACACACACACACACACACACATACATACATACATTTTTCTCAACCTTAGTGAAAATGACCCAGGAACCTTAAAAACGTATAAAAGTATCAAAATCTAAAATGCTACCTCTGGCAATTTAGTAAAAATTTAGAATTTTAAAAAAAATTAGCAAACTCAACATCATTTTGAAAAAAAAGAAATTAAATTACACAATCATATCTATAAACAATACTTAAAAGATAAATACAAAATTTATTTAACCTTAAATATCATTTATTTATATTCTTTGTGATTATTTATTAGAATAATTATAGTTTTCATTTTTAAATTGTTGCCTTGTAGTAGACTAATCAATGATACATGATAGATCTAATTAGATATTTTAATTGAATACCACTTCATCCAATTAAATGAATAGAAATTAATTATTATTATTATTATTTCCTCTAAATTCATTTAAGTAGATGATTTTGATTTGAATCAAAATATTATTTTCAAAAATAAGTTCAAAAAGATTAATTACAAATATTATTAATCAACTTATTAAAGAAAAATAATAATATTTTAATAGTTGAAATAATATGATATACCAGCTATTTTCAACATATGGGGCGCACTCCCTAAGGGGGCACGAGCGAGGGACGTGAGAATATTCAAGAGAAAATATTATTAAAAAAAATTGATTAAATGATTGAAAGGAAAGCTTACATACTCAAAGAAACACTTTATTTTGGCAGTTAATTAAAAGTAATTCAAAAACCATAATACTCAATAATCCATATTGTTGTTTACATCTGTCTCCCGTTTTACACGGTACTTTTTTTACACGATGTCGATTTTACACGGTTTATAAATTAACGGATTCAGTGGCGTACCTAGGGGGGTGCGGTGGGTGCGGTCCGCACCGGGCGGCACTTATCTTGGGGCGGCATTTTTTATATTTAGTTATAGTTGTAAAAAGCAACTTATTCATTTCATATTTATTTTTTTTCTTTCTTGAATAATAAATGATTAATATGAATATTATAAGTTTACTATTTGATTTTAATATAAATTATGATCAACTATATGATTTCGAATATTATTCCTCGGTGTATATAAATGCATTTTAGTGTAAATTTTGAATTCTAATTCCAAGAACAGGATAATAATTTTATTTTATTGTATTCATTAAAATTAGTTGAATTCGTAAACGCATCTATACGATTTTGTTCGGCAATTTTTCCTAACTAAAATTTTTTGATATCAGTTTATAAATGTCATTTCTTTTGATAAGTTTATATGATTACTTTGAAGTGATATACCAATATTTTTTTAAATCATCGATTTTTCTTTTGAAAAGCAGGGCCGGCGGAAAAAATATAAATATAAATTTTGGGAGCATTATACACGATTTTTCTAGTATGAAAGCTAGAAGAGTAAATATTATATTAATATGTTTACGAGTGCATACAAATATGTGTAAAAAAATTTACTCTGTGCATTAATTAATATTGATTATATAACTTGATAATTTATTTATGTGTATTAATTTATAAAAACCACTATTTGATTGACTTATAATAAAAAGGGCGGCAAACTGGAGATCGCCCAGGGCGGCAAAAGTTCTAGGTACACCACTGAACGGATTTCAAATAAGCTGGAGTGTCTCCACTCGACTATCTAACAATTTGAATTGTATTAAATAATATATATTTTATTTAAATTAAATTAATTATGAATTATAAATTAAAATTAATAAATAATATTTATTAAATCAGCGCGTGTTTGGCTCTTTGTTGATGGCACCACGTCACATGTTGGCGCGTGATTTGCAGTGTTAAAAAATTAATTCCGGAACTTTCAGCGATTCAATCAAGCTAAAATTATTTATACAATTTTTAAACAATTTTTTTTACAAATTTTATACAATTTTTAATCATGTGAAAAACTATTAACATAGAAAATTAACATAGAAAATTTAAGATTTCGATTTACACGGTTTTGTTCGGGACCAATCTTCCGTGTAAAACGGGGGACAGGTGCATATTTTATCTTAACCGTGGTACGCGATGATAATTATATTTGAAATGGGCCGTGAACACTGAATGGTTGAGAAATGCTGTGATATTACAATAAATAGATTATATAATATATGTATGTAAACATTGTAATACATACAGGTATTATATAATATAAGCTTCTGAAGATGATGTAACTATCGAAATGCTTATAAAGTTTAATAAAATTTATTAGAAACTTAAAACCTAGTGTTTTTAATAACTTACTTACCTTGACCTATTGATTTTATTATTTATTTTTTCAGTTTCTTTTTATAAATTGAAAATTATTAAAAAAATTTCAAGTTAAATTCCCAAATTATGTTTGTGTGGGGAGATAATAAAAAGGTATACTTATACTGCTAAAACAAAACAAAAAAATAAACTTGTTATTATGTATTGCTATGTTTTTGGATAATAAATAGAATAAATTATTAAATGTCACAATATTATTTAAAATAAAAAATACAATATATCGAATTGTAGTTTATTTTTGTTTTATTAAATTTATTTAAAAATTATCCGATCTCTTTTGATTCATTCTTCCATTATGAGGTTAATAGATATAATTTAAAACTTAGAATAATTAGGTTATGATAAGAAACCTGAAGATAAAATTTTCTCTTAGTAATTAATTATTTATATTTAAATTTTCATAAAAGATTTAAATTTGTAGAAAATTTAACCTATATACTTATTTATTTATTAAATAAACTAAATTTCTATTTATCACCTATAATTGTAGCGATTTATAAAAAATTGCAATTTTTTTATTATTGTTTCATACGGTTGAGATAATTTTTTTCCGAAAAAGTAACTCATAACGCGTATTTTTCCACATGAATGAGGTGCGTCTCAAGTTTCGAAATATGGTTAAAACTAAATTCACCAACTTTGCCGAGGTTTGTCTTTGAAGGTCATTAAACAGCATCTCTTGCGACATAACCTTTTTGGAGAAGTGGGAAAGGAAGGGATGAGTAGCACAGGGGTAAATCTGAATGTCGCTTCAATTTGTCGCCGGAAACAACCAGCCGAGAGAAATGTTTTGAAATAACAAGCGAGAGAAGAAAGGCAGCTCTCAAGTAAATAAGTTAGATTATTACAATACTTACTCTGTGTAGAAACTTTGTCAACGAGTAAATAAATTAGTTATACACTTTCGTGTCTTTCAGGGACACGCGGAGTTGTCTGGGTTGAAGAAGAGTGGGAGAGAAGTTCGAAAAGTCATAGAAAATCTCTCACATTGGGGGATTTAATCTGTTAGAGACACTACTCAGCAAATTCTAGACAAACAAACCGATTTCCTTTGTTCAAATGTATTTTGTTTTATTGTTTTTTTTTAAGAAACTACATATATACTTATAAATATCAAATAAATAAAATAATAAAATAAATAAATAAAATAATAAAATATAAATAAATAAAATAATAAAATATAAATAAATAAAATAATAAAATATAAATAAATAAAATAATAAAATAAATAAATAAAATAAATTATTTGGAATGAAAATATATTGAATATGTTTTAATGTTGAACTATATTAATTTGTGAATTTCGATTTATGGGTTTTTTGATAAATTTTAAAGGGAAAAGTGGTTCACCTTGGGACAGATTTTTAAATCTTTTTTCTAATTTTTTATATTGATGAATTCTTGTTCAACTTGTTTACCTATTATTCGTTCAACAGTTATCTAAATTATTTAATATCTTTCAATCTTATATTCATTATAGAAAAATTTAAAAACAATATTTATTAGACATGTATCTTATCCCAAACTGTACTACTTAGTAGCTCAGTTTACAATGAATTGCTTGTGATTTTTTCATATTCTCTATTTATACAAATAATCTTTGGCATACAATTATTTTGCCGGTTGTAATATATGGATGTGAGGCATGGTCTATGACCCTGGGACACGAGAGTAGATTTAGAGTATTTGAGAATAGGATTCTTCCCAGCATTTATGGGCCAAAGAAAGATGAGGTCACCGGGGAATGGCGGAGATTGCCTAACGAAGAATTGCATGATCTCTATGCATCTCCAGATATTGTTAGGGTTATAAAATCGAGAAGACTGGCAGGGCACGTGGCTTGAATGGGAGAGGAAATAATGGCGAAAAAATATATTACAGGGGAGACCGATTGGGAAACGTCCATTTGGAAGACCAAACCAAATGGGTGGACAATGTTGGATGGGAGAGGGTAGGGGTTAGAAATGTGGTTGCTGCGTCCAAGAACTTTCGAGTTTCGTAGAGTCACATATCATTGCCATTGTTAAGCCCAATTAATTCCTAAAATAAGAAATAATCACGATTAATATACACAGATAATAGATTAAATAACAAAACAAATCTCCGGTCCAATTTAGGGAACTAGTCACCTAAAATGGACCAATTACAAATTTTTTATTTATCAATTATCTCATTAATATTGAATATTTATTACTTCTGTCTCTCTAGTATAGTGAAAAACACAATAAAAAAATCCCTATGTGTGTATAGATTACATTTTATAACAAAATTTTTTTAAGCGGCCCATCGATAGTAACCCTCCCCTAAATGAACGAAATTTTATTAAATAATATGAATAATTTTTTATTTTTTTTTTATTACAATTAATTATTGTTTTATATTTTTTAAACCATCTTTTCAATAAATAATTAAACTTAGTTCTAAATAATTTAGAATTAAAATTAATATATAATGCTAAAATTAGGAAATAAAATAAAAAGCTGAAATCATTGAAGAAGAGTCATTATCGAAGCAAATTTTGATGAAATTGTTATTTCTCTAATTCCATAAATGCTAATATTTAATTAACATTTGTATAATTAGAATTGTACTTATATATAGAATAAGTTGAATTCTAACAGAGCGCCTGGTCTTTTTTTGGGTATGTAAATTGCAAATTAATTCAATATTATTTTCTATTATACAATAGTCTAATATTATATACATAATATTATATTATCAAACTTGGCATTTGAAACTTCTTTCCGCATTAAAATTAACAAAAAAAGTTTAAATGTTTAATTTTTTTTTTTTATTTATTTCATTTAAAATATATGAAACTTCTATTTAAAAAATATAATACAACACAATAAATATAATAATAACAGCGAATGTAAACTTTTTTTTCATAATCATGAATTACTATTTACCTTTGGTTGAATCTTTTTTGTTTGATATTTACCTCTGTTGACAAATAAACAATGTTTTTAATTCAAAAGTCCACAAACGAAGGTATTTTCTGTATGATTCTGTGAGAGTGTATATTTAAATACCAATTTACATTAATTTAATAAATAAATAATACATAATCTAATACAATAAACTAAAAAAATTAAAAAAAATATGAGCTGTGGCCAGGCATAGAACTGACCGTCGATTTGAAATAAATTAATTTCCAAACAACCTTATAGTTATATAAAGTATCAAAAAAAAATATTTTTAAAACTTTAAATTAAATTTAATCAATAAAATGACTAAATTATATTATCCTGGTTTTTATTTTTAGTTTAATTACTCAATTATTAATTACTACTATATTTTAGTGAAATATTTTCCGACAATGAATATAAAATTAATACTTTGAAAAAAACCACTTCCAGTTTCCGGAAATACCACAAAAGTTAATGAATTCATGCTACTAATGCATTAAGAAAATATACCAAATTTTATCAAACAACGTTGAGCCGTTCAAGCTTTACATGTCTATACGGACACACAATGAACAGACGGACGGATATACAGACCGACGAAAGGACAGTCATGCTGTTAATAAAATACATGATTCGTGGAGATATGTAAAAATCTCCATATGTGAAATTTGGTGTGACAACAATACCTTCCCTTCCTATCGTCGGTCGGTAAAAAATGAATTAAAATTTTCTTTTTTCATAGTTTAGGGATCTAAAAGAGAAGTTTATTCGAATACTATTAGCAAAACGGGTGACTAAAAGACCAAGACAGCAATAGTTAATTACTTTAATTAAAATATATAGAACAATTTTTATGAGTTTAAAACGTCTTCAACGCGAATTGCCAATAAAAATTTTAATTTTCATTTTAGATTCTCTTGAATGTTGTTTTTATATCGAACGATTTAATCTTTTATAATTTTCAAATTCTTTATTAATGTTTTCTTAGCATTTATTAATTGAAATAGAAGGGCCTTGTCTCGAGTGACAGGACGATTTTAAAGAGGATACACCCCCCCGGTCATGCCCGGCCAAGCATGTAATGGGGGATGCACGTGGATAGGGGAGAGACTTTAAGAGCAACCAGGGGGTGCCGCTAATAAAATTGAATAATCGCTTGTGTAATGTATCTGGGTGAGCTGCAAACATCAGCAGCCCTATTCTGAAAGAGGACCGCGACCTGGAAGGGAGTTCACCCCATCCACCCTCGACAATCGAAGGAATGGGGTCGATTTTCAAAAGTCATATGTTTTATCGGTGTTAATGAGCTTGTTACGGTTTGCAGCTTGGCTGCCTTTCGTTTCATCCCCTCCGAGAATGCTTTGATTCACTCTCATATATCACTCATCTAATTGATAGCTGCTCTTTTTTCTATCAACTAATAAAATATATATATATATATATATACGATATATAATCGAATGAAAATGTCAATAATCTCAGAGTGCACAATGGATTGTTTTTTACCGACCGACGATAGTAAGGGAGGTATTGTTTTCACACCAAATTTCACATGTGGAGATTTTTACATATCTCCACGAATCATGCATTTTCTAAACAGAAAAAAGTATTTTTAGCATGATGTCTGTCCGTCCGTCTGTCCGTCTGTCCGTCCGTATAGATGTGTACAGCCTGAACGGCTCAACCGATTTTGATGAAATTTGGTATATTTACTTAATGCATCAGTGGGATGAATTGATCAACTTTTGGTGCAAATCCGGAAACCGGAAGTGGTAGTATTAGCGATCGACGATAGGAAGGGAAGGGTTATTTTCACACCTAATTTCACATGAGGAGATTTTTTTATATATCACCACGAATCATACACTTTGTATTGGTTTTATCCTCGGGAAAATCATATTTATTAGTTTTTTCTTGATTTAAAATTATATGACGTCATCCAGCCATTCATGACGTCACAGCCTGGTCTTACATATATATTATAAATAAAATAAAATTAAAAAGGTTTATATTTATTATTTATGTATTCATATCTGTTTTTTATTACATTAATAGATATATTAAAATTATTTGAAATTGTTTCTGTAGCTAGAAATTAATTTACTTCAAACCGTCGGTCGGTTCGGACCTGGCCACAGGTCAACTTATTTTAATTTGGAGAGAGAAACATATAGACTATATAATTTTTGAACTAAAACGTGTTAGGAATTATTTCTAATTTATAATTAGCCTCTCGGTACTACCACTTGGTATGGTGCAAATCTCGATCATGTTCACAGTTAATTATATTGTTCTCTTATAAGTATAGTCGGTGTTAACCCTAAATGGGTGATATTTTTTTATTCCCAAATAATCATAGACAATAATAATTAAAAAAAAATACTGAACAGGAAATCGCGATAAGCAACGTGTAAGAAAATGAAGGTGAGTAATAAAAATCTTTTCTTTGTTTTGATCAAAATGTTATCATTCTCGGTCGTTAATCAGGATTTTTGTTGTTATTTTTGGCCCTCGAGAGAGATAATAATTGATTACAAAAATTGATTACAAAAATTCATTGCAAAAATTCATTACAAAAATTCATAACAAAAATATTTCACACAAATTGTGGCTTTCAAAAATATCAATAACAAGTCCTAAAGAAGGATAACGAAGATAAGAGATTATTTTTCTTATCTTCACTTCTAACTTACTATCCATTAATATTCGGTTCCTCTCTATAAATTAATACTAATATTATTAAAATAAGTTGACCTGTGGCCAGGTCCGAACCGACCGACGGTTTGAAGTAAATTAATTTCTAGCTACAGAAACAATTTCAAATAATTTTAATATATCTATTAATGTAATAAAGAACAGATATGAATACATAAATAATAAATATAAACATTTTTAATTTTATTTTATTTATAATATATGTGTAAGACCAGGCTGTGACGTCATGAATGGTTGGATGACGTCATATAATTTTAAATCAAGAAAAAACTAATAAATATGATTTTCCCGAGGATAAAACCAATACAAAGTGTATGATTCGTGGTGATATATAAAAAAATCTCCTCATGTGAAATTTGGTGTGAAAATAACCCTTCCCTTCCTATCGTCGATCGCTAATACTACCACTTCCGGTTTCCGGATTTGCACCAAAAGTTGATCAATTCATCCCACTGATGCATTAAGTAAATATACCAAATTTCATCAAAATCGGTTGAGCCGTTCAGGCTGTACACATCTATACGGACGGACAGACGGACAGACGGACGGACAGACATCATGCTAAAAATACTTTTTTCTGTTTAGAAAATGCATGATTCGTGGAGATATGTAAAAATCTCCACATGTGAAATTTGGTGTGAAAACAATACCTCCCTTACTATCGTCGGTCGGTAAAAACAAATTGTTTGAGATTGTACTTTACAATTTTCAGCATCTTAAATGTTTGAAATGTTAACAGTTACAAAAATAATAGTTTTAATTAAGAACTAAAGATCAAGGCATTGTAATTTGAAAGCCAGTTGCCATAATTATTGATTAATGTATTTGATGTATTAGATAATTGTCTTTGTAATATATTTTTGATTAATTAATTAAATAATAGTAATTTGAATTACCTAATAAGTGACTAAATTTATTTTTAAATTTTTAAAAGAACTGTAAAAATTTTTTCAATTTTGTTAATAATCACTGAAATTTATTTTATTCAAAAAATCATGATTTGTTACCGTTTTCATAAGAAATTTAAAATAATTGTATTATTTTTTTTTTATTTTAAAACGAGTCGCTCTGTGATTCATATACAGTGGATACTCGGAAATCGTTTCATTTGCATAACGTCACTTCCAGTACTAGTCAAAAATTTTATCGGAAATTCACCCATAAATTTTAACCCATTTTCTTCTTTATATTTTCCTAAATTTATTTTGATAAACTAAATCAACTGTTTATTTTCCAATAAATAACATTGAGTTCTGTGAGACAGAAAGAAAACGGAAGAGGTGGGCCAGTACAGTCGGTTGACTGCGCTTATTACTTATATGTGCTATTTGCTCGATCGATAGCTTTAATAGGACTATTTATTATATTTATTATTTATTTTATGATTTATTTCTTTTTGTTTATTTATATTTCTTTTATTAATAATAAATTTATTATAATTTAGCAATAATATTGTTAAAATCATGGTGAAAATAGAATATAGTGGAGTGATATTAGGGGAATTGGAACGGATTTTTTGGATTTTAATTATTTCTTATGGGAAAATTCAATTTGCCTATGGTAGTTTTTGGTAGTCTTTGGTTTTCCTAGAACGAATTAACGATGACATCCGAGGATCCACTTTAATATATTTATTTTATAAATTCCAAAATAAAAACTTTTATTATTTTTTTTTTTTTTATTTCTTTATTTAATAAATTGATAGAAAATTGTATTATATATTTCAATATTTTGCAAATTATAACTTTTAACTAACTCTATTATTACGTATATAAAATATATTTTTCTATAGATTTTGTGTTTCTATTAGAAATACAGACATATATTTCAGAAGCGAAGTTTGAACTACACGGTAAACTATAATCTGTTGTTCTCCCCGAGGGAGAGAATTTCTCCCAGTAACGCTATGGGATTAGATTACGCATATAAAATGCCATTTTGCTCTGTAGAGAGACGAGTCTCTAGTGAACAGCAGCAATATAAGCCTGGGTTGTAGAGGAAAGCAACTGAGAGGAATAACGTTTTCCATGCAAAGTAGCAATCGTGAAGTAAGATCTGCACCCCGACCCCAGACGAATTCACCTCCCTTCCACTCTTGTACCCCCAATTTCCCTGGCACTTACCTATATATATATATATCCTATCATAATGTTAGACACGAGGAAAACAGAGCTTTACTTACTCCATTACTAAATGAAATTTAATAAGGAACAAATATCCAAAATCATAATTAAAAACACAGAAAACTAAATGAATTAATAAATTAAAATAAAATATGTATATAATCTTATAAACAAATTTATTTTTTATAATATTATATTTTGAACTCTCAAAAAAAATAATATTTGAATAAATGATAGAAAAGAAATCTGCTATTAATTTATTAATGATTTATTCCAGTTTTTACTGAACAAACATCTACTACGGTTTTATAATATATATATATATATATATATATATATATATATATATAAATCTATTATAATCTATTATTATATATTTTAACTACTAAAATATTAGTTGTTGTACTGGCTATTCTATTGGGGGGCCGTGGAAATTTTCTTATACAAATTATTATATGATTAATATTTTTACTACTCAATTTATACAAAATTTAATCGTTTTTTAAAGAAAAAATTTTTTATTCTTAAAATAAATTTAGGTTTTCAGTGGTCGCAGTAATAAAAAGTAAATATCTTTCGAAAATTAACGTTGAGCAGGAAATGAGGGTTGCCATATGCAATTTGAGATTTTGAGATTTGAGAAGTTGTATGAAGAAATGAAACTCATCCATTCCATTAATTATTTTAATAATGCAAATGAAATAAATAAATAAATATTTAGAAATTATAAATACGCGTTGAATTTATTTTTAAACTAATCAAATCACATCAAATGATAAAGTTTTACCGAGTTTACCAAGACAACCCTGGTGGTTGTCTAATCACAATAAAGTAATCACAAATTAAATTTTATTTTATATTTTTATTTATATTGCAAAAAAAGTATTTGAATTTAGTTTTTTGATTTCGTATTGGTAGTAAAATTAAAGTTATTGTTTATTAATTAAAATTACAAAAATGATATGTATAAAAATGTGAATCTGAATTTGAAATGAAGTTTTTCTATTACATAGTTAGTTACACTGTGATTTAATTTGAGGTGCCGCTGAAAAATTCGAATGTTTTAAGCGTGTCAGAAAACCGAAAATATTTGAGAATATATTATAATTTTTTTTTTTAATAAGTATTAAGAAAAAAAAATAAATTTATAAATTGAAGTATTTTAAAAAAATCTAAAATTTATATATCGAATGTTGTTTACAAAAACTTATTTAAAAAATTAAAAATTTAAATTAAATATTGTTAAAAACAATTTAATTTTTTTCTAAATTCTAAATTTAAAATTGAAATACTGATTAGAGAGTTAAAATTTTATTAATTAATTATATTGATCTTAGAAAATAGTTTACTTACTATTATAATTTTAAAATAATTATATAAATAAATATAGTTTAATCTTTTATTATAAATTATGATATTTTTTTTTAAATAATTTATATATAAATTATATACACAAATCTTAAGTTTTCATTAATTATAATTATAAATTGCAATTTAAATTTAATGATTTTATAATATTAGTAAATAATTTAATAAAATTATAATATACTAGAAAAATACATGACCATAGAAAGCTCTTGATATCTAAACATGATCTCGTATTTCCTAAATTTGAACCTTGTCAAAATGATACTCATTTTGATGATATTACTGTTTTTCCCCCAATTTCCACTAATCTCCAATTTCAATTAACTTTCTCATAATTTCTAAGTGATAATCGATTTTATACTCTATTTCGAATTTGATAAAATTTGTTTTATTAACCCTTATATCATTATTTATAAAACAAAATAAACATCAAAAATCTATTTGATTTGTTTCAACGCTAGGATTGAATAAATTTAAAACAGAAATAAAAAAAAAATTAAAAAAAACAATGCCCTAGCATTAATTCGATGTTCCAGGACGGTATCTGAATCGGTTATTTTGTTTGTTCATTGTTCGATACACGAAACATCCCCTCATCTCATTTACCAGTTGCATCAAATGAATATCGTGAATCAACAGTTGCATTGGTTTGGGGTTGAAAATCCACCCAATTAGAAACAAATAAACAATCTATAAATGAATATTACAAATGTAACTGAATTTCAAATTTCATCATTTTCATTCGTGTATCTCTGAGGCGCTTGAAAGTTCTTGGTTGTATTAATCACATTCTTTCATCCATCCCTATTTTGATTTTACATCAATCCAATTCCTATCTTCACATTTTACCTTTATATTGCCTGCACACAAAGTCTGTATCCTTATTAATTTAATTTAGATTTAATAAGAATTGATTATATATAATATTAAAATGCAAATTTCAGTTTTTTTAATATCTACAATTGTTCGAACATGGTTCGAACATGGTTCGAACATGTTTTTTTTTTAGCAAATTTCGAATTTGTCACCCCTTTGTGATTTTATATATTTTTATTTAGAAAATTAATTTTCATATAATGTATATAATTAATAAGTATTTATCTAATTTTATTAAAAAAATAATGTATTATTTAATTTTCAAAAAAACAAAGAGAACTTTCAGGGTTTGTAATTTATGAATAAAATCCTCACTTCTTATTTTTATATTTCGGGCCGCTTCTAGTTTACTGGATAAAAATTATTAAAGTTAGACAGATTAGCTGGTTATAAACGTCGAAATGTGCAGCCATTAAGTGATGTTTTGTTGACTAATTCACTAATTTTTTTTTTTTTTTCGGTAATCTTTATCAAACGATCATGAATAAATAATTAATTAATAATTTCTGGGATTTGAAAAAAGATTAATTAATGATCGATTTACTATATAGCTATCCGGTGTTGCCCGGTGCCATTTTTTTTTTTTTTTTTTTTTTTTTTTTTGTTAATAAAATTCCTAGTTAAAAATTCTTAATTTAAATTAAGAAAATATTAACAAAGATGATTTTTTCCGAGGCTGAAACCAATACAGATCGATTTTTCTTTATAAAAATTATCTATGGTGTAAATTTCAAAAAAAAATCCTTATATCTCAAAAATACAAATATATATACAATTTTTGCTACTATAATAAGATTAAATATATAAATAGAGAATATTACAAGATTAACCCAGTCGATTTATTAATAACCTCCCACTGACCTGAAATATTCTTAAAACAATTATCTTAGTTCTCAAAAAAATATTTTTTTAAACTATTGAGTTGTAATTTGATAAACCAGGTACATAAAATTATAACTGAATGAAAAAAAAAATTAATAAAATGAAATAATTAAAATAATTATATTTCATTTGTACAAATTGGAATAATTTCATGTTCGTAATCATATATTATCGATAATGAATGAATGCTCTCACAAATTTTTTTTTTTTATCAAAATTTTTAAATTTGATGCGAGAAAATTACAAAGTGCCTTTTATAACAGTATAGTAGTATATTTGTCGACAAAATTAGAAATAATAATTTGTCCCTTTTAAATGTAAAATGTCAGTTAATGTTGTATCTCTTGTAACCATCATTTCAAATCCTTTTAACAAGCTGGGTATCCACAGGGCGTATATACATTTATGGATACCCGTGTAGATATATTAACTGTAGAGTTAGTTTGTAGCAGAGCGTCAATATTGACAAGGTGCACGCAGAGGCTGAGCCCCGAGGTCATTCGACTGGCCGTTGATTATGTTTGCCAAAGAAGCATGTTTGCGTCACGTTGGGGGTGGGATTTGCGACGGGATGACGGGGGTGCGAATGACGCTGGGGTGGCCTCGGGAGTGTTCTGCGCGGGCAACATTATCGGACCACAAAAACATTTGTACTGGCCAATGCAAACGAGTCCGGCAATATTGCCTCATGGTGGACACAGTGAACTACGCTTCATAAATGGGTGACAAACATTCGCGCACAAACACCCCCTCCCATTGGCCATTCCACCCTCCAAACATACATACCTAAATACACATCCAGATATTCGTGTACCTAGATAGAAAATGAGTTTTGATTCAATTTGTCTTGTGACAGTTTGACATTTAGTTAAAAATACTCATTCCTATGGTTTCTATAATAATTTAGAGGGTTCATTTAAAAAATCATTTCTTTTTAATATAAAAATTTATTTGATATACAATATAAAAAAATATCTGAAGTGTCTCCACTCTCGCAATTTGAATTGAATTAATTAACATATATTATATTTAAATTAAACTTAATCAATAATATTTATTAAACCAGCGCGTGTTTGGCACTTTGTTGATGACACCACGTCACGTGCTGGCGCGCGATTGGCAATCAACGTGTTAAAAAATTTAAAAAATTAATTTTGATACTTTCGATACAATCAAGTTGAAATTATATATATAGCAGTTAAATACAATTTTTAATGATAGTGAAAAACTATCAAATATATATCTTTATTTTTACGGTTAGTTTAGAGCAGTGTTTCTCAATCTTTTTGGACCAAACGCCCCCTTTGTAAGACCCGCTTCATAATTCGCCCCCCTATAAATTTTTACAGATAAAAATTGCATAATAATCCCTAATATAAGGTAGGTACACTAGGTGATACTTAGAGCCATATTGAAAAATCGAGTTTCAAAACCTGATTGCAAAATCATCTTACTTTTTTTTTAGAGTTGAAAATGATTTCGCCCCCCAAAACCGTATAGTCAAATAATCGCCCCCTTTAAGATGTCGATCACCCCCCAGGGGGCGATATCGCTCAGGTTGAGAATCACTGGTTTAGAGGAATAAAAATGAATAAATGGTAGGTAATGGTCCTCTTCCGGATGAGGTACATTTCTCAAAAGTTGATAGAAAACTACGAATTTTGAATAATGCACGTGTACCAAATTTAATTATTCTAGCTCAAACCATTTTTGCGTAATCGTGTCTACACACACACACACACACACACAGATACATTTTCTTCAACCTTAGTGACCTCAAACTCAGGGACCTTCAAAACGTATAAAAACATAAAAATTTCGACATCGAAAATTTTCTTGATCGCAATACTTATCTCTAGCTAGATAGTAAAAATTATTCGCTTAAAAAATAACTAAATATTTTTCAAATATATTATTGACGATGATAAAAATATGTTGAGTTAGTGAATATATTCTTTCTTAATTATTGAATATGGTAAATAAATAATATTTGTTTTATATTACATATTTTTATCAAACAAATATTATTTATTTATTTAGCATAATTAAGAAAATAATAATGTTAATGCAAATGTGATATAATTTATCCAAGAAAAAAAAAATTAAATATTCCATTATATAGGTATTATTAAATAACTAGCCGCTCCCGGCATCATATGCTGCCGGCGGAATAAAACTCTTATTAGAGGGACATTTTAAACAACATTTAAAATACTTACAAAACAACTCAATGTTTAAATATAAAATTATTAACTTTATTCAAATCGTCTTAATACTTTTTTTTCTTATTTAATAATATTTAAAAAATTCGGGAGTGTCCTCCCCTAGACTTTCCCGCATATAACTAGGTAATTAGGTTATTATTATTATGTTTTAACAACAATAAAAATAAACAAACTATTTAATTTAAATTATAAAGTAAAATGGTTTAACACTATTATATATATTTATAATTTACACCTAACGCTACTTGTATAGATAAAATGTCACTTCCGGTAGTCAGATCAGAAATTTGGTATCTTAATTTTTTTCATATTTTTAAATCTATATACAAAATAGGAAGCAAATATCTCGAAGCAAACTGGTACTTTACTTGAAAGGTAAACGCAACCAGTGTAGGTAAAGTACCACTTCCGGTTAACCGATTTTGACGAAATTTTGATAGAAATCTACAAACTGTGAATAATATCGGTGTACCAAATTTCGAAGTCC
Organism: Labia minor; assembly: GCA_963082975.1. NCBI lineage: Eukaryota > Metazoa > Arthropoda > Insecta > Dermaptera > Spongiphoridae > Labia > Labia minor. The sequence goes on from OY720349.1 coordinate 29,825,803, forward strand.
TAGCTTGATTAGTTTTTGAGTAAATTTGCTTACAGACATTACATACATACATACATACATACACACACACAGACATAATTCGAAAAATGGTATTTTCGGACTCAGGGAGGTCTAAAACGTCAAGTTCTATCGAAATCTCGAAGTCGAAATTTTTGACGATTCCAATACTTCCCTTATACGAAGTATGCGGGAAAGTGATAACAAAACAAAATTTTAAAAAAATGAAGTTAGTTATAAATTAATAATTTTGACAATTTGTAACTAACTTCATAATGTTACAGACATCACACATACATATGACAGAAATTATATATATATTGATGATTACAAATGAGTTAAATTTGATGTATATTATAAAAATAACTATTACAAATGTACATGATTAAAATTAAAAATAAAAAACAACTTATATTTATATAATCAAATTATACAGGACTGTAAAGATTACAACAATTATATGACACATATTTCATCTCACTCTCTATCTTCTTGAATCTTCATATCTTTCTTTTAAGTTTAGTAAGAGATACATTTATCTTCTGAAGAAAGATTGATTGAATTCATTTCAAAGTTACCATTCCCCTTTTTGGATCGGTAACCCATTCATTTAAGATTCATTACCTAAGTTAATAGTCAATAGATATACTTGCTTTTTGTAAATCGCTAATTCATCAACTATAGAATTAATACTACGAGTATAATAAAAATAATAATCAAAAATAATTTAAATTAATAGAAAAATGGAAATAAATTATTTACTCTAATATATATTTAAATATTTAATATAATAATTAAATTTAAAGTTATAATAAATATTAAATATTAATAAATAATAAAAAACATTTTCTAATAATGAGGAAGTTAAGGAAGCGGTGCAAAAGTGGCTTCGGGGTAAATCGAAAGAATTCTTCGCCAAGGGGATTAAGAAGCTGAAAGAAAGATGGGACAACTGCATAACTGTGGGGGAGGGGATGATTATGTTATGGATGATGATTTGTTTTTTCTATTGAATGACTCTCCTAATTAAATTAACGCTTGTTTTCTAATTGACTTGATTAGAGTCTGGTTTGAAACGGAAAAGTATTGAAATAAATTTTATCGAGTATCACAAAGGTGTACTCTTATTGCCTAGAAAAAATAAATTAAGAAAAAATATCATTTAATCCAAAAAATATTTAGTTATGTAACAAAATATTGATATAAATTATGAATAGATACGATTCTTCCTCATTGAAAGGAAAATTTTTGTCGGATTATTTCTTACAATTTCCTGTCGCTTTCTTATTTTTATTAAAACCTCTATTAATTTCTTTTATGGTAGTTGATTTAACATAATATAACTAAAAATTATAACAATCATAAATTACAACGTTGATTGGTATATTTGTGACGGTATAATTTTTACTTTTATAGAATCAAATTTTTAATTATTTAAAATTATTCGAGATTCTTAGGAAAAAAAACGTTGTTGTTGTTGTTTATGTTGTTGTCAAATTTATATTGAATTGGTTTCCTCGAAACAATACCAATTTGAAATTTTGATTGGAAAAATATTATCACAAAAATAAAAAAGCTGGAGTGTCTCCCCTCGACTATCTCGCAATTTGAATTGGATTAAATAACATAATATATTATATTTAAATTAAATTTAATTAATTATAAATTATAAATAATAAATATTAAACCAGCGCATGTTTGGCTTTTTATTGATGGCATCATGGCACGTGTTGGCGCGTGAGATTTGCAGTGTTAAAAAATTAATTCTGGTACTTTCAGCGATTCAATCAAGCTGAAATTCTATATATAGCAGTTTTATACAATTATTAATCACGTGAAAAATTATCAAACATATATCTTTACTTTTATTACGGTCACTTTAGAGGAAAAAAAATCAAAACGTTGTAGGTAATGACCCTCTTCCGGTTGAGCTACATTTCTCAAAAGTTGATAGAAGACTATGAATTTTGAATAATTCCCATGTACCAAATTTCATCATTCTAGCTGAAACCGTTTTTGCGTAATCTTGTCTACATACATACACACACACATACACACACATACACAAACACAGACATTTTTCTCAACCTTAGTGAAAATGATTCAGGAGAACCTTCAAAACATAAAAACATCAGAATCTCAACATCGAAAATTTTCGTGATCGCAATACTATCTCTGGCGAGATAGTAAAAAAGTAATAAATATTTATATTTGTATCTATTTTTTAAAAACAATTAACTACTCGAATGTGTTGTTATTATATATATATATATATATATATATATATATATTTAATGAAAATAATTAAATTTATTTCTGATATATTTATAAAATTTAGTAAATTAGTTCGTCATCTTATCAATAAGATTCAATTTTTAAAATTCTTTAAAAATAATAAATATTTCATTTAAAATCTTAAAGATTAAGAATAAGTAAATTTATATCATTTAAATACGAGTAAAAATAAAATAAATTGTTAATAATAATTAAGAATTCGAATAAATTTTAAGAATTTCAAGTAATAAACAATGACTAATGAAAAATTAAAATTACTTTCTGAAAAGAAAATATAAACTTGTTAAAATACTGATAGAATATTTATAATTACTATGTGAATAGGAATAAATTTATATTTTACACATATTATAAGAAGTCAATAGAAAGCAATTTATATTATTAAAGGAAAAACAATTTAATCCATATAATATAGGTAAAAAATAAATAACTCTATTAGTTATATATTAAATAAATATTTCAATCGAAATAGGTTATATTGAAATAGGTTATATTTGAATTACATATATACAATAAAATTGATTATTAATTATTATCAATAAATTAAACCTGAATTATATATTATATATTTTTATTTATAGAAATTTTGATTATATAGGAATATTTGGGGGCATAAAGACCATATCATATCTAGAATAAAAAATTGTTAAAAAAATAATTGTAAAAAAAAATTAATTTCCATTTGGAAGAATTAAAAAGATACAAAGACCTGATCCTTGAGTCAATATGAACCAAAAGACCTTATGAATTGTAAAGAGAAGAAAGATCACTAAAGAAAAGGTAAGATTGACTAAAGTAAAAGGTCAAATTAAGAAGGGCCCAGTCTCCGGGATCAACATTGGGAAAGCTACTTGATAGCGCCTCCAATAAAGAAAAACAAAGGTAAAGAGAGAGGTTGATAGGACCCGTTCTACTAATCATAGAACACCTAATTGATATAACCGATATTTGATAGGCGTTGTCCTTGCGTAGGACGTACAAAAGTCAGAGGTTTGTCTTATATATTAATTATTTATAACAAATGTGTCCCTAAAAGGAAAGATGATTTTTAAATAATTTTAGAAGTAAATTTTGTTTTATTTATATAAAAAACTTATATTTTACGATAGATCTAAACAAAATTCTCAATACTTATTGAATTAAACTTTTTTTTTAATTATTAAATTTATTTTTACTTAAATTATACATTCAATTCTCCTCTATTTATAAAAATTTAAGTCAATCGTAGTATAAAATTAAATGAGTATTAACTTTACCCTTACTTGGTTAATTCATCATTTAATAAGATAATTTGTTAAACTCATGACCCCTAAACACAAATCAAATTATTGAATTATTGTCTATATTACGCCAATTATAAGTAATTTAACTTAATTGACTGGCATGTTAAGTTTAGCCTGATCTTGTAAGATATATAATAATTGTAGAGCATAATAAAGTTCAATTTCTCCATTATGATTTTTTTTTATAACTAATAATAAATTATTAATAATATAAAATAGTAATTAATTATTTAATAAAACGATTTTCATACTTTGGTCACAAACGCCCTTTTTTATAAAGATTTAAGTTGTTTATATGATAGGAAGGGAAGGTATTGTTGTGATACCAAATTTCACATGTGGAGATTTTTACATATTTCCACGAATCATGCATTTTGTTAACAGAAAAAGTATTTTTAGCATGATATCTGTCCGTCTGTCCGTCCGTCCGCCAGTTCGTCTGTCCATTGGGAGTCCGTATAGACGTGTAAAGCTTAAACCGGAAGTGGTAGTTTACAAAATATTAATTTTATTTCATTGTCGGAAATTTTTCACTTAAAGTATAGTAGTAATAAATAATTGAGTAATTAAACTAAAAATAAAAACCAAGATAATATAATTTAGTCATTTTAAAATTCAAGTTTTAATAATATTTTTTTTTGATACTTTATATAAATATATATGTATATATAATGTTGTTTGGAAATTAATTTATTTCAAATCGTCGGTCGGTTCGGTGCCTGGTCACAGCTATTTTTTTTATATTATAATTCTTTAAATTGTGGTCCATATGAAGAAAAAGGCACTGTGATTTTGTTTTTATCAATTGTGCCCGGTATTTTGTTTTGATAGTAATATAATAAGGGAAATCCTATTTTGCACATAAAGTAGGTTACGGAAAGTAAAAGAAATTTTTTTAAATGATAACTTAGTTTCTTAGTTTCAACCTAAATTTCCCAGCATCATTTTATTTGAATTGCTTGCATACATATAAGTAAAGACAATATAAATTTATTTTATACATTTACTCAGAATTCTGAGTGTATTTTCAAAATTACTTCTAAAATAGAATGCAAATATTTCTAAATGATCAATAAATAGAAAATAATCAAATAATAATAATACATGACATATTTAGAATTAGTTCCGGTACCCCACACGCTACTTATGGAAACGCGCACCACACTTTAGAAACCACTGTCTTAATATTTTTAATTTTACTTATTGCAATGAGAATCCTCGTAGAAGAGTACTTCAGAGGATTATATCTATATTATAATATATATCCTAGTAAAAGTCTCTTGAATAATAAATTTCTCTCTTTCATTGTTACTATTATTCTTTATATAAATACGTTGGAATTTTTTTTAAATTTAAACTTACTCGTAAATATGGGAGGCTTATATACTTTATGTAATATTTATGTAAGAAAAAAAAATGCAATATATATATACCCGAGTTCCACAAAAAATAATATTTTAAAAAAATTACCTCTTCACCCTCTCTCTAATATTTACAATCAATAATTTATCATGATAATTGTCTTTTTAATTTTGATTATATTGTGAGTTTAAAAAAATATTTAACTTGTATTATTATAAATTATAAAAAACTAAAATTATGTTATTACTTTTATTAAATATTGGGTTGTTCGGGAAGTCACTCAATTTTTTTCGTGAAAATGAAATACCATTTTCGAGTAATGAATGAATATTTTATTAAATTATATATTGTGCCTATTTTCGTCCAACACATTTTGCCATCTTTCAGTTAGTAGCATAATTCCAGGCTCATAAAATGTTTGATCCTTACTGACAAATAAACTGATCCAGGCAATTTTTGACGTCTTCATTTCTAGTAAAGGTTTTTCCGTGTAAAAAATTTTGCATTGACTGAGACAAATAATAATCCGAGGCCGCCAGATCAGGAAAATATGGTGGGTGTGGTAGTGTATCACATTCAAGTTGTAAAACCTTTTGACCAAACTTGTATGAGATCTTGCATTATTTTGGTGGAACACTACAACCTTTCCGTTAATTGATCCTGGACTTTTCTATTGAAGTGAAGCATTCAGTTTGTCCAACTGTAGACTTTAAAATTAATTGTTGTATTATCCATACAATAAAACTTAAGCATGAAGTTAGGTGCAAAATAATAGAAATTGAACCTTTGTCGGGAAAAAGCGAAATTACCTTCTGAAAAACCTAATAAAATAACTTTTAAAATTCAATAATTTTTATTACTTTCTGTTCAACGTAGTTTTTTTTTACAAATATTATATATATATTAATATTTTTATTAAATCACTAATATAATTTCTTCTTTCTATATCTTTCAACAATCTATTTCCCAAATTTAAACCATAACATTAATCACGAAAAATTTTAATCTAAAATAAATAAATTATTAAATAAGATTAGAACCGATAAGTTGCTTATCCCTATTCTATACAATAATACACTTGTATAAATAATTATTTCAGTAATTTATTTTTTAAATTATTAATTTGAAAAATATTTTGTCAGTAATATATTAATAAATATTAGTATGGTATATAGAGTAGTAAGTAAATGTATAATTATCAATTTTTAAAATTCTTGCAATTCAATATGTTAATTAAATAAATTATGTTTTTTTACAATTCGAACAAAATTAGATAGAAAATGTTAATGTTGAAATGGAAATAAAAATGACACTGTATAATTGGATGAATAATGTGCCAATAGCAATCGTAGAGGTATTGATTCGTGTGTTAATAACCACCAATTACCATGAATAGTTAATTGTGCATTCAGTGAGGTCATCACGATTAGTATCAACACTCGTGGTTGTTTTGCCCCTTCAATAGTGTCTGTGTGCTCATAGATTGTGGAGCACATGCACCCTCGATTTTTAATTTGTTCAATAAAGCCTCGTCATTGGAAAACGGTGACAGCCGGACTCGCAGGGTCTGCCCGGAATTCCGTTCTCCCCTTCCTCTCCCACTTTTCATTCTCGTAAAAAAACATACTAACGCTCCCGAAAAAAATTCCAACCCATGGATTTTATCGAATAGGCCGTTAAAAATGTCCGAACGCGGTTTGTCGTTGAACTAGAAGAATGGGTTAAGGGGGTGAGAAATTCATGAGAAAAGGGTGTGTAATGCTCCACTCCTATATATCGGAAGCTTATAGTAACGCTCATATAATACAACTTGTGGTCGCGACAGTTTATGTTATTAGCCTGGCGCCGTTTTCGCGAAATCGCCACATTGCGGTGATGTGAGGGAAGGGGCGGCAGAAAAATCGGCTATATTTTCCGGTTGCGGCCATCTGAATGGTCTGCATGGCACTGGTACCCACATTTTGCCGAATCACAAGTTATTGTTTCAAAAGGGATGTCGAGATAAGCGAGAAAGAGAACCAACGGCCCCTTGGATTTCTATAAATTGAACACACAAGTGCTAACAATCTCTGCCATTGCAGGGCAATCGGGAACACCCGTCGTCCTCCGGGAGACGATCATCGGCGAGAAACGCGAATTGAAAAATCAACACGCGGCTGCACCAGGAATATCGTTACTCCCTCATACTCTCTCTCTCTCTCATTTTCCCTTTCTCTATCCACTAGAATCACTCTCAGATCCAAAATTGGTGGGTGGTCGATAAGCTTCGGCTTGTATACCAGTACATTCATTAACAACTTGAAAAAAGTTTATTTATTTATTTATAAAATATTAAGTCAATGGTTTCTAAAGTGTGGTGCGCGTTTCCATAAGTAGCGTCTGGGGTACGGGAACTAATTCTAAATATGTCATTTATCATTATTATTTGATTATTTTCTATTTATTGATTATTTGCATTGTATTTTAGAAGTAATTTTGAAAATACGCTCAGAATTCTGAGTAAATGTATAAAATAAATTTATATTGTCTCTTTACTTATATGTATGCAAGCAATTCAAATAAAATAATTCTGGGAAATTTAGGTTGAAACTAAGAAACTAAGTTATCATTTAAAGATTTATTTTACTTTCTGTTACCTACTTTATGTGCAAAATAGGATTTCCAATATTATATTACTATCAAAATAAAATACCGGGCACAATTGATAAAAACAAAATCACAGTGACTTTTTCGTCATATGGACCACAATTTAGAGAATTATAATATAAAAAAATGAGCTGTGACCAGGCACCGAACCGACCGACAATTTGGAATAAATTAATTTCCAAATAACATTATATATACATATATATTTATATAAAGTATCAAAAAAAAAATATTTTTAAAACTTGAATTTTAAAATGACTAAATTATATTATCTTGGTTTTTATTTTTAGTTTAATTACGCAATTATTAATTATTACTATATTTTAAGAGAAAAATTTCCGACAATGAAATAAAATTAATATTTTGTAAACTACCACTTTCGATTTTCGGATATAACCAAAAGTTGATGAATTCATGCTACTGATGCATTAAGTAAATATACCAAATTTTATCAAAATCCGTTGAGCCGTTGAAGTTTTACACGTCTATACGGCCACAAAACGGACGGACAGACGGACAGATATATCATACAAAAAATATTTTTTTCTGTTAAGAAAATGCATGATATGTAAAAATCTCCACTTGTGAGATTTGGTGTGAAAACAATACCTTCCCTCCTATGGTCGGTCGGTAAAAAGAAATTATTTGAATAAATATCATATTTAATCATTTTAAATTTATATTAAAAAAAAATTTTAAAAAATCTCCCCTTCCTATCGTCGGTCGGTAAAAAAAGGAAAGAAAGAAAATTAAGACATCAAATTTTAAAAAAATTACTATTTTACCTTATATACTATTTTCTATGATAATTATTTAATTAAAATATTAATTAAATTTATTTTTAGTTATATTTTTTTATAAAATTCTAATTAAAATTTATTATATATGGATAATTTGTATAATGACAGTTTATTAATTATCCGAGTATAAATATTTTGTTAATTTTAATTATGGGTAATGGTAAATATGTGTGTAAATATGTGTAATATGTGTAGTGGTTTTGACTAACTTTACAACCGAAATTTCATTAATCTAAAATATATTTGTATTTTAAAAAACTTAGCCCTAATATTAATTAAATAAACGTAATTTTTACCTAAACAAGATAATAGATGAATAATTGTTGAAAATTCTCAATAATGACTTACAATTATAATTATGATAATTTATAAAATACTACAATCTAATAATTAATAATACTAATAATATTGTAAGATTAAAAAATGAAAATGTAAACAAATTTAAAATAATCAGATGGAATTTAAAAATATTATTTTAAAAAAAAACATTGTTGACAAATTTAAAATATTTATTTATAAACTAGTCGATCTGCATCATATAGTGCCGGCAGCATAAAACTCTTCTTATGTTAGAGGGACAGGCGGCTTCCAGACGAACGAGATTGATTAATAATAATATAATAATTTATAGGAAATTTTGTTTCAAATAATTTCAAAACAACACAATGTTTAAATATAAAATTATTAACTTTATTCTAATCGTAGTAATAATATTTTTATTTTTTTTTTATTTGACACATTTTAAAATAATGAAGTTAGTTACAAATTAAATTAATTTTGACAATTTGTTTGTAACTAAATTCATAATGTTAAAGACATCACATACATACATACATACATACAACGGGAATTATATATATAGATTTACGTATATGCAGTGGCGTACCTAGGGGGGGGGGGGGGCGGTGGGTGCGGTCCGCAGCGGGCGGCACTTATCTTGGGGCGGCATTTTTTAAATTTGTTTATAGTTGTAAAAAGCAACTTATTCATTTCATATTTATTTTTTTTCTTTCTTGAATAATAAATGATTATTATGATTATTATAAGTTTACTATTTGATTTATATAAATTATGATTAACTATATGATTTCGAATATTATTCCTCGGTGTATATAAATGCATCTTAGTGTAAATTTTGAATTCTAATTCCAAGAACAGGATAATAATTTTATTTTATTGTATTCATTAAAATTCGTTGAATTCGTAAACGCATCTTTACGATTTTGTTCGGCAATTTTTCCTAATTAAAATTTTTTGATATCAGTTTATAAATGTCATTTCTTTTGAAAAGTTTATATGATTACTTTGAAGTGATATACCAATATTTTTTTAAATCATCGATTTTTCTTTTGAAAAGCAGGGCCGGCGGAAAAAATATAAATATAAATTTTGAGAGCATTATACACGATTTTTCTAGTATGAAAGCTAGAAGAGTAAATATTATATAAATATGTTTACGAGTGCATACAAATATGTGTAAAAAAATTTACTCTGTGTATTAATTAATATTGATTAAATAACTTAATAATTTATTTATGTGTATTAATTTATAAAAACAACTATTTAATTGACTTATAATAAAAAATGGCGGCAAACTGGAAATCGCCCCGGGCGGCAAAAGTTCTAGGTACGCCACTGCGTATATGTATATGAATTTAAATATTAATAATTAAAATTTCAAATTAATTTTAAAAATAAACATCTGCAGTAAAGAATTCATTGTTTTTTTTAATAGGGATACCCTATTTTTATTAAACAAATAAAACTTATTTATTTTTTATATTTATTTTACTAATATTATTTTATTATCGGAAACTAAATTTGAAGACAAGTAAGTATAAAATAGAGCATATAATTTCTACTATAGTATTAATCCCGGTTCGAGAGGGTAACTGGTGAATTCGGTTGCCAGAACTTTTTCCTTAATAAGCTTTTGAGATGAAAGCTTAAATTGTTCTCTTCTAGTGATATTAAAAAATCATTAATATCTTTTGCTCGGCGGGTAATTATCTCAGAGCGTCTTGGGCCCATTGTCTTCGACATTCCAACAAGTTCTTTTGCCCGCCTTGCGCCCTTCACTCTTTACATTGTTTTTAATCTTTATTGTGTATTTCGAAATTCCTCGCTGGAAATGTTCAGATTAATACGTCATCCCATGTCAAATTCTTTCCCTTATGTCTTAACATAAATAACATACATTCGCTCTGCTCGCTGGCATTTCAATTATCCGGCAACAGCCAGAAGCCAACCCAGTACTCTTGCCAAATTTATTAATACACTATCAATATCCTTTAAAGCCAACGGGCTTATTAGATTATTATTTTCTAGCAGCGCGCGCTCTCCACCATTGGCATTTTTGCCAAAACACAATTTTAATAAATTTCCTTAAAAGATAACATTGTCATGCAATTATAAATTCTTAGTTGAGAAATGAGGGGTGGATTTTATATAGAATTCTTATCAAAAATATTGTGATGTGGATAGCGAGTTATATTTTAATTTAATTAATAGCAAAGAAATTATTAAATTTTCAGATATTTTCAAAATAATATACAAAAAAAAAATAAGCTGCAGGGTCTCCGCTCGACTATCTCGCAAATTTGAATTGGATTAAATAACATATATTATATTTAAATTAAATTTAATTAATTAAATTATAAATTAAAATCAATAAATAATATTTGTTAAACCAGCTCGTGTTTGGCTCTTTGTGCACGACACGTGCTGGCGCGTGAGATTTGCAGTTAAATTAATTCTGGTACTTCAGCGATTCAATCAAGCTGAAATTCTATTTATAGCAGTTTTATACAATTTTTAATCATTTGAAAATTATCAAACATATATATTTATTTTTTCGGTAACTTTAGAGGAAAAAAATGAAAAGGTTGTAGGTAATTTTACCTCTTCCGTTTGAGCTACATTTCTCAAAAGTTGAAAGAAAACTACGAATTTTGAATAATGCCCCAACCCCAAATTTCATGATTCTAGCTCAAAGCGTTTTTGCGTATCTTGATTACATACACACACACATACACACATATGCATTTTTCTCAACCTTAGTGAAAATGACTCAGGGACCTTCAAAACGTATAAAAACATCAAAATCTCGACATCAAAAATTTCATTAAATTAATTAAATGGAAAACTTTTAAAAGAAATGATTTAATTTAAATAATATTTGATTATTAGAAATTAAATATAGTAAGAGGATCACCGATCCGCCTTTTATTCCTTATTATCGAGTTTGGCTGATAATATTAATACCTGGTTCACCGAGCCGCCGCTCAAATAATTTAAATTTAAAAGAACATAAATTACAAAAAAAATAGTCATAAAACATACAGCCCTTAAACGAACCTATTAATGCATTGAAAAACAAAAGTATGGCCTGTGAATATAACATAATTTATATTTCTTAATTTGATTACAAAATATTTTTAATTTTATTTTATTTATATTTTTAATATTTTGAATTTAAGGAAGCGCTGTCTGAAGTAGTTGTTGACGTCATTTAAATTTATTATTTTAAAATGAGAAAAATCTAATGATAATAATGATTTTTCCTGAGGCTGAAACCAATACAGATCGATTTTTCTTTATAAATATTATCTCTGGTGTGGATTTCAAAAAAACCCTTAGGGGTTTAGTTTAATATTTGAAAAATATATATAATTATAATATATATAGGTATTTTAATAATGCTGGTTGAGAATTGTTTGAATTAAAATTTTCATATTCATTGTCAAACTGGAGTATTTCAAAAAATTTTAAAATTTTTTTGTAACAGAAATTAATTTCACCCTTTTTACTTTCCCGCATACTTCGTATAAGGGAAGTATTGGAATCGTCAAAAATTTCGACTTCGAGATTTCGATAGATCTTGACGTTTTAGACCTCCCTGAGTCGGAAAATACCATTTTTCGAATTATGTCTGTGTGTGTGTATGTATGTATGTATGTATGTATGTATGTATGTATGTATGTATGTATGTATGTATGTATGTATGTAATGTCTGTAAGCAAATTTACTCAAAAACTAATCAAGCTAGGGCTTCGAAATTTGGTACACCGATATTATTCACAGTTTGTAGATTTCTATCAAAATTTCGTAAAAATCGGTTAACCGGAAGTGGTACTTTACCTACACTGGTTGCGTTTACTTTTCAAGTAAAGTACCAGTTTGCTTCGAGATATTTGCTTCATATTTTGTATATAGATTTAAAAATATGAAAAAAATTGAGATACCAAATTTCATCATGATCTGACTACCGGAAGTGACATTTTACCTATACAAGTAGCGTTTCTTTTTTACTGACCGACGATAGTAAGGGAGGTATTGTTTTCACACCAAATTTCACCTATGGATATTTTTAGGTACATATCTCCACGAATCATGCATTTTCTTAACAGAAAAAAGTATTTTTAGCATGATGTCTGTCCGTCTGTCCGTCCGGCCGTCCGTCTGTCCGTCCGTCCGTATAGATGTGTATAGCCTGAACGGCTCAACGGATTTTGATGAAATTTGGTATATTTACTTAATACATCAGTAGAATGAATTGATCAACTTTTGGTGCAAATCCGGAAACCGGAAGTGCTAGTATTGCCGATCGAAGAGAGGAAGTGAAGGGTTATTTTCATATCAAATTTCACGTGAGGACATATCTCCACGTGTTATGCACTTTGTATTGGTTTTATCCTCGAGAAAAATCATCTTCATTAGTTTTTTCTTAATTTAAAATTATATGACGTCACCCAGCACTTCCTGACGTCACAGCCAGCCCTTATATATTATAAATAAAATAAAATTAAAAATATTTATATTATATCCATATCTGTTTTTTTTTACATTTAAAATATCAGTTAACCGGAAGTAGCACTTTATTCTATATATATATATATATATATATATATATATATATATATAAATGTTACCAAATATCAAATTTGACACCAATAAACTAATACGAACTGGCTCTTTATCAATACCAAGTTTACACATTCTAAATATTCATTCACAACTCTTTATACCTATTTATATGCGGGAAAGTCTAGGGGAGGACACTCCCGCTTATTGAATATAGAGTTAAGAGTTAATAATAAAATAGAATGGTGGATATTCATTTCAATTTATTTATATTCTAGGATAATATTTTTAAAACAATTTTTCACATACTATAAATTTTTGAAGTTCCTTCATTTTTTTAAAGTAGTTACTTTTTCCATTTATGAATGTATAAATTTTAAGAAATTTTTTGTATTTTGAAAATTTATATGATAATAATAAAAATATTAATAAAGTATATTGTATTAAGTATATAATAAAATAAAAGTATTAATATATTATTTGATTACTGGTTATTATTTCATTACTTAAAAGTAAGTCTCAAAATAATTGAACGATGATATGATATGAAGAAAATACAATAGGTGAGGGGGATGAGTAGTAATTAAAAATTGTTTTTTTTTTTCTAGTTGAATAACGCTGCTGTTTTCGATAAGTTTTATATGAAATTTTATGATTTAATATTTTTATATACAATATAAATTGTTTTTCTTTTATAGAATATAAATATTATTTGTAATTAAATTTCCAAGCTATGAAACTATATGTGGAAGAGTTTAGAGCTGATCTGATCCCATTTTATTCTTTTTGTGATGAACTTCCAGCAGCCGACCGATATAATAATAACGCAAGATTCATTTTTATAAAGCTGTAAATATTTCACCATAAACTCGAGTGATTTTTATTTACTGCCTACTTAAATATAAAACGACTTGCGATATTTTATCAACATAAAACCAAGTATAAGTTAAATGCTGTTTTTTTTATTATTAATATCGATAAATATTAAAAAAGAAAAATAGGGAATCTTTTTGTAGTAAATTTACTTGAAAACATTCTTTACACTTTTTCTTTGTGAAAAATATTATTTGCCTTGAAAATAGATTGCAAAAGTTTTTTTATTTAGAGAATTCAAATAAAATTTAAAAAAAAAAAAATTAATTTTCATTATTATTATTTGTTGATTATATTTTCAAAATATTTGAATTATCTATATAAAATGCATATTCAATTATTATTTACAATCATTTTTTTAATAAATTGTAAAATTATTTTTTGCCTTAATTAATTTTAATTTTAAAAATGTTATTCTTTGGTTTTTTAGATAAAAAATATTTAGTAATTTAAATATGTATTTATTATTTATTAACTTACTATAATTAAATATCGTTATTATTACTTATAATAATGTATATAGATAATCTATATCAGTGGGAAATAAAGAAAATATTTGTTAGGGAGGGAGGCAAGGTTTTAACGATGCTTATACAAAACAAATTCAAGGTTTCTTTTTTTCTATTTATAATATTTATGCCTTATATCTTATCTTATAATACTAACAAAAATGGTATATATATAAATATTTGTATATTTTTGAGATATTAAACTGCTCCTTTTGAAAGATACAGTTTCTTCAAACCTTTTGAGAACTCTCCTAACAGTGGACCTATCCATATTCAGTTCTCTAGCTACGAAACGCTGGCTATGGCCAGCTTTTAAAAGAGCCACAGCTTGGGAAGCCTTAATTGGAGCCGTATCCAATATTATTATAAAATAAGTTGACCTGTGGCCAGGTCCGAACCGACCGACGGTTTGAAGTAAATTAATTTCCAGCTACAGAAACAATTTCAAATAATTTTAATATATCTATTAATGTAATAAAAAACAGATATGAATACATAAATAATAAATATAAACATTTTTAATTTTATTTTATTTATAATATATATGTAAGACAAGGCTGTGACGTCATGAATGGCTGGATGACGTCATATAATTTTAAATTAAGAAAAAACTAATAAATATGATTTTTCTCGAGGATAAAACCAATACAAAGTGCATGATTCGTGGTGATATGTAAAAAAATCTCCTCATGTGATATTTGGTGTGAAAATAACCCTTCCCTTCTTATCGTCGATCGCTAATACTACCACTTCCGGTTTCCGGATTTGCACCAAAAGTTGATCAATTCATCCCACTGATGCATTAAGTAAATATCCAAATTTCATCAAAATCGGTTGATATATGATTTATTATAAATAGAAATAAAAGAATTTACTCTGTCTTTAAGCGTAAAATATGAGTATATATATATATAAACATTATAGAATTATTGAAAAAAAAGAAATTGAATTTTCAAAAACGGTGCATTGATCTGGGCAAAAATTAATTCAATTTCCTGGATCGTTATCAATTTTTTTTTTTGACATCTCTTTTGAAAAGAAGAAGCCAGCCGAGTGCCAACCCGGAAAGTAAATTCAAGGGTCGGATGTGTTTTTTCATTTTATTCGCAACGCTGCCTTCGTATTTGAATGCATGAGCTCCTTCGTTTGGCGCAGCAGCGCGAGGCTTTAAATAACTCCAATATAACTGAATGTGATATCGGGTTCAAGGGTTGTTGGGGTGGAATTTTGAACTGAGGTGGCAGGTGGAGGGGGACACATGGGCGGGGAATGAGAATGGAACTGGATGGGAAAAGAGGAGGAGGGGGATGGGGTGAAACCTTGGCGTTGGTTAACGGCCGGTACTAAAACTCCACGCCGAGACGTCGGAGTTGAGAGTTAAGACACGTCGGATTCCTATTGACACCTCCCTTGGAAAAGCCTGACAGCAGCGGAAATAGAATGGGTTTTTATTAGGGAAAATGCCTTCAAGGCTTTATCACCGACTGAAAGAAAAAAAAATTCCAAATTTGATTCTATCAATTCGATTGTAACGATAAAAGTCATAGATTAGTCAACTTAGAAATTATTTAATGAAAAAAATAAATAAATAAAAAGATAATTATCAATAGCCAAAAGGAACATTTAAGGAAGTTAATAAATAAAATAAAAAAATTAAAAAAAAATCGAAAATGTTTAAGAGCCAAATCGGAAAAAAAATTTAAAAAATCGAAAAATCGAAAATGTTTATGAGCCAAATGGGGAAAAATTTTGCCTTTTTTTACTATCTCGTAAGAGATAGTATTGCGATCACGAAAATTTTCGATGTCGAGATTTTGATGTTTTTATACGTTTTAAAGGTTCCTGAATCATTTTCACTAAGGTTGAGAAAAATGTCTGTGTGTGTGTATGTGTGTATGTGTGTGTGTGTGTGTGTGTGTGTGTGTGTGTGTGTGTGTGTGTGTGTGTGTGTGTGTGTGTGTGTGTGTAACCAAGATTACGCAAAAACGGTTTGAGCTAGAATGATGAAATTTGGTACATGAGCATTATTCAAAATTCGTAGTTTTCTATCAACTTTTGAGAAATGTAGCTCAACCGAAAGAGGGTCATTACCTACAACGTTTCGATTTTTTTTCCTCTAAAGTGACCGTAAAAATAAAGGTATATGTTTGATAATTTTTCACCTGATATATATAGAAATTCAGCTTGATTGAATCGCTGAAATTACCAGAATTAATTTTTTAACACTGTAATTCTCACGCGCCAACATGTGACGTGGTGCCATCAACAAAAAGCCATACATGCGCTGGTTTAATATTTATTATTTATAATTTATAATTAATTAAATTTAATTTAAATATAATATATTATGTTATTTAATCCAATTCAAATTGCGAGATAGTCGAGTGGAAACACTCCAGCTAATTTTACCGACCGACGATAGTAAGGGAGGTATTGTTTTCAAACCGAATTTCACATGTGGAGATTTTTACATATCTCCACCAATCATGCATTTTGTTAACAGAAAAAAGTATTTTCACTATGATGTCTATCCGTCCGTCCGTCTAGATGTGTCAGTTTGAACGGCTCAACGGATTTTGATAAAATTTGGTATATTTACTTAATGCATCAGTATGATGAATTGATCAACTTTTAGTGTTTGAAGTGTATAAGTGGTAGTATTACCGATCGACGATAGGAAGGGAACACACCAAATTTCATATGAGGAGATTTTTTACATATTTCCACGAATCATTCACTTTGTATTGATTTTATCCTCGAGAAAAATCATCTTCATTAATTTTTTCTTAATTTAAAATTATATGACATCAGCCAGTCCTTCATGACGTCACAACCAGCGCCTCATAAATTATAAATAAAATAAAATTAAAAATATTTATGTTATATCCATATCTGTTTTTTATTGCATTAATATATACATTTAAATTATTTGAAATTGTTTCTGAAGCTGGATATTAATTTATTTCAAACCGTCGGTCAGTTCTGTGCCTGGCCACAGGTCAACTTATTTCCTTGTGTCATGACTTTAAATTTAAATTTTTTAATTGAGTCACAATAAACTCAAAAAGAGCCATATGTGGCTCGCGAGCCACGATTTGGCCACCGTTTTTATATAACATTCCATAAATTTTTAACTATTTTATTTAAAATATAAAAATGGAGGGCCAATATTTAACAATATATTTATTATACTTTCCTTCTCCTTATTTCAAAATATATATATATTATATAGGAAAAGAGATATTGAGTGTTTTGGTGTGGGTGTAGAGGGGTGAGAGGGGAGGGGGTAAAAATGAGGCGCCTCGTTCTTTTCGTTGGGGTATCGGAATCCACTACGATTACTTCATCTTCCGACGTGATAATGTAGCCATACCCATACCCCTGAGATAACGATTCCGCCTCCATTCTCGATTTTATTTCCACGATTTGTCATCATTGATTTCCGATCAAAATAATCATCCAATACTTGGGGGATCCCCTTACCCCGAAGAACTTTCTGATTGGGGTGAATTTCAAATATTCAGATATCAATTTGTAGACATTTAAATTTATTTATTGGAAATTAATCATAATAAAAACTTCATCGAATTTAGATATATATATATAGAATTATTAATAAAACATTATTTAACTTAAATGTATACAAATACATAATGTATACTTAGAAATTAATAAAACTATAAAAATAAGATAATTTTGATATAATTATATCTTTATTAGGTTTAATATAAATATATATATAATAACTGTTCAAATTAATTAATAATTATTAGAGGTATTCAGAATTTTGATAATTATATAGTGTTTACAGTTATGATTGTTACTATCTCGTAAGAGATAGTATTGCGATCACGAAAATTTTCGATGTTGAGATTTTGTGTTTTTATACGTTTTTTGAGGGTTCCTGAATCATTTTTACTGAGGTTGAGAAAAATGTCTCTGTGTGTGTATGTGTGTGTGTGTATATATATGTGTGTGTGTGTATGTGTGTGTGTATGTGTGTGTGTATGTATGCATGTAACCAAGATTACGCAAAAACGATTTGAGCTAGAATAATGAAATTTGGTACATGAGCATTATTCAAAATTTGTAGTTTTCTATCAACTTTTGAAAAATGTAGCTCAACCGGAAGAGGGTCATTACCTACAACGTTTTGATTTTTTTTCCTCTAAAGTGACCGTAAAAATAAAGATATATGTTTGATAATTTTTCACATGATTAATAATTGTATAAAACTGGTATATATAGAATTTCAGCTTGATTGATTCCCTGAAATTACCAGAATTAATTTTTTAACACTGCAAATCTCACGCGCCAACACGTGACGTGATGCCATCAACAAAAAGCCAAACATGCGCTGGTTTAATATTTATTATTTATAATTTATAATTAATTAAATTTATTTTAAATATAATATATTATGTTATTTAATCCTATTCAAATTGCGAGATAGTCGAGTGGAGATACTCCAGCTAATTTTTTAATAATAATAGGTTGTCAAATATCTCCCTTCCGCTTTTTTGCTCTTTATTCAATGCTTTATAAAAAATGTTACGATGATCGGATTTAGTTCAAATATGCGCCATTTTGTTCGATAATCTGTTTCCATCTAGACGGCAACTTCATAATACCCCCCTCGTAGATACCCCCTTCCTTATTTGCGAATAACTCGGACATCCACTTTTCACAAGCCTTTTTTGAGTCTAACTTTACACCATCAAGGGCGTTCGCCATGGACAGGAACAGGTGGTAATTACTTGGCACTATGTCCAGGCTATATGGTGGATGTGATAAATCCTCCCATCTGAGCTCCAGTAGCTTCTGACGAGTCATCAACGAAGTGTGTAGTCTTGCGTTGTCCTGGTGGAACACTACACCCTTCCTTTTGACCAATTCTGGATGCTTCTGGTCGATCTCCTGCCCAGTTGTTCGCAGTAGATGGTAGAATTAAGCGTCTGGCCATATGGGAGCAGCTCAAAGTGGATGATTCCCTTCCAATCCCACCAAACACACAGCAAAACCTTCCTAGCCGTCAAGCCCGGCTTGGCCACTGTTTGGGGCGATTCACAGGCCTTCGACCATGACCGTTTTCCCTTGATATTGTCGTATGTGATCCATTTTACGTCGCCAGTCACCATCCGCTTCAAAAATGGGTCAAGTTCGTTTCGTTTCAGCAGCATTTCGCGGGCGTTGATTGGGTCCAGAAGGTTTTTTTGCGTCAAATCATGCGGCACCCAAATATCAAGCTTTTTTTTGTATCCAGCCTTCTGCAGATGGTTTAAAATGGTTTGGTGACTAACTCCCATCTCCTGGACGATGTCACGAGATGCCACATGCCGGTCTAACTGGATGTTTTCCATGATTTGATCGGTATTCGTCGTCACGGATCTTCCGCAGGGTGGCTTATCCATGGTGTCGTTTTCACCGGCTCTGAATCGTCGAAACCATTCTTCCGCGGTTCGAAGTGATAGAGTACCATCCCCCAAAACACCATTAATCTCACGGAACGTTTCTCTAGCGGATTTTTCTTTAACGAAGGAAAACTTTAAAATAGAGCGAATTTTGGCGTTAGTGAACTCTATGTTTACACGTCTATAACTGTTTAACGCAATATCCAAACTAATCATGCATAGCGTCGTTTTGTAGATTATGTCAAGACCTTTCAAATGATGTATAGTATTACCAGATACGAGCTCTGTAGCGCTTTATACATAGCCGCGAAATTCATAAGACAAAAAGGCGGAAAGGAGATATTTGACAACCTAATATTTATTTCCATTGAACAAAACTTTTTTTCACAAACTTTAATGAAAAGAATACTAAAAATAGTATTATTTTTATGATACTTTTAACTTTAAACATTCAAAAATTTATTATTTTTAAAATCAAAAAACATGCTAAATATATAAATGCTGATAAATATATTAAATATTTTTTTTTTCATATAGCCTTATAAATATCTTGCTTCAATCAATTTTTTTAAGATTAGAAAATAGAATTCTAAGTAAATGAGGGAGATATTGTGAATTAAAGGATTGATTTGTCTATAAAACAATGATAGTAGAAAAATCATGAACTCAGGTGAGGACAAAGGTGTTAATGATTTTTAAATTACATTATGTATCAAACCAGTTGAATATATGTGGTAGCCCCAAAAGACTTTTCAATCGTTATGTATACAATAGTTAAATATATTTATATCCATTGACTATCTACTTTCTAAATTTATTTTAAAAAAATATTTTAAGCAGAAATATGGTAAAATATTTAAAAAAAAGTAACATGAAAATAAAAAAAGAAATTAATGTTATTTAAGTTTTAAAAAAATTTAAAAAAAATCTGGATTGTCTCCACTCGACTATCACAATTTGAATTGGATTAAATAACATATATTATATTTAAATTATAAATTTCAACCTTAGTGAAAATGACTTAGGGACCTTCAAAACTTATAAAAACATAAAAATCAATCATTTTCGTGTTCGCAATACTATCTCTGGCGATATAGTAACAAAATTTTTAAAATTGAGTAAAATATAAAAAAATATTATTCAATAAATTAATGAAAAGAAACGAATTGAGGTATAAAAATAATTGAATGAAGAGTGAGTGATTAAAAGCTTGTAAGTTGGTTTGAAGATTCTCTAAAAATTGTTTTTTATAAAATTTTCTATATTTTTTTAAAGTTTTACAAACTTTTTTATATTCATTTATTTATTTATGAATGTGATTAAGAGACAATGTAGTCACAGGTCGTTAGCACCCCAATAGAAGTATAAATATAATATTTGGTTATGATCGGTTTTAACGTTAGGCCGAAATATTGTTCACAAAATTTCTGCCACACACATTTGTAAACGTAAAAATCATTTTTTGTT
Source organism: Labia minor (assembly GCA_963082975.1). Lineage (NCBI taxonomy): Eukaryota > Metazoa > Arthropoda > Insecta > Dermaptera > Spongiphoridae > Labia > Labia minor. Next base: position 29,847,309 of record OY720349.1, read on the forward strand.
TAAAAGAGAATGATTTGAAACGTAAAGATATGTAAAATAAGTTGACCTGTGGCTAGGTCCGAACCGACGGTTTGAAGTAAATTAATTTCCAGCTACAGAAACAATTTCAAATAATTTTAAGATATCTATTAATGTAATATGGGTCAGCATGGCTGAGTGGGTAGAGTACTAGATTTCTACACAGGAAGCCTGAGTTCGAATCCCAGCATAGAACTCAAGATTATATATTTATTTAATTTAATTTAATTTAATTTAATTAATTTAATTAATTTAATTTAATTAATAATTAATAAATATAAAAATTTAATTCAATTTAACATCGGCTGCCCCACCGAAGAAGGCAAGGGGAAACCACTTCGGTCAAATTTTCCCATGAACACCCTATGACTCCTGTGGAGTTATTAGGGCCACGACACTTCCGCTAGGAAGTTATCGACAACGAAGAAGAGATTAATGTAATAAAAAACAGATATTTTTAATTTTATTTTATTTATAATATAATATATATGTAAGATCAGGCTGTGACGTCATGAATGGCTGGATGACGTCATATAATTTTAAATTAAGAAAAAACTAATAAAGATGATTTTTCTCTAGGATAAAACCAATACAAAGTGCATGATTCGAGGTGATATGTAAAAAATCTCCTCATGTGAAATTTGGTTTGAAAATAACCCTTCCCTTCCTATCGTCGATCGCTAATACTACTACTTCCGGTTTCCAGATTTGCACCAAAAGTTGATCAATTCATCATATTGATGCATTAAGTAAATATACCAAATTTCAGCTCCGTTGAGCCGTTCAGGCTGTACACATCTTTACGGACGGACGGACAGACAGACATCATGCTAAAAATACTTTTTTCTGTTAAGAAAATGCATGATTCATGGAGATGTAAAAATCTCCACATGTGAAATTTGGTGTGAAAACAATACCTCCCTTACTATCGTCGGTCGGTAAAAACGCATACCGGAAATGAATTGACATTATAAATACTATAAACTCGAAAAATTTAGAAGATTTTTGATTGAAAAGTAATTAGAAATATTGTGAAGTTATTATACTTACCATAATAATGATATATATGGTAATTAATTTCAAGATGAAAATAAATAAATAATTAATAATAAAATAAATTATAATTTCAAATTCATTATTCAAAAATTAAAACACATCTTTAAGAAGAGGCAATTATATCAAATTTCTAATAATATTTATCCAGCACATCTAAACTTAAAGAAAATAAAGAGTATGTAATAATTATTCTTGATGCTTAATAATTTATAAATATTTATATTGAAATCGGGGTCTTTTTATAATTGTTCATTATAATTCATTTATTTTTTTTGTAATGTGATTCAACTTTCTTAATGTTTGAAGAGGGTTGCACATTTTCCTGGATGTGTGACGTGTAAGGAGAGGAGAGGGGGGGAAGGTTCGCGATATTAGAAAGCACAAGTGAGGTTGATGAGGAATTTGAGCCCATTCATTGAGCTCCCGCTTTGTTTCACTCCCTTCACCCTTCGACCATTTTACCTGTTTATAAAGGATAATAAAGCTTACAGGCGCCATATTTTCTAGACGACAGTCTTAACCTCCCAAAGTTTTCCCGCGAATACGCCAAGCTTTTAAGTGTCGACCATCATTTTGGCACGCCGCAGTTGACAAAGCCGGCGTCGCAAGGTACATTTTGGGGTAATGGCTCAAGGGGGTGAGACACTAACTACACGCAAGGCACTAGAGCGGGTCAAATGGCTTGAAGGCTTTTCTCCCACCCCTTTGGAGGAGAGTATTGCTGCATCCCACGACGCCTAATAGCTGCAGCCGAACGTGCCCAAGTTTATTCCCTAGCATGGAGTTCTCGGAGTCCACGATGATATACACAGCCGGAGAAATTAAACGGAGGACGACATTTGGCTCACACTAACCCTTGAAATTTGAGGTTCATTGAGTTATTAGTTATTTGTAGACACAAACCAACAGACAGAAACAGGTAAAATAAAATTTAATTACTCTTTCCAAGCATATTAAAAATTTTATATGCCATTGGATTTTTATTCAGTTAGTTTTATATATTTGAAATTGACCAAAGGGCTTTTAACTAAGATTATTAAATAAAAAAAAAATTACAGTTATCTAATTTATCTTTTTTAAAGAGATTGGCTCTGTGTTTTTTTTTAGAAAAATAATTTTAATTACTTTTCCTCAATTAATATAAATAATCAATCGATCAATAAATATTACTAAACTAGAAGAACCCGTTGCAAACGGTGTTTGCAATTTAAATTTAAACTGAATTTGTAACAAACTTCATAATGTTACAGACATCACATACATACATACATACATACGACAGAAATTATATATATTAGAGCAGTGCTCCGCAACGTTTTTTTATTCGTGGCACACCAAAAGCTTTTTCTGGTTTTCACGGTACACCAAATTTAATAGATAAAAATATAATAAAACAACACTTATACACATCAGAAAATAATACATTAATTAATATTTTAATTCGTTTTATTTTACATATTTACGGTATTATATGTACATAACATATATAATTAATTACAAAACTACAATAATACAAAAAATAGGCAAAAAGGGTAATTAATGTGATACTTGAGCTTGTTTCAAGGAACACAAGTATTTTATATTGGGCTCGATATTTGATAGTGCAACTCGAAGTTCTTGATCGAGATTTTTTAAGCAAGACCGCTTATCATTTTTAATTAAAAGAAGTGTCGAAAAGCTTTGTTCGCATGAATATGTCGTTGAAAAGGGGATTAAAATTGAAATAGCCTGTTTTGAAATTTGAGGATATTCATTCTTAGCCGAAATCCAGAAAACATCCAATTGGAACTTCTCCAAAAGTAAGTTTTAACGTCCCGTCGTTACTCAGTTCAATAAACTCTTCTTTAAATTTAAGAGAAAATGCATCAACAGATTTTTTTGCATTAGTTGCAAAAGGATTGCGAATCCAATCATATTCTTCACTTTTAATCGAATGAAAATAGTAGTCGAAATTATTTTCCAGTGTTGTTAAATGGGATTGGGCCAGATCGATAATTAATTGCCTATTTTCAATTATTGTATTATGAACCCTTTGAAACATTTCTAAAGAGTTGTTACTTAGTTCATTCTGCCAAAGTTCCAGTTTATTTTTGAACCCTTGCAATTTGTCGGAACAGGTTAATAAGTTTTCATTCGGACCTTGCATTTTTCTATTAAGTTCATTAAGATGGTCGAAAATGTCAGCCATATATGCAAGTTTGGCGATCCAACTGTTATCTTCGAAGTGCTGGCCGAGTTCGGGCATATTTTGATTTAGTAAAAACTGATGCACTTCACAGCGAAGTTCAAACAATCTAGCCAACACTTTTCCTCGGGATAACCAACGTACTTCAGTATAAAATAATAAAGATTTATGTTCTGAACCCATTTCTTCACAAAGAATTTCGAAAATTCTTGTATTTAAAGCTCTTGATTTAATAAAATTTATAATTTTGATGCATTCATTCATAGTTTTTAAAAGTTGTTCTGGTAAATTCTTCACCATCAATACTTCCCGATGTATGCAGCAATGTGTAAATTGTATTGCCGGATTTTGTTGTTTTACAAAGGCAACAAAACCCTTTATGTTACCAGTCATTGCTGCGGCGCCATCAGTACAAATACTCATGCAGTTACTCCATTGTAGATTATGTATTTTGAAGAAATCATCAGTTACTCGAAAAATATCCTCTCCAGTAGTTCGTTCGGAAAGTTTTTTACAAAATAAAAAATTTTCTTTTATGCAATCTTCGCCAACAAAACGTACAATTGCAATTAATTGTGCTTGATTTTTAATATCCGTTGACTCGTCAATTTGAAGAGCAAAATTGTTAGCTGCGATCAATTTCAAAATAAGCGTGTTCAAAATATCTGTTGACATGTCGCCAATACGTCTTTTAATAGTTTCAGCTGACAGTGAAACCTTACTCACTTCCTGAACCTCTTTAGGCCCAAGCATAACTCGCACAATTTCCATACATGCTGGTTTAATAAGTTTTTCTCCAATAGTATGAGGTTTCTTTTCACGAGCTATTAATCTTGCAATGTAATAGCTAGCTTCTAATGCTTTATCGGAAACAGATACGGTCGACATCATAAATTTTTTTTGTTTTAAATTTTGAGCCAAAAACCTTTGAAAATATGATATATCCTTTTTAGCACAATTCGGATGTTTTGAAGTTAGATGGCGATTTAGTTTACTGGGCACCATTGAGTCGTTTGTTAATTGTTCGTTGCAAATTACACATAATGGTTTCGGAGCCGCTTCATCGCCGCACCAATAAAAGCCATAACGAATGTAGTCTTCGAAGTATTTTCTATTCACAATCTTTCTTTTCTTAGCAATACTGCTTGTGCAAGGTTCATCATCTTCTGCCCGAGGAGTAGATTGTTTTCCAAATAAAAATTTATCCATATTGAAATGGGCACAAAAATAAATCACGTTAATAACAAACACGAATGGTTAATTTATAAACTTCTGCGATTTAATTTATAGGGGTGTATGTGTCCAGTAGAAATTCGTATCTAACACTGACAATATAATATAACTAGCTGATCAGAGCGCCTTCCAGTTTTTAAAAAAAAAACGCAGGGAAAACCCAGAGATATGCCTCTTCGTTACCCCAATAGAGAGAGAGGGGTGGACAATTTTGCCAAGTGGCAGAGGAGGGGATGATTGGCTTCGACATATTTTGAATTCTCAATTCCTTAACTACACAATATACCAACTGTGGTCGACAATTGGTAATTAATAATTAATTATAAATTGCATTTGCTAAAATATAAATTAAAGTTCTTTTAATTTATATTTCTATTTTTACGGTACCTTTCAATTATTCTATTTCATCTTAATTTCTTGAGTTATCTATTTTAATTTAAATTCTTACAGTTTTATTAAATAAATCATTTTTAGTTATAATTTTATATAAGCATTTTTTAATTGAACCTATTCAATCTTGTCATTCCCTAATCAACCTACGCGGTTTCAATAACCCTTTTAATTATTCTAAATTCAATCCAGAGTGCTACCAATTAATTAAACTTATTTTTAACCCAATTTTTCTTATAAAATACCTCATTCCTAATATCTTATACACGACAATCTATATATAAGATGGTAGGTTTAATCAAATGGACTATAGACAGATTTGTTTGCTAAAAAAAAATTTTAAATAATTACAATAAATAGAATAATATATTCTTACCTAAAAACAAATTGGTTTTTATAGTCAACAATTCTTTAACACACAACAATTCCGTCTCATTATTGTAATACAAAGTTAGAAATATTAAGTTAATATAATTAATATTATTTATTTATTAATACCAATTAATAATAGTAATTACTTATAAATAATTCATAATAATAATAAATTGTGATACCAACTTATAGGAATATTAAAATAATATAATTATTATTTTACATATATATGAATATAATATAAATATTTTTAATTTTATTTTAAGAATAGATATATATCTAAAAGGAGGTAACTGTGACGTCACATATATACATTTAAATTTAAAACAACTAATGAAGATGATTTTTTCCAGATATGTGATCAATAAAACTAAATAACTTAAGAGTATAACTAATGGTTTTCAATTTATAAAATCTAATTTAACACACAACAATTCCGTCTCATTATTGTATTGTAATACAAAGTTAGAAATATTAAGTTTAAAAAAAATTTAAAATATTTGAATTTTGAAAATTATATGTAGCGCCATCTGTCGATAGTTTTGTGACTCTACAGACTTTTAGCAATATATTACTAATTAAATTAATTTTGGATAAATTAATTTTGGATTTAACTACACTAAAACCTTCCTTGGTATGCCCACAACAATTCCTGAAAGTTTCACCGTAATCGGACGGGTAGTTTTTGAGTCTATAAGAGACAGACAGACAGACACACAGACACACAGACATTGCCTTTTATATATATAGATAAATATATATTTTATGTTAGAGATTACAATTTATAAAACAGTTCGTATTGCAATATTTTAAACAAAGTTGTATATATATATAAATATAAGTTACAAATTTGTTTAAAATGTATGTTTAAAATAATATATAAATTATATATGTTGTAATATATAAGTATTCAATTTCAAGTAGAGAATTTAAAAAGGAACAATATACCGACAGATGAAATTAAAGAAATAAATAATGGATTGGAAAATAGAGAAAGTGAAATAATAGAGCAGGTACCAGAAATAGTGAATTTAAAAGAAAGAATTGACCAGGCCCCGGAGGCAATGTCTATTAACAATATTCAAATTGCAAAAAGTCCAAATAATAATAACAATAAAGAAATAGAAACAAAAAGGAAAAATATACCGATGGACCCAGTCAAAATAAATTCTAAGGAGCCCACAGAGGTAGGGTAATGGATAGACATGCCTATTGTCTTCTTAGGTGTAGTGTCAGGTAGCGAAAAGCAGAGGACATTAAAAATGAAACGTGCCTGCAATACAATTGATAAAGTTAAAGAGATGCCTATTGTTCCGGTAAGCAATGAAATAAAAATGAAACTAAAAATGAAAAGGACAAGTAAGGCAATTGATAAAATTAAAACCCACACCCCCCTTAGGCCCATTCATATTAGGGTAAATAATAAAAATAATTCCTTATTTATCTCCTATAGGAAATACCCGGGAGTTATATCGAATACAATTTTAGTAAAATACAATAAAAACAAGACGTCGCATATTTCGAGACATTCGAAGCAAAGCACCCGTCCCAAGCTTTTTTATAGAAATCAATTAGTAGTTGTTTGCAAAATTAAATATCATATTGGGTTAGTAAATTATATTAGATCATGGCAAATAGCCCCGTCACTTTCTCCACACATTAATAAGATAAGGAGAAAGATATCAAAGAAATGGAAATATCATTTAAGACGGGCGTGGACAAAATTTAAATTTAAATTGTATAAATTTGTTTTATTTCGGCATATTATAATATAAGTTTATTTTTTTTTTTCTCTATTAGTTTTAGGAGGTACCTTAATGATTAGAAAGAGTGCAAAATTGTATTAATTGTTAAAAATTCCTTTTCGATATCCACCAACCACAAAGGTAATCCAAATAAATTCGAGTTATAATATTAATAAAAAATAAAATAAAAACAATTTAGTAAGTATATACAATTCGTTTTTATAAATTGTAAATTTGTATTAGAGTACATTGCATTAAAATAAATATGTTGTGTAGTTTCAAGCGGCGGCACACCTGTGTTTCAGCTGCGGCACACCGGTGTGCCGTGGCACACCGGTTGCGGAGCACTGTATTAGAGTATCATAGATATTATATAAACATAATTTTATAAAGCTCAAACAACTTAATATAGTAATCTGTGATAAAAAATTAAATACTTGTGTAGTATCAGAAAATATATAAATTTTATTAATCAAATTAAAGGTAATTGATAATGTTGGTATTTTAAATAATAATCTCGAATCAATTTTTTATTTTTCAATCTCATTGATGATATTAATAATCATCTATTCCCTGATTCCAACCTGTCTTCTATGAATATGTTAATGTATGTTTTGAGTTATGGATTAATGTCTAGATTATTAGAAAGATTCTTATTTTGGAAGGAATATCGAGCTGTGATTAGTTTTTGGATGGAGTACTTTCAATTATTGTTTCATTTTGTTTTGTGGTTGTTGTTGATAAGGCTAATTCATAGATGTTTGATAAATGAATTGTTCAGAATGTTGAAATTGTATTTACTTAGGTTTTTTGTATATAACGTATCTAATTCTTTCGATAACTCTACCAAGTAATCCATGTATTATTATGATATATTTTTAATCGATACTTTTTCTATTATATTGTAATCCAATTGTGATATAGAGAGTAACGTTACTTTTAGAGAATTTTCTATTATTATCTTATTATAATAGCAAAAATTGTATATATATATATATATATATATATATGGAATATTAAACTACTAAAGGATTTTTTTGTAATTCACACCATAGATAATATTTATAAAGAAAAAACGATCTGTATTGGTTTCAGTCTCGGGAAAAATCATCATTGTTAGTTTTTTCTTAATTTAAAATAGAAATTTTAATAACAAAAAAAAGGCCACGGGAAACGCCGGACAGCGCTTCCTTAAATACAAAATATTATAAATATAAATAAAATTAATATCTACAGGCCATACTTTTCTGTCTTTCAGTGCATTACTACGTACGTTTAAGGGCTGTATATTTTGAGACTATTTTTTTTTAAATTTATTTGAATTATTTTAAATTATTTGAAATTGTTTGATATATTTTGTTGTTTATTTATTTTAAACTAGCTGCTCAGAGCGCCTTCGGCGCTCTTCACACCTAGACGGGGGCTCCGCCCCCTGTACCCCCGAGTTGTACATAGTATTTGGTGGTTGAAAGTATTAAAAGGTTTTCATCCATTTTGTTTCAATCAGTATATTACATAAAACATTCATTTCTTTTTGTGTTCTTATTTAAAAAATATATTTTAATTTAATCACTATATTAATTATATATATTATTATTGTATATGTTATATCTATCTACCTATGTGGCTCAAAGATACTCTAAAGTTCTTAGCCGCAACAACCACATTTCTCCAAGTGTCCCTATCCTGAGCCCTTATTCCATCTCTCTTACGTCCCTTCCTACGCGTCATTGGTTTTCCAAGCGGACGTTTTCCAATCGGTCTTCCCACCAATATCTTTTTCCTCTCCCATTCTTGCCACGTGCCCTGCCTATCGCAGCTTTTTCCCTTTTATAACCCTAACTATTTCTGAAGATGCAGAGAGGCCATGCAATTTCTTGTTAGACAGTCTCCCTCATACCCGGTGACCTCATCTTTCTTTGGCCAATAAATGCAGGGAAGAATCCTATTCTCAAATACTCTGAATCTACTCTCATCTCCAAGGATCATAGACCATGCCTCCCACCCATATAATGCAACAGGCAAAATAATCTTTTTATATATTCCCTTTGATAATAATTTTGAAGAGATAAGCCTCTTTATTGCAGATAACAGGCGTTTCCCGATTGCAACCCCGATTTAAATTCTTCTCAAATATTATTATCCTTCGTGATTACATTCAATTTTTCTACATATTCAAATTCTACATTTTGTATATTAAGATTTTGTATGTTAATACTCTTCCTCTTTGTTACTAAATATTTTTTCTTATCACTATTAATTTCAAACCTCCATTAAATTTTCCTCGCTATCTGTAATTGCAATTGCCGAATCTCCTATTATATTTAAGTCGTCTGAGTAACCTAATATTTTACAATTGATTTCCGCATCTTATTCTTTCTTTACTACCTTCAAGAGAAATTTGAAGATTGAAAATTTGAAAAAGTTTATCCGGATCTATTGAGTTATGCGTATGTTTTACTAAAGTCTACAAATAATTAGTGAACAGAAATATTGAATTCGCGGTTTTGTTCCTAATATCTGTCATAATGAAAATATCTTAATTAATGTTGGTCGATTTGGCCTGAACCCGCAATGATATCTCCTAATATTTCCTCCGCCTATAGTTTATAAGTATTGTATATGTTATAATAGAGTATAATATTTCTTGATCATTACATTTTGGTATTTTATTTTCATTGCTAGATTATTATTGAATATTTTTAATTATAATGAAACTTGAGAAAATGCAAAAATAGAGACTTGAGACAATTTATAAAAATTAACGGTATAAAACTATAGATAAATGACCAATATATACATTCATTAATAGTATTAATTTAAATTAATTGATTTATTTGTTTTTTTTATTATTAAGTTCATTTATTAATTTTTTTAGATCATAGTTATTTTCCTTAAAAGAAACTTAAATTCTGTGGTGCTAGGGGATTTGAAAATTATTCGTCGCAATATGAAGATTTCGCTTACAGTTTCTGTCATGTCCGACCTCCATCCAACAGTTATTTTCTGTTAAGTTTTTTGCTTCTCTTAATCATGTGATCTATATATTTAATTTTTTTTGATTCATTATAATAAAATTTAAAAAAATAAAAATTTTTACTTTGTTAATTTATATAAATTTCAATATAAACTGATTGTGAGTGATACGCTTAGCCAATACTCTGAATATTTTGTGTACAAAAATATTGAATGTTCTTAGCGAGATTTGATATAATGTTGTACGATTTGTCCTAAATCTGAATTAGAAGAAAATTATAAATTGCCTCCTCTTCCAGCCCAATTCATTTACCCACCCATGTTGCATATGGCATCTAAATTTCTTAAAACTCCGTTTTTTTAATTTAAAATAGAAGGAGAGAAAGAGTTTTAAATTATATTCGAATAGTCTATATATTCTATATATCAGTATTTTTTTTCTGAATTTAATAGCAAGTTGATTTTAAAAATTTTCCATTCTTAATGCATATGATTGATTACATGTGTTAAAATTTAAAAAAATTCAAATATTCTAATTTTTATATTTATATATACAATTTAATATTATTTTTTATTAATATCATATCAAAAAAAGAGAATTTATTAAAAATTAAAAATAAAAAAAGAAGCCTATTAATAAAAAATTGAATGGTGATTTAAATATTTTATTAAATTAATTAAAATGAGACCTTTTAGAATAAATTATTTAATTGAAATGATATTTAAATATAAGAATTTAAAAAAATATTATATTCTTTGTTTGGCAATTGTTATTTAATTATGTGCAACATGATTCGACTTGCACAGAGCATCGTTATTTTTTATTAATATCACATAATAAAAATGAATCTTTTAAACATAATAAATAAAAAAGACATTTTAATAAATTTAAAAAATATACCCAATTTAAAAATGTCAAAAATTTAAAACAACTTTATATCATCATATTTTAATTTTATATATAATATATATATATATTTAGTAATTAATAATAGAGTAATTAAATTAAAATAAAAAACAAAGATAATATAATTCAGTCATTTTAATTCAGGTTAAATAATATTTTTTTTTATTATTCAATGATAAAATTTATATATTATTATATATATATTATAGAAAAGAAGAAATATTCAATTAAATAAAAAATAATTTAAGATAAAAATATGATCTAATAAATATTTTAATTAAATTGAGAACTTTTAGAATAAATTATTTAATTGAATTGATATTTGTATATTAGAATTTAAAATAAAAAGGGAAATATTATAATAATTCTTCGATTGGGAAACTCTATGATAATTCATTGTTTGAAATGATTCCGCTAGGCCGACAGTGAGCCGCGAGCTGCTCTTGAATGAACAACACGGAGAATTATATAAACTTTAAAAAATTAATTTCTGCGGTTATTGATAAGATATTAATAAAATGTATAGCCTATGTTACTCTAGAGGTATATAAGAATATTGTGATGTAATTTCAAAGAAATCGGTTCAGCCAATTCTGAGTCTATAAAATAGTAATTTTCCGGACAGACAGACAGACAGACAGACAGACAGACAGACAGACAGACAGACAGACAGACAGACAGACAGACAGACAGACAGACAGACAGACAGACAGACAGACAGACGTGAAAAATTCTAAAGTCACTTTTGGATTCTAGAGGTCATGAAACGCGAAGATATGCAAAAATTTTTAAATTCTGAGCAATGTGCAGACAAAAACCTTTTTTTATATATATAGATAAAGATAATAATCTTAATCTTAAATATGCATAGTTCATAAGGAAAATTTTTTTTAATGACCGAGTGGCGGCTCGGTGAACCAGGTGTTATTATTATTATTCGAGTTGTGACAGTTAATCAACTCTGTGTGCTGATAAAATTTCACCTAGTTTTAAAATACCATTTTCGAAGCCAAGAATTTGACCTGCAACAGTCTCATCTTTTAGAAAACATTTATCAACTCTAATGTAATGTAAAATTATATCATTATAATTATCGTATCATTTCATCCTCATCCGAAATGGAGAAGATAATCAAGAATTCAAATCAACATCCAATAGCAGGAACATAAAATAGAAGTAAAAAATAGCATCTTAGATTATAAAATTTTAAATTAAATTAATTATCAAATTTTATATGTATAAAAAAAAAGATTTTTAGAAATGTCATTTATTCTAAAAATAATTGTATTTTTTATTTTTGTTTTTGTTTTTTTAAATATTTTAAGATATAATGTAAAGTAAACCATATTTAAAATTTTCTCGACGAAACATGTTATTTTCCTTTGAGAAAAACGAACGAGAGAAAGTTTTAATCTTCGGGTCAAAAAGAACTTTTAAAATTATTTTTCAATATTTAGCTATAATACGCTTTAAAAGTCAACTGGGAAGAAAAAAAAAATCTGCAAGTCTTCTCCGCTCTAAGTTTGCATTTTATGAATCGCTAACAAAGACGAAATAAGGCTCTCGCTAAATGAAATGAGGTAAGTCGAAGGGAAAAGTAATTGCAAAAGCTTTCCTAAGAAAATAATGAAGGAGCTAGTCGCTTTTTGCGTTTATGTAGCTAAAAAAAAAATCCCGAATTCGCTCGGGCGGCCAAAACATTCAAAGTGGGTGAAGGGTGTTTGGTTGAAGGGAAGGGGGAGGTGGGCCAAGGGATAAGGCTGCCTTGCAAAGGGCTTAGCAACTTTCTAACTACCAAGAAAAGTAATTTACATCTTTGCTGTGTGTGGGTGGATTCGTGTGTTGGTGTGCAGGAAGCGGCCTCGTCTTCTATCTTGAATTAAGTTTGTTTCGCTTATGATCCTGCTTATGAAAAATATTAATACATTTATAATATGCAAAGGTAAACTTTGTGTTTATTCATATCGCAACTTCGAAGTAAAACTAACCCCAATGGCTGGTTTAACACCGCGACGAATAACAAAAAAAATGAAGAAAATAAATAGAAAACATATTTGATGTTTTCAATTTATCAAAAAAATTCCGTTTTTACAAAAATAAACTGTAAAATTAATGTGAAATCAACAGCTGCATTGGACTTGAAAACAATTCAATCATGTAATAACTAAATAAAATCTTTTTAATAATATATAATAAAAATAAGAATCAAATCAAAATATTGGACTCAATATTAGTGATTATTAATAAATTGTTTAATACTATGTTATAACAATTCATTAAATAAAAGAAAATATCTATCTATTCATCTCATCATATTATTCTAGCAAAAATTAGCTGGAGTGTCTCCCTCGACTATCTCGCATTTGAATTGGATTAACTAACACATATGTATATTATATTTAAATTAAATTTAATTAATTATAAATTGTAAATTCAAATTAATAAATAATAAATTATTGAACCAGCGCTGATGTTGATGGAAACACGTCACGTGTTAGCCCGTGAGATTTGCAGTGTTAAAAAATTAATTCTGGTACTTTCAGTGATTCAATAAAGATGAAATTCTATATATAGCAGTTTTATACAATTATTAATAATGTGAAAAATTATCAAACATATATCTTTATTTTTACGGTCACTTTAGAAGAAAAAAAATCAAAACGTTGTAGGTAATGACCCTCTTCCGGTTGAGCTACATTTCTCAAAAGTTGATAGAAAACTAGGAATTTTGAATAATGCCCATGTACCAAATTTCATGATTCTAGCTCAAACCGTTTTTGAGTAATTAGGTCTACATACACACATACACGCATACACACACATACACACAGACAGACATTTTTCTCAACCTTAGAGAAAATGATTCTGGAACCTTCAAAACGTATAAAAACATCAAAATCTCGAAATCGAAAATTTTCGTGATCGCAATACTATCTCTGGCGAGATAGTAATTGAGCTGTAGCCAGGCACCGGACTGATCGACGATTTAAAAATATTTAACAACAATATTATATATATACGTAATTTATATATATGTTATATATATATATTTATATATGTAATTTTTATTTCACCAGTTAGTTTAATGTTATAAAAAATTACCGATAATGAATATAAAATTACTACTTTGTAATTACTACTTCCTGTTTCAGGATATTCACCAAAAGTTGATGAATTCATGCTACTGATGCATTAAGTAAATATACCAAATTTTATTAAAATCCGTTGAGTTGTTCAAGCTATACACGTCTATACAGACACACAATGGACAGACTGACGGACGGACATACATCATGCTAAAAATACTTGTTTCTGTTAATAAAATGCATAATTCGAGGAAATATGTAAAAATCTTCATCTGTGAAATTTGGTGTTAAAACAATACCTGTCCTCAGACGGTAAAAATCAATATATCTATGAAATTTAAAATTGTGCAAAGATTTATATTCGAAGTATTGTTTGATGAAGAATAGAAAAACTTAATAGGTCTCATTTTCAGAATAAAATAATTTTAATTAGTCTTTTCAAAATTTAATAAATTAATGATAGTTTAGAATAAATAACCGAAAATTGATTATTAGAAATAATATAAAAAATTTTACATTTGAATCGTGTTGTGTGTGATTTGCTGAAAATTTTGCTAAAATTTTTATATTCATTGTCAAACACGTATGGACAGGTACTCTGATCAGATGAACAGTGATAGGATTTTAATAAATTTTATAAAATGTTTTATACCATAAGAGATAATTTCTGAATTTGAATGGTATTTTCTAAGTTTCTACAAATGATAATATGTTATTTAATAAATCTGGAGTGTCTTCACTCGACTATCTCGCAATTTGAATTGGATTAAATAACATATATCATATTTAAATTAAATTTAATTAATTAAATTATAAATTAAAATAAATAAATAATATTTATTAAACCAGGGCGTGTTTGGCCCTTTGTTAATGGCCCTACGTCACGTGCTGGCGCGAGATTGCCAGTAAACGTGTTAAAAAATTAATTCCAGTACTTTCACCGATCCAATCAAGCTGATATTCTATATATAACAGTTTTATACAATTTTTAATCATGTAAAATACTATCAAACATATATCTTTATTTTTACGGTCAGTTTAGAGTAATGACCCTTTTCCGAATAAACATTTCTCAAAAGTTGATAGAAAACTACCAATTTTGAATGATGACCGTAAACCAAATTTCATTATTCTAGCTAAAACCATTTTTTCGTAATCTTGTCTAAAGAAAAATCACACACACACAGAGACAACAGACAGACATTTTTTTCAAACTTAGTGGAAATGACTCAGGGACCTTCAAAACATATAAAAACATCAAAATCTCGGCATTGAAATTTTTAATGATCTGGCGTGATATTAAAAAACGAATTTATGAATATTCTTATTTCATAAACAAAAATTTGTTTAAACTTCCGAATAGTTGTTCAATGAATCATAAAACATACAACTTTGAATTTTTATTTGATTTAAATAAAAACAAAACAACAATTGACTCAAAAATTATAGTTTTTTTAAATTTGAATTTAATTTTTTTTCCTCACATGAATTCTTTTCCATATCTCTCCACCCACCTTAGATGCTTTATCTAAATTTTGGACACCCTATATAAATATATATACATATTATTCTATATATCGTATATATAAAGAATTCCATTCATTCTCGTCGTTTTGATAAATTATCAATTTTAATTCAACAGCAATTAATTTTTCTATTTGAAACAACAAACGTTTACGGTGAGATAAATCGTGCCGGTTGCCTGGCCCTTGAAGGGCAGATAAAGGGCTTGGCTTCGTTTCAATAACACTGGTTAGATAAAGAATTCGTCGTCTACGATCCTTTATCTTAATTGATGCCAAGAATCGCCTTTTACGCCCCTCTCACGATTTTTAATATGCAGTTAATTTATTGTTTGAATATTCAACAGTTTTCCCGGGCCAGACGAATTTGATTATTTTTTAAATTAAATCTTTGCACATTATTTACAGGAGAGGTGAAGATGTTGGTTGGCTGAGTTAGCCTTTGGCAAACGTCTTTTTTTCATTTTTTCGTTTTTTTTTTTTTTTTTTTTTAATTATTTTCTCTTGATAAGCAACGACAATTCGCAGATTAAAATATGCTAATAGTCTGGTGCGCGTTCACATTGCTCTAAATAAACCAACCGCGTTGCGAACACAGTCCCGGAAAAGTGTTTTTTTTTTTTATTTTTTTTTTTTTAATAAATGAAAAAGAAAGACTAAATTAAATTCAACCTACGATTTTGATATCCTTCTACCTTGTCTAAAATTATAATTACCTAGCAAGAGATGGCAATTTCTATTCTATCCCTTTACGGAAGAATTTAATAACATTTGACGAATTCTTTCTTCCGTTTTGATTTCTTTTTATTTTCCATTTATATATATAAATATATATATATATCCCTTTTGGATTTCAACAACGCCATTCGACTAGTATATTTATTAAGATCAATTTTGTTGTTATTAAATTTTTCCTCGGCTTTACACTCCATTTGATTTTTTAAAAATATTCAATGAAAAATATTATTTTTATATTTTAATATGATATATACCTATTTAAATTAATAATAATAGAAAACTAGATCAACAAAAAAACTTGTCTTTTTTATTAAGAATTATTGATCAATTTGATTAATAAAAAGTATATTTTATTATTAAAACTATAAAAATGAAAAGACTCAATTAAATTGAATTGATTTATATCGATACTATAAACAAAAGAGTATAATTATAATTAATAATTCAACAACAAAGTTTTAGTTTATAAGAATACGGTTCATTGAGTATATATATGTACCATATATGAGCCACTCAGAAGCCAAACCGATTAACTCCAATTTTTAAAATTTTGATAGTAATGTAATGTAATGTAAGGTAAGGTAATCTGCAAAATATGAAGTGAATATTGAACTTGATAATCTTAATATTGCAATGCAATATATATTTTACTGTAATCAATAACCCTGAATTTAATACAATGTTTAATCAAGACGTGATATTCCTATTTTTCCATTTTTCTTATGAAAGCGAAAGTAGCGTTACTCAAACGACTGTAGCATGTAAACGAATGAACGAAATGTCATGATACTTCATACATAAACTAGTGACAGATGAGCCTCTCGAAAAGAGATCATGTTCTTTTTCTAGTGGTGTCACCTATTGAACAATCCCGGAACTTTTCAGCCCACGTAGTATAATATATCTATTCTTAAAAATTTTACACAGGCTTTTTATAAAATTTATGTATCAAGGGGTTATTGAGAAATAGCAATTAAACAGAAATATATAATCATGTATTCAAGTATCTGGGGAATCAGTGAACTATAAATATATATTTATATAATATGTAAAATATAATTATATAGTTAAAAGAAATAATAATGAAAAAATTATATACACGTAGGTATTTATAATTTATGGGATATGATATTTTCGGTATTTAAATTTGAATTTTAAATTGAGTAATTTTACAAGTATAAATCTAATTAATTATTATATTAATTCTATCTAAATAGTAAAAACTTTAAAAGATTTAATAGATTATAGTATACATTGAATATTTCAAAAATAAAAGAAAAATATAAAGAAAATAATCGCGATATTCAATTATTTTTTTTTTCATTATTAATTAAATAAAAAAAAACAATTGAATATTTAAAGGGCCTCCTCCTCTCCCCAAAAAATAGCCCTTCCAAGCCTCGCCTTACGGAATTTAGAAAAATAAATGAAAAAGAAAGTTCGCCTTAAAAAAAAATATTAAAAAAATAAGGCGATTGGTCTGTAAGCCTCTTTGCATCAGCTGAGAGTGCCTTTGATTTTTTGGATTTCGAAATGATACCGCCGCATTCGGGGCAACCTGAAAGAGAACCTACCTAAGGGAATGCATGGTCACCACCAATTTGGGTGGATCGCCAATGCTAATCTAAAAGGCCCTATGCTCAAAAGGTAATCAACAATTTGTTCCTGTTCAGGCTATTCCCACTTCGGAACTATGTTGAATTACCTTCCCGAATGCCCTTTCATTCGATCCACCTCAACTGCGCTCTCAGCAATGCAAAAAAGCACTATTCAGACCTGGCATGCATTTCATGCAACCCAACCCTTATTAATGGCATGGCACTTGTCCACTTTATCCACCCCCGATTTTTTAAATATTAATTCTAATCTATTCTATGGATTAGTATGATGAGAAGATGCATCCCTCGGTGGAAGTGGGAGGCAACCTCCTTAAAATCCCTAACAACAAAATAATCCAAATATTAGCCACCCTCCCCGTGTATCGGATCGAAAGCTACCAATTCTAAAATTCCTTTCTCTCTTCTGCCTCCTTTATCAGTGCTCCTTCTTGACAGATGTGCTCTGAAATTCCCTAATCTCACTAAATTCTATCATATGATTTAATATATTTCTCTATAATCTCCTAATTAATATTATGAAAACAAAAAATCAATTTAAATTCAATTATATTTACAATTAATTAAGTTAAACTTTACTTGAAATGTGCCATGCTAAATAAATAACGATGATTACTTACATTTGGTGAGCTGTATTATGTAAATCATTCCAATATCATCAAAGATAGAGAAAATAATCAAGAATTCAAATCAACATCCAGTAGCAGGAACGAAGATGGAAACATGAAATAAAAGTAAAAAATAATATATTAGACTATAACATTTTAAAATAAATATATTTCAATTAAATTAAAAATCAAATAATAATAAATACTGACCTCGGAGTCAATAAAGGGTTGATACATCTCGCAGACTAAACTCGAAGACTAACTCGAAGATTTGGATTGATGTCTCACCTCCCTTGCCTGGATAAATAAGAAATTAAGTAAGATTAGATATTTATATCAATGAAATGAAAAAAATTATAAAAATAAATAAATAACATTAATATGATTTAAAATTAGTATTGATATTTAAAAATATTATTTAATTATTTAATTCTTTACTATCCAAGAACCACGATTTATGATTGGATAAATAAATTAATAGTCATTTGGAGGTTCTAATAGCAATAGAAGTTATTTTGTTCATTAAATAATCATTTAAAAACACCACAAAAATAAAAATCGCATTATTTCTATTATTAGAATGATTCTGATAAAAAAAATTACTTTTATATAATTAATTTCACTAAGATGTTATTTTGTGTAATATATATATATATATATATATATAACTAATAGAAATATTATTCACTTTTCAAAACAGTTATAATCACATTTAATTGACAAATCAATATTCGATCGGTTTTTATTCTATTTTATTAAATTGCTTTCATTTATATGTTTTAAGAAATTTTAAAAGAAATATTTTTAATTTATGTTGCTGTTGAGTATAGGTATATGAAATGCTTTTTAAACGTCATTAGATATATTTTTTTTGATAATTTTATTATATCCCCTGTTTGGGATCAGTGTGATAAAAACACTTAAGTACATAATTTCCCACCACTTGCTTTTCAAATGATAATAACTTCATTATATAATATTTATTCCAAATTTAATATCATTTTATATTCAAACATTGAAAGCAATTGTCTTAAATATGATCAAATAATATTAAAAAATAAAATAAAATCACAAATAGTAATTAAATAATAATAAAATAATTTGATTATTAAATAGGAAAAAATGTTATTAAGTGAAAATATTAACTTTACTAACAGGGAATGCTTACCTTCCATCTCACAGATGATGTAAAGTTATAATGGATTCAAAATTAAGAAATTGCATTCCATATTTACCGTAAGAGATTAATAACGTTAGAAATAATACATAGAATATTTAAAATTATATGAATATAAGAGATATATATTTTTTCATATTTATTTTTTTATATTTATTTTGAATATAAACAGCGCAGATATAGTAATTATTTAATTTATTTTAAAGAGAATTAAGAATAAACTATCTAGTATAAATATTTCAAATCTATGTATATTTCGAAAAATAATACTAACATTTTAAAGATGGTTTTCATTTAAAAAAATATTTATATAAATAAATATATTTAAAGAAAATTAAATCTTTTTATTTTTGATTTTTTAATGTTTAAATAATTTTCAATTAAATTTTAATAAAATTGAATTAATAATGAGATCTTAAATGGAACCGATAGAATATTTAAGCTTAATTTTATTCCAAGATTTTAATGAAAAATTTATAAAATGTATAAATATATATGAGAGTATATAAGTAAAAAGTTATAAAAATTCATTTTATAAAATTTAATTTTTTTTTTTATTTATTTAAGTTCACTAATCTTCGTTTTAATTAATAAAAATAAATAAATTTTCAATTAATTCTTGATTAGAGTAATGATTGAGGGTTGATTTCGGTGGAGAGAGCGTTCATCGTCCTACACTACGCAGTGAATGGGAACGAATGCGTTCAAGGCGCCCGGACTGCAGGCAAGCAGTGGCCAGGCGGCAGAGGGGGAAGGAGTGGGGCGGGCAGGCTCGAGTGGAGGTGAGCGCTCTCGGACGAATTTTTAAAATAAAAATAAATAAATCAAATCAAATCAAAATACAAATATTAATTTTTGATAATTAATGGTGTTTTTGAATACATATTCAATCAAATCGATAGATATTTAAATAAGTTTAATTCTATTCAAAGATTTTAATCAAAAAATTGATAAAATGTATAAATATGCTATATGTATAAATATATATCAGTAAAAACTATAAAAATGAATTTTATATAATTTAATTTTTAATAAAATAGTATTTGTTAAAAAAGTTTAATATTGAAATTATTATATTTTGAAAAAAAAACGACGGAATGTGCTGGGATAGAAATTTTTAATTATAAATTGTTTGGGGAGTGTGATATAAACTATATAACTCTAAATTAAATCTAAATATCTATAATAACAGAGATAAGATGGTGAATGGTGAGATTTGGGTCTTTTCTTGGATGGGCGGTGTAGAGAAACATATCATTTTGAAACTATCGTTACGTTTTAGTGATTTTTATAGTTTACATATTCAATTCAAGTAATAAAGGTACAAACACAATCGAATGCAAAGGGAAATCACATCACTTGGGTTATTCGCAATACACATTGACTGACAAAATATATTTATATTCAATTTAATTAATAATCAGAATGATTAATTATTTCTTAGAAAAAATATATTTTTTTTTACTAATTGGATTATCTTTAAAGATAAAGAATCTAAATTAATTATATAAAAATACTACTCAATTTTTTTTATTATAATTATTTAAAAAATAAAAACAAAATGAATTATTAAAAAAAGACACTAACATATCATTTACTCATAAATCAAGTTTTTTCTGATAAAATGTATATAATATATATAAAAAAATCAAATTTATCTATATAATCTTATAGAAGCAAATATATACTATAAATATACGAAGAATTTAAGGTAAAAAATACTTGCTGGTTTCACATAGTTTAATTTAAAGTTTTCAAGATTCAACGGCAAAATAATGCAATAAATTATTTAAGAAATTAATTTGTAGATATGAGATTTCCCTCACAATTTTTAATTAATTATAGTAATGCAAGAAGAATTGCTCATCGCCCCATGTCATGTCAAATTTCTTATTTTAATTTAATATACTCTATCGATAGGATGGTATTCTGCTTACAATCTCATATTCTACAATTTAAAAAAAAAAATTATAATATAATCTTCTGCATTTTAATTTTTTCAATAAAAGTGGTAATTTGAAAATTATATTTTGTCTTTCAACTATTCAACTAGACTCTAGTCTACAAGAGTTACTAGAGTATAGTAATTACTAAATGCAATTTTTGGTAGAATAAAAAGATGAGAAATATATAATATATATATTAGGGATAGAAAGAATTATTAAAATTAAACAAATTTTCATTAAAATTTATAAAAAAAATATTTTTTCTATGAAATGGAGGCGAAAGGAATGATTAACCTTCAAAACATTGAATCTATTTTCATTAGATTTAGGAGACTGCTATGATAATAATATTTAATTTTTACTATTATAATATGATATTAGAGAACTAATAGAATTGAAATTAAATTAAAAGGGACTATTACATAAAGTTAAATATCACCTTAATAATAGAATTAATTAATTCATGTTTTTTTTTTAGAAAGTGTCCTTTTTACTCGCCAGAGATGATATTGCGATCACGAAGATTACGCAAAAACGGTTCGAGCTAGAATCATGAAATTTGGTACACGGGTACTATTCAAAATTCGTAATTTCGTAGCTCTATCGAAAGTGGGTCATTATCAACCACGTTTTGATTTTTTTCCTCAATACTGATCGTAAAAAAAATGTTTGATAGTTTTTCAAATGATTAAAAATTGTATAAAACTGCTTTATATAGAATTTCAGCTTGATTGAATCACTGAAAGTACCATAAATTAATTTTTTAACACTGCAAAAATCTCACACGCCAACACCTGACGTGGTGCTATCAACAAAGAGCCAAACATCCGCTGGTTTATTTATTAATTTTAATTTATAATTTATAATTAATTAAATTTAATTTAAATATAATATATTATGTTATTTAATCCAATTCAAATTACGAGATAGTCGAGTGGAGACACTCCAGCTAATTTTGTTTATTCACATTCTACTATATTATTAGATTCGAATGTATTCAATAAATAAGTTTCAAAATTGAAGTTTTATTTGATTTACACGAAAATTTAAATATAAATCATTAATGAATGTTTATTTTATATTTTTATATTTTTCATTTTTGACAAAACAAACAATTAGGAGTTTATTTTAATTGAACTAACGAATAGATAGCAATGACGGTGGTTTATTATGTTTATAAATTAAATATTTTGGATAATTAATGAATAATCCAATGCAAGTGGATTTTATTTAAGCTTATATAAGTTTATAGGATCAATTAAATAAGCTGATTAGTGATGCAACTTTTCAAAAGCAGCCACAACAGGTCATTTAATAATGATATGTGAATGAATGGGATGGTAGGATGATTTGTCGTACTTGTGAAGAATCTCATTCATCATTTGAATAACAAATATGCAATAGAGACCACGTGGGTTATCGTTTGAATATAGAATTTTTTTTAATTAGGGTTGATTCGAATAAGATGAACGAGGAAAGGGTGAGGAATGAAAGGAGAGGGGTGAACGGGCAGCTGGGATGGGCCCCGCCTGCATAATCATTGGTCCGGTAAATCGAATCAACATTGCCCGATCGAAATGAGCCGCAAAATTGTAGGTCGTTGGTTTTGTGTGTGATGTGTTTGTTAGCGAAGGGTTGGTTTCCAAGTTCAGCAATATTTCACGATTGTTCTTAAAAAACATATCACCTCATGATGAAATATTATACGAGTATATATAGGTATATAATATATATATATATATATAATATATTGATCAAAAAACAAAAAACTAATTTTAATTGATTTTTTTATTATTTATTTTAATTTTTTCTTTACTAAATTTCATTTTAATTATTTTTAATTATTCTATTAGGCATTTTAATTTAGCATTATTTATTTCATTATTTTCAAATAAATTAATATTATTGGCCAGTCAGTCAATCGGAACTATATCAAAGCGCCATTTATTAAATCATGTCATGAATTTAATCATACTTAATAAACATATTAATTAAGAGAAAAGCAAATAAGTTGGCTTATTCAATGGCGGGTGTATATATATATATATATATATATATATATATATATATGTGTATTTGCAGGAATATTTGCTTGTGGCCGACAGCGTATAGCAAAAAGCCCAAAGGGAATTGCAATGGAAATAAAATGCGAAAAAACACCGTCGCCTAAGGGGGTTACGGAGTGGGGAGAAGAGAGTAACTTTCTCGAACCTCTCACCCGGCACATTTTCTGCCAACCCTTCATCTTTTTTATTTTTTGTTTTTTTTTTAGCTGAATTGAGTAAATTAATAACAGATCTATTTTAAAATAAATATTTCAAGAGTTTGACGTGATTTCTATGTTATATAGTTGTATGATTACCAAAAATCGGTAATTCTATTAATATTATTGATTTTATTTAGAAAGTTAAAAAAATATTTCTAAATGATTAAAATCTATGAATAGATGCTTCAGTGCTTTAGTGGCTAAATTAATTGGTATCTTTCTTTTTTTTTTTTGGAAATAATTATTTTTATTGAACTCTTTTATATTGTAAATAAAATATTTAGAATAAGTAAATTATATATATTAGTTAATAATTAATAAATATTAATATGTTATAAATATATATAACTTTTTAAAAATAACTTTTGTTAAATATGTTTTTCATACTCTGTGTTTTTTTTTTTTAAACTTTTGTATATATTTTTATTATTTCGACTAATAAACACATTTAAAAAAAAGTGGTTAGCACGACAGTCTACCGCACTGAAGACTCGAGTTCGGGCCTAGGTAAATTCAATAATTAATAATTTCTCTTTAAAAGCTCTGCGTGATCCACAGGGTCTATCCAACAATAATAATTAATAAAATCTATCAATATCTATTCCATGGATGAGCAAAGCCGATCAAATTTTTGCGGCTCGCCAAGCCTAATAATGCAATTTCATTTTATTGGTATACTTGAGGGTCATTTGATTACTTTTAAATAAAATATGTATTATGATAATCGCTTCAATTATGAAACGATTTTTTGAAATCTTGAAAGAGACATGTATTATGTGTATTGTTAATTAAGTATTTAAGGTTTAATAATTTATTAAGTTAATATTTTCATTTATACTTAAATGGATATTCGTAAATATAGGAGATTTGTGTCTAATTTTATTTTTCTATAAACGAACTTAAAATTGAAATGTATTAATTATTGAAACAAAAATTTAAAAAGTGTAAGATTAACTGATATTTATATATATATATATATATATATATATATATATATATATGGAGGTTATGTGCAGCGTTCGCAAAATAGGTTCTAGAAAGACATAAAAAAGTTGGTCCTGAGAAATTTAGCAACGAAGCGAATCTTATCAGTATTGTTGATAAAAACAAAACTGTCAAATTTAAAGATCCAAAAATCCAAAATGATTTCTGAAAATTTTCTTTGTAACTTTCATGGATCGTAGTTTGATACGTGGATGAGGTTAGAGATTGTTTGATTTGATTGTTTACTTTTTTGAAAGTTAAAACAAAAATTGTTATTGTAATATATGATATTCAATATTGTGAGATGATTGTTTAAACTTGATGATATAAATGTAAATTGAAATGTTGTTAAAACAATGAAGTGCAAATGTGAAGCAGCTATTGCAAGAAACATTTAATTATCGTGTCCTCTACTAAGCAATGTAATTTCAATTGGTCATCAAGTTGAGGTGATTTAACATTGTTCGATGGAATTACATATATTAAAGAAAATATAAATATAAGCATCAAAGTAGGGACGATCATTTGTTAATGCTGAATAATCCAATAAAAATAAATAGTAGATGTTATTATAAAGTTATGAATAAATAAATTAATTTGTAAGTAAAATCTTTTCAATTTTCAGTTACTTTTGGAATAGATATCCAAATATTCTTTGAACAAAATCTTTAGAATTAAAGGTTGAAATCATCAATAAAAACTAATTAATTGTTTTTTTATTTTTCACTCAAAAGATTAGTAAAAATTTGTATAAAAAAAATTATTTCAATAAATTAAAATTAAAATTGCATCGTATAGAAGACATATTCCATAGAAAACATTGATATTATTAAATTATTTTATTTCAAATTTAAAATTATTTATAATTATTTTCTTTTATAAAGGCATTTACCTTTTAATTAAAGTGTAACGTAATTGCCTTTTATTTATTTAATTATTTTTTTGAATAAATTAAGTTATCTTGATAAGAATACATGAAAAAGTATTTTTTTTTCAACTTCAGATCAGTCTTAATTAATTGCTATGAATAATTAGTAGCAAAATAATTGTAAGCGAGATTTGCATTTATATCATTCATTCAATTATCGTTATAATTATATATTTAATAATTTCTCATAAAATAAATAAATTTCTTTATCATCTCATTTGACGGTATTTTTTTTTTTGATCAATTAATGCTACTATTCTATTTTTATATTTAAAAGATAATAATGAACATATTTTTTTAATACTTTTTATATGTACAAAGTATTTATTATAATTTAAATATAAATATATAAATATTTTTATATTGATACACCAATATATACAATTAATATTAATTATAAAAGTTATGTATATAAATCATGTCATTGTTTTTGGAAAGTTTCATTCACATTTATATTCGTTATAAAGAAAAATGTCAATTTTCATAAAAAAAAATTAATTAATTATTTTTTTATTTCTAATCATATATATGTTCGCTTTCTCTGTTATCATTCAAAACAGATATTACGCCCCAGCTTGCCTCTTAACCAACATTAAAACTTATCAAATTAAAATTATTTCATAGCAGCTCAATTGACTATAAAATGTTGATAGAACTTGTTTTTATAGTTTGTAGATAACTTGTTTTGAAAGTGTAAATAATTACAAATGATAGTATTTTTAAAGAAATTTTGATTAAAATAAAATAAAATAATTGTCAACTAATGTATATCTGTTTATATTAGTTATTTATGTGTATAAGTAATTATAAATTTAAAAAAATATTATTGTATATTTAAATGAAATTAATATGAATATATTAATCAAACTAACTAATAAATAATAAATATACTAAAAATATATAAATAATAAAAACTAATAAATATATTTTTATTAAAAGATAAGATTTCTTTAAAGATAAATAAGTTTTAAATTTTAATATTCTAAAATTGTATATTAGTTTTAATTATTTATAATTTCTAAAGTATTATTAAAACATATATTATTTTTTTTAACTAATTGTAAATTAAACTAAATAAAATTTTTTAAAAAGGCAAAAAATATATATTATATAAAATATTCTTTATTGATTATATTAGAAGAAGTATTTATTGATTAAATAATTATATTTAAATTTCATTTCATTAAAAAATATATATTATATTATTATTATTTATTATTTATGGCCATTAATTATATATATTTAGATATATAAAAAAAAGAATTATTAGAAAAAACAAGCAGTAAGGGTTTGTATAAATTTTAAGAAAAAGTATTTTCATAGCCTCATGAGATGAAAATCATAATTAAATATTGTGAATAGTTTTTTCTTGATGCTTGTGCATAAATTCTCCCGTTTGAGATTGGAATGTAAAAAAAAAAAAAACAAGTGGAAAATATTCTTTGCGCGGGGGCTACTATCGGATTGTTTTATTTCTCAAGAAACAGAATTTGAAGGAATTCTTTCTCGACAGCAGCTCGAAGGGAAGAAACGGGGTCTCAAGAAAAGAAAAAAAAAAAAAAGAGAGAATGGCCGAGGAGGAGTGCGTGCTTGCGTGCGTGGTACGTGGCAGCGTGCGTGCTTTTTTTGGCTCAACCTCCCCCATCTTCATCCCCTTCTGCCAAGTAGGGCAAGTGGCTGGCTCTGTGCTCAAGCATCTCTTGCCCCAACCCCCGGACGTCCCTTTTCCCTCACATTCCCTGCAGATCCCGGGGATCCGGCCCCAGTTTAATATCTGACTGGGGTGTAGTCATCTATCAGATCCAAACAGACAAGAGTTTTATTAAAAGTCGGGGCTGGCACGTCAATAGCCCTCGGGATGGGATGGGCGCCGACTCCACCCCACGTTCTTCGGGACCCGGCGCAGAAAACTTTACTGCCGCTCTCCTCCACCTCCATCTTTCACCCCTCAGCACATCCCAACTTTTCTCCCTCTCCATTCTAATTCAAACCCCAACCCCAATGCTGATTCATTTATTTCAATACAATCCTTCATTTATTGATGAATATTATAATTTATTTGAATTATTTTCATTGAAAAAAGGGGCTAATTGGCCCTAGGGGTGGTTTCTTCAGTATAGCCATTTGAACTCTTAGAAGACTCGCAGAGCCGACGCAGCGAAATGCAGAAAGACGTACAGTCGGAGTAGAAGAAGAGGAAAGATAAAAAAAAGCTCTAACCGTTAAAGAGTGAGCGAAATAAGAGAAAGAGAGAAAATGAAGAAGCAGAAAGGACGTTGGGTTAAATGAAAAGCACGTTGAGTAGTCGACCAACGGAAAAACGGGGAAAACCCTGCGCCTAGCGTTTAGGCAAAAATGATGAAGCGGCTTGAAGAAAGAATCGCGGATTAGAAGACAAGCGAATGGGCGGCGGCGGTCTTAAAAAAAAGTGCTGGTTGAAAAAATGCCAAAAGATTACTCGAAGGGAAATAAGCGTCGTTCTCGAAAAGATCGAGTTCTTTCAATGAAGCCACGATAGATCACAATGTATTATTCAAGTGAGCCACGGGAGAGGGGAGAATATCGGACAGGGAATGTGTTTGATGGATCCCTTTTTTATTCAGAGACACATTTGCCCACTCAAAAAAAAAAATAACATTCATTAAATATTATTCCATAATTTATCGCAAATTATACTTAATGAAAATGAATAAATAAATAAATAAATAAATTTTCAATATTAATATAGATTTAATAGAAATTAATTAAAGTATTTTTTTCTGAATATATTTAGTTTGTTAAATTAATTCATTTGATAATTGTGAAAAAAAATTAAAGAATATATATATATATATATATAGAGAGAGAGAGAGAGAGAAAGCAAATAGATAGGTAGCTAAATTAAAATAGAAAAAGTGTTAACATTTACAAATGAGCATAAATAATCGGAAACATATGTAGGTATATACGTAAACATAATTGTTATGGTTTCCAATCAAAAGTGGTCAACGTATTTTGCTCTATTTATTAAATATGAAAATAAATAAAAACAGATTTAATTAAATTTATAAACAGAGTTACACATAAGAATATATAAAAGTTTTTGTTTTCAAATGAACTAAAAACAACTGTTCATTTGTTAGTTTTCACTTTTATCTCTATTTATCTAGATCACAAAAAATTCCAATATTTATGTTTAATTAATAGATTTCTTTATAAAGAAAAAACAAGTAACAGGAGAATAAAAACATATTTGTAAAATGGCATGAGAAACCTACCTTTAACATATAAAAATATATTAAAAAATAAGTATAATATTAGTTAAAAATAAATTATCATAGTCAATATTAATTTTCAATTTTTTATAAATTCAATTGTATTTCTATTTTTGATTATTTCATTAAATTCAATTAAAATAAACTAATATAAATAAATATATTAAAAAGAATTTTATATTTTTTTAAAATAACACATATCGTGCTTTAATATAATTAAATCCATAATTTTAAATATATACCTACACATATAAATTTATATATATATATATATATTGAATCAACATACAAAATTCCTTTTATTGATTTCAAAGAAAGCCAGTAGCATCATCAAAATGAAATGAACAACTTTTAAACTAAATATCAGATTGTCATCAAATTTTAACATCCTAGATTTGAAGATTAAGAATAACTAGTAGTAAATATTTTAATTTTGTATATATTCTTTTTAAATTTAATAAATGTATTTTTATAATATTGAATATTAAATAAATAAATATATAAGATAAACAACTGCTTTATTATTGTTATAATAATTCCTTTAAGGATGATAATATTTATCTATCTATCTACTTCTGTGGCTCTAAGGAAATCGAAAGTTCTTGGCCGCAGCAACCTCATACCTCCAAGTGTCACTATCCTGAACTATAACTATCTAACCCAGGGGTGGGCAACCCGCGGTCCGCGGGCCAACTCTATTTATCAAAATATTGAGTTATTTATAATGATACATTACTAAAGTAAATAACATATCAAAAACATCATTTTTTGTCAGTTGAGGTTATTTTATAATAAATTTTCTTCACCGTTTTCTGAAAACATAATTTTCATTTACTTACAAAACCAATGTTAATGGCCCGCTTAAGTTTGGATGTTTTCAATTTTGGCCCGCATTATAAAAAAGTTGCCAATCCCTGATCTAACCCCTACCCTCCCATATCCAACCTTGTCCACTCACCTTTGATTTTCCAAACGGACGTTTCCCAATTGGTCTCCCCACCAATATATTTTTCGCTTTTCTTTCCTCTCCCAATCAAGCCACGTGCCCTGCCCAGTCTTTTCGATTTTATAATCCTAACTATGCCTGAAGATGCATAGAGGTCATGCAATTCCTCGATATGCACTCTCCGCCATTCTCCGATGATCTCATCTTTCTTTGGCCCATAAATCCTGAGAAAAATTCTATTCTCAAATACTCTAAATTTACTCTTGTCTCCCAGGGTCATAGACCATGGCCTCACACCCATATAATACAATCGACAAAATAATTGTTTTATATATTTTAATTTTTATCCTCTTTGATAATAATTTGGACGAGATAAGCCCCTTTACTGTATGATAACTGGCGTTTCCCGATTTCAACCTCGATTTAAATTCTTATCGAATATTATTATCCTTCGTGACTACAGAAAAAAACTTAGTACTTAATTTTTTCTACATTTCCAAATTCTAGATGATAATATTTATCCATTTAAAATCTCAAATTTTCATGAGAAATGATTTATTATTATTATTATATATTATTATTGATTTATTGATAGTTAATGCATTAATTTTAATTTAATGAATTAATATTTTTTATTTAAAAAAAAAACTAAATTTCTTTTAGATTATTTATTTTTTTAGAGTTTATTCTTTTTACTTTCCCGCATACTTCGTATAAGGGAAGTATTGGAATCGTCAAAAATTTCGACTTCGAGATTTCGATAGATCTTGACGTTTTAGACCTCCCTGAGTCGGAAAATACCATTTTTGGAATTATGTCTGTGTGTGTGTATGGATGGATGGATGGATGTATGTAATGTCTGTAAGCAAATTTACTCAAAAACTCATCAAGCTAGGACTTCGAAATTTGGTACACCGATATTATTCACAGTTTGTAGATTTCTATCAAAATTTCGTCAAAATCGGTTAACCGGAAGTGGTACTTTACCTACACTGGTTGCGTTTACCTTTCAAGTAAAGTACCAGTTTGCTTCGAGATATTTGCTTCATATTTTGTATATAGATTTAAAAATATGAAAAAAATTCAGATACCAAATTTCATCATGATCTGACTACCGGAAGTGACATTTTACCTATACAAGTAGCGTTAGGTGTAAATTATAAATATATATAATAGTGTTAAACCATTTTACTTTATAATTTAAATTAATTAGTTTGTTTATTTTTATTGTTGTTAAAACATAATAATAATAACCTAATTACCTATTTATATGCGGGAAAGTCTACTGGAGGACACTCCCGATTTATTTGGACAAGTTTCATATTTCTTTTATTTGTATCTTTATGTATTTATCAGTTCAAATAGATAATATATTTAAATATAAAGATAAATTGTGTGAATAATAAAATATATTTCAAATAATAGATGTGAAATTCAAATTTTTTTATGCTATTCATTTTCAAATGGAATTTTTAATATCATTTTCATCCTTAAATGTTTGTTTAGCTTTTTTTTGGGAATTCAAAGCCTGTATCTTCTTTCTTGTTTAGAAAGGAAATTTTAACTGAAAATTATATAAAAAAATACAATTCTAATTAATCTTTTGTTTCAATATCAATAAAAAATTGTAAAATATTTTTCTAAATAAATTTTAATTAAAGTGACGCCATGCATTCTTTATTAAAATTCTTTAAATAAATAATGATGTTGTATCGTTGTAGTGAGTGGTAGAGAAAAAAAGATCGCTTTTTAGAAGAAATTGATTGACCTTCTAATTAAAGGTCCCCGTATAAAAACTATACGATTTATCATCATCTTATTTTTATATTTCTATGTTGAACATGAAAACCGAGCGACGCAAATGATTATAAAAAGATTAACACGAGCTCTCGGCAAGAAAGATCTATCATCGTGCTTGGAGGTCGTTCAAGTAAAATATGGACTGTCTTCCGAATTGAGAGACAGACAGACGGACACTGATAAAGTATGGAAAAGTAGAGAAGGCGAGGAATTACCCCGGATGGGGTTGGAGAGTTCAACCCCCTCCAAGGCTCCGGGGTGTTGACGGATGGATCAGAGCAGAAGGCTATTTAATAAACTGCCGGGAACGCCATGCAAAAGTCACAGCCG
This sequence comes from Labia minor, assembly GCA_963082975.1. Taxonomy (NCBI): domain Eukaryota; kingdom Metazoa; phylum Arthropoda; class Insecta; order Dermaptera; family Spongiphoridae; genus Labia; species Labia minor. The sequence continues at coordinate 29,879,393 of OY720349.1, forward strand.
GATTATATTTCTCTTCTCCCCTCCCTTGCCAGGCCATCAAATCACAGGAGGATTTAGAAATGCCAAGGAATCATTTCATCTCGCCCTTTCATACTCTATCATATATATATATATATATATATATATATAACATAAACATAAAAAGGTTTTGTCAGTACATTACTTAGAATTTAAAATTTTTAAAAAGTTTTTCTATCTGTAATTGCTGTAGGCTCAAAATTGGCTCGGTTTAATATAAGAAAACAACTCCAGAGTATTCTTATATACCCCGATTTCAACAAAGAGTATTTTATTTAGTAATTTTATGAATATTTTATGAAAAACATTTTTATAAATTTTTAGTTTGTTTCATTTAAAATATTTAATCTATCAATCTCTTTCTATATAAATATTTATATAATAAGCTGGAGTGTCTCCACTCGGCTATCTCGCAATTTAAATGGGATTAAATAACATTTATTATATATAAATTAAATTTAATTAATTAAATTATAAATTAAAATTAATAAAAAGATAAGTTGACCTGTGGCCAGGTCCGAACCGACCGACGGTTTGACGTAAATTAATTTCCAGCTACAGAAACAATTTCAAATAATTTTAATATATCTATTAATGTAATAAAAAACAGATATGGATATAACATAAATATTTTTACCGACCGACGATAGTAAGGGAGGTATTGTTTTCACACCAAATTTCACAAGTGGAGATTTTTACATATCTCCACGAATCATGCATTTTCTTAACAGAAAAAAGTATTTTTAGCATGATGTCTGTCCGTCCGTCCGTCCGTATAGATGTGTACAGCCTGAACGGCTCAACCGATTTTGATGAAATTTGGTATATTTACTTAATGCATCAGTGGGATGAATTGATCAACTTTTGGTGCAAATCCGGAAACCGGAAGTGGTCCGTCCGTCCGTCCGTCCGTCCGTATAGATGTGTACAGCCTGAACGGCTCAACCGATTTTGATGAAATTTGGTATATTTACTTAATGCATCAGTGGGATGAATTGATCAACTTTTGGTACAAATCCGGAAACCGGAAGTGGTAGTATTAGCGATCGACGATAAGAAGGGAAGGGTTATTTTCGCACCAAATTTCACATAAGGAGATTTTTTTACATATCACCACGAATGTATTGGTTTTATCCTCGGGAAAAATCATCTTCATTATGTTTTTCTTAATTTAAAATTATATGACGTCACCCAGTCCTTCATGACGTCACAGCCTCGGGTAACGCCGGGCAACGCCGGCTATTTCAGCTTTATATTATAAATAAAATAAAATTAAAAATATTTATGTTTTATCCATATCTGTTTTTTATTACATTAATAGATATATTAAAATTATTTGAAATTGTTTCTGTAGCTGGAAATTAATTTACTTCAAACCGTCGGTCGGTTCGGACCTGGCCACAGGTCAACTTATTAATTTTAATTTATTTATAATATATATGTAAGACCAGGCTGTGGCGTCATGAATGTCTGGATGACGTCATATAATTTTAATTTAAGAAAAAAACTAAGAAAGATGATTTTTCTCGAGAATAAAACCACCACAAAGTGCATGATTCGTGGTGATATGTAAAAAATCTCCTCATGTAAAATTTGGTGTGAAAATAACCCTTCTCTTCCTATCGTCGATCGCTAATACTACCACTTCCGGTTTCCAACCAAAAGTTGATCAATTCATCATACTGATGCATTAAGTAAATATACCAAATTTCATCAAAATCCGTTGAGCCGTTCAAGCTGTACACATCTATACGGACGGACATATAAATTTATTAAAATAAAATAATAGAATTCAACATTGTTTATTTTATAGTTTACTAAACTTTTCTTGCAATTTTTTTTTTATTTCGTTTGATAATATAAATAAAAAAAAAAATATTAATTAATTCAACGAACAAAAAAAGAAAAAACAAATGGTGTTTTTTATAAATTGAAAATATTTATGTAAATTAAAGTACGAAATGGGTTGAGCATAACAAGAAACATCCAAGATAGACTTCATTAATAAACTTCTTCAAATATGGTTAATAAATTTAATGGGTCCATGATTGTTATGTACTAGTAAATTGGAAGTATTTTTTCAAAATTTATTTAATTAATAACAACAATCAGAATTTTTATTTAATAAAGTTAATAATATTTAATTTAACGAATTATGGGTTTGGGTTTAATTTCTATTAATTTTTTTTAAATATTTTAAAGTACATATTTAATAAAATGATGATTATAAAGAAAAGGTGTATTATCATAATTTATGTTCTTATCGAAATATTTAATTGATATGAATTTATTTAAGGATAAAGAGTTTAAAGTGTATCTCACTTTCAAATTCTAATAATATCTACTATTAATTATCATTTATGTATTTTTTTTATTATACTTACGTTTTAATTGTTTCTTATCAATATTTAGATAAGGGGAAGTATTGTTTTTTAAGTTTTCTCTAATGTTCTCAAAATTCTATAATCTATTTTGTTCTAAAATTTCAATTTCAATTTATCATAAATAAATGATATATTGATTGTGAGAAAAAAACAATTTTTATGGTATATTTCTTTTTGGGTTTTTAATTTATTCAAATAACTTAATATATTTGAGTTAGTTATTTTTATAGCATGCAAATTTGTACTAGTTCTATTTTTATTATCTCGTCTGAAATTGAATAAAACTGCTATATATAGAATTTCAGTTTTGAAACGCTGAAATTACTTTTTAAAATTTTTTAACACATTGACTGCCAATCACGCGCCAGCAATTGACGTTGTGTTATCAACAAATAACCAAACACGCGCTTGTTTAATAAATAATATTTATTAATTTTAATTTATTATTTATATATAATTAATTAAAGTTAATCTAAATATAATATATGTTCATTAATCCAATTCATGTTTGCGAGATAGTCGAGTGGAGACACTCCAGATTTTTATATATAATAATGGAAAAAATATTAAAATATTAGAATGATTTAATATTGTTCTAATAATCTTGGGGTGGGGGAGGCTCAAAATGATTTGATGTGTTTAGATTAAATTAAGATCATACAATTGTTTTAATAATATTACTATCGAAAAAGAGGCCACAAAAATATTTTACGTTTTTACGTTATTTTTCGTATATTATACTTTATACAACTTTTAGCGATTAAATTAACAAAGATATAATTTGATCGCGTGGGTCGGGAGATTCAGGAAAGTGTCTAGGAATGGCGCGGGTAAAGAATAAACAGAATATATTTTATATAAAGTAACAAGTATAATTGAATTGAAATGTAGAAAATACAATAAAGAGTACAGATAACAGAACGGATGATCGGGAATGAAACAGACTGAGTAAATGGAATGATGATCAGAACAGAATATCGGGGCGTCGGAGTAAATCAGGTATCGAAATCGTAATGAATTAACAGGCGGAGGTCGGATTCAGGAGAAGATTCAATAATGGAGCAAGCAGGGTCGTTAACAGGAGAATATACAGGTATCTGAATAGCGGGGTCGGTTCGTGAGAGTAACAGGTAATGGTTAAGCGGGGTCGGAAAGCGGTTGATAACGGTTACGGAACGGATAGGTGTGTCTCAGACGGAGGTTCAGCACGCAAGAAGGACTCGTCGCCCAGCGTGGTTCCGCTTGCCGGGAAAGATATAAAAAGGAGACAGTCCATTTCCCCACCCAGCGCTCGGTACGTCGCTTGACTGCCAGAGGCGCTGGTGGTGCCGCTAACACAACTATTATCAAATTAAAAATATCAGTAATGTAAATTTTCTTTTTGTCCCTTCAAACCAGATTAAAAGCATAAAGCTATGGTTTGGTGGTCACACCTCGTATATTTAAATATAATAATAAATATTAATTTTTATGGTATTTTTATTAGTTGAAAATGAAAGTCATGACATCCCCATCTATAATAATAAAAGCAAGTGTAATGTGTCTGTTTGTCTGTTTGACCGAGCTCTCCAGGCAAATCTATCGCACGCAGGGACCTGGAATAGAATTGATAAAAATAATTATTATTATATTAATATTATTATTATTCATAAATATTACTTTTATTAAAATTCAACCTGAAAAAAGTAGTGATTTGCTAATGGTAAATTACTTTCTTGCGTTTTTTTAAATATATGTTAAGTTCAACTTAAAAAAAAATATGTAATGATGCTTGGGTTTTTATTTTTTTCATGACGGCTGCCACTCAAAATCGAAACATCGAAACATTATTGAAAAATCATTAAAATCTTGACAAAAAAAATAAAATAAAATAAGTTTCGTTAAGAGAATAATGAAATAAAGTAAATTGAAAATTAATTAGCTGGAGTGTCACCACTCGACTATCTCGCAATTTGAATTGGATTAAATAACATAATATATTATATTTAAATTAAATTTAATTAATTATAAATTATAAATTAAAATTAAAAAATCATATTTATTAAACCAGCGGATGTTTGGCTCTTTGTTGATGGCACCACGTCACGTGTTGGAGTGTGAGATTTGCAGTGTTAAAAAATTAATTTATGGTACTTTTAGCTAATCAATCAAGCTGAAATTCTATATATAGCAGTTTTATATAGTTTTAATCATGTGAAAAACTATCAAACATATATCTTTATTTTTACGGTCACTTTAGAGGAAAAAAAATCAAAACGTTGTAGGTAACCCTCTTCCGGTTGAGCTACATTTCTCAAAAGTTGATAGAAAACGACGAATTTTGAATAGAGCCCATGTACCAAATTTCATGAACATCAAAATCTCAACATCGAAAATTTTAGTGATCGCAATACTATCTCTGGCGAGATAGTAAAAATGGATTTATCTAAATGAGGATGAAAGAGAGAAACTAAACTGATTGTTTTAATAGTCAACTGCTATTTTTTATATAATTATCTTTTGGCTTAGATTAATATTCAATCCATTTGTTTATTTACTATTTATAATATGATTTAATATGAATAATATATGTTAAAAATTGTAGTCCAAATTTTAGTTATAATATCTATTCATAAAACCTCTCATTTCTAAAAAATAATTTAGTGTTTCTGATAAAATTTGTTAAAAATTTCTCTTCTCAGGACTTTATACTTCCTAAATGCTCTTGATAAATGTTCATTGAAAAATAATAATAATAATAATAATTATTATTACTTTTATTAAAATTCAACCTCAAAAAAGTTCTCAATATTATTATTCAATCCATTTGATCATTTACCATATATAATATGATTTAATATGAATAAACTATGTCAAAATTTTAGTTATAATATCTCATAAAATTTTAGTTATAATATCTTATAAAACCCCATTCCTATATAAAATATTTTAGTGTTCTGACAAAATTTGTAAAATATAATTTCTCTTCTCAGGTCTTAACTCTTTCTAAATGTTCATGAAAAATGCTCAATAAAAGTACATACATAAAGAGGGTAAATAATTATTTATGAAGTAAAATAAAAAGATATTTTCTTTAATTTCAATTAGAAGTAATTTAATTAATAATTTATTCAATAATATAAAATTTCAATTTTTGAAAGTTTGATGAAGCAATTTAATCCTATAGAATATTTTCTTATTTTTCAAAATTACTAAATTTAAATTTAAATTTAATGCAAAAACTTTAAAATAAAAATAAAAATAAAAGAATTAAATAAAAAGAAAGAGACAATTATTTTTAATTTAATGAATTTAAAAAAAATAAGTTGACCTGTGGCCAGGTCCGAACCGACCGACGGTTTGAAGTAAATTAATTAGCAGCTACAGAAACAATTTCAAATAATTTTAATATATCTATTAATGTAATAAAAAACAGATATGGATACATAAATAATAAATATAAACATTTTTAATTTTATTTTATTTATAACTAGCTGCTCCGAGCGCCTTCGGCGCTCCTCACACCTAGACGGGGGCTCCGCCCCCTGTACCCCCGAATGATACATAGTATTTGGTTGAAAGTCTGTATGTAAAAGGTTTTCATCCATTTTGTTTCAATCAGTATAAGTAGATAAGACATATATTTGTTTTCTTGTAAAATATATTTTAATTTAATCAGTAAATTAATTATATATTATTATTGTATATGTTATATTTATCTAACTCTGTGTCTCTACAGTTTTCGAAAGTTCTTAGCCGCAGCATCCACATTTCTCTATGCGTCCCTATCCTGAGCTCCAACCAAATCCTACCCTGTCCCATCTCTCCCATGTCCCTTCCTTCATTGTCCACCCACCTTGGTCCTTGGTCTTCCACCGGATGTTTCTCAATCGGTTTCTCCCAATTTCTAGTTTCTCCAATTCCAACCACGTCCCCTTCCCATCCCAGCCTTCTCGATTTTATAACCTTAACTATATCTGGACATTATTTCTCGTTATGCCATCTCCGCTGTGACCTCATCTTCTTTTGGCCTATAAATGCTGCGAACAGTGTGACCAAACGTCCCGTCTTTAGGTGCTCTGTCCCAAAAATGTCTTCGGGACACCCTACGGTCCCGTTTTTTTTAATATTTAGGACATTTCGAAATTTTTTTTTCAAAATTTTTTCAATTTAGTTCTAAAAAAAAGGTATACCGTTTGTCCCGGTTTGGTGTTTTCGAAATATGGTCACCCTAGTCATCGATCAACATGAAAAATAATTGTTTTATATATTTTAATTTTGATCCTCTTTTATGAGATAAGCCCCTTTACTGCATAATAACAGGCGTTACTCAATTACAAAGTCGATTTAAATTCTTCTCGAATATTATTATCCTTCGTGATTAGAGATCTTAAGTATTTAAATATTTTTATACTTTTTCAAATTCTACATTTTGTATGTTAATTGTATGTAAGTCGTATCCATATCATAATTCTTGAATTTTTTTGTTTAATTACATTTCTGTTGATTTTTCCCCAATTTCTCTAATCATATGTCTCTCTTCCAGTCCAATTCATTTACCTATCAATGTGGCATAAGGAAATAAATTTCTTAATTTGGCTAGAACACTCCATTTTTTAAAATTTTAAATAGAGGGAGAGAGAGAGGTCTAATTAAATATATATATATATATATGTTTCTATGACAGCAAAAAAGTAAACAAATTACATACATACAAATACTCTCCTTTATATATATTTCTGGAAAATGGAACACCCGCAGCTCAGCTCAGGAGTTACCTAAGATTCTAATTTCTTTTTTATTTTTCATCATTTGAGGTACCCTTCACCTCAGAAAAATTTGGTTACCTTACTCCTTGTAGTTTAGGCTCTGGAGTTTTTTGCGTACAGACGGACACTATCGTATTAAATATATAGATATATATGCAAGACCAGGCTATGACGTCATGAATGGCTGGATGAGGTCATATAATTTTAAATCAAGAAAAAACTAATAAATATGATTTTCCCGAGGATAAAACCAATACAAAGTGCATGATCCGTGGTGATATATAAAAAAATCTCCTTTGGTGTGAAAATAACCCTTTCCTTCCTATCGTCGATCGCTAATACTACCACTTCCGGTTTCCGGATTTGCACCAAAAGTTGATCAATTCATCCCACTGATGCATTAAGTAAATATACCAAATTTCATCAAAATCGGTTGAGCCGTTCAGGCTGTACACATCTATACGGACGGACAGACGGACATCATGCTAAAAATACTTTTTTCTGTTAAGAAAATGCATGATTCGTGGAGATATGTAAAAATCTCCACATGTGAAATTTGGTGTGAAAACAATACCTCCCTTACTATCGTCGGTCGGTAAAATTGATTGATTGTTTATATGTTTATGTAGGTATATTAAATTAACCATATAATATGAAGTTTCTAAGTTTCTACAAATTACATTTAATTATTTAAAAAGATAAACTTTGAAAGTTTATTTATAAATTCCTTCTCTTCTCATTTTACATCTAAAAACTATTATTGAATACATTTTTATTATTTAATATTTGATTTGTGTATTGTCTAAGTTCAAAAGAGAAATCTACCATATATAAGAAGGGTAGTCGTGTGAGAAGATCTCCATATCAAAGTGTATTATTGTTAATCTCTTTGTAGGCAAGTATATTTTTCTCTTATTGTCAGGGATGATCGCCCTGTTCCGTCATGAAAGAGTATTTTATTAAGGGACAGGGTGGGCTGATTCATTGGAACAAGTCTAAGCTGCGCCACTCGTTTGTGAATGGTCGTGTGGCGAGGGCAACATTTTAATCTCTACGTTGAATCCAGGCCACGCGGCATCAGAAAGCGAGCCCTGAAAGCCTGAAGGCGGCCACTGCTATGAAGCTAAATAGCGAGGGAGCGTGGCGAGAATTGTCGCCCTTTGGGAACCGAGCTCGCTTAAAGCGACCGTCGTCGAAAATCATTCCAGTTCTATGAAGGTGACAAGGTTCCAAACAGGTCCATTTCACTTTTAATGTCCTTCCTCCTACCACTCATTTATTTCACACACCAATCAAATTCATTTCATACTTAAATAACTAAATAAAGAGATAATAGAGCTTGACGATTTTCAAATACACATTTAATTGATCAAATTAAAAAGAAAACTTATTCGTTCCCCTGTAAAACATTTGAAAATACAAAACATTAATTAATTAAAATATTCAATATCTAATAAACAAAAAAAATGTAATTTTTATAAATGATTATGATCCTTTTGATTAAAAATATTACCACAATAATTATCCTATTTTATCATATTTTCTCAACAAATTACTAGAAAACTTTCATAATTATTGTTATATTAATTATAATTATAATAATTATATTATATTATTATTATTACTAATATTTTTTAGCAATCGTTTATTTTATTTATTTTATTTAAAATATTATTTCTTTAATTTAAGGCGCCACAGGGTGAGAGGATAATGAAGCTGCCTCACATTCTCGTGGTCCCGGGTTCAAGTCCCGGGCCTGGCAAGGGAATTTCTTTAACCGGGGTGTAGGAGACGGAATCAACCCACCCTCCGGGATCAAAATTAGGAAAGCTAGTTGATAGCGCCTCCGACCAAGAAAATCAAGGTAAAGGTTGCTAGAATTCGATCTACTAATCATAGGACACCTAATTGAATTAACCAACTTGATAGGTGTTGTCCTTGCGTAGGACGTACAAAGTCAGAGGTTTTTTTTTCTTTAATTTAACTAATTTTTAAATTTTAATAATTCAATGAACATGTATGAAATAAAAGTATAATAAAATATTTATATTTTTTAAATTTAAATTCAATGTAACGCGGAACCGTAAAAAGCGCGGGCGTCGGGATCGACAACTGGCACGTATCATAATCATGTTTATGTATTATCTATTATGTATTATCAAGATTGAGCTAACGATTGTAATATTCTCTAAATTAACTTTCTGATCAAAAATACCTTTAATAAGTTTATTATCTCTTATTATTTCATTTAAATTAATTATTACGAATAATTAATAATTGGCAGAGTAACTATCTACAATATTCATTAATGTCAGGTCATTTAATATTTAGGTTATTTGGTTATTGCTGACATGGGGCTTATTGTGAAGTGAACTGTACTGACAAATTATTAAAATGAAATATTAATTAATTTTTCAAATATTTCAAATTTTATTATATTGATTTATAATTGCTCTTCTTTATTTATTCGCTTCTCAATTCTATATATCATAAAGGAAGAAATGATAATAACACGATTTAAAATAAACTAAATTAGCTTTTTATTGCAGTATTAGATTGTAATTATTTTTTTTTTTTTTCAAATCATTTTATGATTTTTTGAATTTTATAATCTAGAGAGGTTAGCACGACAATCTACCACACTGAAGACTCGAATTCGGTCCTAGGGAAATTCAATAATAAATCATTTCTCTTTAAAGCTCTTCGTAATCCTCAGGGTCTATCCCCAAATAATAATAATAATAATATTTTTATTAATGAACTTATTATTGATTTATAAAATTTATTAAATTTGGTATGTATATATTTATATTTGATTTTGTCGAATATAGAATTGAAATTAAAATAAAACCATGAACTGATGATTTTAAAATCACTGAAGCAAAAGGTTCTCTTTCTTCTTGAATAAATTTCTAATTGAATGGAATCATCGGCGAGTAATTGGGGGGCCGAATTCGCCTACACTTTCCGCTCTGAAGGACACCTGTGCGTTTGGAAATCTTTTGGAAAATCGTTTGGTGTGTCCTGGGTGGGCCCACGCACGTGACCAACCTATTTACAAATTGCCCTCGCCACGTGGCTCAGCTAAATGAAACTGTTATTGGGTTCCAGGGCTTTATTGGCCGCGTGGATGCACACGCTCCTCGGCTGCTGCACCCCCGGGGCGCAGCCTCCTTTGATATTTCATTTAGAAGTTGAGAGTTGAGAACGCGACTTCAAATGAACGGTGTTTATTGGAAAAATATTTGCTTCCTTTCGGGACCTTGGAGAATCGGGTTCGTTTGCTAGCAGAGACATTATTAAGTCCTCAGGCAGGATTTGGAATTAATCAAGGATAACAACGGAAATTTGTCATTCGAGATACATGGTTCTGTCTGATTTGGAATCCGTCTAAAATAAAAATTAATTATCATTATCTACCAAACACTAGCAATTATTATTCACTGAATATAGTTTGCATATAAATTATAAATGAAATTATCACAGTTCAAAAAAACACACAATAGAAGCGCATAGACATATTTTATTTTACCAAGAGTATTTAACATAATTTTTAAAATTTGAATCAAAAGAATATCATGTTTCTTCTTAAGGTGCCGTCTCTCTTTCGGAGTTTGGCTATCATCATGACTAGGAAAGCCTTAGAAGCTGCTCAGCCATGATGATTTTTCTTGGGAATGTTAATGCGATGCGAAGCAGGAAATGACAGTTCCTGGAGCCGGAGGCAGCTGATGTTAAATTGAATTTTATTAGAAAAATTTGTTCTTAGTTGGAATCGAACGCCGACTTGTGTAGAAAATTGCTACGCTACACTCTCGGCTAGCTGACTCCTATCATATGTTTAAAATAATATATTCGAAATTAAAGGAATTATAAAATCAATATTAGAGTAGTAGTATATAATTATTATACAATTAATTAATATGTTGATATTTTGAAATTTAATAAAATATTAAAATTTCTAAAATTTTATTACATTCTTAATTTTATTGTATATTTTACGTTACTAATAAGTACAAAATTTAAAATACCGATCTTTAAAATAATTGAAATAAATTTTAAAAAAATGAATCCATTGGAAAATAGGAGTTGGATGGGCGTAGCATAGGATAGGAGTAGGAACACTTGGAGAAATGTGGTTGCTACGGCCAAGAACTTTCGAGTTCCGTAGAGGCTTAGAGTAACAAAGATAGCTAGATGCTATATTACATTATAGATTTGAAAACTAGTATCAATGAAATGAAAATGAAAAACAAATAATATTTACTTATCTTGGATAAATGTATTGAAATGTATATGTAGTTATATTTTATATAATTACTAGAAATTATTATTTTATTCATTCATTTAATATAATTATTTAATATAATTATAAGTCAAAAACTAGTTATTATGTTTTTAATAATTTGAATAATTATTCTTTAATATTTTTTATAATTTTTGGAACATCAAAGTTTCAATTTTTATTTATTATATAATATTTAATATATTTGCTATTGATTTTACGTTTTCTTTACTATTCTACATTATTCACTATTAACGACTATACAATATGTCTATATACCTATATTCTAAATAAAAATTACGTTTAAATTGAAAATCTATTAGATTATAAAACAATTATATATTTATGAATTTTCTAACAAATTTAGCAAATTAAAATGAATGTGATTCAACTTTGGCATTTCACTTGTTCTAAATTAACTAACACTAAAACAAAGTATATACATATATCAATTACAATATAAGAATTATAAAAATTCTTAAAAATTAATTTTCAGTGGTCTTTTTTAAAATTTAATTTAAAAATTAATTAAAAATAAAAAGGCGCCACAGGGTGAGAGGTTAGCGCAGCTGGCTCACATTCTCATGAGTCAAACACCGAGCCTGGCAAAGGAATTTCTCTAGCTGGGGTCTATGGGACGGAGTCAACCCAGCCTCCGGATCAAAATTGAGAAAGATAGTTGATAGCGGCTCCGACCAAGAAAATCAAGGTAAAGGTTGATAGGACCCATTCTACTGATCATAGGACACCTAATTAATATAACCGACTTGATAGGCTCTGTCCTTGCGTAGGATGTACAAAAGTCAGAGTTTTTTTTTATTAAAAATAAAATTAACGAAGACTCCTCCTATCGACATTTTCTTCATTATGTTAAAATAATATATTTTAATAAATATTTATTAAATGCACATTATATGAATTTTCAGCACATGTAATTTGTCTAATCAGTCCTAAAAATTAAAAAAAATGAATATTATATTAATAAATGTAAGCCCCCTTTCCTATTGCAAATATTCTATTACTATCTCGCCAAATTTCCGATGTTGAGATTTTGATGTTTTTATACGTTTTGAAGGTTCCTGAATCATTTTCACTAAGGTTGAGAAAAATGTCTCTCTCTGTGTGTGTATGTGTGTGTGTATGTAACCAAGATTATGCAAAAACGGTTTGTGCTAGAATGATGAAATTTAGTACATGGGCATTATTCAAAATTCGTCGTTTTCTAACAACTTTTGAGAAATGTAGCTCAACTGGAAGAGGGTCATTACCTACAACGTTTTGATTTTTTACCTCTAAAGTGTCCGTAAAAATAGAGATAAATCTTTGATAATTTTTCACATGATTAAAAATTGTATAAAATTGTTATTTATAGAATTTCAGCTTGATTGAATCGCTGAAAGTACCGGAATTAATTTTTTTTAACACTGCAAATCACGCGTCAACACGTGACGTGGTGTCATCAACAAAGAGCCAAACATGCGCTGGTTTAATAAATATGATTTATTAATTTTAATTTATAATTTAATTAATTAAATTTAATTTAAATATAATATATGTTATTTAATCCAATTCAAATTTTCGAGATAGTCGAGTGGAGACACTCCAGCTAATTTTTATAAGATCTTATAAAATATAATTAAATCAAAAATGTCTATCTATAATAATATATTTTTGAGGAGAATTAATAATTAATAATTTTAATGATTATAAAATATATATAGAAGATAAAAAATGTTGACAGCCTGAATGCTAGAAGGATAAATACTAAATGAATGGTTCGGTTGCTAAACTCTGATAATTATGACTTTAGATGAACGATAATAAATATATTCCAGAGGTTGTCTCATGGGTGGGCGTTCGCCCCACACTCTCCGTCCTAAATAGAAATAATAAATATTAAGAAGTTAGTTGATAAATTATACCCTATTGAATGGCAAGCCGCGATTTAATCACGACTTATCAATATTTCATAAGTTTCGTTCGGGTCTATTTGTGGTTAATAGCTCGGCGACGTTCATGTCACAGCCTGGGAGGTGGATCCGCCCTCTCGGGAATATTAAACGTGCGAAAACAAATAGAGATTCGGCCTATGTATATATGGGGCGGAATGCAAAAGGGGAGGGGGGTGCGGGCAACAAGTCTAGCGTGGGAGAGGGTGTGTTTTGTCAACAGAGCCCTTTCGGTTTTGACTGACGACTAACGTCTGTCTGTCTGTCGATTTCGGTAACCCTCTTCGGCAACGAGCGTATGTCTTTACTGGTGAACCCTCGCGCGATAAATGTAACAAAGCCAATCAAACCCTCTGTGTTTGCATTTCGTTGGCAGTCAGTGGGAAATCGGCAGGAATTGAACGTTTCGAGTCGACGTTGCCTTTCTTTTGCTTCTGTCCTTAAATAGAGATCGATAGTGAAATAAAGAGTCAGAGAGAGGGGGGGAAGAGAAAGAGAGACTACTTTCTGTTTGTACGCTGCATTGTATTTCTAAAACAAATATTCAGCGGAAATTTGATTTTTCCCACTTAGATTTCCGCTTCCCCTCCCCCCTCCTTTTTCGCCTTGACAAACGAATTCAAGAGTTGGCAAACTTTTTTTTTCTTCTCTCTTTCAAGAATTTCTATTGAAACAAAATGGGCTATAAATTTTTTGACAGCAAAAGTCAAGAAAGTTTCTAGAAAAGTAGATGAACATTTTTCTACAAAAATAAAATATAACATGGATGATATGCAAAAGATGGTAGAAAAATATTCACCCTTCAACATTTAACTTACAATGTCAAAGAAAAATTTATATTTTATAATTTAGAATTATATTGTTATTTTTATATTTATTTATTAAATATTATATTTACTCGTATTATATATTAAGATTTATAGAAACTAATATTTTATTTTTTATTTTTTTGAGAATAACTTCAATTAATAATTTAAGAAATTAAAAAATAGAAATTTAATTAAAATAAATATTATGATTCAAATTACGAGGACAGGTCAATAAGTCCATGACTTTTTGAATTTACCATCTCTTAAATGAAATAGCAGCATTGCTCCTGTCAGCAGGCAAATATCAGCTGACTCCTGTCGAAATTTGAACCAGCTGGGTCTTTTAGTTTTAGTTTGACATCCACAATTCACTGACTTATTGGCCTACTACTACTATTATTCAAATATATATATTATTCAAATATTTGTGTTATAAAATATGTATATTAAAAATTATTTCATCAATGAAAATTCCTTAACACAATCGATCAAATTTTTAAAACTCTTCTCTTGTATTAAAAAAAATATATTTTATGCAATTTCTTATAGAAAAATCTATAAAAGACAAAATTCTAAAACTATGTATATAAAATAATAATAAAATAAATAATAAATAATGTATAATATTGTATTATTTAATTCTCATTTTATTTCTTGAATAAGTATCTTAAAAATAATTTCTGTTTAAAATGGATTTTTTTTAAATTTTGGTTTCAATTGTCTTTTCTGTACAAACCTGAATCCCCATATGCATCTTCAAATATAATTAAAATAATAAATAAATAAATAAAAAGATTAAGGTGTAAGAAAGATTATTGAAAAGCTTTTTAATGAAAAAATCAATTAGGCAAGAGTGACTGAAGTTGGAGGAATGTGGTTTCAAATTCAGGTTTTCTTTAAACATATTTTCAAAATATTTTATCGTTAAAAATCAATTTTAATGTTTAATAATTTGTTTTCATTAAAATTATTCCATACACTCCCTTGTTGGAAAAGATTTCAATTTTTTAAAAAATGTAGTTTGCTTCATAAAGTTGTTGAAAATTCAAATATTAAAAAAAATATTTTTTTGACATTTGTTAAAAATGCATTCCTGGAATCTAATGTGAATGCAATCACGAAATGAATTGTATAAATATTTTTTTTTTTTTTGGATAAATATTTTTTATATTTTATTTTTTTTTTTTTAATTTTTAATTTCAAATAAGTATCGAGTGACATGAATGTAAAATCCACTTGAAATTAATAAAACAAATTATCATATATAAAGTGTACTAGTGTTTGCCTATACCAGCAATCTATTTCTATCAATAAAATCTTTCTTGAATACAAATTCTATCAAAGGTTAATTTTTTCCGTGTTTAAATGATGAATTATACTATAGGGAGTTCAATTCAAAGTATTAGGTTGTTCGTAAAGTAATTTTGTTGTTCCCGCCGGAGGATTTAATTATATTTTTTCGAACACAACTTCACACTTAAGCCGCATAATCATTAAATGTTTGGAAAGCTGATATAGCAAAGCTTGTGTGTGAAAATGTTCAATTGAATCCACGCAGTAATTTTATTGTTGGTTTCCTTTAAAATATGAGACCAATAAGCAGCCATTTTGTCATATTTTACTTTTTTCCTATAGAAAAGTTAAAGAAGTTAACGGATATGTATGAAGAAGATATTTTGACAATATGCCAGTGCCAAAACTGGTTTCCAAAATTTAGATCCGGCAATTTTGATGTCGATTATGCACCACCTACTGGAAGGCCAGTTGAAGCTGATAAAGACACGATAAAGGCATAAGTTGTTTGTTTTTTTTTGGATTGTAAAACCTTTCCTTCAAATGAAGAAGTTTAATATTAGATAACAAAAAAAATATTGAGAAATTATTAACCTAAAGTATAATTATAGATATAATCTATCCTCTACTGAATTCAAAAATTCTTAACGAATTAAGTAATCACATTCCTCCAACCATCCCTAACCTGAGTCCCCACTCAATTGATACCTTATCCCAACATTCTTAAATATACTTTTATAATATTAGTCTACCCTTGATCTACCCCCGCCCCGCCTCTCTCTCTCTCTTTGCTTAATGTTTTTTTCTATAAACAATCTTTCTGTTAGTTTTTTGTTCACCCATTCGATCCATTTGTCCATCCAATTTATTATTCTATGTTAGAAATAAGACATAAAAAATTGAATAAATTTAGAAAATGTTTTAAAGAATTTGACACATTTTTTTTTATCTATAAATTCGTAGAATTTTTTTTAATGCGTTGGCGATTACATTTAACCCCCCCCCCCCCCACCCACACAATTGTGTTGTACATCATTCGTTCGTGTGACGCCACAAGAATTACAGCCGTCGAATTTTGCCTGCAATAAGCATAAATTATTAGAGCAACATGGAATGTCGAGTGACTGGTGCCGGCCTCATATTTGTATGCAACCCCTCCGAGGGAGTGGGGTTTGGGCGCCTAGTGTTGTGGTTTATTTTTCATTTTTCTTTTTTTTTTACACAACCCCATTGTTATTTTTTTTTGTGTTTCTCTACAGTACTCGTTTGTCTTTTATGATGCATTGTTCGACTGTCGATGATGCGCAGCTTTTAAAACGAGAAGCGATCTCAAATAATGACACCGCCCCTTTTGGGCGTGTAATAAAAAAGTGACCTCTCCCTACCTATCCACGAGATATACTGTCCGAACTCACCCTCCATTTCTATTTCCATAATTCAAAATTATTAAACTCTGGCCGATAGTATAGTCTCCTCGTTGTGCAATTATCAATTGCTTGTTCGGCTAACAAAAATATTAACGATTGTAATTTTTTGAATGAATCTAATAAATCTTACGGATTACTATCTATATATTTCCATACGAATTGTTTTCACTTGGTGAAGCTTAGGTATGTTTGTTGTATCCTGTTTTTACAATCAATCGGTCTGTTATTAATAAAGTTATAAACACATATATAAAAAAAACAAAAAAAAAACAAAACGCTTTAAACAATAATATAAAAGAATTTCATTTCATATTGAAATATTATTGAATATTGAAAAAAAACATAAATATAATTATTTAGATAAATATGTATACAATATATGTGGTATATATATTATAATATAAATTTTTATAAATAAATTAAATAAAAATTAAAAAGATTGGAAGCAAATGTAAAATAAACATAAGAGTACCTTTATGTTAGATGAACAGATACAGTGACTATTTAGGCCATAGGTGCCCAAACGTTTTTGTGTCGTAGACTCCTTGCCATGTTTTTCGGTTTTTGGTAGACCCTCTAAATTGATTTTTTGTAAAAAAGTCGAATTGGCAGTCGTGGGACTGGCCGACAGAAGTGAAAACTTGTGCGTAAGAAATTTGAAAGCAGACGGAATGCGCACCAGCTTCACGAGAAAAATGAAATTTATATACGTATATATATATATATAAAATTCATAATATTTTTTTCAGCAAACTGATTATTATTACAAAAATATTAAAAATACGATGTGTATGAATATATATATATATATATGTCTGTCTGTCTGTGTGTGTGTCTGTCAAATACTCAAAAACTACCCGTCCGATTGCGATGAAACTTTCAGGGATTGTTGTGGGCGTCCCAGGGAAGGTTTTAGTGTAGTTAAATCCAAAATTAATTTATCCAAAATTAATTTAAATAGTAATATTTTGGTAAAAGTCTATTTATGGTTACCATGGTTACATTGAAAAATTTACAATAAATAAATAAAAATAATTGGAAATCTTTTCAACTTATTATTTTGATAAATTTTATTAATATTTTTAATTTTTTTTTAAAATGCCAAAAATAACATACCCATAATAATAGTTGTAATAAAAATAAAAATATAAATCACAATGTAAGTAAAATATTGAATCGTTTTATTTATATTGTTTCAATTATTGTTTGAATATTTATTAAATTTATATATAGATTAATTTACATGTTTAAATGTATATTTAATAAATTTATTTATTGATTCTTAATATTAATAATTCCAATTACTTTCTTGAAATTTTTTTATTTAAAAGCATATTCAGCATATCTCGCAAATTTGAATTGGATTAAATAACATATATTAATTTAAATTAAATTAAATTAATTCAATTATAAATTAAAATTAATAAATAATATTTATTAAACCAGCGAAAGTTTGGCTCTTTTTTGATGGCACCACGTCACGTGTTGGCGCGTGAGATTTCCAGTGTTAAAAAATTAATTCTGGTACTTTCAGCAATTCAATTTTCGATGTTGAGATTTTGATGTTTTTGATGTTATAAATAATATTTATTAAATTATAATTTAATTTAAATTAATAAATATTATTTAAACAAATTCAAATTTGCGAGATAGTCGAGTGGATAGTGGAGTGTTTGGCTCTTTGTTGATGGCACCACGTCACGTGTTGGAGCGTGAGATTTCCAGTGTTAAAAAATTAATTCTGGTACTTTCAGCGATTCTATCAAGCTGAAATTCTATATATAGCAGTTTTATACAATTATTAATCATGTGAAAAATTATCAAACATATATCTTTATTTTTACGGTCACACACACACACATATTTAAAAATTAATTTATTAAAATATATATTATATAATATATTATATATAGTATATAATTTAATATATATATATATATATTATTTCTGAAATTAATTTTAAATTATATAAATATATTAGAAATTAATTTAATATAATTTAACACATAATAATATATTAAAATATTTTATTTTATATATACATAATTTAGTAATACTGATTATTAATGTAAATATAAATAATAATATTTAATATGGCAAATATGTAAAATTTTGTAAAGAATGTATCAGAAGTTTAGTGTCTAACATTCTGGCGTATTGCGCATGCGTATATCGGTCGGGTCGGTGTCGTTTTGGAATCTCACGCGAAATCTATATTTTTTCCCCATCCCGCAAAAGTGCTCAACGCCGCTAAAGAAGTTTTCACTTCAAAAATTTACCTTACTATCTTAGACCCTCATTTTCATTTCATGGACTCCCAAATTTGTTATTCGCTGCCGTAGACCATTTGAAGGTTGTCATAGACCCCTGGAGGTCAATATAGACTACTTTGGGAACCGTTGGTTTAGGCCAATCATTAGATTAAATGATTGTCTTAGGTACTGCTTCCCTTCTCTGACTCTAGAGGGGGCCCAGTAGAACAAAGGAGTTTGTGCTCTTAATTAACACCTCTTAGACCTACCTCCTCCTTCTACATATGTACAAATATTCCATAGTCTAGTTACAACCCGCAGCTAGGCTCAACCACCAACTAGACTCAACCATATCATGTTCAACCATCTCATAACATTATCCTATCAGTAACTAAGACTTTCCATCAATCAATTTACCATATTTCCTTCAAGTAGTTATTCTGGAATCATTCTAAGTTATAAATTGCCGTCGTTTAAAATTTAGGTTCTCAAGAATGGATAAAATGGTAAATTCTCACAATTTAATAAATCAAATGACCCAAATTTAAATAACGAGGAATTCCCAATGTCAAAAAGTAAAAAAAAATTTCAAAAGAGAAGATAATAAAGGATTGAATGTGTTAGAAGAAAATATCAAACTGTCTGAAATAAGCTTAGATCGCAAAAATTTAAAAAAAAGAGATAATTACTTACAAATATAAAAATAAAAGTAAATAAACCACATACACAAAACGAATAAATTACCTTCAGTCCACCTTAGGAGAGAGAGAGAGGGAAGTTGATATGGAAAGAGGGTATATTGATAAGGGTACGTTAAACTTCATTGATTTCATTGTATTGTAGTTTCAGAGAGAAGGGGTGAGTAACCTCCGAACAAATTTATGCCAATCATAATAGTATAATATAATTTTATTGATATCCTAATTTTTTTTCGTACCACTTGATTAATTGAAATCTCAAGGGATCAAGACATATGTACCAATTATTGAGGGTTTCTAATAACCAGTTTTCCAATTAAGCAGGTTTAAAATTATAGTTGTCTCATTTACAGAGGTCAAAATATACCGTTATTCCATTTTTAGAGGTGGATTTTTTTTTGGTGTTATGAATTTAATGTAGGTATGTACATAGTATTCCCTTGTTTTTAGGTCAAAACTTGATATATTACTGACAAACAAAGCAAGACGCCGTGAAATGTATGTAAACAAACATGTCAGAACGTGTTAAAACCTTATTAATTGGTCTCATTTATACAGGTAATTGAGCTACAGAGTCTCAATTATAGAGGTAAACATCGAAAAAATCTTAGAATTCAAATCTCATTTAACCAGGTTCAAAAGTCCCATATATATATACAATTTTTGCTAGTATATTACGATAAGATATATGCAGGTCGTTTAAGACGATTTATTCGACTGCAAATTGATAATTGGATGACCTGATGAAAATGTTTGAATCTTTATTGAATTATATAAAACAATTAGTTTACATTTGAATTAGATCTATTTCAAAAATATATATTTAATAATAAAATTAAGTATATTATGACTATAATAACTTAATTCATCATCAATTATCTTCAATTTTTACTTTATATATATTCAAAATAGAAATTTTCATTAGCATAACAAACTACTAATTTTTTTGGAGAATATAAAAATTAATTAATGTATTGAAAATTGGGAACAAGTGTGGAAATTTTATGAGTTAACTGGTTAATTGAAAGTTAGTGAAAATGTGTATACAAAATTCCATTTTAACTGTAATGATTTTTGGTGTTATTTTTTTAATAATTTTACTTATTTTTATGAATTGAAAATCATTTTAAGAGTATTGATTTGTTACAGACAGTAGCTACATATATTCTACCTTTCCCAATTAACTTTCCAATAGCATTTTAGACAATTGGTGATGAGGAATCTTTCAAATGCCTGACTTCAATCAAAGCGCAACGATTTATCACTGTAAAATATCCGTCGTGGGAACCGACGCACAACAACACGATTAGTCGGCACCGATAAGCTCCCCAAAGCACAAATAGGCATCCCAAGAGAACCCCTACGGCGCTACATGTTGCACCCCGGATGGAAGCAGAATCCTTCAATGCGCCCTTTCAAGATACTTGCTCTCTCTATTTACCATTTGCATTAGAGAGGCTATTGTGGTGGCGTCAAATTGATGTGCGACTTTCCGGAAGAATAGATAGATCCCCATGGAACGATTAGCACTACTTCTAATGAATTTGATGATAAAATTCTTATCAAATTCGTGATAGTATCGATTTTATTCATCAAAAAATACAAACAGAACATAGTATATGATTATTCATTGACTTTATAAGTGATTTTTTTACTATCTCGTAAGAGATAGTATTGCGATCACGAAAATTTTCGATGTTGAGATTTTGATGTTTCTATACGTTTTGAAGGTTCCTGAATCATTTTCACTAAGGTTGAGAAAAATGTCTGTGTGTGTGTGTGTGTATGTGTGTGTGTATGTATGTAGACAAGATTGCGCAAAAACGGTTTGAGCTAGAATGATGAAATTTGGTAGATGGACATTATTCAAAATTCATAGTTTTCTATCAACTTTTGAGAAATGTAGCTCAACCAGAAGAGGGTCATTACCTACAACGATTTGATTTTTTTTCCTCTAAAGTGACCGTAAAAATAAAGATATATGTTTGATAATTTTTCACATGATTAATAATTGTATAAAACTGCTATATATAGAATTTCAGTTTGATTGAATCGCTGAAAGTACCAGAATTAATTTTTTAGCACTCCAAATCTCACGCGCCAACACGTGCCATGGTGCCATCAATAAAAAGCCAAACATGCGCTGGTTTAATATTTATTATTTATAATTTATAATTAATTAAATTTAATTTAAATATAATATATTATGTTATTTAATCCAATTCAAATTTACGAGATAGTCGAGTGGAGACACTCCAGCTTATTTTACTTTCATTTACATATATCTATCTAATCTTATTATACGAGAAATAATATTATAGTACCTGGACCTTTGAAAAAATATTGATTTAATTATTTATTACAATTATTAACTGTTACATCAAAAGAATGGAACTTGGATCCTCAATAATAATAAATAATATAATTAACTAATAAAAATTTATAAGAATTAACAAAAAATTAAACACCAAACAGATGAAAAAATTTCAAATATTTTAGAGAAAAAAAAATTAAAAAGTATAACAACTAATTAATAAAATAAATATTAAGTAATAATTAAAAATATAAATGAAAAAATTTCAAATATTTTAAAGGGACAGGAATTAAAAAAATTATTTATTTATGCTTTTCTATTTCTATCTAATATTATTAGATCATATTTATTCAATAATTTATTTTGAATAAGATATTCTTTAATTATCATTTTAAATCAGGGTTTCTCAACCTTTTTGGACCAATCGCCCCCTTTGTAAGACCCGCTTCTTAATTCGCCTCCCGCCCCCCCTATAATTTTTTACAGATAAAAATTGCATGATAATCCCTAATATAAGGTAGGTACACTAAGTGATACTTAGAGCCATATTGAAAAATCGAGGTTCAGAACCTGATTGCAAAATCATCTGATCTTTTTTTTTTTTTTTAGAACCATATTGAAAAAAATTGAAAAAAGAGGAAATGTTTAAAAAGCCTGTTCGCAAAATCATCTTACCTTTTTTACCGACCGACGATAGTAAGGGAGGTATTGTTTTCACACCAAATTTTACATAAGGAGATTTTTTACATATCACGACGAATCATGCACTTTGTAATGGTTTTATTCCCGAGAAAAATCATTTTTATTAGTTTTTTTCTTAATTTAAAATTATATGACGTTCATGACGTCACAGCCTGGTCTGTACAGCTTGAACGGCTCAACGCATTTTGATGAAATTTGGTATATTTACTTAATGCATCATTATGATGAATTGATCAACTTTTGGTGCAAATCCGGAAACCGGAAGTGGTAGTATTATTGATCAACGATAGGAAGGGAAGGGTTATTTTCACACCAAATTTCACATGAGGAGATTTTTTACATATCATCACGAATCATTCACTTTGCATTGGTTTTATACTCGAGAAAAATCATCTTTATTAGTTTATTCTTAATTAAAATTATATGACGTCATCCAGCCATTCATGACGTCACAGCCTGGTCTTACATATATATTATAAATAAAATAAGATTAAAAATATTTATGTTCTATGCCTATCTGTTTTTTATTACATTAATAGATATATTAAAATTATTTGAAATTGTTTCTGTAGCTGGAAATTAATTTATTTCAAACCGTCGGTCGGTTCGGACCTGGCCACAGGTCAACTTATTTTAGAGTTGAAAATGATTTCGCCCCCCAAAAACGTATAGTCAAATAATGGCCCCCTTTAAGATGTCGATCGCCCCCTAGGGGGCGATATCGCCCAGGTTGAGAATCACTGTTTTAAATGAATATTAATTATAGAAATAAATTGTTTTTAAAATATCATATAAATAATATATATAATATGTTTTCAAGATAGGAACAGAGAAAGTTAATCCCCACAAAAACATTCAAACGATGCTTTCTGAAATTATACATCACGCCATCTAAGAAATCTATTTTATGTTGGACAATAAAAAAAATCTTAAAAATCATGAATTATTACCCTTGAATTGGTAAATTTATTAAACTACTATTAATACTATTAATGAACAATATAGTGGGTAAAATAAAAATAAAATCTATAGATAACATTTAAATTTTATCCGTTTTCAATTTTTTAAAACAATTTTATTGTCCTATTTTGAATTTATTTATTTCTATATAATAATAATAATAATAATAATAATTTTTAAAATAATATTTTAAAATAGATTCTATAAAGTATTTTTCGATAAATAATTTCTGATAATGTTGTAAAGAAATTTTCAATTTATATTGACTGATAAAGGGGGAAGTGAATAGGAAGTATTCGATCGCAGAGCAGATAGACATGAAAAGGGGGAGTGAGACAAAGGAATTAAAAAAGGGATGATTTTGGGTGTGTGTAAGCGATTAGAAATAGATATTTTTGATCGGGTGAGAACGAACTGAAACGACTCAGATCACTATCCGATCTTTTATTATCATATACCGAGTTAATCGGATGTTCCTCCAACACCCCGTCTCATTTCTACTTTCGTTCCCTCTCAAAGGCCAGAAAAGTTGGCCCCTTCAATCTAACTATACAATTAGAGTGAGAATCGAAATCAAATATAGATGGGCTTTGATTAAATGGACAGAGACTATGGAAATTGGACGTACTTTTTGAAATGCTGACTCCATTTAAGTGGATTCAGTATATAATCAAGTTACTCAAAGTTCCCATATTAATTTAAACCATATAGAAAACTGACACTATATATAAATATAAAAATACTATTCATAATGAAATATTTTCATACTAAAAGTTAATTAAATAATACTATTATATTAATACGAGGATGGGGCGAAAAGTTTCCGGCCTGACCAAGAAAAACGCTGTTTTTAAATTTTTTTTTTTTTTTGCTATATTTTTCAACATAATCTCCATCAACACTGATACATTTATCATAACGGCGCTCTAATTAATTTAATTAATTAATTTAATTTAATTTAATTTAAGTCTCATCAACAGTTATGTATGGACGCAAAAACTCGTTTGGATTACGCCTACAGCGACAAATTGTCGGTAGAAATGGTTTTTCGAAGCAGTTTTTGGTCTAACGTTAGCAAACGCGGCACCCACGTTGCACACAGCTCCATATTCAAATGGTTGTGCATAATATTTCGCACACGTTCAGCTGACATCGTACAGGTCTCAGCTATCTTGAATGTTGAAAAATAAAGCAAAAAAAAATTTAAAAACATCGTTTTGCTTGGTCAGGCCGGAAACTTTTCACCCCACCCTGGTAAATCCATATCCAAGTTATCTTGTGAAAAGTGTATAATTTTCATTTCATTTTGAATGTCTCCAATGATTAATGAGAAAATTGAGAATGAGAATATTGGAAATAATATATATATATAAAAATCTTTTTATAAAATAACGTTTTCCTTAAGGACTAAAAAAAATAAAATAATTTTTCTATAAGGCTGCAAAGATTATGGATTAATTTCTTCATATACAACGAAAAATGTTGGGATTTTTAGTTTTATTTATTTATATAAAACATCAAGTCAAATTTTTGTAATAATAAAACACAGACAGGCAGACAGACATGAAAATGATAAAAACGTTATAATAAAAATAAGAAAACATATTTATAAAATACATACATTAATAAAGTTAATTATACGAAATTCTGATATTATAAGGTATCTGAACAGATGCGATATTGCTGCCTATACAATGCTAAAATACTTGAATTAAGTCATTTTTTTTTGGACTAGTTGTAAAATTATTTACACAACGCGAGTCATAGTAGACAGAATGGATTCAGTCAACTGACAATTGGGTCTCTTGATCCTTCAAGAAGCTAATAATGATTGAATTGTTTATCAAGGGCAACAAGTATGGAAAATGGTGGTGTGTGCAGAGAAGTGCTTCGGGTTAAGAGGCCCTTCCTTCGACCACGATGAACTTAATCATCCATTGGTCCACTTAAGCCCGTGAGATGTTTGATCAGATGCCAACCTGTCATTCAACGCGTTCAATCAACTTGAATAAGCCATTGCTGGGGATTCATAACGCATCATCAGAACACAGTTGACACAACAGACTAAGTTGCAAAGATATTACATTTATATGAATAGAGTATAATATTTATAAATTTTAAACATCCAATTTTATTTATTTATTTTTATTTTATCAAAGAGAAGGCGCTATAAAAGGTAATAAGAAGTAAATTTTTAAGCAAGATTAATTTTGGGAATCTCTGGTCTAAAACTTTTTTATAGTTAAAAGGTGGTGCTGGTTTGTAAAATAAAAAAATTAACTCACTTCACAATTTCTCTACGTATAAATTGCAGAATATTTTGGACACGCCCTTCGATTTCCTAAAATCTACGGCCTTCCACTGTTTCAACTTTGTTCCCTTCTTACCTAATACTATCCCAATAAATTCTACCCCATCTTCTTTTCTTACCGGGTAAGTGTGAGTCAACTGAGAATTTATGGAGTTAGTGCCTGTTGGTATTCACTTCATGAAAAGAAATACTACCAAAATAAATAAGAAATTTAAAAGATTATTACTTAATTACATAATGAAAACATTTATACCAAAATTAGTTAAAAAGTTAATTAACAATATATATAATATATATAATATTATATATAGGTAGGTGGAAAATCCTCAAAACACCTTGATACTCTTGTACTTCGGTAGTGTGGGACTTTTACCCACTAAAACCCAGGAACCGCCTCTGTACATTTCTTCTAGGCTTCCCTACCCCTTAATTTGTGTTTTTGTTTAGTTCTTTGACAATTTTTTTTTTGTCGCATTACGTCTCCTATTAGCTGTATCACTATTTTCCGTTTTCTTTGTCAATTATTAAGTCAGCGATGTTGTCCTTGTCTATTGTTTGTTCACAAATTAATTCTACACTTTTCCTTAAATCTTTTATTTTGGACATATATATATATATATATATATATATATATATATTTATATTATATGAATAATATCTAACAAAAATTAAACTATATGGTTAGGTAACTAACTAACTGTACAGTATAGTTTATTTTGTTGAAAATTTATTTTTAATAGTGGAATTAGAAAAAAAAACAAAATCACTATGTGCATATAATATTAGATATCAACATTATTATTATTCATTTATATATATTATTTTTTAAAAATAAAATCATTATTTTTTTTAATGATTATTACTTAAAATAATTCTGATTTACGGAAAAAATCTAAGGATATGGAACTTTATAACAATTTTTATAAAGGGTTTTTATACTAAATTAATTTCTAGGTTTTTTGTGTGTTTATGATAAAAGAAGGTATATATAAATTTACACATAAAATAAAAACACTACGAGGGAAAATCATGAATTAATCATAAGTTTATAACATGACAATATTTTTGAATTCTCAAGAACTCTCAAGTTCATGAAACTTAAAGTTAGATAAAAAATTTTAAAATTTAAGTAATTTCAGGATATGTAAAATAATGTCTTATGAGTCGAAGAGGACTTTCTTTTATTGTTTGTATTGTTATTGTAGAAATTTTTATTTTATAATCTTTGAAATCATTTATGATAATGAAAAACTTATAATTTTGTAGATTCACGAAAAAAAACAATTGGAGGTGACTGTGATTTGATAATTTTATTATTAATTTTATATTTAATCTATTGTAAATTGTAATCATTACATATAATCCGAGTATAACAATAAAACTACTATTTTGAAACAAACAAATGATAATTTATGTATTTTAACTATAATAATGAAAAAAAGTAAATTGTTTTCTAGGATTGAAATAAAAAATATTTTATACATTAAACAAAATTTCAAATAAAGAATTTATATTGAATTTTTTTTTTTAAAAAAAAATTAATTGTATATTCGATACGACGAATTTGGATTATCAAACAACTCTCATTCTCTCTATTAAAAGGTTTTATCGGAGTACGATATCAGCAACTTTATAACATCACAGGTGACTGATCATGGAGTTAAATAACACACAAGTAACCAGGTAGAGACAATTTTTTTTATTCTCTTAAAATACAAAAATGTGAAATTTAAAAGCAATGAATATGTATATACAAGCAAACATTCGTAAATTGAACAAAAACAAAAGCAAAAAAAAAAAGAAAAATTTAAAAATAATTTTTTTTTATAATAAATGAGAAAGAAAAAAATGCATGTTTGCTGGAATATACAAAGATAAAAGAAGAAAAATAGAGATAAATTCTCGCTTTGTGAACAAAGAGAAAATCATTCATTGCTTAAAATACGAATGGGGATAAAAGACATTCTAATAATAGATTAAATACCAAATAAAGAGGCCAGCTCTTTAATTTTAAAAAAATTCAAAAATAAAATATATGGTATACCTGTTGTAGTTTAATAAGATCAAATTAGAAATAATTTTTCTTGGAAAACAATTTTCAATATTAGGTATATTCTTTTAATTAATTTCTTATTAGTCTTATACTACATAATTGTCAGTAAAATTGGATGTAAATATATATACATATTATGCTTTTCTGGTCTTTTTAGGTTACATTTTTTAGACAAATTCAGTTTAATTTTTTTTTTTTCTTAATAAAAGTAATTAATAACAAGTAGAATAAATATATGAATTAAAACATTACTATGAATTAAGATAACTTGAAATTATATATTG
Source organism: Labia minor (assembly GCA_963082975.1). Taxonomy (NCBI): domain Eukaryota; kingdom Metazoa; phylum Arthropoda; class Insecta; order Dermaptera; family Spongiphoridae; genus Labia; species Labia minor. The sequence continues at coordinate 29,907,880 of OY720349.1, forward strand.
AAATCTTATTATTATTATTATTATTAATTGCGTATAGACCCTTCTGGGATCACACAAAGGCTGCAGGAAGCAACTGTTTATCACCTAGATAATTTTTTTTTTCTAATACTTCAAGGATGCTTGTGATAAAATAGTCTTGCGCATATGCCAAATTTATGTAAACCCAGTGATGGTCAGTTCCTGGAGCTGGGGAGTAATTTTTCTTATTTAATTTAATTATGAAAATTCCGAGGGGCGCCACAGGGTGGGGAAGTAGCCAAATCCAGGGCCTGGCAAGGGTATTTCTCTAGCTGGGATCTATGGAACGGAGTCAACCCAGCCAACGGGACGGGATCAAAATTTCGAAAGCTATTTGATAGCGCCTCCGATCAAGAAAATCAAGGTAAAGGTTGATAAGGCTCGTTCTACTGATCATAGGACACCTAATTGATATAATGATAATGAATGATAGGTGTTGTCCTAGCGTAGGAGGTACGACAGTTTTTTTTTTATGAAAATTCAGCTTTTAGATAATTTCGAATGCTTGACTTTCGGATGGACGTCCATTCATCTAAATCTATCTGCTCCCCATTATTATTATTAATAATATTTATATTATGATTAATATCATTGAAATTTTAATAAAACAAATTATCAAACCTCCATTTAACCATCCACTTCAAAATAATTAATTTATATGGTATTTAATGAATAGAAATTAAAATAAAAATCTATCGAATATTTTAATAATTATGGAAATTACGAGATTTTTAAAATTAAATTTTAAATAAAAATTACGGTGTATTAATTATAATGTGTTTTTTTTAATAGTGAAAATCCTTCAGGATAACAAAAACAACAGTTCATCATGTTCGGAAAAAGAATTTCCCTTAACTTGTTAAAACAAATCTTAAACAAATCTATCTACTACAAACAAACCTTATTATAACAAATTACTTAGAAGAGGGGTGGAAAACCTATGATCCATATGGATCGTCAATGTGACCCATTTACAGTGATGTGTTGGTAAAATAAGAAGTAAGGGAGCGCATAGTGAGAGCAAAAAAAAGTTATATTTTCAGCAAACTATTTTTTCCATATAAGATTTTATTTATTCTTATTCTTACTATACAAAATATTAATGAACACAAAAAAAGAAATTCTAACAGTTGATTTAAGTGGGAGTTGTCGCGACATGAAAAAGTACTGGAACGCGTTCCTGATCTGAAAAAAGGTAAGGGAACGTCGTTCCCCGCGTTCCCCTCCCAATACACCACTGCCCAGATTCTGAAAATAATATTTTAACTAAATTAATTGAAATAACACTTTTAGAACAAATCAATTAAATTATATGTTATTTTATTAATAGAAATTAAAATAAAAATCTATCGAATATTTTAAAAATTTTGGAAATTACTAGAATTAATATTTTTAATGTGTTTAATGACGGAAAGGTTCTCCAAACCGAACTTTAAATACAGCTTAGATGTGTCTTACCAACAATTATTTTTTAGGTATTATAAAATATACCCAGCCCCGCTACTTGGTACTTCAAAAAATTCTTTTATTTTTTTGAGCGAGGGAATAATAAATATATTTCATAATTTGATTCTAAAATATTATTAAAATAAATATGTCTAAGTTTATTTCGAAATTAAATTAAGAACGAACTAAAAATTTTAAAATATTTTAAATATAAAAAATCACAATTACAATATTAATTAAAAAAAATATGACAAGAGACAACTGTCATTGATGCGCTAATATCACTGCTGCCGCCATTTTATCTTTAAAACTACTATTTTAAAATTAGAAAATACTAACAAAGATTATTTTTCCCGAGGCTGAAACCACAATATAGATGGATGTTTCTTTATAAAAATGAGCTGTGGTGAGGCACAGACTGATGATTTGAAATAAATTAATTTCCAAACAAAATTATAAATATATAGATAAAGTATAAAAAAAATATTTTTAAAACTTCAATTAAAATGACTAAATTATATTATCTTGGTTTTTATTTTTAGTTTAATTACTCAATTATTAATTACTACTATATTTAAAGTGAAATATTTTCCGACAATGAATATAAAATTAATACTTTGTAAACTACTACTTCGGGTTTCTGGATATACACCAAATGTTGATGAACTCATGCTACTGATGCATTAAGTAATACCAAATTTTATCTATACGGACGAACGGACAGACATCATTCTAAAAATACTTTTTACCGACCGACGATAGTAAGGGAGGTATTGTTTTCACACCAAATTTCACATGTGGAGATTTTTACATATCTCCACGAATCATGCATTTTCTTGACAGAAAAAAGTATTTTTAGCATGATGTCTGTCCGTCCGTCCGTCCGTCCGTCTGTCCGTATAGATGTGTACAGCCTGAACGGCTCAACCGATTTTGATGAAATTTGGTATATTTACTTAATGCATCAGTGGGATGAATTGATCAACTTTTGGTGCAAATCCGGAAACCGGAAGTGGTAGTATTAGCGATCGAAGATAGGAAGGGGGAAGGGTTATTTTCACACCAAATTTCACATGAGGAGATTTTTTTATATATCACCACGAATCATGCACTTTGTATCGGTTTTATCCTCGGGAAAATCATATTTATTAGTTTTTTCTTGATTTAAAATTATATGACGTCATCCAGTCCTTCATGACGTCACAGCCTGGTCTTGCATATATATTATAAATAAAATAAAATTAAAAATGTTTATATTTATTATTTATGTATCCATATCTGTTTTTTATTACATTAATAGATATATTAAAATTATTTGAAATTGTTTCTGTAGCTGCTAATTAATTTACTTCAAACCGTCGGTCGGTTCGGACCTGACCACAGGTCAACTTATTTCTGTTAACAAAATTCATGATTCGTGGAGATATGTAAAAATCTCGACATGTGAAATTTGGTGTGAAAACAATACCTTCCCTTCCTATTGTCGGTTGGTAAAAATTAGCTAATCTTTGAATTTTAAAAAATGCTTAACATGATAAAAATATCTCAAAAATATAATATACAAATATATTTAAAAATAAACATAAATATATATATATTAACAAATATACAATTTTTGCTAGTATAATAAGAAATTATATATAATATAAATTATATTATTTAGAGACTGTGTTCGTTGAACAATGTACTTTAATTTATTAAGCAAAAAATTGAACTTGGTTTTGAACGCTATTCCCCCACCCCATCCCCACCCCACACACACTCTTCAAATAGTTGTGACTTCAACTATAATATAGAAATATCAACTAGAAAATATAATATATAAAACAATATTACATCTTTACGAGATCTTGAAGATACCTACTTTAAATAAAATAAAACAATCATAATCGAGAATAGATATAATAAATAAGAGAATAAGAAAATTATAAAAATTAAATATTAAACCAAAATTAATTTATATAGGATCTCTTGAATAATATAATTCACTTTAAGTGATAGTAAGATCGTCATATAAATTGTATACGAGAGGTTGTTTGATATTCACACTTGGAATAAACGCTCACCTAAATATTCTAATTCAGGTTCTTGACATAGTCTTCGTAGAGGGTAGGAGGTACTGAAACACTGTCATAAAAGGAGGCTCTAATTGTATTCCTCTGATATTGCTTTGTCAGAGAACAAAGAGATCAAATTAGTGTCATATTGTCTAAAAATTAAAATACAAGTTCTATATGATTGAAAATATTATAATGTTTTTAAGAATTCTGTATTAATAAGAAAAAAATAATCAAAATTATAAAATAAAATTATATTTTTAATTTTAGATTTTAAATGTATCTTATCTTATTATACTATTAAAAATTGTATATATATATATCTAAGTATTTTTTTGAAATTCACACCATAGATAATATTTATTTATAAAGAAAAACCGATCTGTATTGGTTTCAGACTCAGGAAAAATCAACTTTCTTAGTATTTTCTTAATTTAAAGTAGTAAATTTATATGAGGTCACAAATTACTTCATCCATATTGAAATTTGCCTCCCGCGGTTCTTTTTTGATTAATATTGTATAAATATTTATTTATATTTAAAATATTTTTTTTTTAATTTTTTATTTAATTTCGAAATAAAATTAAAAATATTTATTTTAATAATATTTTGGAATAAAATTACGAAATATATTTATCATTCCCCCACACAAAAAAAAATATTCATGAAGTTAGCAACATATAATACATATGAACAATTATAAAGTAAGGAATTTCAAATAAATTGTTAAATAAATTAGATCTAATAATATTAAATAAATTATATTATATTAATAAAAATGTTTTTTTAATATAAATTAAATTATAAATAATATAAATGATATTGAATTATTATAAATAAAAAGAAAAAAATATAACCTCCTTTCTTAATTGAAATATAGACAAGTACAGATGTCAATATAATTTCAGAATCTATATTATTATCAGTAGTAATCCTTGTGGTCGAAACAGACTATAAACGTATAAACTATTGCTACTTTGAAAAATATAAAACAGAAACCATCTAATTATCATAACATATATATATTTATATAATATAGGATCAAATATTTTATTAAATAAATTTGAATAAATTTTTCATCTTGAAATGAAAATCAAGTTATTTTAATTAATTAGTACCATTTTAGAAAACAATTTTTTTTTTAGAAAATCCCTTTAACACAATTCTAATAAATAATTAAAAAATTGTAAAATCTTTAAAGTTTATAATAATAAACTGTATAAATTTGTTAAAGGTTCGAGCGATAGCTCGGTGTGCTCCAGGTACTAATATTTATTTACATAAGAGGTCAATAAAAGTTTTAAAAATCAAAGAAATTGAAATTCTTAATTGTTCATTCATTTACTCCTCAGAGAGGATGATAATTTCTTTATGTAATTGACTTAAAGAGAAAAAAATTGATAATTGCTTTAAAGAAATATTAATTTGAATTGAAAATTCAATGTAATATAAAGTAGAATTCTGAGTTTTGATCTGGCTTAGTTTTCCCAAAAAAAAAACAAAAAAAAAATAAAAAATAAAAAAAGTTGATAGAAAGAAGACTTTTAAGTCAAAGTATAGTATATACCTATTATCCGAGTATATATAGATATATATACTTTTGTGAAAGGAGAATGTTGGATAGGGTGAAAGAGTAGGGAGGAAGAGTATGTACAGAGACTAAACTAAAAAGAAGGGACTGTCTGCGTATTGCATTATTCTTTTGATCTTCAACGAGGCATCAAACATCAATATTGAAATTTCAAGTGGCTATTGAGTCGCTCTTTCTTTCTTTCTCGGTCTCTCCGTCTCTCTTTGCTTAATTAAACTACAATCATCTCTCTTTTTCTCTTTCTCTGTCCTTACAATTTCATTCAAACTATGTTTTCTCTGTTTATTTCGTTTCTATTGTTCTTTTGTTATAAAGCAGTGAAGAGTAATCTGATATATATTTATATATCTATCTATATATCTATCTATATATATATATATAAAATATATATATATTTGTATATATATATATATATATATATAGAAATTACTTTTTGATCGAGAAACAAATTAAAAGCCTCCGGCTGAGTAGAATCGCCACCAATAACGCTCTGTTTCGATCAGTCCTTCTCTTTCCTCCTCTCACCCCTCCCCTTCCTCTCCCCCTCCCCCCGCACACACATCTCTTGTAACTCCCAAATCCCGGGATTGTTTTCAATTTACCAACTATTTAGCTAAGCATGCAGCCTCCGTCAATTCGGATAAAAATATATATATATATGTATATATATATTAAATATCAGTATATATAAAAGCAATTTGTTCCATTCTCTGGGGGTTGAAGGCAGAAAGCATTTGTAGGATGCTTGAAAGGTTCAATTGTGGAACGAAAACTGATGATTTAAAACATATTGGGGAGATTGACGGCACCCATTTTTCCTCCATCCACCTTTCTACATAACCTCTTTCATACCAGCATACAAAATGAATATTGGAAATCTATAATCAAGGAGTAAAGTTTATTTATGAAATTATTATTTTATTTTTCATATAAGACAAAATTAATTTTCCAAAATGCGAAGTTTGTTTTTCAATAGACGACAAACATCTATCATTATCTATTTACGTTCTTTGGCGTTCTTTACACCAAGACAGCTTGTTTTATCTCCAGAACTTCCAGATTGATGGATAGTATTATATTTTGTTGAAAATATATATGTAATATGTTTTTATTTATTTTATTTCAAACTATATATATTAAAACCTTCATTTCCTTTTTAAGTTAAATTCTTATTTTGAAGACCCCTGAGTCTTTTTACTAAGGTTGAGAAAAATGTGTGTGTGTGTGTGTTTGCGGGCAAGAATACGCAAAAACGGTTTGAGCTAGAATAATGAAATTCGGAACACGGGCTTTATTCATAATTCGTAGTTTTCTACCAACTTTTGAGAAATGTAGCTCATTCGGAAGAGGACCATTACCTACCACGTTTTCATTTTTTACTATCTCGTCAGAGATAGTATTGCGATCATGAAAATGTTCGATGTCGAGATTTTTTTCTCTAAACTGACCTTAAATATAAAGATATGTTTGATATTTTTTCACATGATTAAAAATTTTATAAAACTGCTATATATATATCAGCTCGATTGAATCGCTGAAAGTACTGAAAATAATTTTTTAACACGTTGACTGACAATCACGCGCCAGCACGTGACGTGGTGTCATCAACAAAGAGCCAAACACGCGCTGTTTTAATAAATATTATTTATTAATTTTAATTTATAATTTATATATATATAATTTTTTAATTAAAATTAATTTAAATATAATATATTAAATATAAATATAATTAATCCAATTCAAATTTACGAAATAGTCGAGTGGAGACATTCCAGATTTTTGTTTCATTTAATTATCAAATTAATTATACATATTTTATTGTATATGTCATAATGGGATACGATATTTCTTAATATTCATTTTATTATATACTCCTAGTTTTTATTATAATTGAATAAGAGTAGGGTGTATAATGATGCTAAGAAATTTCTTCCAACCGTCTCTCTATCCTGGCCCAACTCAATCCAACCCCTATTCTCTCCTAACTTCTTCACATCCTCCTTTAAATTGTTTGCCCACCGCGAGCCATTTTATGAATTAATTAAAATAAAATATTATAGATTAATTAAATAATTTTATTATATTAGAATACTATATTATATTTTGTAATTTAATTATACTGGAAGTGAATTGCTTGAATTAATATTAATTTTATACATTATCAAGATATTTTTATATGCTTTACCAAACTAGTTATTTCGTTTTTTATCTTTCATGAATACTTTTGGATATGTACCAAATTTTAAACTTAGTTATTATCCACATTCTTCCTAAATCATTTCTTCAAATTTTGGAATTTTTATAATTACTTCATTCCTGTTAATATTTCAAGACTTTCCAAAAAACATTATATTATATATATATAAAGTATAAAAAAATATTTTTAAAACTTGAATTAAAATGACTAAATTATATTATCTTTAGATGTTTTTATATTTAGTTTAATAACACAATTATTAATTACTACTATATTTTGAGTGAAATATTTTCCGACAATGAATATAAAATTAATAATTTGTAAACTACCACTTCCGGTTTTCGGGTATACACTAAAAAATTAATAGTCATTAGATTAATTTCATTTAAGTTTTTTTTTAATAATTGATAAAATAATTTTACTTCATGATTAATAAAATAATAGAATTATAGAAAATTTCTTTAATGCTATCTATTGGTCAATCATTGTTATTCTAGATCTTGTTAAGATGAAAATAAAAAACAAAAAAAATTAAAAAAAATTACATAATTTGAAGAAATAATGAAAAGTAGAATTATTTTTCTTATTTTTTTAATCTATCAATAAAAAATCAATTTTATCGTGTGCTCAATGTAGTACTAAACATATTTATCTTTATTAAATAAAAAAAAAAACCTCGCCAGATAGATTGCTTTTTTCATTTAGTATATTTGTTCAAAATTTCTAGGCAAATCAATCCCTATGATATGCTTCTTATATTTATCCAATTCTATTTTTTCCAATTTTATTAGTTTTTTCCTACAGGTGATAAATTAAAATGAGATTGATTAGTCGCTATTTGTATATTGACAAAATCATCGAGTTATCTTTCTCTCTCTTTCTCTCCCTCTCTCCATATATATATATTTATATATGTATATATATGTATATGTATTTGTGTGTGAGTGGGATTATCAATGAACGTCACGATGTTGGCAATTCCGTGCTGGAGTGCCAGGAGGTCTGGGGAGGATTTTTTAATAAAGTGGCCAAGTGCTGTGCTGTACACTCATCCTCCCGCGACTGGTAATTGTTTAATTTAATTATTTTATTGTGCAGGGGACTATTTGCTATTTGCTCAATTGGTCCGGTTATCTCTGTTTGCTTGCACGTGCGCTAGAGATAGAGTCTTCGGCAGCCGTGCACTTCCCACGACAGGCCACTCGACATTCGACATTCACCACTCACCAGGCATCGTTTGGTTCAAGGCTGATTGGTACATATTAAACTGTTTCAAAGATTAAATACAAGATCTTTTCAAACAAAAATATTATTTTAATAAAAGAGTTAAACATTTTCCAAATTTATAACTACTAATTTTACTAATAATTTAATATCTTTACTAAAAATCCAGATAATTTGTTAGAACAATGTTTAAATAATATTATAATTAAAAAATAATATAATTAAGGGGTAGTAAATTTAAATAAAAAAAAATAAATAAGAGATTTGCTCTTATCTTTTCAATTTGAACAAATATTTTTAGAAATACAGAAAAATTTATAAATTTTTTTATGATTTTTAGAATAGTATTAAAAATAATATAAAGTATAGTAAGTACTATTGTTTAAAAATAATTTTTTATTATTATTATTAAATTCATTTTTCTAAATAAATAAATAATAAATAAGTGCAAGTGATTAAAATCGATTTGAAAATAAAGTATAATAAGGTTTAATTAGCACTATACAGAAACTGAAATTATATATATGTAAGTATCATTTGGAATGTCAATTGTAATTACATTATTGTAAGTAAAGTTTATTTAAAATATTTTATAAAATTTCTTATACGATCTAAATCTTTATTTATTTTTAAAATGAAAAAAGTTAATGAAATTTTATTATTTTCAGATTTCTTTATATATATATATATATATATATATATATATATGAGAAACTTTGAACATATATAAATATTATTGAAATTTTATTATTAATAATGTGGTATTTTCTTTTTAATTACTTTCTCAAGCAAGCTTTTATATGATTCAATATGTATGGCTTCGGACATGTTAAAACAATCTTTCGAAACGGCGCAAAAACTCGGTTTCAGTAATGGTTTTTTTCTGAAAAAAATAATGCTTAATAAGCACACGAAATTCACTTTTCTTCTCAAATCACGAGGTATTCAGCCATTAATAGATGTCAAACAAAAACTAAAAGACCCAGCTGGTTCAAATTTTGACAGGAGTCAGCTGACAGGAGCAGTGTTATCATTTCATTTAAGAGACGTGAAATTCAAAAAGTCACGGGTTTATTGACCTGTCCTCGTATATAGATATATATGTAAAATAAAATAAATCATTTAAGAATCAGGTAAGTTTTATTTTCATTTTTATAGAGGGATAGATAAAATAATTATAAAACTTTTGGAAGCTAATGAAAAAAACTAGCCTGGGGGCAGATTATGTAGAATGTAGATGAATAAACTATCGAATAAACTAATAGAATATAGCGTTTCCTAACATTTCAGTTTTCAATCATAATTTTCATTATTTTTACTATCAACTAAAATAAGAGTTTTCTAGGTGTATGTGTAATTTTCTTTTAGTCAGGTAATCAATTTTTTTTTAATAATATTTTCTCTTGGATATTCTAGTTGAGAGTTGCTGATACAGGGCTAAAGAAAGAAATGTTTTGATTCAGAATTTTTATAAATCAAATCTTAGTTAAGTGAAAGTTGACTTTATTTAGGATTAATTACTTAAGATTCAACATTTTTGTTGTTATATTTGTTTTTCTTAATTATGTTTAATTTCATTTTCTTATCTTTCCATCTCTCAAAAGATAAATGAGAAATTTGGGTTGGTACTTACAAATTGACAATACGTTAGCACAGGGGTCGGCAAGCGAAGCCATTTTCAAGTGCCCGCATTTAAATGTTATGTTTTTGCGATTTTTTTAAAAATTTTTCAATATAACTCTTAAAACAAAAGGTAAAATGTTTTCGCAACTCGATTTTTCAATATGTTTCTAAGTATCACCAAGGGTGTCCACCCCTGTTGTATTATTTCAGAAATGTGTTAGCATACATATATTAATAATATTTAAAATTTATAATAAGCTTGTGTAATGTTTATTCACACAGATTATGAGATACCATATTATAATATGTTACATGATACTTTACTTAACTAGTGAATATTATATATTATATAATTTAAAATTACAAGTATGTTCAAGTCCTCGAAAAAAAATTATTTATTAGCAATGATTAAAAATAAAAATGTTTAAAAGCTAATTGAATTATTTTAAAACAATTTGAATTCAATTACTAAAGCTATCAAATAAGTTTTCGAATTAATTAAAACATTAAGAAGTACCCTTAAAATTTGTAATTTGAATTTTTTTTTTTTTATTCTATTTCAATGAAACTTGTTGACCATCCAATGGATTGGCTGAAATTCGACATTTTTATCCAGTTTCCCCATCGTAATTAATTGAGATTCGGTCCATTTATTTTCTTCTTTAAATTCAATTTATATTATTGAACGGTTAATGGGCATTTTTTGATCTTTGATCCAACTAAATGGGTTTAGAACCGCATTTCGATAGCAATAGGAGAATTGAGTGGACAAATTTCAATTTGATTAAAAAAAAAAGTGTAAAAAAAAAATATCTCCGTTAAGTGATATTAAGCCCGGTTGAATTTGGATCGCTTCATGTTCGAAGCTCAACAGATTGCATTTGGAGCCCCTGGATTCGTCAATGTTCAATTTATTCCTCTACTCCAATATCTAATTACATCTGACAAAGCGTTGAAAAAGAGGAGTAGTTCTGCTCTTTGAATTTGACGTTTAATTAGCAATCAGGCGAGATATTTAATAATACTCATATGAATATATAATTAAGAGTTCAAAGATACATTAATTTTATTGAAATTGATCCAAGAAAATGACCACATTTCAATATAACAATGAAATTCAATACTATAAGTTAGATATATGTATTGAAAATCAATTATTTTCAATTAAAATTTTTATTATTTAAATTTAAAATTTTATATAAATTAATGTATTGTAAAAATCAGAGGTATTTTTACAGGTTAAAAATTTAGATTAGGATTATACTAAAAGAAATTTAAAAAATAGGTATTTACCTATATATATAATTGTATAGAATAAAATATTCATTTAAATAAAAAAAACAAAACAATATAAAATATATGAAATATATTTTTATTTAATATTTCAATTTTGAAAAGTAAAATAATATTTTCAAGACTTTAATATATAATATATTGCACCCCGGCAAGAAGAGTGACACAACTAAAAAAATCCCGATTTTGAGTTAAGTACACTGGTGAATGGATCTGTTATACAACTACGAGCACGAAAAATGACATATCTGTAACTCTAGATTTGTCCGCAATATGGCAGTTGTGTCACCTTTACTTTTAGGTTAGTTGACACTTTTAATTTTCTTTAATTCAATATTGTAGAAATTCAAGGTTTTTTAGTTGTATCACTCTTCTTGCTGGGTGCAATATATATATATAGATTTTAATATAATAAATAAAGAAAAAGAAAAATATTCATAATTTAAAGTAAATAAATTTCATAAAAAAATAAATAAATACTCTTATATTTAGGATTATACTAGAAGAAATTTTTAAAAAAGGTATTAACCTATATATATATATATAATTGTATAGAATAAAATATTCATTTAAATAAAAAAAAAAAATATATATATATAAAATATATGAAATATATTTTTATTTCATATATTTCAATTTTGAAAAATAAAATAATATTTTCAAGACTTTAATATATATATATATATATAGATTTTAATATAAATAAAGAAAAATAAAATATTCATAATTTAAAGTGAATAAATTTCAAGTTTATACACAATAAAAATAAAAAAAAATAAATGATTGAAGATTCCTTTTTTTTATAAAAACATTTAAACAAGATTTGACTTTTCTTTTTTTTCTATGAATGTGAGCGTCAAACATTTCCTTGATATTCTTTTTTTTTATTCCTTCTTGTTTTATTAAACAAAAACTAAGTGGGTGAGGGTTGGGGGAGAGAAATATATATATAAAATTCCATTTAATTTACTTTACTTCACTTGAAATATAAATAATTCATAAAGACAATAATAATAAATGTAAATCTTACTGTGTTGAAAAACTCTTCAAGTCTTAAGAAATTCATTCATCCATTTCTTAACAAAACGCCTCTTTTCCTCCTAATTTAGTAGCGGCCAATGGGGCTGTTTCTAATGACACCGGAACACCCCCGCCCCCACCTTCCCCATTCCCCCATCGTGAACCTGAAGCTGCCTCCCTTCAAAGGTTCAGCGACGAGAGAAAACAACTTTTCAAAGTCGGCAAGACGCAGAGGCGCCAATTAGTCATTGACTGGAGGCGCTCTTCTAATGAACGTTCACGCACCCTCTCCCCTTTCTCTTTCAAAGCCACCTTGCTCTTTCACAATACCCCTCCATTTCACTTTTCTTCGATATATTTCCGCTTTACTCGTTCACTCTTGTATTGCTGTATCCCTTTTGTATTCATTATTTGGAAACTTTGAATTTAGCATCATTTATGTACTTTAAATGGCATGTTAAAAGTACTTATTTAAAATAAACATAAATAATAAGGAAATACACTAAAATTATACATCAATATACATTATTTTTAATTATTAGATTATATAAAATTCTAATTTAAATTTTTTTTTTTAAATCAAGTTATTCATATTGTAGTGTGTAATGAAATAAAATTTTGTTTTTTTCTCATTTTAATATATATATATATATATATATATAATTAGATACTTATATTTATATACTAAAATATTTAAAAATTTATAGTTGTATTAAAATTCAGGTGAATAAAATAAATTAAATTGCTTAGTTTTATTTAAGGTGGATAGATGAGATGAATAGGTCATGGATCTAAATCGAACAAGGTTTGGTTATCTTGAAAGGGTTGAATGCGTTCAAGATGGTTAAATAATATGTAGATTCGTATAACCTTTGAAGATAAAAGAAGTGGAAAGTAGATGGTTTACAATGGAATTCCCGATCTCTAATCCTACTATGATAGAGAAAATATGGAATTTATTCACATAAAAGAGTACTATAAATACTAAATAGAACAAATAATCGAATAAATTTTATTAATTTATATATTTTATGCTATTCTATGGCAGCATTTACGGATCAAAGAAAGATGAGGATACCGGGGAATGGCGGAGACTGTATAAGGAGGTATTGCATGACCTCTATGCATCTCTAAACATAGTAAACGTTATAAAATCGAGAAAGCTGTGATGGGCAGGGCACGTAGATAGAATGAGTAGGGGAAAGAATGGCGAAAAATATATTGGTGGAAGAACCGATTGCGAAATATTCGCTTGGAAGACCAAGGATCCGATGTCTGGACAATCTGGAGTGTCTTCACTCGACTATCTCGCAAATTTGAATTGGATTAACTAACATATATATTATATTTAAATTAAATTTAATTAATTAAATTATAAATTAAAATCAATAAATAATATTTATTAAACCAGCGCGTGTTTGGTTCTATGTTGATGACACCACGTCACGTGCTGGCGCGTAATTGGCAGTCAACGTGTTAAAAAATTTAAAAAAATAATTCTGGTACTTTCATCGATACAATCAAGCTCAAATCTATATATAGCAGTTTTATACAATTTTTAATCATGTGAAAAACTGTCAAACATATATCTTTATTTTAACGGTCAGTTTAGAGAAAAAAAAATGATAACGTGGAAAGTATAGTGAAAATGACTCAGGGACCTTCAAAACGTATAAAAACATCAAAAACTCGACATCGAAAATTTTGACCCTCTTCAGAAAGAGTTACATTTCTCAAAAGTTGATAGAAAACTACGAATTTCGAATAATGTCCGTGTACCAAATTTCATTATTCTAGCTCAAACCGTTTTTTCGTAATCTTGTCTATATACACACATGCACACACACATAGAGAGACAGTTTTCTCAACCTTAGTGAAAATGACTCAGGGACCTTCAAAAGGTATAAAAACATCAAAATCTCGACATCGAAAATTTTCGTGATCGCAATACTATCTCTGGCGAGATAGTAAAAATAATACTCAACACCCTCTGATAATTTTTTTCACTTATATATGATATATACGTAGATAAATTTATTTATTCATGTTTCTAGCATTAAAATTTTTTTTTAAAAAAAGGTTAGAAATTAGAAACATTTTTTGAAATTTTAAAACTATAGAAAGGTAATGCAATTTTCTCAAAATGCACCCGTAACTATTGGGAATTAGTGATTTACATCTTTTCATAGTTCACTTTTATTAATTGATAATGTTAATTAAATTGAAATAATTTGAAATAAAATATTAATTTGTTTCTTAAGAGAAAATAATAATTGATAATTCATTTTTTTATTTGTTTCTTTTATACAGTTGAATGTTAATTAAGAGCTCGATACTTTTATATATTTATTATTTTTTTTAATAGGACCTCTAAAGAGGTTTTTATTTGCATGAAAATAAAAGATTATGAATATGAAATGGAATGTTAAATGGAATATTTTAAGTGCACTTAATTTCAATAATGTATTCCAGCATCTCAAATGAGAGATTTATAGTCTCTATTTGCAAGCTGTCTTCTTTGCCGTCATTAAGCTAATGATATGTTTACATAAGAACAACTTGGAATAGGCCGGCTTGGCAGTGGGGGTGTTAATTAGTAGCAGAGTCAGCGACGGGCGTTTAGTATGCAAGGCGGGTCTGCGGACGCCAAACACCCCCCTATTCACCACCCTCAACCCTTTCGCCTGCCTTTCACGTTTTTCCTCGTTTTCTCACATGGCCTAGAATAGGATTAGAAGGGAAGGGGAGGGGGGGGCGAGAGTGAAAGAGATGGTGGGGGGGGGAAGCTGCGGCAACGATCAGCTTTTACCAACGAACACAAGACGAAGAGGTGTGCAAAGAGAAAGAAGGGGGAGGGGGGGGGAGAGAGAAGGCGCAAAACTTGTGGAATTGCTGTGTGTGAGAAATGTAAGTCTAATTTTACTTTTAATTAAGTTCTGTCATTAATCAAGGCCCCCGGTGGCGCACACGGCAGCCGAGAGCTACTTATATAGGCGTCGATCTTAGCCCGTCGGGGCGCACTGACGCCTCCTCTACGGGAATAGAAGAAAAAAAAAAAAAAAAAAAAAAACTGGAAACGATTTTCATTTGGAATCGAGCACAAGAGAGATATGTCTTTGCATGTTGTAATTGTAATGACTTTTAAACGAACCGTGAAATCGGTCACAATAAAAAATCTATTTGGCCCATCCAATTGCGCTTCGCAGAGATATGTTTCTTGAAAAGAGAGGGATGTTGTATGATTGCAGTTTACAAAAAGAGACAAGGGGTAACAACGTCCACCCATACTCTTGTTTTCTCTCTCTCTCTCTTCTCTCATTCACTCTCTAAGACAAATGGTTACCAACGGGAACAGGGAAGTGAAATCCAGAAGAAGCAAAAGAAAATTAATCATTTTTTTTTTTTTTTTTAGAATAAAGGATACATTTAATTAAAGTAGAAATTAAAGATAATCAATAGATATACCATTGAAATTAAAAGAAAGCTATATAAATATTTAGATATTAATAATAATAGATAATAGAATATTATCACACACACAATATATATAATTTT
The DNA here is from genome assembly GCA_963082975.1 of Labia minor. Lineage (NCBI taxonomy): Eukaryota > Metazoa > Arthropoda > Insecta > Dermaptera > Spongiphoridae > Labia > Labia minor. The sequence continues at coordinate 29,923,904 of OY720349.1, forward strand.
CTATGTACATCTGTCTATAATATTATGAAGTTAGCTACAAATTTAGAATTTTTTTATTTACAATTTTTATAAAATTTAAAAAATAAATATAAATTGTAATATAAATTGAAATATTATAATTTTTGATATTACTATTATTTTTTATCAAAAAGAGAATTTATTAAACATAATAAACATAAAAAGAATCCTATCAAAATTATTAATTTGTTACTAACTTCATTTTTTTAATTTTGTTTTGTTATTATTAAATGAACCACTCAGAAGCCAAACCGATTAACTCCAATTTTTAAAATTTTGCTAGTAATGTAATGTAATGTATCATGCAACATATGAAGTGAATATTGAACTTGATAATCTTAATATTGCAATGCAATATACATTTTTATGTAATCAATAACCGTGGATTTAATACAAATTGAACTTTGGGCTTCATTTTCTGTTTGTACAGTTAATCGCTTTGGCTTCTGAGTGGCTCAAATATTGAAAAAAAATAAAAAAAAAATATTACGACGATTTGAATAAAGTTATTAATTTTATATTTAAACATTGTGTTGTTTTGTAAGTATGAAACAAAATTTCCTATAAATTATTATTATTAATCAATTTCGTGCGGCTAGAAGCCGCCTGTCCCTCTAAGAAAAGTTTTATGCCGTCGACAGGATATGGTATGAACGGCTAGTTTAATAATAATTTATATCTAGGATTTATTTAATATATATTATAATCTCTATCATCTTATATTTTATATAATATTTTAAATATGAAGAATTCATTATAATTTATGGTTAATATTTAATACCTTCAAGTAATGATCAGATTATTTATTATCAAGAGAATAATTTTAAAAAAAAATATACCACAAAATTACATGAAAATTTTGAATCGTAGACAAATGGATAAATAAAATCTTAATTACCTATATAAATTATAACACAAAAAAAAAAAAAAACTAGAAAAACCAAAAAAAAACATATATTCATAAAATTATTACTTTTTAATGAAAAAAAATTTTTTTTTTGTTTTAATATAATTATAAAAATTAACTTTTTATTTATTCTAATAATTTTGTTGTGTATGCTCACACAATAGAGGATATTGTTCTTTTAAAAATAAATTCTCCGAGATCTGTTTAAATAGCTAATCGAAATTTAGTAATTTAACATCATTCACTTTAGAAAATTAAAGTAAAAATTATTTTTGGATGATATTTATTCATTAAAAAGAAAATTATCATTATTAAATGATTTATCTAAAAACATATTATTCCAGGTTCAATTTATTTCAAGCTTAATAAAAATGAAAAATTATAATACAAGTTTTATTATCAAAAAGTTAAAAAACAACGCCAAGCCAGCTTAAGAAGACAATATAGTCCAATTTTTTAAATCCCATTCTCGCTTCTTCTCTAAGAGAAGGCATAAAGTCTTTAATCTCGGGCATTAAAGCATTTTTCTATAAAACAACTGAAACACGTGTATTGTGTTGTAAATTGGTTTGTATATACTTTGCTTGTGGGTTTGTGTGAGTCTTGATTCACATTGGCTGCTGTTAACAAAAGCAAGCAAGTAACTGGCCCCTCGCCACCAGCCAAAAGCCAGTTTCTAATCCTTAGTTGGTAGCTGCTTAACAAATCCTCGGCTCTTTACTTTACACTAAAATTCATATTTAAATTATAATTTAAGTTCACTGTGAACTTTGGTTGGTCTTTGTAAATTGATTTAATCAAATAGTCACACAAACGTATGTCAATAAATACTTATATTGTATATAATATAGACAGATTGATAAGTTATTTTATTAATTATTAATTTAAAATTGATGTGATAAACGTTTGGAAAATTTAAGATTTATAAAAATAGTTAAATGTAATCATGGTATGGTAAATAAATGAAGTTTTTTTTTTAATTTTGTATCTTTATATTTAAAATATAAAGATAAAAAATTTTAAAAATAAGGTTTTTTTCATGGACTACAAAGAATAAAATAATTTTCTAAAAACCTGACAAAGTTTATGTATGAATTGCTTCATATACAATGAAGAACGTTGGACGCATTTAGTTTACCCCTGAAGCTAGACCTGATTTATAAGAATTTATCATTAATTTTAATGCTATCACATATTTTTAATTACTTTCAAAATGAAAATCTATCTTCAAATCAATATTTATACTTCAAAATCCGTTGAAAAAAAATTAATCAGAGCAATACAAAAGAAATTAGTTACAAAAATCAATTAATAGCTAATTACATTACAATTAATTAATTATAATTCAATTATATTTCTTCCATACCTTTTAGCGATTCATTGAAATATCTATAAAAATTTTCAAAAGTCTATCTCAATTTAAAGTCGATGAAAAATCGATTTCAATTTCTTATAAGAGCGAACAGACAGATAGGCATGAAGCGAAGTTGATAAAAACTTTATATAAAGAAATGAAAATATTATGTCTTTATGGTAATTCTATAAGCCTATCGACGAACTATAAACAAATCCATAAATACTCAAGAAATGAACCAAAATTTATTTTAAGTTCTATTCTACTGCAAGCATATATAATCAAATAACAAAAACTGATTTATTTAGTAATTTTTCAATAACATTACAAAGATTAATATACTGCACCCTAAAATTCCCAATTTTAGGGTGAAATGGTTGAAAATCGAATATTGCAAGTGTAGAAAAACAGAATCCTTTGTGATAATCAAAAGAAGAGATGAAGGAGAATGGGGGAGGGTGAATGGACAAAATAAATTCATGAAACTGTATCTATCCCCTATAAAATTGGAAAGCCTCGTAGGCGGGAACGACAGTCATTCTCTCCACTGAGACAGATCGACAAGCACCTGCAAATTGATCCCTGAAATCATCAAGGGTGGATGGATGTTCAGCATAAATATTTGGAGTATTCAATTCGAGATCCATTTAATAGGATCAAGCAGTGACAAAGAGGGCGACAAATTATAGTAATAAAAGGATTTGTTTTGGAAAGCAGCTGAGCACCTGGCAAATATTCAAAAGAAAATCTCCATTATCTACCCCTTGAGATTAGAATTAGAATTACTAAAGTCCTGAAACTATCATAGAAACGGAATAAAGAAGATTAGTTGCAATCATTAATTGTATTATAATCAATAAATTCCAATATAAAGAAATAAATTGAAGTCAAATTTTTAATAAATAATATGTCTAAAATGTCTTAATTTAGATTATAATAATTTTTTGAATAAATTATTATAAATACAACTTTAAATTAATATTTGACAGTTTTATTATTTTTACCAGAGATAGTATTGCGATCACGAAAATTTTCGATGTCGAGATTTTGATATTTTTTACGTTTTGAAGGTCCCTAGGTCATTTTCACAAAGGTTCAGAAAATTGACTCTCTCTCTCTCTCTGTGTGTTTGTATGTGTGTTTGTGTATGTAGACAAGATTACGCAAAACAGTTCGTAGTCTTCTATCGACTTTTGGGAGATGAAGTTCTTTCGGAAGTGGGTCATTATCTACCCCCTTTTCATTTTTTTTCCTCTAAACTGACCCTAAAAATAAAGAAATATGTTTGATAGTTTTTCACATGATTAAAAATTGTATAAAACTGCTATATATAGAATTTCAGCTTGATTGAATCGCCGAAAGTATCGGAATTAATTTTTTAAGGTTGGCTGGCAATCACGCGTCAGCACGTGACGTGGTGCCATCAATAAAGAGCCAAACACGCGCTGGTTTAATAAATATTATTTATTAATTTTAATTTATAATTTATATTTATCATTTTTTAATTAAATTTAATTTAAATATAATATATGTTATTTAAATCAATTCAAATTTGCGAGATAGTCTAGTGAAGACACTCCAGATTTTTTTTATTGTGATTTTGATATTTGAGGAATAGGTATGGTAATAAATCCTACATTTCGTTAAATTTTTTAATGTAATCGCCTCGGTTGGTATCGGACTTAGCTACTGTCAAAGTAATTATATTTGTAATTTAATTGGGGTTACTGCAAATGATAAAAATTTTGAAAGATTTCTTTTATAACTGTTATAAATATAACTTTAAAACTTATTCATTGTATTTCTATATAAATTACTATTTTTTTGTTTGTTTTTTTTATAAGAAATAGAATTTCATTTCATTTTGTATTTAATTCCGAAATTTAATAATTCTATGAGTATATGGATAGGGTAGTCTTAAAATATTTGAATATGCACATTTTGGGATTTGAGTGAAACTTATTCATAATGAATTTGAATGGTACGAGAATAGGAGGTGATACTGAGGAGAGCAAAGGGTAATGAAATCTAATGAATATATCCAGAGATGTATTATAAAATTCATTTGGAATAATTTTACTTTTGTTAAGTGGTTTGTGAAATAAATAATAAGAAGAAATTTATATGACAATAAAGTTGGAGGTTGTAGTCGTTCGTCGGCCAAAATCAAATTACGCTATAGAGTTGTAAGAAATAGGTTTATGTAAGATGATCGGGAGGTCGCAGGGGATGTGGTGAATAGGAGCCCCGACCCTTCGTTGAGCATTGATATACGTTTATGCGAGTTTAGGGGAGTTCCGTTTGTAGGGTCGCGACTCGCCCTTTGCTAATCCCTTTTCGCCCTAAAACAGTTGCGACAATATTGTCCTGAGAAAAGCCAAGACGACCAATGAAGGAAGGAAGGGTCGTCTGTAGGGGTCCTCTGTCGCTGCTCAAGGGATTTCACCCAAAATTAAGATCGCCTTTTAGTCCAGTATTTACTTAATTAAATTAATAAGAAACGGGCCTGATTTAACAAAGGGATTGGCCCATGGAAGGAAAGTCATATTCATCGGCCATTTCGTCCACAAAAGAACAAATGGCAAAGTTTATTAAATCTATAAAATAAAAATATATTATATATCTCGACAATATACACACTAAGGAAATTAGCTGGAGTGTCTCCACTCGACTATCTCGCAATTTGAATTGGATTAAATAACATAATATATTATATTTAAATTAAATTTAATTAATTATAAATTATAAATAATAAATAATAAATATTAAACCAGCGCATGTTTGGCTTTTTGTTGATGGCACCACGTCACGTGTTGACGCGTGAGATTTTCAGTGTTAAAAAATTAATTCTGGTAATTTCAGCGAATCAATCAAGCTGAAATTCTATATATAGCAGTTTTATATAATTATTAATCATGTGAAAAATTATCAAACATATATCTTTATTTTTACGGTCACTTTAGAGGAAAAAAAATCAAAACGTTGTAGGTAATGACCCTCTTCCGGTTGAGCTACATTTCTCAAAAGTTGATAGAAAACTATGAATTTTGAATAATGTCCATGTACCAAATTTCATCATTCTAGCTCAAACCGTTTTTGCGTAATCTTGCCTACATACATACACACATACACACATACACACATACACACACACATACACACACACAGACATTTTTCTCAACCTTAGTGAAAATGATTCAGGAACCTTCAAAACGTATAAAAACATCAAAATCTCAACATCGAAAATTTTCATGATCGCAATACTATCTCTGGCGAGATAGTAAAAATTGATTTTCTTTGATAAATAAAAGTTAATACAATACACAACTTAAAAGAATTTAAATCAAATTGATTTTTTTTTCGTCGTCTAAGTAATTATGATAGAAATTATAAAAAAAATTTAAAAAAAATTTCTATTCAAATTATTCATTATTAATATTAATTAATCGGTAATTATATAAACTGGTGATCCAGTCATTGATTTGGATAAAACTTTAACAGCGAGTTCCTTTTTTAATTCCAATTAACTTTTCATATGGAATTTTTGCGGGTTGCTTCTAGTTTACGAGATAAAAATTATTAAAATTTGCATATAAATCCACTGATATTCTATTTAGCTAAAATGTTTGATTAATTTGACCATCAGAGGGCTCCACTAATTTTTTTGGCGTTTTTTTCAACTCGGATAAGATATAGAAAAATTAAAAAATTAATTAATTCAATAATTTTCCTATATCCAAACCGAACCGAAATAAATCGCAGATTAGTGAATTAGTGAATAAAAGATTACTTAATGACATCATATTTCGAGGTTCATAATAAGCTAATCTGGAAAAAGTTAGTTCTTTTTATCTCCTGAAGCGACCCGCAAAAATTGCATAAGAAAAGTTTATTTGGAATTAAAAAAAGGAATCCACTGGTAAAGTTTTATCCAAATCCATTACTGGATCACCAGTTTACATAATTACCAATTAATCTTATATTAAATAAATAAATAAACAAATAAAGTTAATAATAATAAAAATTCATCTTTTAATTTTAGAATAACTAAATCAATTTAAAATGCATAAATAAAATGAAAATAAACAAACAGAGCTTTTGGTATATATTTACCATAATACATTGGTATTATAATGAAAACATACATTGTTATGTTGATTTGTATTAAATATATAGATAAGCAAGCGACATTCCTAAACATTACACATGAGTAGATGGATAATATTTCTAAAGAGGTATGTCTATATATATATATATATATATATATATATAATCGGTTGTTTTCAACTATTATTAATTCCCCAGTGCCCCAAACATGTTAATGGATTGCAAAAGCATTCGCATTAATTCTTTAACGCCATCGTTTCTTTTTTGACTTCAGAACGGAAGATGGAATGGAGGGGTTGGGGAGGGGGATAAAGTTTTTGTTGATTTTTTTATTAAAAATTTTGCATGTCAGAATTTCCTTCCCTCTATATAAATTCAAATATTTTGTGCTTTATTTTGTTTGAATATACAGAATGAAATGAATAATCCTCTTGCAGCTAGTCTCTCAAAACATGTATATATTAGCATATTTTCATCTCGAGAGATAGAGGCTTAGATGTTGGCTTTGTTTAAAAATATCAACCTAGATAGATATATAGATATACATATTATGAAGTTGTAGAACAACAAATATATACATGGAGACACAAGTTCGACAAAGTTTATTTTAATATCATCACAAATGTTAGAAGAGAAAGGGATGACAAACGAAAAGGGTAGTGGGGGGGGGAGATGAGGTCGGTCGAGATTCGAACCCCGTGCCAGCTTTGCGGTTTAATAATGCTTGTTGCGGTTTGTTGCTCCACGCCTATCCCAGACATACTTGAAAATGTGATTATAAATTCATCTAACAACACATAATCATTCTTCAAACTTCAATCTTGTTGGAAATTGTACAGAGAGCGAGCGATGTGTGGGTTGCAGGTGGAAAGGGGAATCAACTGAGATGAGAAGGGAGAAGAAGAGTACCCGTTTATAAAATACTTGAGGGTGTATACCTTTTAATTAGATATCGTTGCTTCTTCAGTTTATGTCTGTGAAAGACTCTCCACATATGAATTTCTATTAACCACTTCGTTATACATCATCAAGAGTTTGAATGTGTACAAAGGAATTGGAAAATTTTAGTAGATAGTCATTTCAATAACTTTGAAGAATCTTCTTGAGAATTGAGGGTTTATCATAATTTAATTAGAAACTTTTTTTATTTTTATTTGTTAATTTTATTGTTTGTTTTTTTATTTAATATTCATTCATTTCATATATATGTATATATATATATATACTTGTATCATGTTGAGATAACAAATTAATATTTGTAGAATTTGATTTGTGCAAGCATTACAAGTGTGTGAAATGTTAATCCTTTTATTTGATATCTTCTAATTACATAATTTAAAATTGATTTTATTAAATAAAAATTGTATTTCTACATAGTAAATAATAAATATATTTTGTTGATATAGGTAAAGTAACTATTGTTTATAACAAATTAAAATTAATCAATGAAATATGTAAATACATTGACGGAAAAAAGTAAATGATATAGTGGCGCTGTTGTCGGGCAATGGCAATGCTCCTTCTTAACCGGTTGATTGCCCGACAACAGTGCCATCATATCATTTACTCTTTTCTGTCACTATACTATTTTCTGTATTACTATCATTAGTAAAAAATATATAATATATTTCGAAATTACTCTCAATTATTCTTTAATGAAGTGAAAATATACAAGAAAAATAAAATAAACATAAGTATTATCAAGATGAATATCATTGTATTTATTTTTTATAGTTCTTGTTCCAATAATATTCACAAAATACTTAGCTAGGTTATACTAATATATATTATGGTAAATTAAAAATATCTATTAATTTAATTTTTTTTATTCATTAGTATTGAAAATATTAGAAAGCAATTAATAAAAATTTTGAAAAAAATAAAAAAAAACTATTAACTTTATATTAACCTTATATTATATTATATTATATTACAGGTAGCAAGGGAATATCTCTAGCTGGGGTCTATGGGATGGAGTCAACCCAGCCTCCGGGATCAGCTAATTGATAAAAAGTAGCGCCTCCGATCAAGAAAATCAAGGTAAAGGTTGAGAGGACCCGTTCTACTGATCATAGGACACCTCAGTGATATAACCGACTTGATAGGCGTTGTCCTTGCGAAGGACATACAAAAGTCAGAGTTTTTTTTTATATTATAGGTAAGTAAATGTGTTGAAAACAATACCTCCCTTACTATCGTCGGTCGGTAAAAATAATTGAATTATAAAATTATTTTTAATATTAAACTACAAATATTCTATATACTTATATATAAAAAATCATCCTACTTTAAATATATGTTTTTATTTTAGTTATTTATACCTTCACATTTATTGAATTTATTTTTTTTTTAAAAAACCATGTAAAGAGACCGATGGGGGAGGGTTAGAAATTGCGTCCACGTGCTTTCTATTTAGGCGTTGCAAATGATCCATCAAGTGTCCCCGATTTCAGGTCTTATTGTTCATGAAGCTCGGCGAAAGGGCGGGTGGGAGGAGGAGGAGGAGGAGGAGGAGGTGGTGGTAGCGAAGGGAGCACCTGCCGTCCAAGGGCTGATCGGTCACGCGCCCAGCGCAGAGTATAAAACGCATCCCGCGTGCAGCTGCCGTCACGGTCACCCCCAAAACTCACCCCACGGAAAAGCCAACCCTCGCACACCATCGCTAGTTATACACTTGACTAGGCCCACTATAATGCTGTGATGCAAACATCAGATGTTGGAGAGAATAATCCGTATTATTGAATACAATATTAAATTACACACGTTAAATCGTATATTTATAAATATTCAACAGGGAGTAAGAAAACTTGGAAACAGGGAAACATGAGTTGAGAAAGGGACAAATATATTAACTAAAACATACAGCTCTCATTCAGATAATTAATTGCTAAAGTTAACCATTTTATTATTTATGGTAGAGCATGAAACATAAGTAAGCTTGAACATAATTCAATGATATATCTAAAGATTAATAGAATAATTATAAAACTAAAAAATTGGTCAGCCTACTTTTTAGGCATTTTCATCTTCCCTCCCCTCTTGATTTTATATTAACATTTAACCTTAATATATATAGTACTTGGAAATTAAAAATTATTGGTAAATATAAAGATATTTTACTTTTAAAATGTATATACAGAATTATTATACTGTTAAGATTGCTTGTAAATATTAAAATAAAAATATGCATGTGCTCTTCTTTATATATATATATATATATATAATGTGGTATTTATGTCAAATTCCATTTCAATTGGATGGACCGTTTGAGAACGTATAAAGGACATACAGTCAGTTCGATACACAGACATTATATATAGATAATCAATTTATTCTAAATTAATAGGAATTAATTGATTCTTATTATTAAATATGAAAACTTTAATAGAAAATAAATGAGCTAGTAATAAAATCATTCTCCCTTAATTTTGAAAGAATAGAATCTATATATATAAAAAAAGGTTTTTGTCTGCACATTGCTCAGAATTTAAAAATTTTTGCATATCTTCGCGTTTCATGACCTCTAGAATCCAAAAGTGACTTTAGAATTTTTCACGTCTGTCTGTCTGTCTGTCTGTCTGTCTGTCTGTCTGTCCGGAAAATTACTATTTTATAGACTCAGAATTGGCTGAACCGATTTCTTTGAAATTACATCACAATATTCTTATATACCTCTAGAGTAACATAGGCTATAAATTTTATTAATATCTTATCAATAACCGCAGAAATTAATTTTTTAAAGTTTATATAATTCTCCGTGTTGTTCATTCAAGAGCAGCTCGCGGCTCACTGTCGGCCTAGCGGAATCATTTCAAACAATGAATTATCATAGAGATTCCCAATCGAAGAATTATTATAATATTTCCCTTTTTATTTTAAATTCTAATATACAAATATCAATTCAATTAAATAATTTATTCTAAAAGTTCTCAATTTAATTAAAATATTTATTAGATCATATTTTTATCTTAAATTATTTTTTATTTAATTGAATATTTCTTCTTTTCTATAATATATATATAATAATATATAAATTTTATCATTGAATAATAAAAAAAAATATTATTTAACCTGAATTAAAATGACTGAATTATATTATCTTTGTTTTTTATTTTAATTTAATTACTCTATTATTAATTACTAAATATATATATATATTATATATAAAATTAAAATATGATGATATAAAGTTGTTTTAAATTTTTGACATTTTTAAATTGGGTATATTTTTTAAATTTATTAAAATGTCTTTTTTATTTATTATGTTTAAAAGATTCATTTTTATTATGTGATATTAATAAAAAATAACGATGCTCTGTGTAAGTCGAATCATGTTGCACATAATTAAATAACAATTGCCAAACAAAGAATATAATATTTTTTTAAATTCTTATATTTAAATATCATTTCAATTAAATAATTTATTCTAAAAGGTCTCATTTTAATGCAATTTATAATTTTCTTCTAATTCAGATTTAGGACAAATCGTACAACATTATATCAAATCTCGCTAAGAACATTCAATATTTTTGTACACAAATTATTCAGAGTATTGGCTAAGCGTATCACTCACAATCAGTTTATAATGAAATTTATATAAATTAACAAAGTAAAAATTTTTATTTGTTTAAATTTTATTATAATGAATCAAAAAAAATTAAATATATAGATCACATGATTAAGAGAAGCAAAAAACTTAACAGAAAATAACTGTTGGATGGAGGTCGGACATGACAGAAACTGTAAGCGAAATCTTCATATTGCGACGAATAATTTTCAAATCCCCTAGCACCACAGAATTTAAGTTTCTTTTAAGGAAAATAACTATGATCTAAAAAAATTAATAAATGAACTTAATAATAAAAAAAACAAATAAATCAATTAATTTAAATTAATACTATTAATGAATGTATATATTGGTCATTTATCTATAGTTTTATACCGTTAATTTTTATAAATTGTCTCAAGTCTCTATTTTTGCATTTTCTCAAGTTTCATTATAATTAAAAATATTCAATAATAATCTAGCAATGAAAATAAAATACCAAAATGTAATGATCAAGAAATATTATACTCTATTATAACATATACAATACTTATAAACTATAGGCGGAGGAAATATTAGGAGATATCATTGCGGGTTCAGGCCAAATCGACCAACATTAATTAAGATATTTTCATTATGACAGATATTAGGAACAAAACCGCGAATTCAATATTTCTGTTCACTAATTATTTGTAAACTTTAGTAAAACATACGCATAACTCAATAGATCCGGATAAACTTTTTCAAATTTTCAATCTTCAAATTTCTCTTGAAGGTAGTAAAGAAAGAATAAGATGCGGAAATCAATTGTAAAATATTAGGTTACTCAGACGACTTAAATATAATAGGAGATTCGGCAATTGCAATTACAGATAGCGAGGAAAATTTAATGGAGGTTTGAAATTAATAGTGATAAGAAAAAATATTTAGTAACAAAGAGGAAGAGTATTAACATACAAAATCTTAAGATACAAAATGTAGAATTTGAATATGTAGAAAAATTGAATGTAATCACGAAGGATAATAATATTTGAGAAGAATTTAAATCGGGGTTGCAATCGGGAAACGCCTGTTATCTGCAATAAAGAGGCTTATCTCTTCAAAATTATTATCAAAGGGAATATATAAAAAGATTATTTTGCCTGTTGCATTATATGGGTGGGAGGCATGGTCTATGACCCTTGGAGATGAGAGTAGATTCAGAGTATTTGAGAATAGGATTCTTCCCTGCATTTATTGGCCAAAGAAAGATGAGGTCACCGGGTATGAGGGAGACTGTATAACAAGAAATTGCATGGCCTCTCTGCATCTTCAGAAATAGTTAGGGTTATAAAAGGGAAAAAGCTGCGATAGGCAGGGCACGTGGCAAGAATGGGAGAGGAAAAAGATATTGGTGGGAAGACCGATTGGAAAACGTCCGCTTGGAAAACCAATGACGCGTAGGAAGGGACGTAAGAGAGATGGAATAAGGGCTCAGGATAGGGACACTTGGAGAAATGTGGTTGTTGCGGCTAAGAACTTTAGAGTATCTTTGAGCCACATAGGTAGATAGATATAACATATACAATAATAATATATATAATTAATATAGTGATTAAATTAAAATATATTTTTTAAATAAGAACACAAAAAGAAATGAATGTTTTATGTAATATACTGATTGAAACAAAATGGATGAAAACCTTTTAATACTTTCAACCACCAAATACTATGTACAACTCGGGGGTACAGGGGGCGGAGCCCCCGTCTAGGTGTGAAGAGCGCCGAAGGCGCTCTGAGCAGCTAGTTATAATATAAAAAAAATGAGCTGTGACCAGGCACACTACCGACCGACGATTTGAAATAAATTAATTTCCAAACAATATTATATACATGTATATATATATATATATATATATTTTTAAAACTTGAATTAAAATGACTAAATTATATTATCTTGGTTTTTATCTTTGGTTTAATTACACTTAATTATTAATTACTACTATATTTTAAGTGAAAAAATTCCGACAATGAATATAAAATTAATACTTTGTAAACTCCCACTTCCGATTACACCAAAAGTAGATGAATTCATGCTACTGATTTATTAAGTAAATATATTAAATTTTATCAAAATCCGTTGAGCTGTTCAAGCTGTGTATCATGTATCATACAATGGACAGACGGACGGACGGACAGTCATCATACTAAAAATACTTTGTTTTGTAAACAAAATGCATTATTCGTGGAGATATGTAAAATTATCCACATGTGAAATTTGGTGTGAAAACAATACCTTCCCTTCCTATCTTCGGTCGGTAAAAATATATCTAAAGATATTGACCTATATATATTTTTTAATCCTTTTTATAAATGATGATATAATTAATAATTTTGTATACCATACGTTAATTCATTTTTAAAAATAATAAATAATTATTATTATATTTATTTTTCATCATATACATATATTAATTGTGTACATTTATTAAAAATGTAAACAATATAAAGAATACTGATATATTAAATTTAATTTTTTTTTTAACTGGGTTAAATATGAAAAAGAAAAAAAGTAACCGGACATAAATAGGCAGTTAATTTCTTCTCTTTCTTTGATTTAAGTCGACCTGTTTGCTCCAGGCATGTTTGTTGCTTAACAAAATTAAAACAAGCTTGAAATTAAAATATTTGAATTAGAAATATAACGACAGGATATTAAAAAGTCAACAAATATAACAACAAGTAACAATCTCTCTCTCTATATATATATCTATATATATATATATAGATATATATATATAACCTATATTTAACCCTTCCCTAAACTGCTTTCCCCCTTTTTTTTATCCATTATACTGTATTTTTTCACCCTTTTCGTTATTTCTTCCCCTTAATTTATACTCTTTCCTATTATTGCCTTTCAAATTATTGTTATGAATTTTCCACTCTAGTTATTTTCATAATAAAAGCCAATTGGAATATCATTAAAATCCGAGATTTATCTCGCATTAGACAAATAATCATATTATGATAAAACTTAAGAAAGAAATTAGAGAAAAAATCTACCATAGACCACTAAAAATTGGTACCATAGACCACTAAAAATTGGATTAAATATCATTCACTTTTCATATACCAACTTCTTGTTTTAAATTTAATACATAAATCTCTCGATATATTTTGCCTAGAATTAATAAATCTTAACTGACTTTATAATAAATCGTATGGATGATTTATTATGGGAGAGACAGTCTACTATACTATATGTGATTGGCATAGCTTCGTTCATCCTTTACGAAGAATTATTACATTATTTCCATTTTAACACCTGAATCAGTTCAGTAACATAACATTTTTAATATATATATATATATATATATATACCTATGAGTATAAATATATACTATCAACTGAATTAAAAGAAAAGAAATTTAATATACATATATTCGAAAGTAAAATTAACGCTTTACTATAAAATCAATTCAATATTTATAACAATAAATTAATTAGAACAGTGGTCAGCAAACTACGGCCCGCGGGCCAAATCCAGCCCGCCATCTATTTTTTTATCCAGCCCGCGGATAAATATTGTCATTTTTGATGCAAATGCAAAATAAATTTTCATATTTCAAAGTCTATTTCAGTATACGATTGACGAACTTCCGTCAGAACTTCAGTTGGAAGTCAGTGATCTGCAAAATGATGACACACTAAAAACGAAGTTCAAAGGTATATGGATCTAGCACAATTCTATGAATATCTTTCCGAGAATGAATTAAAATCATATGCACAAGGGTTTATTTCTAATTTGGAAGTACATACCAATGTGAAAAGACATTTTCGAAAATGAAGTATACAAAATCGCAATACAGATCATTATTAACAGATGACCATTTGCAAAAAACTTTAATTATAGGAAGTACCTACTATCATTGTACCCAATTATGATGAAATAATATCACAAAAAAAAAAATTACATTCATCACATTGATGCAAAATTTATTATTTAATTAATTAATTTAAAATTTATTTTTTATTAGATTCTTCGTTAGGACAGTAAAATATATATTCTATCATGTCTGGCCCCCAGATCTTTAAAATTTTTATATTTGGCTCTTTCCTAAAAAAAAAGTCCGCAGTCCCCTGCTGTAGAAGATAACTATAATGCCAATCGCCTAATAAAACATTACTGAAATACATTTTCTAATATGTTATATTTATCCAATCAATCCACTTAAGAACCACTCTCAACGATAAAATAAGCAAATCCCCTTAACTTTACCCCTTTACTTTTTTCTTTCTAAGAGCTTACTGATACAATATGTGATTATTATAATTAGATAGGGTATATTGACATTCCAGACAAGGAACACAAGATAATATATGAATTGATACATTATTAGTTAAGATTAAAAATTAATATTTGTAGAATTTGATTTTCAAGCATTGCAGCAAATGTTTAAAATTTTAATCTTTTTATTATTATTTTATTTATTTTTATATCTTCTAATTACATCATTTAAAATTGAACTTATTAAATAAAAATTTATTTTTTTATTTATATTTCTACATAATAAATAAATATTTTTGGTATAGGTAAAGTAACTATTGTTTATAACCAACTAATATATGAATATGAATATATAGTGATGGTAAAAAGTAAAGGATGGCGCTGTTGTCGGGCAATGACAATGCTCCTTAACCGGTTGTTTGCCCGATAACAGTGCCACCATATCATTTACTTTTTTCTGTCACTAGACATATTTTATTACTATCATTAGCAACAAAAGTATAATATATTTTGAAATTGCTCTCAATTATTCTTTAATGAAATGAAAATAGACAAGAGAAATTAAATACCTATACATAAGTAATATCAAGGTGAATAACATTATATTTATTTTTTATAGTTCTTATATCAATAATATTTACAAAATAGCTAGCTTATGCTAAGAAAGATATATATATATATATATAAAATATCTATTAGTTTAATATTTTTATTCCTTAGTATTGCCCGACAACAGTGTCACTCTAGCATTTACTTTTTTCTGACATTATACATATTGTATTACTATCATTAGTAACAAAAGTATAATATGTTTTTCTTTTTTCGTCTATATAAATCACTAAACTAACTAGAAATCTTCATTTGATTGATTATGACATAAAAAAATACTTAAAAAATGATTTGCTTTAATCCTTAACATGCACATACAAAAGATTAAATTAATTAATTAATTTAATTCAATAGAAATCATCTTATCATGCAGAACAAGACAAAATAGAATTTAAATCATTAGCGAAAAAAAGAGATTCATTTATCCAATAAATGAATCTCAAAATAAAATATTTTCAACTGACCTGGTAGATTTAAAAGGTTTGTTAACAGGTAGTGGGATGAGTTCAAAGGGATGAGTTCAAAAAATAATCCTTTTCTTTCGGTCTCTTGATAACTGTCCATGCGACATCGTAATTTTTCTAGAATGTACTAGAAAATGAAAACAATATATTAAATTACCCTTTTTATATAATATACACCTATATACATACCTATGTAATAAACTCTCTTTCACTTAGAAAATATTTTAAAATTATTGAAGATTTATCATATAAATTAAAAATAATAAAAATATTTAATTTGAAAATAATAATTTCTAAGAAATTGCAAATATATATTTTTTAAAATAATTACTAATATATAAATTTTACTTTTTTAGTGATTCTTTTAATTCTATTATGAAACTATTTTATAGAAATTATTAATTCTTTTAAATATAATTACCTATTAAATGAAACTAAATTCCACTTGGATTATTTCAAGAACAACTAACAAATAATAATTACCGTTATAAAAAAAATAAAAATATTTATCGAATTTCCTAAGAAAAATCGTTATTTTCTAGAAACCAGCAAAAATTCAATTAAACTATTATGAATACTATTTATCTAGAATTAAAATTATTATTAAAATTATTAATTACTATCTTGCGATCACGAAAATTTTCAATGTCGAGATTTTGATGTTTTTATACATTTTGAAGGTCCCTGAGTCATTTTCATTAAGGTTGTGAAAAATGTCTGTGTGTGTATGAATGTGTGTGTATGTGTGTATGTATGTAACCAAGATTACGCAAAAACGGTTTGAGCTAGAATGATGAAATTTGGTACACGGGCATTATTCACAATTCATAGTTTTCTATCAACTTTTGAGAAATGTAGCTCAACCGGAAGAGGTTCATTACCTACAACGTTTTGATTTTTTTTTCTTCTAAAGTGACCGTAAAAATAAAGATATATGTTTGATAATTTTTCACACAATTAATAATTGTATAAAACTACTATATATAGAATTTCAGCTTGATTGAATCGCTGAAAGTACCAGAATTAATTTTTTAACACTGCAAATCTCACGCGCCAACACGTGATGTGGAGCTATCAACAAAGAGCCAAACATGCGCTGGTTTAATAAATATTATTTATTAATTTTAATTTATAATTTAATTAATTTAATTTAATTTAAATATAATATATTATGTTATTTAATCCAATTCAAATTTACGAGATAGTCGAGTGGAGACACTCCAGATTTTTTTTATGTTTTCGAATTATATTGGATGGATTTATAAAAGTGTTGAACACAGACACTTCTAGCAACATCTAACAATCTAACTGGTCAATTAAAATAAACTCATTTATAACAACCGCTCTCTCACACTTGAAATAAAAATCTACTTTTTGTCTAATTCTAGAAGAATTATATATAAAACAAAAAGAGAATATAATTATTCCTATTATTAAGAAATGTTTTCAATAGTATTTTTTTTAAAATACAACAAATAGACCGAAAGTTGGAGTAATTGTTGCCATATTATTCGGCGAATGGGGAGGGAGGGGAAATCCTTATAGATTCCTAATGTTATTTTATATAGGATACTATATCTATCTATCCATCTCTGTGGCTCTTCGAAACTCAAGAGTTCTTGGCCGCAGCAACCACATTCCTCCAAGTGTTCCTATCCTGAGATACAACCATCCAACCCCTACGTCCGTTTCACGTCCCTTCCTACATTGCCCACCCATCGCGTACTTGGTCTTAGCGGAAGTTCCCCAGTCGTTCCCCTCACAATTATATTTTTCGCCATTCTTTCCTCTCCCATTCTAGCCACGTGCTCTGCTCATCGCAACCTTCTTGATTTTATAACCCTAACTATGTCTGTTATTCGCCATTCTCCGGTGACTTTCTTTGGGCCATGAATCCTATTCTCAAATACTCTAGATCTACTCTCGTCTTCTAAGGTCATAGACCATGCCTCACACCCTTATAATACAACCGGTAAAATGAATGTTTTATACATTTTAATTTTGATCCACTTTGATAATAATTTTTCATAGGAGAGAGGGATAAGCACCTCTACTGCATGATAGCAGGCGTTACCCGATTGCAACCTTCATTTAAATTCTTCTCGAATATTATTACAAACCTAAGTATTTAAATTTTTCTACATTTTAAAATTCTACATTTAATATGTTAAGACTTTGTATGTTAAATAGGATACTCTAAATTAACGAAATTGAAAAAAGTATACTTTCTTATTTCTTTATAAAATATTAAAAAAATTAACATTTCTGATGAATTAATAAGAGACTAAATAATGAAATATTGGATGTCAGCCTTAAGATATATATGTAAAATAATAATTATATTATTTGAATATTCCTAAGTTGGTATCACAACAATGAGACAGAATTGTTGTGTTAAGGTTAGGTAAATTAGATTTTATAAAATTGGAAAACCATTAGATATACTCCTTTATTATTTAGTTATTAATAAGATAAGATAAGATTTGGCTATAAAAACCAATTTGTTTTTAGGTAAGAATCAGTGATGTATTGGTAAAATAAGAAGTAAGGGAACGCATAGTGAGAGCAAAAAAAGTTCTATTTTCAGCATACTATTTTTGTCCATATAAGATTTAATTTTTTCTTATTCTTACTCTATACAATATTAATGAACCCAAAAAAAGAAATTCTAACAGTTGATTTAAGTGGGAGTTGTCGGAACATGAAAAAGTACTGGAACGCGTTCCGGTTCTGAAAAAAGGTAAGGGAACGTCGTTCCCCCGCGTTCCCCTCCCAATACACTACTGGTAAGAATATATTATTGTATTATATCTTATATTTAAAATATTTTCTAATATAATAAAATGTCTTTAGAAAACAAATCTGTCTATATTCCATTTGATTAAACCTACCATCTTATATGTATATATATACTAATATATATATATATATATATATATATATATATATCTAGGTATATTAATAAATGAATAAATATTAATATATTTTATATTTTAAATTTACTACACTAAAATAAAAATAAAAAAATCTCAGCTATTTGAGAAAGATCAATTGTGTTTGTCAGATAATATTTTAAAAATTCATTTGAAATCAATTTTCTTGTTAATAACCTAAAGAATTTGCCCTTTCATTCCTCTCTATAAATTTCATCTTATTTATTTCCGACATATTTTGTTTATTTATTATTATTATTATTTTTTTTTTTTGTGTAAAAAGTACGCATTTTTATAAATCATTGCCTTGTATCTATACTATATCTCTTTTTCAAACAAATAAAAATGTCGAATATTTTTAATTAATTTGAGAGGAATTTTCGCAATAGGAAAAGTTAACTTGAGTCAGCAAATAGGCGTCCTATTCATCCATATATAAAACTGCCTGTATCGTTTGATGTCAGTGAGCAGCAATATTTGTGTTGAATATACTCTCTGAGCATAAAATTGGAAAAAAATGAGAAACCCTGGCAGAGCCGCTGATTGCTATATTTGATTCTCCCGTTCCACCTCTCGCAAGCATTTTTTAAAAAATTTTTTTCGCCGTCCGCAAGATGAAGGGAATATCGATTGGCATATCCTTTGATCGAGGTGCCGCTCTGATTGATCTCCCTCTGTATCGCGTATCACTTTGTCGCTAAAAAGGGAATCATCCAATATAGACGCTTTTAATATTATAGATTGTTTATAGTTCGAATTTTGTTTTATTTTGTCCCCATCCAATGACAACCGGGGATTCCTGTAATATCATTTTAGTTTCGAATTCAGAATCTATATCACAAACCCCGATGATTGATAACAAAATACCATACGAGAAAAGAAGTTTCAATCGAAAATATCAATTTCATTATGAATAATTTTTTTTTCTAGTTTTTTTTTTTTTTTAATTTTTTTTTTTTTTAAATTAAAATTTCATATAAAAAATTCAATAAAATGCATTATTAATAAATTGATATTCAATTTAAAAATTTTATAAAATAATAAAATAAATAGTAGGCAGTAGTAATTTAAGAAGATTTATAGACTTTATAAATTTGAAAATTTGTAATTGTTTATAAAATAGGAAGCTTCAGGGATTTGGATGAAACTTTGCCAGTGGATTCCTTTTTTAATTCCAAAGAAACTTTCTTTATGCAATATTTCCAGGTCTCTTCTAGTTTACAAGATAAAAATTATTTTTAATAATAATAATAATTTTTATCTCGTTTGACAGACAAACTATAGTTATGAATGAGCAGCCATATAATAATGTTTTATTGACTAATTCACTAATTATTCACTTATTCACTAATTTTTCGGTATTTCTCTGTTCGGTTTGGATATAGAAAAATTATTTAATTAATTAATTTTTTAATTATCATATAACCAAAAAACGAACTGAAAAAAAACCCCAGAAAATTAGTGGAGACCTCCGCTGGTCAAATTAATAAAACATCTTAGTTAAATAGAATATGAATAGATTTATATTCAAATTTTAATAATGTTTATCTCGTAAACTAGAAGAGACCGAGAAAAATATTATAAGAAAAGTTTCTTTGGAATTAATTACTAGGTACCCACAGGTAAATTTCACCCAAATCCCTGAAGCATCCCATTTTGTAAATAATTCCCAGAAAAATTTTTACTGAGGAGTTGGATAACAGTTTTAGAGGATAAATTAAATAATATTTAAATTCTAAAGCCTAAAGAATTTTTGTAGAATTGATCATTGTAGTTATATTTGTTTAATCAAAGAGAGTTGAATAGCTTAATTCTATTATGTAATAGGCAGGAAGGTCTATATATAAATATATAATAAGAATAATTCAATTTAAATTATAAACGACCACCCTAGAATTTCTTTAATTAAAATCAATTTTTTAGGTAATCCCTTCTTTTTTAATATTAATATTACTTTTATAAATTTAGAAAATTTTATTTCTTTTTAATTGATTGTTCATTATACATTAATTTACTTATAATTAATAAATAACTAATTTAACTACTCATTTTTAGTATTTTTTTTTTTCTAAATTATTAAATTCTATGTATAGATTGAGATTTGATATTTAGAGAATCAGATATGTTGAAATATTATATAATTATTATCACAGGACTATTCTAATATCAGATTTAAGCTACCTACAATACCTTAATATAATATGATCATTTCAAATTAAACAATAGAGAATTGAAAATAAATTTCTTACATTATTATGAATTATATATCAGAGAAATGGGATAAATAATATGTCATTATAGTATTGACAAATAAAAAAGTGATTGTAATTACCATTCTATCATTTCATATCTTGTTATCAAAAAACAAAAAAAAAGTTTCATTATCACTTTCTATGTAATATTTAAAATTATTTCAATTATATCCTTTTTAAAAAGTAATATGAAGTTGTATTGAAATTAAATAGATAATAAAATATATTTTTAGATAATAATAATAATAATATTAGATAATAATATATATAATAATATTAAAAAAAAAATACATTCAAATGGAATTTAAAGAATTTATATATATATATATATATATATATATATTGTTAACCTTTTTATTTTGGTTAAAAGTAAAGGCAAAATAATTAAGAATTTTATTAAAAAAATAAGATATTATATTAATAAATAATATGATAATAACTTAATTCAAATAAAAACTCATGTTTATCAATCGATTTACCTACTTTCTAGATTTCTTTTATAATAAGACAACATATTATTATCCATTGACTATATATAAGTACATATATTATAAATTATAAGTGAAAAAAAAATAAATTATTTATATTTTGAATTATACTTTTTTCGTATTCTATAATAAATTAAATTTTATCTATAAGACTTCATTAAACTTATACGTATACGTGTACAAATGATATATATACATATATGATTAATTTTACCTCGTTAATTATATTATATATTTCTCTCTATTTAATTTATATATAAGTATTTAATATAAAGATAATATATTAATATTTTTTTTTTAAATGAACTGTTTTGACATTTTTTGATTAAAAGGAAAATAAAATAAAATGATTCTGTAAAATTTTAAAATGTAGATATGTAAATTTATTTTTATTTATATAATAACTAGAAATTTTTAATAATAATATATATATATATATATTAATAATATTAATAATTATAAGTTCCACAACAAATAGACACTGAAAACGTCAAGTAGGCCAGAAGGAACTCCTTTTCGCATCGACCGAGCCTAATCCCACTCCATCTCAGGGATAGGTGAAATTTTTCCAGCAGCAATGCTGAGAAAGTGCAATAAAATCAAATAATAATAATATTAATGCCCCTAACATCTATACAGTGATTGTCAACCTATGTGTCGCGAGATTTTCAAAAATATTTCCGCGAGATTATAAAAATGTGCCGCCAAATTATTACAAATGTAAAGAGGCTCTTAAACATTTCCGACTTTTTTTCTAAATTTTTTCAATTTGGTTCTAAAAAGAAAATTTTTTTTCAATATGTAAACTTTTACACTTCTTTGTGTGCCGTCAAATTTTTAAAACGTTAAAAGTGTGCCGCGGTAAAAAAAAAAAGGTTGAGAATCACTGATCTATGGGATAGGTGAATAGTTTCCAGCAAAAAAAAAATGCTGAGAAAGAACAAATTTGTTAATAATAATATATATATATAATATAGATATATATATATGTCTAGGAGAGAGGTTTGTACTAAATAGTGATCTAAATGATCGAGATATATGGAATATGAAAAAAAGAATGGATGATAAAGAGGAAGTAGATGCAGAATAGAGAGAAAGTGTGACAAAAAAACTGGGCACGAGGAATGACAAAGGAGGGTGCGACGGAATGGAATGAATGCGCGGCGGCTGTTGCTGGGGGTGGAGACGTTCGTGCAAATGGCCACCACCGCAGACAGTCACCCCCACCCCGGGGCGTACCGACAAGAAATGTCATGCCGGCGGAATTCACTTGTGCGCCACGCAAAACATTTCACACACCCACACATAGACGCAAGCAAACCATTCAGGAACTCAGTCACAGATGGGATGCACTAATACGTGGACCATCGATACTAACACACACGCATATGATCGCATTTTTTTTTTGTTAAGGCCATAATTATATGGAACGCGGACATTCTTTACCAGACCAGTTGACTACATTACAGAGAATGTTACATACCAAGGTAGTAGTAGTTGGACCAACTGAAATACATCGAGGAAGAGATGGAAGAAGGGAAGGGGAGAGGGAGGAATTACGAGAAAAATCAGATAAGAATAAATCAAGTTGTTTATTAATTGTTTTATTTTTCTGATTAATTATGCAAAATTATTTTTTATTTTCATTTTCAATTGAATTTGTAATTCTTCTTAAAATTCTATTATAAAAAATAATGTTTAGAAAAATATTAGAATATAGATCGGGAAAAGCTCATATTAGTATAATATTAAGAATCTGGTTCACCGACCGGTACTTTAACAACATTATTCCTTATGAACTATGAATATTTAAGATTAAGATTATTATTTCAAATAAATAAACGACAAAATATATGAAACAATTTCATATAATTTAAAAGAAGATAAATTAAAAAAAATAGTCATAAAACAAACAGCCCTTAAACATACTTATTAATACACCGAAAGACAGAAAAGTATGGTCTGTGGATATAACATAATATCTATTTCTTAATTTGATTACAAAATATTATTAAAATAAATATTTTTAATTTTATTTTATTTATAATATTTTGTATTTAAGGAAGCGTTGTCCGGAGTTGCCCGGTGCCATTTTTTATTAATATTAAAATTCCTATTTTAAATTAAGAAAAAACTAACAAAGATGATTTTTCGCGAGGTTGAAACCTATATAGATCAATTTTTCTTTATAAATATTATCTATCATATAAATTTCTAAACAAATTCTTAGAATGGTTAGAAAAATAAAAATATAAATATGATAAACATTCTTTGTATTGTATTCTTTGCTCTGCTGAATGACCACATGTACATATCAAATTTTAAAAAAATAATTTCTGATCGAAGTCGTTTCAGCCAATTTTAAGTCTGTAACGTCAAAAGGCAGACATGAAAAATTCTAAAGTCACTTTTGGATTCTAGAGGTTATGAAACGCGAAGATATGCAAAAATTTTTAAATTTCTAGCAATGTGCAGACAAAAATCTTTTTATATATATATAGATATAAATAAATCAAAATTACGAATACATATTATATTTTAAATCAACAGGGCATACTTTTTTGTCATTCAGTGCATTAATACATACTTTTAAGGAGTATATGTTTTAATCCTTTTTTATGTTCTTTTAAATTATTTGAACGGTGACTCGGCGAACCAGTTATTAGTATTATCAGCCAAACCAGATAATAAGGAATAAATTTTTTGTAATGACCGAGCCGCGACTCGTTGAACCAGGTACTATATATATACAATTTTTGCTAGTATAAAATATAATTAAAATATGAAAATCGGTTGATATTAAAAATTAATATTTCTAATGTCTCTTGTCACATATTTTCTATTTTTTTTTTATTCAAATACTCTAACTTGAAATATTATTTATCAAAAATATTTCAACGAAATTTATATGAATAACTAATATATGAATAGTTTTTAATTTCAAAACAATAATCAAAGATCAGAGGACATTCAAAGTGTAAAAGGGGTGGGGAAAAGAAAAGGTAAAAGGGATGGAATTCAAACAAGTTCCAGGCTGGTTTGCCCCACTCAGCAGTTCCACTGTCTGCTGCTGCCTGGCATTGCTATTTATCTGCGCCTCTGTAATGTATTAAATTCCATATTTGGTGCGATGCAAACATTTGGTGGTGGGAGAGGGAGCAACACCAAAGGGAATCCCTGAACGCTTCCCAATATTGACTCGTATCGGAACAATGTCATTTTGTACATTCCATCAACGGACTGAATGCGGGCGATGGTTCGCACCCTGGTGAACCACCGTTCCTTATGAAGCTAAGACCAACACCGAAACATTCTCATTAAACAGCAACAATCCTCACTTCCACTTTCATTCAAAACTAGAATTCATTCTCTAACATTATAATATGTCTTTAATATAATTTTCTAAATAAAAAAACTAAAGTTACACAAAAAAAAGTAATTAAACATAAACT
This sequence comes from Labia minor, assembly GCA_963082975.1. Classification (NCBI taxonomy): domain Eukaryota; kingdom Metazoa; phylum Arthropoda; class Insecta; order Dermaptera; family Spongiphoridae; genus Labia; species Labia minor. The sequence continues at coordinate 29,949,304 of OY720349.1, forward strand.
TTTATTTTTTGATAATTTAAAAAAAATAATTAATTAAATTAATAAATATAGATCTTTTCTTGTAGTGAAATAATATTAGAAAAAGAAAATATAAAATTTGAATTTTAGTTCATTATAATAAACTAATATTTACATATTGATTTTTGTATTTTTAATTCAAAATATAATATTTTATGAAAAATATAATTTTATTTATTTTACGAGAGTAGGTCAAAATATGTCCATGACTTTTTGAATTTTCCGTCTCTTAAATGAAATGGCAACACTGCTCCTGTCAGCATGCAACTATTAGCTGACTTCTTTCTAAATATGAACTAGCTGGGTCTTTTAATTTTTGTTTAACAACCATTAATAGCATACTACCATGTGATTTAAGAAGAAAATGGAAAAAAGTGAATTTCCATGAAAATCCATCAATTGGGATACGAATTGCTTCCTCATCCGCCCTATTCTCCGGATTTAGTCTTGAGGGACTATTTCTTGTTTCCAAACCTGAAGAAATGACTCGGCGAAAAGAGATTTGACTCCAACGATGAAATCATCTCACAAACAAATTCCAATTTTGATGTCCTCGACAAATCTTATTTATAGAAAAGAATAAAAAAATTGGAAAAACGTTGGACGATGTGAATAGAGTTCAAAGGAGACTATGATGAAAAATAAAATAAGAATTTATCCAAAAACCTGTGTTTAATTCAAATAGTCACGGACTTATTGACCTGCCCTCGTATAATGTATCCATATATTATTATTGTAAATATATATATATATATATATATATATATATAACTATAGAATATATAAATATATAAATTATTATATAATATTATTTCTTTTATGAGTCAATTATAGAAATATTATTTTACAAATAGGCAATTTATATTTATTCATTAAAGGGAGGAGAGAGATCGAGATAGTTTTCTAAAATAAACATTCACTTTCTCATCTTTTAATTAATTTCAATTAATAATTAAACCATTTAAATAATCGTCCCGCTCTTCTATTCCCCTTCCCTTTCCTGTTAAAAACTTTTTATTTCGTAAATTAACTCAATTAAAAAAAAATATACGGAAAAAAGTTTATGTGGTTGGAATGGAACAAAAAAAAAATTCATTCAAAGTGTATATTAAAAAAAATAAATTTTCTATAGTATATTACATAACGAGGTGTGCTTCATTCGCACTTGTTTAGTTCGAATGAGTCAGATGGTCATCCGAAATAGAGAGAGAGAGAGAGAAGTGAGAGGAACAAGCTTCCTCCGCCTTTTCAACGCCCTATACAACTTTATTGTCATTTTGATTAGAGATTCACGTAAACGGGTCACTCCTATCATCAAAAATATTTATTTTTAATTAAAAATAAATTAAAATTCATGTGAAATATATATATTTAAATATATATATATATATATAATTATATCTATAAATATTATTTAAATGACTTAAAAAATTTTGTGTTTGTTGTTTATGAAATTTCATAAATTTTATAATTTTTTGAAACTAGATCAACCAAACACACAATATACATTATTACTTAAATTATATATATAGACAAATTAATTCAATCAGTATATTTTTTCTCTCATTTGGATCTTCGTTTTCACTCAAATTTGCTAATTTTACAATTTTTCAAAATATAAAATTAAATATAAAAAATATTACTTACTTTGTTTTAGAAAATATTAATCAATTAGGAGTAATATTCAATTTAATTTAATTTAATTTTACTTTTAATATTATAGAATATTAGAATTTAAATATTATAAACATTGTTTATATGGAGATTTCTAGAATTAATAATTTTATATTGAGTGTCAACTTCTTAACTGAGACACCAGAGGCACCACATGGGGGGTTGTTTATTTGGGTCGGGTTTTTGCCCAAAACTTTGGAACGGATCAACTTTTTTGAAATTTTCAACTTTATACCTTATCCTTAGGTCATGTCGGTTCTTTTTAAGAATCCATGAAGCCGTTTAGAAGGAATTTAGGATTGCGTAATCGTTTAATTATATAGATAGGTATTATATAGATTTATGAAATTATATTTTATATTATAATTTCTTTATTATCGTTTGAAAAAGCATTTAAAATGTTATTCATTAAAAAAAAAATTATTTTATTTAAAAATATTTTTAAACCTTCCCCTTTCTCCCCCCTTCCCCGCACTAATTATATGAATAGCTACGCTCCTATCACCACAGAATGATTGATAATAATAACGATAATGACAGAATAATAAGAAACAATTTTTAATGAAAAAAAATGAATGATTGAAGAGGCATATACTACATATAAATAATTATTGTTTATAGACTATAAATTAAAATGTTTCCTATAGAAAGGAGAGTTGAGGGTTAGTATGTATAAAGGGTAGGAAATCGATGTTCATGGTTCAATGAACGAACATCATCAAATTTAGTATAAACTAACTTGGACCATATGAATAATTTAAAACTTGAAACTTAATCAAGATTCATAAAAATAAATAAATTGGTATTTTTAGTTAGAAATTGATTGCTCTAAAAAAGATTCAATTTTTCTTTAAATTGTTTTTATTTCAATGTTTAATATAGAAATTCAAATTTTGTTATTAAGTATTTTAAAAAATAAGAATCATTTTTTTTTTTTAAGAAATGAAGCAGTTTTTTTTAATAATATAATAATCAATTCTTTGTATAGTTTAAATTTCTTTAGAAATGATAGTAAAGATTTAACCTGGACCTTCGTTTATTCGTATTATTAAAGGGCCATAGTTAATTACTTTAAATAAGTTCCTTTAAAGAAGAGCTACCAGGTTCTATTATATTATATCTTGAAATGTCAGAAAGGTATTTTTTTTAGATAATTAGCATATGAATTAATTGATTAAAATATATGAAATTGTTTAATTTATTTAATGAATATATATATATATATAAGAGAAAAGGATTTTGTTTTTTTCATTATTTGAAATAATAAAAGTTAAAATTTTTTGGTTTGTTTTTCTGGTGCGAGGTCTGAATGCCTTACCCCTCTCAATCCATGACTTTACCCTTGCATGCATCTTGGAGCGCACACGCGCTTCGTAGGCGTGGCCACCTCCCCTCCATCTTCCCTACTCCTCCTAAACTGGACCAATGGTTTATGAGGAAGGCGGTATCTAAGTGCACTACTTGCTGAGCGGAGTGTCCGCGCATGCGCACTCCCTTCTTCCAGGGTGGGTAGAGGGGAGATAGGATGGGAAAGCAACGTGGGGTCTCGAGGACCGGTCACTACACTTGTGACCTGTGGCTGTCGTCCTCTCGTGCTGTCTGGATTGTGCGTGGCCCCGTCAAGTGTCACACGACGACGTCCCGGCTGTTCCCGGTCCCAGTCGCGCCTCGCGTGACGCCAATTCCCACCTCAGTGCTGGCAGCTCTGGGAACCATGATCGAGTTCTATCATAACAACACGCCAGCCAACAATAACAATAACAACAACTACGAGAAGCTTGTCCACGAGACGGACACGTTGCCCGCAAGACCAGGTATGCAATCACACTATCACATCATCGGGGTCAACCAATGTCAATCTGTCATTTGGGTTCGGGAAGGAAGAAAATACTGGTTTTGCATGTTACTATTTGAGAAAGGAAACAATTATCAATTATAACTTGAATTTATTATATATATCGCTGATAATAAAACCAGAATTAAACAAAATATAGAAATGATTTACATACGATTAAATAAAAATAAAACAAAAAACAAAAAATTAACTTCTATTCTCTTTATCTAATATAAAAATTTCAAATGTCAATTAAATTTCATTATTTTTTTATAATAATTGTATTTTTTTTTTATTATTATTTTTATCATCTATAGGTAATTAAAAATAAATTGTTTAGTTTAAAAAATAAAGTGAAAATGGAAAAATAAAATTTATAGTAGTGAGCATGTATTTTTTATTTTATTTCACTTCAGAGAAAAAAAGCGCCTGATGATTATACAACCGGATGAACTTTACTATATCTGTTACAAGTATAATATGTACGTGCTAAAGAGTATGAAAAATGGTAGCTATCGAAAAAATCTATATATTATTTAGTGTATAAACTATTTACTCTTTTTTCATAAATATATATATATATATATATTCATAATTATACTTACCGATAATTTCTTTTATTCCTTTATTTCTTTTCACACAATTGTAATCATTTTTATCTGTTTTACTATATTTTGACAGCGTATACCTAAATAGTAAAGATTTCATAAAAAGGATATAATTAATAAAATATTTTTCTATAAAAAAATTAATATTATTCAGACTATTACAAAATGCGTAATAATTGAAAAGAATTAAAAATTGTTAAATAAGTAATAATAATAATAATAATATTGATTATTTCATAATTTAGTTATATTTCCAATTTATTTATGTTCAATAGATGTTTTAAAAATATTTTTTTTTATAAAACGTCCTGATGATCAATCATCGATTCATAGACTAATAACACTATATGATAAATATTTAAGTCTATGATTTCCAGGTCATTTATATTATTAATAGTTTTTGTTCCATTTTATATTATTGGTCTCTAATAATTCATTGAATAAATATTTCTCATATATAGGAAGTATAATAAATATTATAAAATAATAATAATAACTCAACATATTTCTATATTTTATAAGTAGTTGATATTTTTATTTATATGAATAAGATTAATTAAATGAGGATTAATTAAAAGAGGAAGATTAAATTGAAAAACAAAAATACTAACTACTAATTTTTTTAATAAATAAAATATATAAAATTAGTAGATAAAAATGATAATATACTCGAAATTATATTTTTTAGCTATTTTTTAAATTTTTAATAAATGAAAAATACTACAATTTAAATTAAATGTTACTACAACATGAAAATTAGTTCTTTGATTAAGATATATTATAATCTAATAATTTAATATAGATTTGGAATAAAAATAATTACAAAAGGAAAAATAAGTCTTATTATTTTTAAATTACTTATAATTAATTTATTTTTTTTTTGTTAATTGTTCTAAGTTTTCACATAACTTTTACATTTCTAAATTGTAAATTATTTTGAATAACAGGTTGAAATTTAAAAAAAAAATAATTTTATTAAGAAATATAAAAAAATATTTCAAATAGATATTTAAATTGAATTTGTGTGTATATTTAATTTTAAAAATAATAAATTATTTATAAGATCAAATTGAATATTAATATATCAATTTAAATTTTGTTATTGTAAGAATAGATATTAACTTGTTATTTATTGAATTTTTAAAATCGAAAACATAATATTTTACTAAATCAATAATAATAATAATAATAATAATAAATAAATTATTTTTCAGATATTTAAAAAATGTCTTTAAGTATAATTAATTAAAAAAAAAACATCATTCAAAGGTTAAATAAATATATAATAGTCATAGAGAGGGATGAGATTAGTTGAATGGAATTTAAGGGAGTTTAAGCATGGATGGGGTGCATGTTTTGACGGGGGTGGCCACGAGAGAGCCTCCCTGATGACGAATGTCTTGGCCCAGTGGCGAACTGAGTCAAGGCAGCGCAGACGCTGGAGATGTGCCCTTCAGCCCCTTGGGCCGGCAACACCCTCCCAGGCATGCGGCAATTAAACAGACAGATACAATCTCGTTGTAGACTCAATGAGGTGCAAATGGGTTTTCCCTTCCCCACCAACTCGGATTCATTGGATATTATTTGTTTGGGAAAAATTCCACTCGACGCTGATGAAAAAGAATAATGGATTGAATGAATTCCATTGTTTTGTTTATTTATCTAAACATTCTCATAACGAACAATTCATTACCACCAATTAATTGAAACATTTACCTAAAATTGAAATAATCCTAACAATATACTACCCAAAATCAATTAAGTACAATAGTATACGAGTACTTATATGTTTATTAATTTTTAACAAATAAACAAAATTTACACTAATAAAAATAAATAAATACATTTTATTTCATTTCAGATGTTGACTAGTTTTACTTTTTTTTTATTAAATTACTTACTCTATTTGTTTATATTTAAAAAAACATAATTGTTATATTAATTTTGTTTAAATACTTTGTTCAATTGATTAAATAGAAATCAAAAAGTCAATTTTATATTTTAATTCTAGTTGTGATATATTTTTAGTAGCTTATTTTTCTAAATTAAATTTAACTTGACTTTTTCTTTTTTAAATCATATCATATAATTTTATATTATTATTATTTGCGGATAGACCCTGAGGGTCATGCAAAGAGAAATTATTAATTATTGAATCCTAGAGCCGAACTCGAATTTTCAGTGTGGTAGAATGTCGTGCTAACCACTAAACCGCTGAAGGGTCTGTAATTTTATATATTATAAAAAAATTATTTTTCACTTTTTACTAAACCCCCATGAATAATGCAACCATACATTATTATTTCAAAATATATATATATAATAATATTATTATTTTAAAAATTGAAATTCGATCTAATAATTTGAAAGTAAATTCTATTTTGAGATTTGATCTGGATGAATGGATGAAAGTTGAGTTGAATATATATAAATTGTATATAATTCATCAAAGATATTTATATATATATATATATATTAATATAATTTTTTTTAAAAAAAAAATTATTTTATTTTTAATGATGAGATTGTTCGTAAAATTTGTTAATCTAATAATTAATTATTTGAATGTTATATTTATGTAAATGTGGTTAAATATTTGTAAATATGTTATTTTTATAGAAGGTTAATAAAATTTCAATTATTATTTGTTACTAACAATTGCAAAAAAATTATAATTTATATAAAAAAACTTCAAATCATTTTTAATGAGAATAAAGGTAGAGGTGCTTGGACAATACTAATGAAATGAATCTCTTGTGAAGCAAAGACCAGTCTTCATATTAAAACCACATCCCTCCCTCTCTTTCTCTCTTTCTCTCTCTCTTTCTCTATTTCCTCTCATTCCCTTGTCCGATATATCAAACATTCTAACAAATAGCTTTTCGACTTGTTTGACCTCCTGCTGAGTAATTGACTTGGTCCACGTGTCAAAAGGAGAATCTCTCACCCAACACTTTGCCGGGAGCTCCAGATAAAAGAGAATGACCCACCCTTTTAGGGGGTCGCCCATCATCTATAACGTAGTTCAAGCTGTTTAATTACATTCGAGTGTGAAAGGCGTAATTTCGTCGGAGTCTGAACATTCCGCATGGGTAGGATTCAATAAAAGTGACGTTAATCGGTGCTATTCACTCTTTTATATTTCTTTTCCTCTTCTTCTATAATAAATAAATAAATACCTACCAAAGTCTTATCATACTATCATATATTTCTTTTCATTATTTTGAAATTAAATAAAAAAGATATTTTTATTTATAAAAAAAATGCACATGGTGGGAGGTAGCGTAGCTGACTCAAATTCTCTTGTTCCCGGGTTCAAGTCCCGGAATTTCTCTAGTTGGGGTCTATGGTCGGAGTCAACCCAGCCTCCTGGAAGCTACTTGATAAAAAGTAGTGACTCCGATCAAGAAAATCAAGGTAAAGGTTGATAGGACCCGTTCTACTGATCATAGGGCACCTAATTGATATAACCAACTTGATAGGCATTGTAGGACAAACAAAAAACAGAGGTGTGAAAAAATGCCCAGATACAGCTTACATTTTAATTTAATTAATTTAATTTTGACAGGAAATATCCTTCATTTATATATATAATGACGAACATATCTATTCAGGAAATTATACATCATTATTCAGTGATAATAATATATTTATAAAAGAAGAAATATTTGAAGAAATTATTTGAATGATTAATCTATATCGTCAAAATAATATGTTTAAAAAAATCACACAAATAGTAACAATATATATTGTTTTTCTTTAAAAAAAAATCTTTATATATCAAGTTGAACAAAACTCCCTGAATCCACAAAAGTTTTTAGGTAATATTTCTTAAACTTTTCCTTTCAACGATTTTCTTTCTCTTTCTATCCCTCCAATCTTTTTTTACAATATAAATATTTTCACAACCCTTGCACACGAAATATGGCAGAAACCACATGACTCATTGCAAGACCCTTAAATGAAATTTATGATTTTCTTTTTTTTTCTACTAAATTATATGTTTAACAACAAGTGTTCTATTATCATTCGAAATTTTCTAAGTAATTTATTCTCTATTTCCAGAAAACATTAAATGTATATAAAAATATAATAATACAATATACATACGAGAGTGGCCTGAAAAGTTTCTGACCTGACCAAGATAAACGATGTTTTTAAATTTTTTGTTTGTTTTATTTTTCAAAATTCAAGATAATTGAAACCTGTACGATGTCAGCTGAACGTGTGCGAAATATTTTGCAAAACCATTTGAATATGGAAAGCTGTGTGCAACGTGGGCGCCGCATTTCCTAACGTTAGACCAAAAATTGCTTCGAAAAACCAATTCTAACGACAATTTGGCGCTGTAGGAGTAATCCAAACGAATTTTTGCGTCGATTCATAACTGTTGATGAGACTTAAATTAAATTAAATCAAATTTAATTAATTAAATAAATAATTTATTAATTAATTAAATTAATTAGAACACCGTTATGAGAAATGTATCAGTGTTGACGGAGATTATGTTGAAAAATATAGCAAAAAAAAAATTTAAAAACATCTTTTTTCTTGGTCAGGTCGGAAACTTTTCAGACCCTCGTATATATATATATCCTAAGTATCTTTTCAATCTTTAAAATTTTTCTAATCAATTTTTTTTACAAAAAAATAAATATGAAATATTATAAATAATTAAATTTTTATTTCAAAGAAAATTTCATAGTTAAAAATTAATTTTAATAATATTATATAATAATTATTATTTATATATAAGAGAAAATAGCTAAAGTTATATATAGAACTCATCAATTCATAATCTATCATTTTTATTCATAATATAATAGAAATTACAAGATTCTTAGAATATTGGTTATGACTAATGATACTAAGTCACATTTTTACTCCCCATAAGAACCTCTATTAGATCTAGGAATTTTTATCCCCAATTAATATCATTCAAATTTATCAAATTAATCAAATTTAATAATTTCAATAGAAATAATATAAATTAATATAATATATATTAATATTATATCGATACTATATATTTGATATTAAAATTTTATAATTTTGTATTCGATCATGATTAATTTAATATTTTATCAATGGATTTATTTGGTTTATTATTTGAAAGATAAATTATTTATTTATTTATTTATATAAAAAGAAAATGTATTTGAAAAGTAATAAAAAAAATATTAAATATCTAATATTCAAAGAAAACTCAGAGCAAAATAAGTATTTTATCCATTTAAATCTTTTTTAAATATCAATATTGGGAATATTTATTTATTTATTTGTTTTTTTTTTAAATTAAAAAAATATCATTTAAATTCGTTGATAATAATTATTTTATAAATACTTAAAAATTTTCAATTAAAAATTGTTTCCTTTTAGCTTATTTATTTATTGGGAATATTTTTGAAAGTAAACTTCTATCTAACTTTCTATATTTATTTATTTATTTATTTATTAAAAATAATATAGACATAATAAATAGATCAATGGATAGATTGGCATGTTTAATAATCTTTTATATACGATAAGTTTATTTAATCTGATTCTGGATAAAAGCAGAGTAAATGAAAATCTATTAAGTTGACTGTCTGTTTTTGTGTTATTTTTCGAATGGCCGTGCCATCGGACGCCATGCGGCGCCAGTGACAAAAGGGCATCGAGAATCGCAACCACCTCCTTCCCCACCTCTTTCCGAAGGGCCTAAAACCACCCCTTGGATCCAGAGAGGGTCGAGGCGAAGGCGGCGGTTGGTTGTCGACAGCTTAACCACCCCCACGCATGCCAAAAGGGCCACCCCTGCCCTTGCTATACTCAAGGGCTGTAAAACGAATGGCACAGAGAAGCAAAGCTTGGTTCAATTTCTCTCCTATGCACAACTCGTGGCCGTAAAATATTCATTAAACCTATACTATCCTAATCCAACGAAACATTTCCGTTTTCCATGAGGCTGATATTCACCGTGACATACTTTTTAGTTATCAACCTTTCTTAACATTACAGCGAGAAGAGTCGGAAATCGCAACCCTGTACATATATATATATAACAGAGTTATATTATTATTATATGGTATATCCATTTACCTATATTATATTATATATCTTATCTTATTATACTAGCAAAAATTGTATATGCATTTGTATTTTGAAATTCTAAACCACTCTATGGATTTTTTTGAAATATACAACATAGATAAAATTTAATAATAATCGAAAGAATTAATTAAGAAAAATCGATCTGTATTAGTTTCAGCCTCGGGAAAAATCATTTTTAATAGTATTTCTTAATTTAAAATAGGAATTTTAATAATAAAAAAATGACGCCGGGCAACGCTGGACATCGCTTCCTTAAATAAAATATAAATAAAATAAAATTAAAAATATTTATTTTAATATTTTGTAATCAAATTAAGAAATAGATATTATGTTATATCCACAGACCATACTTTTCTGTCTTTCGGTGCATTAACATGTACGTTTAAGGGCTGTATGTTTTATAATTATTTTTTTTTTAAATTTATATTCCTTTAAATTATTTGAAATTGTTTCATATATTTTGTCTCATTTATTTATTTTAAATAATAATCCTCACCTTAAATATTCATAGTTCATAAGGAATATTTTTTTTAAAGTAGCGAGCGGCGGCTCGGTGAACCAAGTACTAACTTTTATACATTATAAAAATAATTTATTTAATTTCCACTCTTACTAAAAAAAAGTATAATGTTTTAAAATAGATTTAAAAAAATTTATTTATGAAAATGTGTCTCTTAATATTGTGTTGATTTGATGTTTATGTACCCCTCACATTTACCTGTCTGGAATTCTCCCTAAGTGAATTTTGATTCCATTAGAAATTGGATTAAAAAAGGAGAGAATTTTATTCCGATAAAATTCTTCTTTGTAAAGATACACCGAGGGGTTGTTACCCTCAGTAAAAAAAAAAAAAATAAATAAAAAAATAAATTCATTCTCTCTTTTATCTCATATATATATATATATAAGTATAGGATAATATATATATTATCCTATACTTGTTTGAACAAATATACCAAAATATTCATTTATTTAACTTATTTATTTATTTATTTGGCCTTAGGACACTGAATTCCTTTATCCACTCTATCAAAATAAAACTCTGGTATTTATTTTTTTATTTCTTATATTCGTAAATTAATAAATATAATCAAATCCAGAAAAATCCTAAATAATTAATATAAATATTTTTTTAAAATTTCTGTTGACCCTTTCAAAATGTTTTAATTGTAAATATGTAGAATGTATAAAATTAAAAATAAATTTTTTATAAATAGTTTAAAATACGGAGTTTTAACGCTTTATAATATTTAGTACATTAAACTTATAATGATAAATGATATGTCAAATGAAAGAGCAACTAAAACAGTTTAACCAAGAAACTTATAAGTGTTCAATGTGAGCAGCATTTGTCCCACGGCACACATCAAGTCTATAATCAAGTACTTCCGAAACGTTTATCAATGTGTTTTCAGTAATTGTCGCAAGATCTGCTACAATCCTGTTTTTTAATTCAGGGAAGTTCGTTTCCTTAAAACTTTCCAAACATTCGACACATGAATGTCTTATTCACAACTACCCTTCCGAACTGATTGTTTTGGGCTACGAGTGTACGAGTGTACTCTGCTAGCTTTTGGTGTGTGTGGTCCTGTGTTCATCGCTTTACAAAGGCAGCCTGTAATCTTGAAACTAATGTATCCATCTACGGATGTTATTATCATTTGGAGGATCACAACCTATAACTTAATAGGGAACTACAGATTCGGTCTTTGAAAACTGAATAATACAAAATGCTGTCTGTACTACCACTGTCTAAAGGATTGCGGCGAAAACTGTTTGAGTTGCTCTTTTATTTGACATATCATTTATCACTAAATTTTATATACTAAATATGATAAAGCGTTAAAACTCTGATATTCATTTAGAGCAGTGGTTCCCAAAGTGGTCTATGTCGACCCCCATGAGTCTATGACGACCTGCAAGGTCCATGAAATAAAAATGGGGGTCTAAGATATTTACTTACATTATACTATCTTATAATTCAATTCAATTTGGCTCTAAAAAAATATGGCGATATGGCTCTTAAACATTTTCGAAATTTTTTTTTACAAAAAATCAATTTCAGGTTAAATAAAGGGTCTACCCAAAACCGAAAAACATGACAAGGGGGTCTACGACACAAAAAAGTTTGGGAACCTATGATTTAGAGAGACCACGTAAAAAGGTCATTTAATTATTTAAATTTTATTAATCTATATATAATGTGTATTTGTATCAGATTAACTACTTTCAATTTTGTCTTCTATTTTTTATTTTTAATTATTTTTAAAATTATTAATAAAAAAAATGCTTAAATATCCTTGGAATATTAAGGTCCGCATATCTTTAGTGAAAATTGGTTTATAATTTCTTGACATGTATCATTTAAAAAAAGTAGATTAAAATAAAACAATAAACACTTGAATTTATACAAAAAATAAAATAAAAAAAATAAAAAATTTTTTTGATAATATGTCTCAGAAGATAGATCGGCTGGGATCAAATTATACTGAGATTATTTTTATTTTTCATTTTATATGCATAAGTGCACTAGACTGATCAATTAACTAATATTTAGAAGAGAGTAAATAATTAAAATGAAAACGCATGAAATTTAAATATTCAAAAAAGTTAATATTTATTAAATTCCATATAGAATATTTAATAAACCTCTATTGGAAAATTATATAAAATTGAAAAAAATTGATGTCATCCATATTCATTTAAATAGAAAAAGGGTTTTCAATAATTAATTTCAAAATCCATATAAAAAACTTTTGGAAGTACTATAGATATCCCGTTTTATGTAAAGGGCGGTAAGTAGAATTACAAAAATCCATCCACCTTGTTAAATAACTTATGTTTATTTCAAATTTAATTAGGTATTTCAGAACTAGTATAATTTATTATAATTATTTATTTATAATTTATTTTTTGGAAATTGCATTCTTTATAATAATTTCTCCTTCAAATTTTGATTTATTTATCATTTTCAATGTAATTGCTTAAATATTTTTAAGGTTTATGAAATTTAATCAATGTAGGTAACTAATAAATAAACTAGTGAAAAAAAAAAATAACCGATTTATATTTAAAAATTAATAAATAATTTTTATAAAAATTTTTTATATATGAATATATTATAAAAGTGAATAATAAATTTCACGATAAAACAATTTCAATATTTTTTTTTTCTTTTGTTTCTTTTCTTTAATCTTATCTCTTTTTGAATGATTAACTTTTTTTTTTCATCAAGAATTCGCTCAGATGCATTTGATTTTTTTACGCGGGGACTTTCATTGCGTTTACTCAGGCATACGACAAGTAAAACGTTTCTCCCCCGGGGACGACCATTTGCATTGAAGTGTTGACATTCCGCCGACGCCCATTAGCGCCCTGTCCCCATTGCCTTTCTTCTTTACGACACGAATATTTGTATCCGACTCTCAAGGGGTGCCATTAGCGCCCTTCCAGGCTACACTGCTCGTTAATTGAACTGTCTATTCTAGTAAATAGCATGGACGAGAAGATAATTTTGAGAGAATACCATTATTACAAAAAAAAAAAAAAAATGAAAGTAAAGAAAAAGATTGCCATTAAAGTCAAGATCAATACTTTAACTATGAAACATTTAATTAATAGGTAATTATTCAAGTAAATGCCTTTTCGCGGATTTGGATAATACTTTACCAGTGGGTTCCTTTTGCATTTCCAAATAAACTTTTTATATGCAATTTTTTCGGGCTTCTTCTAGTTTACGAGATAAAAAATTATTAAAAATAAAATTAAAATTATAAAAAAATTATAAAAATAAATTATTAAAAATTATTAAATCTAAAATAAAGATATTTTAAATTTGACAGATTAGTTATGAACGTCGAAATGTGCCATTAAGTAATGTTTTATTGAGTAATTCACCAATTATTCACTTATTCACTAATTTTCGGTTTATATAAGTTCGAACTTATAAAAACCGAAAATTAGTGCGCCCACTGGTAGTCAAACGGATAAAACATGCTAGCTAAATAGAATATCAATGGATTTATATACAAATTTTAATAATTTTTATCTCGTAAAATAGAAGAGGCCCGAAAAAATTTCATAAGAAAAGTTTATTTGCAAAAGCAACTCACTGGTAAAGTATTATCCAAATCCTCGAAAATGCGTTTACTTGAATAATTACTGAAAAATATATGTTTTATCCAGGATTCTTTAATAATTCAATGATTTTATTTCTCGACAAATACTTTTAGAATGTATACATTTTTAAATACCTAACTTGAATTTATTTTTAAGAAAAGATAAATAAATGTATATACATATTTATAATTAGAATTTTGATTTAGTGATTAATTTTCAAATTCATTCATAGAGTTCTAATTATTATTGCAGACATATTAAAGATTCTATAAAACTTGATATAGAGAATTTGAGTGTACAGTACATTCATTTTTTATACGATTGATTTGTTCCCAAAACATTCGCGTAAAAAAAATAATAAATGGTTCTAGACCTGAAAAAGTAATTTAAAAATGCAATAAACAATATTAAATTGTCATTATAGTACATTTATTTATCTATTTTTCATGCTTACACATTTAATAATATGAAATTTATTTAAAAAAAAATAATATCAAAGATTGAAAATTTAAAAAAAATAATAAAAGCATAAAAAAATGTATTCATTGACAAGAAGACACTAGAATTTTTTGATTGTCTTTTTGGGAAATTATTATTACATTATTATAAAGTTCCTTGTAATATGTCAGAAATTTTGCTTTTGAAAAAATATTCATATAATGATTAGATTTATTAATATTTTTTCGTTTATATATATTATAATCGAATATTAGAAATTGGGTTAAAACAAAACTATTGTGTAAAAAGAGAAAAAAATTTTTTTTTAGGTCATATTAAATCAAATTCATGTAAAAAAGTTCGTGTAGTTAATTTGGATGGAGGTAGATTGGATAAAGAATGAAATCTCTAAAGTATAAAACAATATTGATACAATTAGAATACATTAATAAATGGAAGCACTGGTTTCGAATAGGTGAAGAGAGGTTTCGTAGGGAATCCATTACCAAGTTCCCCACCCCCTTTCCCTTTGTGAGAAAATATAAGAATACTATGTAATTAAATAAAAACGGCTCAATTAATTTTGAGTCGATAGTTTTACTTTTCAGACAGATATGAAAATATTTCCGGATTATTTTTACGTTTGATTATGAGATATGAGTCGCGACTTTTCGGTGTTCATTTTAGCACCATTTTCAAGAGTTTATTTAGGTGGAAATTTTTTTTTTGATTCTGTGTCTTAGTTTGTGTGACCAGAAGTCGATGTTAGGTAAATAACCCGGAAATAATTTCTCATTATATATATATATATTGTAATGATTTTTTTGTAGAAGGGAAATATTGAAGGGGGAAATTTTAAGAAAAAGAATAAATGTTTGGTGTTACAAAAGTGTATTGGGCAAAGGTTGGACTTTGAATTGGCGTGAACTGTCCCGGATATCTGGACAAAAAATAAAAAGAGAGAAAAAAATTAAATTTAAAATTAAGAATTAAAAATTTATTATATTTAATGTTTAAATATATTTTTAAAACCTCTAAATTTAAATATAAACTTTTATTTATAGGTTTTTTTATATATGCAAAAAATTTATTTAATATTTATTTATAGAACAAAAATCCGTTATATCAAAATTTAAGAGACATCAATATTTGTTGTGAATTAAAAATAATTTTTCTTTTAATTCTTTGATTAACAAAATAAAAAATTAATTAATAAAAAAATTCCTTCTTTCAAACAATATTTCTTGTTAACGATGTAGCCGGAACTCTTCTAAGTGACGGCTGAATGGTGTTCCCGAATGCAGAATTAATGAATACAATAACACCACCAAAAGATGCAATCAAAGAATCAATGCAACAATATGTTCAAATCAATAATGTAGAAAACTGTTAATCTTGTAGCCGGTCCTTATATAAGCGATTATCAGTGGACTGGTGAATGGTGGTCCTTTTTTCCACCAATAAAGTCCATCCGCTCGGGACGATAGCTACGGCCCGACTGACTTTCCAACAACTCGTCTCTTCAGGGGAAACGTATTACAATTATAATCCTTTCCACAAATAAATTTATTTTTAAATAAATAAATTTTATTTTTTTCTTTTATTTTAAGAATTAATGATATTTTTAAAATATCATTACAATATATATATATGAATGCGCCATTGAGTGTGTGGGTAGCGAACCTCCCTCACATTCACATGGTCCCGGGTTCAAGTCCCGGGCCTGGCAAGGGGATTTCCATAGCTGGGGTCTATGGGTCGGAGCCTACCAGCCTCCGGGAATAACATTGGGGAAAAGCTACTTGATAGCGCCTCCGATCAAGAAAATCAAGGTAAAGGTTGAGTGGACCCGTTCTACTGATCATAGGACACCTCATTGATATAAACGGTTTGATAGGCGTTGTCCTTGCGTAGGACGTACAAAGTCAAGAGGTTTATATATATATATATATATATATAATTCAAAAAAAATTTCCTGTCTTTTAGAGAATATAGTATATATAAGTAAAAAATTTTAATTTCTAAACAATTTAAAGTGAAAATTACTAATAAATATTAGTAGATTTATAGATAATAATTTTGTTAGAGTGATGCATTTATTAATCCAAAATAATTATAATTAAAATCCACCTTTTAATCATTTAGGAAAAATACAGATTCCGCTTAATGATTTCAATAAATTTAAATAAGTGTGGTGAAGATCTAAATTCATTGAAAAATTGATTGGTTGACTATCATAAATGATAGTAGTGTGATGTTCTAAGCACCAGTTTATTTATTATGATTATATATATATATTTAAATAATCCAAGAAATTTATTTTGATAAGGATAAAGACACCCAAGAAGATTTACTTACAAATAAATAACCCATTCATTTCAATTCAAAGTATCTATTTGGATTTAAATAAAACAGTTCGGTTTGTCTTTATAGACACTTTCTTATCTATTTATCTTCTTCATGCACCGTAGAAGCACAAACAATCTCACTCACGCACACTTGGGAAACAAATAAACGATATCAAAAAAATAATAAACGTTTCAATCATAAACAGGGGCATTCAGGGAAGAAAACCAAAGGTCTTCTTGCATTGCTATGTAATTCTTAATAATATTTTATAAACATTTGTTTTTTATTTAACTCTTATTTTAAATAAATATTCTAATTATGTATAATATTAATGTATTTTTGCCTGACTGATACAAATCAATAATAATAATAGAATAATTTTTAAATTAAGATGATATAATTTAAGTGAAAATATTTAATATTTTTTTCATTTATTTATTTTTTTTTTTTTTTTTTAATAATGCAGTTATGGACTTTAAAAATTTGGATCTGCCTAATTATCCATGTAATATTAATAAATAGAAAAGAAATAAAATTTGGTTTTTGTTTAGTCTAACCGAGTATGTGATGGATTTTTATAAAACTACCAGTAGATTCCTCTTTTTATTCAAAACAAATTTTCCTTAAGCAGTATCTGGCGGTCGCTTCTAGTTTACAAGATAAAAATTATTAAACTTGGCATATAAATTCATTGATATTCTATTTAGCATTTAGCTACCATGTTTTATTATTTGACCGCTCCACTAATTTTCGGGCGGTTATAAGTTCGGTTTGGATATAAGAATATTAAAAAATTAATAATTAAATAACTTTCCTATATTCAAACCGAACTTATGAAAACCGAAAATTAGTGAATAAGTTAATAATTAGTGAATTAGTCAATAAAACATTATTAAATGGCTGCTCATTCATTATAGTTTATAGGAAAGTCTGTTTCAAAATCCATCATACATCGGTTAGACTAAACTAGTGATTCTCAACCTGGGCGATCGACATCTTAAGTTATTTTTGAGGGTGATAGTATTTTTGGGCGGCGAAACCATTTTGAACCCTAAAAAAAAGGTATGAAGATCATTTTGCGAACAGGCTTTTTCCGCTTTTTTACTATCTCGCCAGAGATAGTATTGCGATCACGAAAATTTTCGATGTTGAGATTTTGATGTTTTTATACGTTTTGAAGGTTCCTGAATCATTTTCACTAAGGTTGAGAAAAATGTCTGTGAGTGTGTGTGTGTGTGTGTATGTGTGTATGTGTGTGTGTATGTATGTAGGCAAGATTACGCAAAAACGGTTTGAGCTAGAATGATGAAATTTGGTACATGGTCATTATTCAAAATTCATAGTTTTCTATCAACTTTTGAGAAATGTAGCTCAACCGGAAGAGGGTCATTACCTACAACGTTTTGATTTTTTTTCCTCTAAAGTGACCGTAAAAATAAAGATATATGTTTGATAATTTTTCACATGATTAGTAATTGTATAAAACTGCTATATATAGAATTTCAGCTTGATTGATTCGCTGAAATTACCAGAATTAATTTTTTAACACTGCAAATCTCGCGCCAACACGTGACGTGGTGCCATCAACAAAAAGCCAAACATGCGCTGGTTTAATATTTATTATTTATTATTTATAATTTATAATTAATTAAATTTAATTTAAATATAATATATTATGTTATTTAATCCAATTCAAATTGCGAGATAGTCGAGTGGAGACACTCCAGCTAATTTCAATATGGTTCTAAAAAAAAAAAAATAAAATAAGATGATTTTGCGATCAGGTTCTGAAACTCGATTTTTCAATATTCCTCTAAGTAAATGGCTGCCTATATTAGGGATTATCATGCAATTTTTTTATCTGTTAAAATTTATAGGGGGGCGAATTATGAAGCCGGCCTTACGAAGTGGGCGTTTGGTCCAAAAAGGTTGAGAACCACTAGCCTAAACAATTACCTAAAATTTAAATTTTTAAGTAAGAGGAATTATAGATATTAATATATTATGATGAACACATTGACATAAAGTATTTATTTAATTATATTTTAAACATATAGTTATATAGGTAAGTAAAAAAAATTCCAATTAAATTATTACTCATATAATAATAATTATAATAACAAAAGCTCACTTTCTAGATATCAATAAACACCTCAAAATAATAAACAATTTCATTTTTAATTCAATCTAATAAATTACATTTTATATGTAAAAATCTAATCTATATAAATAATATATACTCTACATAAATATATATATATATATATATAATTATCTTTTTTATATTAATAAAATTTCTGGACACATTATTTTGGCTAATATTGTGTTATTTATTTATTTATTTTTTAATGGTTTCAGTTCATTTTTTTATTATTATAACATAGATAACTTCCATTTTAATTACATATAAAAGCATTGAAATACCAATGATTTTTTTATAGTCTCTCAGTTATATTTGCTCTAGATTTTTACCCTTTTTTTTAAAAAAAAAAACTGAATGACATTTTATGTTATTTAAATATGAGCACATAAATTTATATAGATCACTCTTGAATAAATATACTTTAAAAAAATTCTTAATAAAAATAGCGTTTTGTTTTGTTTTGTTTTTTTTTTTGTTGTTCATCAACAAATATACATACATATTTATTGAAAATTTTATTTTTTTTTTTATATTTATATATTTTTATTTATTTTATATCATAAATATTTAATTTAAGTAAACAAAATAAACTAATACGAATTTGTACAAAAAAAAAATAAATTTTAGAAATTAATTTTCAAAGAAATTGTAAATAATTTGGATCGATTTTAATTAAATCTGCCTATCAGCTTCTTGTATCAGTTGTTATCAATTTATTGGCTCCACATATATAGTTAATCTTTTTGATACATTAATAGTATACTTTATATATATATATATTATATAATAGTACCAATTCGATGTTATTAGTGTGAATTGTATTAAAAATCATATACCACTAAACACGATAATCCCTTATCGGCTCAAAAATTAATAAGTACCCTCTGTTTGCAAAATTAACACATTAAAATACACAGATAACAGGCACAAAGAATTAATTATCAGAAAAAAAAAAATACTTCTTTTGATAGGTTATCATTAAATTGAAACTTGTTTCTATATTTAATATATCAATTGAATAAAACTTGTTTTAGAAAATGTCAAGTGGAAATGAAAACATTTCACTGTCCTTTATTTGTTTGTACTTGATTAATATTTCATCGAAAGTTTATTTGAATTTTAATAGACCTACTGCATTTTAATCCTACAAACATATTGATAACATTAATATATTATTATAATGATTTGATTAATATAAATCGTCTTATATTTGAGCATTTATACAATTTATTTATTTATAAAATAATAAAAGAATATTAATAATCAAATAGACGTCAACACCCAAGAGGATTATGCTACTCGTATTATAAATAAATAGTTATGTATTGTATTTATTTTTTCTTTAAATGAAATGTTCATAATGAATATATTTTCTTGATAGTACTATGAATACCATGAAGGTATGGAGCGACAGTAACGCTTGTTTTAAGGAGTGGGGGGGTGGCTCCAAAAAAGTAGGGAGAAATTCTTGTCGGCCATATTATATTATATCAAAACATTGAATTTTACATAAGACATAATATATTTTTGTTTCTTAGTTATTTCTTCTTTATTTTATAGTTTAGTCAATATATTTAATAATTAGAAATAGTTTCTAATAATTTAATTTGTATTTAATATTAAATTATTTTTTTATTGGATTCTAAGACCAGGTTAGGTTTACATCTGGGTTTAGGTTATAGATAGTTGTTATTTTATTTTTGTTTTTAAAAGTAATTATAATGGCATGTTCTGCATATGGATGCACGAACCGA
Source organism: Labia minor (assembly GCA_963082975.1). Lineage (NCBI taxonomy): Eukaryota > Metazoa > Arthropoda > Insecta > Dermaptera > Spongiphoridae > Labia > Labia minor. Next base: position 29,970,334 of record OY720349.1, read on the forward strand.
CCTGGAAATAAGTAAAAGAGAGCAAGGTGAAGAAGAATCTGGGATAAAAATTTCTTTTCACAGGTATGTATTTTGAATTTCTCTTACAGGAGAAATTGAGTAAGTATCAAAAAAATTTTTTTTTTATTATTTAGCTAATTTCATCTGAAAGGATAAAAAGCTACCTAGAAAATTTTCTTAATTATAACAAATTCTGGTAGAACCTCAATATCTGTTGGTTAAATAAAAAATTGAGGAATAGAATAGAAATTTTGAATATTTCAGATCTTCCAAAAGATAGCAATTTAAGGAAGAAATGGATAGACGACCTCAGGAGGAAAGATTGGAAGCCAACAGAATATTCTTTACTATGCTCAGATCATTTTGATGAAAAGTATTTTGATAGAAGGTCGCTCTCTCTGGTATATGTTCGATTAAAGGTCTATTCACACATGTCCGTCACGTCACAGTTCAGTCACCGATCCGAATCAGAACCGTCTCAGTCAAACGTTTTAGACCTCCCTGAGTCGGAAAATACCATTTTTCGAAATATGTCTGTGTGTGTATGTATGGATGTATGGATGTATGTAATGTTTGTCTGTGAGCAAATTTACTCAGAAACTAATCAAGCTAGGACTTCGAAATTTGGTATACCGATATTATTCACAGTTTCTAGATTTCTCTCAAAATTTCGTGAAAATCGGTTAACCGGAAGTGGTACTTTACCTACACTGGTTGCGTCAGTCAAAAAAAAAATATCATTCTGAAGAAATCGGTAATGACGGTAAGATGACTGAAGAGAGACTGACGGTTCTGATTCGTGACTGCGCCGGGTCAGTGTAGACAGCGCCATTTACTTTTCAATAAAACATATTTTTCGTGAATGATACTTCACAGAACTGACGGAACGGAGACGTGACGTGACTGATGTGTGTGAATAGACCTTAAAACAAAATGCCAATCCTACAATATCCACAGGATTCAAAATTCAAAATCCTAGAGCTAGTCTGCTTTTCAGCATAATGTATAACAATTTATTTAAATTAATAATTTTGGTAATTAATAAATATATTTTTTGTTTATATTTTATTTTTTCTAATCATTTTTCCATTAAACTAATGATAATTTCTTTTTTTTAATTGACTAATCATCAGCATTATGAAGAGAATGATTGCCGCAACATAATGTTTTGATATACATAATGCCATGCCTCAGTTAGGCGACAACTTTTGTTCCAAGTGTTATCTCCCTACCTCCCTGATGAATACTTTGATAGTTTATGTTCTAGTTGTCAACAAATTGAGGTTATGTGGACAAATCAAGCCATGGAAATGAAATGATAGTCAATATTAATTTATTATATTTATATATAAATTTATTGTAGAAAATATAAGATATAAAAGGAATTAATTAAAGTTTTATTTACGTATGTTATTTACAATAGGTAGTATTATCAATAAAATATTAAATTTTTGTTTTTAGATTAATTTTTATTATATGTATAATGTATAAACAATTATTTAATATTTAAAATAAATTGGTATAGAAATAGAAATTAAATGTTATTTCATTAAATTGTTAATTTTTTAAGAAATTTTTTATTTTTTTAACGTTGTGTATTTATTTATTTTTTTTGTTCTTTTAGAATAAATTTACACTAAAATATCAATATGTGGTTTTATTTACAAAATTCCCTTATAAATTTTATATTCTTTAATAAATTTATGATTATATATATATATATATATATATATATATATATATATTTAGTGTTTTTGATAAATTATTGTGTGTAATTAAAATCCACCTGTGCAGTTTTTTTCTCATGAAGCATCTTTTTTTTATCGGGATGCGATGAGTAGGAAGGGATGAAATCCTTTTCATAGTCTTTGTCACTGATAGGGACTAATTGAGATGAGGGATTGAAAGGTTAGCAAAGGGTAAGCCCAGAAATTGGGTATGTGTGTGTGTGAGTTCAATGCAGGGTATATGGGAGTGGTGGTGCGAAGGAAGGCCAGTGGACTGACAAACCACCGGGATACTCGCCATTGAGTGAATGATGTCATTAGACGTCTCTTGAATGATGGATAACCAAAGCGTCGATCGCTTAATCACTTGGACATATCGACCGCCGGCTGCCGATGGCGGTGTTCAAAATAATAATCCCTCATTCGTACACATACACACACACACACACACACACACACATACTCTCACTCAACTCAAGACCTTTATTAACCAATTTATGCGTAAGGTGATGCTAAGAGAAACTTTTTCAAAGCAAATTTTAGAAATAAACAGTATAATTTAATATTAACAATTATAAATGCTCGTCTGTTGGTTATGCAATCAATTATGAAAACAAATTTTTTTTTTTTTTTTTTTAAATAAATACAATTTCGTATTTCATTTTTAATAAAATAAATTCATTTATTATTAAAATTTAGAGTCTCTATCGATAAACAAAATTGATGCAACTTTTTTTTTATTTTTTTTTTTTATTTTTAATTTTATTTTTTAATCCAAATGAAAAGAATTAGATTCACTTGAATAGATCACTTGTATGTACAATTTTAATTTACAATCCTACTGAAAAAGTCGCAATGGAATTTCGCTTAGACTGGATGCTTCGTCGACATTTTGGCTCCAGCCCAGTGACTTTCATCGTGAAACCGGCCCTTTCTTTGGAGGCGAGGCGTTGGGGCATCCCTTAAAAACCTCTCGCTTTACGAATTCTGCAAGCCAAAAAGGCATTCTTTGAAGCTCTCCCTTTTCTTTTTATAGGAGGAATTCATTTGGAAAAAAGAAGCGACAGAAAAGAAAGAAATGCCGCATCTTTGCCTTCAGTGGAGCGAGGGATTCCCCAACGCCCCAAGCAGAAACACCTGTTTTTAATTTTACACTCTTCATTCATTCCCCACTTTGAATATAATTTCATACATGGAGTGAAATTTATTTTTTAATATTAATATAAAATCAGTAATATGTTAAGAAAAGATATATTAACATTCAAACACTTTGATCTTAATATTCATATTTAATTTAATAAATATATGAAATTGGATTTTTTTTACATTCCAAATAATAACAACTAATAAATATTATTTTAAGTGATTCAGTTCATTTTACTCGTCCAAATTATGAAAAAGAGATTTTAACGATATTTAAAGAAAGAAATATGAAATTTATAATATACTTTTATTTCAAAGAAAAGCAATAGGTAGTTCAATAAATCAATTTTTATTTTTTTTACCGACCGACGATAGTAAGGGAGGTATTGTTTTCACACCAAATTTCACATGTAGAGATTTTTACATATCTCCACGAATCATGCATTTTCTTAACAGAAAAAAGTATTTTTATCATGATGTCTGTCCGTCCGTCTGTCCGTCCGTATAGATGTGTACAGCCTGAACGGCTCAACCGATTTTGATGAAATTTGGTATATTTACTTAATGCATCAGTGGGATGAATTGATCAACTTTTGGTGCCAATCCGGAAACCGGAAGTGGTAGTATTAGCGATCGACGATAGGAAGGGAAGGGTTATTTTCACACCAAAGGAGATTTTTTTATATATCACCACGAATCATGCACTTTGTATTGGTTTTATCCTCGGGAAAATCATATTTATTAGTTTTTTTCTTAATTTAAAATTATATGACGTCATCCAGCCATTCATGACGTCACAGCCTGGTCTTACATATACATTATAAATAAAATAAAATTAAAAATATTTATATTTATTATTTATGTATCCATATCTGTTTTTTATTACATTAATAGATGTATTAAAATTATTTGAAATTGTTTCTGTAGTTGGAAATTAATTTACTTCAAACCGTCGGTCGGTTCGGACCTGGCCACAGGTCAACTTATTTTTTTAGGAGGGGAAAGATGAAATTTTTTTAAATGATGTTTGTTTTTATCGATTAATTAACATTACAATTAAAGGAAAATACTTATTTCGCTTACTTCTCAATCTTATTGTTGAATATTATACCTAAATTATTAAATATGGGCAATTAAATGTATATACAGTTAATACGCTTAATAAAATGTAAAATAAAATTTTCGATGTCGAGATTTTGATTTTTTTATACGTTTTGAAGGACCGTGAGTCATTTTCACAAGGTTGAGAAAAATGTCTGTGTATGTGTGTGTTTATGTGTGTATGTAACCAAGATTACGCAAAAACGGTTTGAGCTAGAATGATGAAATTTGGTACAATTTGGCATTATTCAAAATTCATAGTTTTCTATCAACTTGAGAAATGTAGCTCATCCGGAAGAGGTTCATTACCTACAACGTTTTGATTTTTTTTCTTCTAAAGTGACCGTAAAAATAAAGATATATGTTTGATAATTTTACACATAATTAATAATTGTATAAAACTGCTATATATAGAATTTCAGCTTGATTGAATAGCTTAAAGTACCGGAATTAATTTTTTAACACGACTGCAAATCACACGCCAGCACGTGACCTGGTGCTATTAACAAAGAGCCAAACACGCGCTGTTTTAATAAATATTATTATAATATTATATAATTTTAAAATTTATAATTTAATTTAAATCAAATATATGTTATTAATTAATCCAATTCAAATTTGCGAGATCGTCGAGTGGAGCCACTCCAGATTTTTCATATCTATGGAATGATGTATATATATTATAAAATTGAAAAAATAAAATAATTTCTAATTGAAGGGATGACCTCTGTTATTCCAGATGTGGTATTGACAAACGGCAATGGAACAGCTACAGCCGCTCCGCCTACGATCACCCCTGCGTCCACGGGGTCTGCACCTACACCCGCTCCAGTCAAGTGCAATACGGGAGTTAATGCTGTCGGGAGTGGTGGCTGCGAGGTCTGCGAGGGTTGTGGACACAAAATCCATGACCGATACCTTATGAGGGTCGCTGATGCCAGCTGGCATGAACACTGCCTTGCATGCTGCGAGTGTGGCGTGCTGCTCAACCACTCGTGTTATTGCAGAAACAGCAAGCTATACTGCAAAGTGGACTACGACCGGTCAGTAACTGACCTCACTTCTTGCTAATATTCTTCTCTAATTATTTCTATGAACCCTGGTTCCATAAATATCAATCCGTGAACAATCCTTGATCCATCAAAAATAATATTTTTATTTATTTTGAATTATTAATAGTATATATAAAAGTTTTTTCAGTAAAATCATATCATAAGTAGCATAGATGTTAAATATTCTATTGAGGTCGAGAGTAATATAAGCGCACATATACAATAAATACACAAAATCTAAAATCATCACGGATTCTTAAAAAAAATTAATTATTATTAATTAATATTGTTCGAAACTAATTTTTTATAGAGTGATTTGAATAAAATGTTAGCCCTAATTAATTTATTTTATTTAAAAAATCACATTGTGTAATAATGGTTTTTGATATATATATTATTATCAGATTTATCAGGGATATAATCACGTATTTTTGTGAGATTGTTTTCTCGACGTTTCGGCACCCATTTTGGCGCCATTTTCAAGAGATTATTTAGGTGGGAATATTTTTGGGATTCTGGGTCTTAGTCTGTGTGACCAAGGGTTAATATCGGGATTTTGGATTGATAGGTTGGGTGGTTTTGTACTCACTGCGTTGCTGTAGAGCTCCGAAGAATCCTGGGCAATCCTGAGACCGGCACACGTCCGCACTGGACAACAGTCCGAGGCCAACTAACACTGATTGGGGCGATGAAATACACCTATTACCAGATTATTCTTATATGCTGTAAATTTTATCAATATTTATTAAAAAAAAAGAGAAAAATTAATTTTATAAAATTTATATCAAGCTTTACTTTACGCACAGGACGGTTGGAGAATAGTGCCAGAATCGCAATATTTTTCTAGAATTTAACATAGGAAGTCAAAACAAGAAAATGTAAGTGGTTCACGGTATCAAATATAAATTTTGCTTTTTTTGTCATTATCTACAACTAAAAACTACAAACTAAAATCAATTAAAGAATTTCCATACAATAAAAATAAAAAAAAAATTTTATGAAAGATATATTTTTACCAAAAATAAATTCCAAATTTTTTAATAATCATTTTATTTTTTTGGAATAAAGTTTAATATTTAAAATTAAAACACTTTTATACAGGATAGTTAGAAGTTATACAAAAATATTCAATTATATATTCAAGCTAAAAGGGGTACAGGTGGTAGAGAAAAAAATGACAATTTTGTGGCACGTTAGTTACTTCTAAAAGATTTTTTATAATTTTGTGGAACGGACATTGAAAAAGGTTCGCCTCTATGACCTTAGAAGACGAGAGTAGATTTAGACTATTTAAAAATAGGATTCTTTGCAGCATTTATGGGAAGATAAGGTCACCGTGGATTGGTGGAGACTGCATAACGAGGAATTGAATGACCTCTATGCATCTTCAGACATAGTTAGGATTATAAAATCGAGAAGGTTGCGGTGGACAGGACATGTGGCTAGAATGGGAGAGGAAAGAATGTCAAAAAATGTATTGGTAGGGAGACCGATTGGGAAACTTCCGCTTGGAAGACCAAGGATGTAGAGAGTAGACAATGTAGGAAGGGACGTAAGAGAGATGGGAGAGGGTAAGAGTTGGATGGGTATGGCTCAGGATAGGGACACTTGGAGAAATGTGGTTGCTGCGGCCAAAAACTTTCCAGTTCTGTAGAGCCATAGATAGATAGATACTTACATACCTACGTCAAAACAAAGTTTCTTATGGAAAAAACTAAATGATTTAATTTGATCAACTTTCAAATTTATCAATTTAAAGAATTTTATTTTTTCCTTGGTAAAAATAAATACTAAACTCGCAGATAATATAATATAGAGCATTTTCAGAAATATGATTCTAAATTTATCTAAGTCATAGATTAATTAAATAATGAAATTGATATTAATTTAAAATACATATTAAAATTAATATATATATATATATATATATTCAAATAATGAATTAATGTTATTGTTTTATGAATTTATTTGTGTGTGGGTATGTGTGTGTATGATATATTTATATATATACTTTATGAATTTATTTTTAAGGTTCTTTTTTTCGTTAGTTTTTGTTGTTATTTTAAACAAAAGGGCTCTTTTCTTAGCACGAACTCTTGGAATATTTCTTTGAATCAAATAATCTTGCAAGTTGGCGACTTCCTCATAGCGTGCTATGTGCTTTGTATTTTTCCTCTTACTATCTCAGAAATATATATATCCCCTATATATATATATAGAAATGGATAGAAAGCGTTCATTCTTTCGTTATCTTGGTTCGTACGTTCAAAGAACGAATTTTCTACTCGAGTCTCGGTGGGTTGCGGGGATACAAGGCAGCTTGGATGAAGAGGAAAAAAAATCAGGACGACGTCGGCTTAAATAAAATTCGAAAGGGGAGATGACAATAAAATTGTTCTTTGTTATTTCGACGCCTGAGCTTCAGGTTCATTCAGACACTTCTGAGTCTTTAGCCCATCTCGTTCCATCCCCAATTGCGTCTCATCCCCTTTCAACGCCCATCCACTTTACCGTCATCATGCGTTTTTCGAGGCATCAGCTATATTAAACATCTTGCACGTTTTATATATTTCATATCCGCGAATGCGTCGCGTCGCAGAATGTCAATCACACGCACACGAAGCCAAGCTGGAAGCGCAAGGCTTTGCCTTTTTTTTTTTTTTTTTTTTTTTTTTTTATTTCATTTTATATTCACCTCCGCCCTCGTTTCCATATATGTATATATTCCATCCAGTGATATTTCCATATTTATTCGGTATACTATCGTTTTATATTAATTTCTAAAATTTTGGAATATCTTTAGATAAAACCGGCTGTTGTAACGTCGATCTTTGTATAAGGGTTTTTATTTGAATAGAATAAAAATAGAGTATATAAATATGAAGGAGTTTAATAATAAAATAAAAAAAAAAAAAAAAAAAAAAAATTGAATTGTATATTAAGTTTGAATTGCAAATAAAAATCACATAAGATCAGATACTTTCCAT